>JASAOG010000012.1:4095913-4777884 GCA_030265305.1 Biomphalaria pfeifferi
GTTTTTTTTTTTAAGTTATATATATTTTTGTGCAAATTTTAAACATGGCAGAAACAAATATTCTGAACTCTGCGTTTGGAGAACAAAGTACTTTCTATATTGGTTTAGACTTTCCCCCTGAATTAAAAGATATATACACAAATGGTCAACTAACAAGTGGTAATAAATTAGCTTTGATATGAAGATCAACTGCCAAGCATTAACACAATAATCAGTTCCGTTTTATTTAGTTGACAAAAAGGAATTTTGATGTGGCTTTAACATTCTTTAAGTTTGTTGTGAAAGTCTCCAATAGCACAATATGTCTAAGTAAAAATATTGTAAGAATTTGTAAATGATCAGTCCAATAAGATTTGACAACCAAAGTAGATTACTGAGTTTGGTGCTCACTGAGTTGCCTAATGAATTTATAACACTGATTAAAAATGAAAAGACTATGGCAACATTCAAGTTGAATTATGTGAGTTTGATTTTTTATTACATTAAAAAAAAAAAAAAGAGTTTACCTTGTTATCTACAGTGTCTAATGCCTGACAATAAGTCACACCAGAAAATAGCTTACTGAATGAAGCACCATTGATTTTACAACAACAAAGAGGGATAACTTCACTATCCTCAACTTGTCCTGACACTGGCTATTGGGAGTACAAATAAGATGTAAAATATTCATGTTGAAAAGAAACTCAAAAGACAATGACAACACAAAACTAGAAATCAAGAACAAAAGTTGTTTAACAAATTTACATATGCTTAGTGAGTCTCTCTGAACTTTAGAAATACATTTGAGCTATTATAGATTTACTTGTGTGACATTTCACACAAGACTGTGCCCTGACTCAAGAACAGTGATTCATTTGGAATCCTCCAGGACAGGAGCCATGTAAGAAACAAACATAGCAGCCTAGTCTATATTATATATAAAAACAAAGCAGTCTTAAAGACCAAGATCCATCATGCCTAGCATTAATTTAAAATCAGACTTGGGTCTAGAGTAGTCTCCCTTTTATAAGTATGCATATAAATATATTGAGACACTCCTTCCTATAATCAAAAGAAATATAACACTGAAATCTAAGACAGAATGCCAGACAGAATTATGTTGAGTTTTGTAAAGTATATAATAATATGTCTGTAAGGAGTTGATTTATTGGGAGGGAGAATCTGTTCGAAAAGAAAATATAGAAGGGGTGGGGCGCGCACAAACTAGTTGTCTAGGTGAAAGTAATAGTTGTTTTAAAAAAATGTCAATAGCTTTTACCCGACTTAAAGTAGCAGCTACTGCTACCTCTGATGAACCATCAGATTCTGGAGTTTTAGGGGGAGTTAAGCAGGATACACCGTTGAGTGCATTGGCTGGATGTGACTTGATGATGGAGAAATTAGACTTTGGCACCACGGCTGGTTTGAGCATCTTAGGAGCTGAAGAGGAGGGTATAATGGCCATAGGCTGGGCAGCGACGGGAACAAAGTTCGTCCCTGAGGGTGTAGTGACCATCTGAAACAACACTGGTGTGGCAGGAAGCTGTGGAGAGTTGGACGGAGGGCCCTTAGGAAATGTGTACGGCTGCCCGACAAGCAGAGCTCTTAGCGAGTCTGAATTGTGTCGGGAGGAGTCTTTTTTTTTAGACTTGGAAGATGTAGGTAACACTAAGTTTGACGGAGATGAGTTTTTCAAACTTTTACTAGATGATGAAAAAGGCGGTTTCTGCTGAGCAACTACCAGATTAGCGCCTGCAAAGGTCACTGGAATAGGCGTGAGACCTGAGCCAACACTGGCCACTGGTGCAAAAAATGTCATTGTTGGCTGTGGGCCCTGAGGTGTTTTTGGCAAAGCAGTGGCCTTAGGCATCAAAGTGGACATGCTGATAGCCTTTGCCCCGATAGGCAGGGTGGAGATGTGAGGGAGCGTGCTGCCTGTAGAAGCTGTTCCGGCTGTGACAAATGATTGCCGAGGGAGAAGAGAGCGAAGCCCTGGAGAGACTGAGTGCTGGGTTACTACTACCACTACTGGAGAATGAGCAGAACTGGGACTTGTCTTGGTCTGGAGGGGTGATGCTGGGTGCACACTGTTTACCTCAGAGGAGATTTTTCTTTTCTTGCCTGGAAAAAACAAAATAAATTAAAATTTATAAGTGATGTTTTTCATTTCCAAGAAGACTTATACTATACTTTAAGAGTCAGTATTATTTCATTGATTTCTATAAGTAAAAAGAAACATTAATGAAACCACTATATCAATGTAATATAGATACAGTATTTCTTAATATCTTGATTGTGTTAATCAATGTAAAAAAAACAAACAATAATTCTTATAATGATGCGACTGTTAACTAACAAAGCTATATAAACAAGAACAGCAACTTGAAAGCAAAACTTTCAAAGGAAAGACAACAAAAATAATTGAGCAGAGCAAGCTAAGACAAGGAGTTTAAAAAAATAATGTAAAAACAAGAACTTATTTTTAATGTGGAGCTTGTTTGACTTATTTTGTCTGTTTATATTACAGAATTTAATGCTACTAAAATCAATTCTTGGTTACAATTTAAACCAGTGATAAATACTAAAAAACTCAAATCATCAAAAATACAAAAGTCTTTTTATCTAAAATAATTATAATTCAAAGTACTACTGTTTGCTTTAGTCTAGTAATAGTCCAAGTGCATTCCTTAAAGACAGGCTTCTTATTAAATTTAGAATTTTGATGCCTTCATTTTGTCCATTTTTTTCAGTCTTAAGTTATTCAAGCTATAATTGATTTATTTCAATGTTAAATATATAAGTAAACATTTTAAAATATAAAACTGTACTGGCAGTTCATAGTGTTTGTATACTATACTAATTAATATCTATTTCATTAAGTTCATGAAAAATCCTTTATGACTCTAAATTGATACAGTATTGAACCATGCTAAGTGAACAATGCTGCAGTAAAGATACTAAAGAAATTTTCGGTAAGTTTAAGTTAACAGAAAATGTTTAATAAATTGATTAAACATAAAAAACAATTAGAAATCAAATTTAAAAAAAAAAAAAGGTTAAATAACTAGTTAAAGAGATCTGTTTAGATGGGAGGAGTTTAAAATTACAATAGAGATTTAAATTTCAATAACTTTAGTAAAATTTGCTAAAACTGCTCCATATCCCACAATTCCTTTGACATCTCTCAACAATGAAGTACAAGATATATAAAGCAAGGAAATGTGATTTAAAAAACAAGTTCAAATTCTTTTACAAATACAAAAGGTCTGGGGCAGGGGTCAGCAAACTAACTGCCTAGGCTACACAGATATTTTTTTAACTTGGGCAGCACGAAGATACAAAATTTGAAACATCGGTTAATATTTATATTCACTTTATAGTAAAAATATTTGATATTAAGTGGGATAGTACATGAATACTTTTGAATTTTTGTATTAGTAAGTTCTGAAAAATATAGGAAAAATATTTGTGCTGTCAAATGTCTGTAAAAACTGTATTAAGTCTCGCTATGCCTTTTTAAATGTGTGAGTTCTGCTGGTTCATTTTATTTTCAAAACCGTAATGTCAGATGTTGAAATTCTTACTTGTTCATGCTTAGACTCATTGGTGATCCTTAAATGAAATTATACTTTCACAAGTTCTATAATGAAAATGTGTGTTGACATAAGTAAGTATTGGCACATTTTTAAAATTCATTCAAACTCCTCATTAGTGATTATTATAACACTTAGCAACATTACAAGTTGGTTATTCCTTTTAGAATTTTTTTTTTAAAGTAGTATGAATTATCTGTTTTTAGCCAACTTGACAGATCACATGATGCAGACCCCCTTGAGTCAGGCATTGTGAAGAATGTATATTGTAGATGTTGACTTAGTTATGTGCATTACAGATTTTTTAAAAAATTATAGCACAAGTAAAAATATTTACATTAGTAATAAAATTTGAAATTATTCTTTTAGTTGCTTTTTTTTGTTGATACTTTAACTTTAGATTTCCTTTCCGATGGATACCAATAGAAAATCCCAGTGTTCAAAAGACTTCCAGAAAACGCTGACAAAGGTGAACATCTTATCATCAATAAATCAAACTTTTTAATTGTTTGTAGTCTAGTTATATAGGTAAGTGAATGCATTCTGGCAAGGTGAAGGTTGACCAGTATGTTTAATGTAACAACTTTTTACTGATATTTTGGTAAGGAAAAGGCAATGTTAGTTCAAGAGGTAACCTACTCTAAAAAAGGATTTTGGTAAGAAAAAAAGAAACATGCAGCTTTATTTGAATTAATCACCACTGTCTTTTAAGAACTACAAACATTTCCTGTATCTTAAGCTTATCAAAGATGTAATTACCAAATGTTAAGAAACGAAGAAAAAGCAAATTTTAAATTATCATTATATTAGATTGATGCATATCAGATACTTTATAGATATCAGTATAATTGGTAGTAATGGAAAAAATGAAATTACATGTACAGCAAAGCATTAAAAAATTGTTTGTTTTTTTTTTAATCTAAACTATAAATTTTAGATATATGTTCATTAAATCAAAAGCTATAAGTAAAGCAGAGCTAGATATAAATAGAGCAAGATGCTAACTAGTATTAAAAAGGTATATTTGCATTGATTTGTCTACTTTTTCCTTGTTACCTTCAACAGTAAATACCATCTCGGAGATGTCTTCAGTTTCTGACAAACATATTACATCCTCTATGATAAACAAGAACACAGGGTCTAGTTATGACAACAAGAAAAGAACTGAAGATATCTACATAATCTAACAATGAGACTACATTAAATACAAACAAATTGACAAATTCAACAAAACCGACACCATTGAAAAAATTAATTAGCAAGCTACCTTTCCGTTTCCTTGGTGTGCCTTTTCTTTTAACACCTGGTAAAAGAAATGGAAAATGTTTTCAAATGGGTTAGTAATTTATAGAATAATCACACAAAACTTTTTTTTTTTTTTTACATTACCTAATGATGTCACAGTGAATGTCAAGGTTGTTAAAAATAATAATATTTATATAATGCAGGTAATTAACAGAATTTAGGTTTAAGATGCTTTCAAACCATAACAGAAAGCAGTTAAAAAAAAAATGAACAAGTAGGTCTTAAATTATCTTCTTGAACATGGGAGCATGTTCCAAACTCTCGGTCTATGTACTGAAAACGCTGAGTAGAGGTAAAATAGAAAATAAACTCTTAGTGTGCTTAGTCATAGTGGACAAAAAAAAATATCTTATCTTTATATACATATATACATAGAAAGAGCGGGAGTTGAAATGAACAATGTCAACTACACCTCACCACTTAATAACAAAAGCCATAATTCATAATAAGCTCATACTTCACACAAATTTACAAGATGACATTTTTATTTTTAAAATTTTAATTTTGTATTTATCTTTTACCCTAATTATTATAAACGCCTTCAGTAAACCGAAGATTTTTTTTATAATAGTCCAAGAGCACTATTTAAATAGTAACTCACCTTCTACACTAGGTTTATTGGATGGTGATGATACCTGTAAGACAAAGAGAGATGTAGATCAGCAGTTAATCTATATGCATCAAAAAATGATTTAAGTAAACTTGTATAATAATAGTAGAAAAAAATATATAAATAGAAAAATACTCTGATGTATCATACAAAATCAAAAGGGCTTAATTCTTTTTTCTAATTAATGATACATATCAATGAAAGAACAGAAGCAAGGAAAAAGAACAGCCAGGTTAAACTTTCTCTTTGTTAGACGAATGAATCATGTTCCAACAATGGCAGAGGATCCTAAAAATGCTTTTTTAACACCTATCTATAGTGCCTAGAAGAGTCTTGCTGACTTATCATGATTTGTTATGAAAAAAATATAAAAAAAACTGAGGAAATAAATAATAGAAAAGACAAAACATATAGTTTTAAAAAACCCACAATAAACTGAATCTAATAGTAGATACTTACTATATTTGTAGTAGTGGTAGTATTTGTAGTAGGAGTAGAAGTCAAACTACTTGCTGGGGAGGTCTTGGAGTCATCAGACTCTGCTTTTTGTCGGCTTCTCTCATGCAGCATTTCCAGTACAGATTTCATCTTGCCACTTTTACCTGTCAAAGTCCTGGGAGTAGACAAATGGGAGGAAGGTTTGGGCTTCCTCACAAAACCCAAAGCAGCATTTTTTGTTAATATATCCAGAGCAGATTCTGTTTTTTCTGGTTTGACTGTGACGTCTTTTTCCAGAGCAGTTTCGGCTGGAATGGTCTCCTTAGACTTGGCCTCCTGAAAATCACTGTCAGACAAGGAAACACTATCTGCTGAGGACCCAACACTTTCGTCAGATTTGAATTTCTTTGACTTTTTCTTACAGCCCGGAAAGTCGTAAGTATTTTTTCTTCTTTTCTTTTTTTGACCAGCTAAAGTTCTGAAGGCACCGTTTCCATCTGCGACACAAGTTTCTGACTTTATCATGTCAGAATTCTTCACCAGTCTCAAGCTATCCACTTCTCGTGACGGAACATCTAAGGCTTTTTCTACTTCAGTTAATGTCATTGTAATGTTTTTAATGGGGTGTAGATTAATTTTCAATGGCAGAGACTCTGGTTTACCAGATTTCCTGGCAGTGACTTTGGGCTTTTTGGCCGGGCCCAGTCCATTGACATTTTTTGGGTCAGATTGTGTTACGGTGTTTATATTTTCACTGTTTGTGTTAGAACTGTCTTGTATCACAGTGCTGGCAGTTGTTTTGGTACACATATAATTGGTTTCATTATTGGTCCTATTAGAGTGTTTGCTAGAGATTTCAGTCTTAGAAGTGCTACTTAAATTGCTCTTGGACAAATCAGCATGGTCTATGAGGTCATCGAGTTCCAGCTCAATGTTTTCAAAAGCCTCCTCACCAGACTCTTCATCTTCAGTGATGTCTTCAAATATCTGAGCAGGAACCACATCCTTTCCCTTTTCAACACACTCAGGTTTAGCGAGTGTTGTGTTGGCACTGGTTTCATGTTCCGAGTCTAGTTTCTTTTGGAATGTTGTTTGTATAGCTGGACTGTTGTCCAACAGAGATGTAGACTGAGCAGGATTTAAAGCTTCAGACTTTTCCATATCATTTTCTTCAAGCTTTGGTACATCTTGGGACAGAGTCTCAATGGGAACAGCATCTGTTGATGACTTACTTTTATCACTGTCATTAAGTTCAATATCTTTTGAAGCATATTCATTTACAGGAAATATTTTTTCACTTTCTAAATTAATTTCACTAATTGCATCCGATTTCACTTCACTTCTGGTAACAGAAAAAGAGTCTATTTGTGATGTATCTACATTTTCCGTATTCATTTTAACCTCTGAAACCGCTGCTAATTCTTTGTCATTCTTTTTCACCTTCTCTGTTCCGCTGTCAGCCAAATCAACAGTATCTTCACTAGAAGCAGAAGAAATAGGACTGAGGTGAGGGGGTGAATTTTCTTTTGCTAGCACACTACCAAAGTCTGTTGACGGATGTGATTCAGGAACATCTTTGATATTAGTTTTCCCATTAAGAAGAGTCTTGTTGCCAGGCTCAACAATGTCCCCTCCTGCCTCACTGACTTGAGCTATCTCCTTCATCACCAAACCATCAGGCTGGGATGAATCCATTTCTGAAAAAGAAATACAAATAAAAGATTAGAGATATAAAAAAATGCAATGTATTGTATCTAATTTGATTTAATGAAGAGATTCTTGGAGACTTAAATCCACTAAGAGTAAGCTGCAGAAAGAAGCCCTTACTTAAGGATCAACTTAAATCTGTTTCTGTACAAATCAGAAACTTTTCAATTTAAAAAGATATGGAAAGAAGAATTTTTAAAAGTCAGAATTCCAAAATGACAAGTTTCATTACTGAACTCCAGTATTAAAAAAACATTATTTTCAAATTTAATTTCATATGTATGATATTAAAAGAAATTTCTATAAATCAAATAAGAACATAAAACTAAAATGTTATTTAACCTTGGTTAGGCCAATAATAGAATATGCATCCACCGTGTGGGACCCCTCAACTCAAGAAAACATTAAGAAACTGGAACATACACAAAATAGAGCAGTGAGATTCATAACAAACGAATATTCACATTTGACTAGGGTAACACCATTAGTAAAATCACTAAATTTAGAAAGCCTTCAGGACAGAAGACTCAAAAGTAAAGTAGCAATTATACATAAAACACTGAACCATAATCTTCAAATACAAAAACAAAATTTAATAAAATACTCTGAAAGACACAAAAATAAAGGCACATTCTTCGTCCCATATGCTAGGACAAATTTGTACAAATACTCCTTCTTCCCTAGTGCTATTAGAGCATGGAATGGGTTGCCTTAGCTAGCCAGAAAAACCAGTGACTTGGCAGAATTTAAGTCATTGGTTAATATGCATGACTAAATGCATGACGCGTAGGACGTAATCATCTTCTTTTTTGAAGTAACGTCTGTATTATATAAGATAAGATAAGAATTTATATGATATATAGAGCTATATAATATATGATTATAACAAGTTTGTAAAGTGAAGTTTCCCCCTGAGGCCTAAAAGTATATTAAGAAATAGAGTTCATCTATATTTGGTTGTCTAAAAAGACTTGGGTATCATCAACAATCTCTGTCTTCACGTTCCTCGATAGATGGAAGGCTCATAAAAGATCTATTAAATATCAGAGCTAATGGCATTGAGACACCTTAACAGTTAGGGTAACCAGAGGTCAGCTAAAAGGAGGACATGCCCTACTTTAGCAGGTTGTGCTCTTTATCTGGCAGGCATTAATCAAAAAGTGAAACTGTCCAGCTTTTGCTCTTTTTATTTACTGCACTGACACATTATCTAACAATGAATTTGTATCTTCTGAATGAAGCACAGTAGCTCACTTAAACAGTATGTCTTGTCAGACATGCTGTACCTAAAGGAATAAAGTATTGATGTAAATGATGTTCAGTTATTAAAACAGTACTGTATCTTGATATCATTTGTAGAACAGTAAGATGACGCTTTTTTATGTGAAACATGTTACCCAGGGCTGCTCTTTTTTCTTATCTTATCATATAAAATACAGACGTTACTTCAAAAAGAGATGATGATTATGTCCTATGTCATGCATCTAGGCCTGCATGTTAACCAATGACTTAAATTCTGTCAAGTTATTAGTTTTCCTGGCTGGCTCAGGCAATCCATTCCATGCTCTAATAGCAGTAAGGAAGAGAGAGCTTTTGTACAAATGCTGCGAAACAGTGGACAAAAAAGAAAAATAGACATTATGGTCACAAAAAAAAAGTCTGAGAAATAAAATAATACTTAAGTTTTACAACCTATGATTTACTAATATATTTTAACAATAAAATAAAATTTTAAGCCTTTTTAGTGGCCCCGAAAGGGGAAAACACGCTATTAGTTTTGTCTGTCCTGTTTAGATCTCGTAAACTAGAAAAGATAGTGAAAATCTTACATCATAATATTTTAGTCCATTCAAAGTTCTGATGCAACTGCTACTTTTTTCTTTTTTAAAAGCGAAAAATCTTATTTTTTAAATCACTTATGCAACAGTTTTTTCACACAAATGCATCACTTTTACAACTATTCACTAAAACCATTTGCATAAATATGTTTAAAATATGGTAAATAGTCATCTCCCCTACTAATACTAAAGATCCTCGTGTATTTGTTACTATTAATAGTGAATAGTTGTAAAAGTGATTTTAAAATGTATTTTATAATTATATCTAGACTAGATTACTAGATCTAGATTGTAACTAGATCTAAATCTATTCTAATCTAGATTATATCTAGGATTTAGAACTATACAGTTCATGCTTAACTTTGATAATAAATAATAGTTAAGAGTCTAGTACAATAAAATTTTTAAACAAAACTCTTTTAGACTTTAAAAGTATTGCAAATGAATGAAGTCATGATAGTTTTTATATATTTAAATATCTAAATCTAGTCTAATCTAGAATCTAGAACTATACAATTCATACTTAACTTTGATAATAGTCTAGTAATCTAGTCTAGACATAATTATAAAGTACATTCTAAAATAGATAGATTAGAAAAATCATTAGTTAGAAGTTAGATCTAATAAATACTACTCTAACTCTATACTAGTGATCTAGTAATAGATAATGATATAGAATAGTTAATGCTATTCGGACACCTATAGGCCAAAATTTCAAAGTTTGACAGCACATTATTTGATAACGGTTTGACATAGAAAAGAAAATGAAGTATTAAAATCTTCTTTAGTTTAAGGAGAATAAGGGTGACTACTTATATTTATACCCCTAACCTATATTTGTTATATTTACTGTCAAAGAGGCCATGTGTTTTCATTTAATTCAGACAAATTTGACACACTATTTGATTCGGGACACTATAATTTATTTGAACAGTCTCTATATTTTGGCATCAACAAACTCAGATTTTAATTAGATATTAATATTAATTAAATTTTAAGATCCCCAGGCATAGTTCCTCACATGAAATCATTAAGATGTTTTCAAATTGTGTATAAATACGAACACAAAAAAAATAAAAATATGAACACACTTATTCTACCAAAATTAGGTCACTGGGATAGTGACTTCTACAATGACTTTTAGACTTATTTTATGTTTGCATGATTAGATATGTTTTGAATGTTTGTGTTTTTTGTTTATTCATTTAATAAATTTCTAATACAGAGATGATCTTTTGTAGTATAGTATGATACAGGCTAGGATGGCCATTCTTGCTAAATAGCTGAATCCTCTATATTCTCTCTATATATAAATCTAGATCTATCTAGAAGGTCTAGATCTAGGCATTTAACATCATTCAATGTATCAAGCTCACTCCAAACATTTGCCCATGTATTCTCTATAAAAAAAAAAAAAAAAAAAATATAATATAATATCATTAACACTGATGTTCAAAACTGGCTGTTTGAAATAAATTTTGGTAAGAAAATCGTACTTTAATACAAACACCCTATTAACTATTAATTTTTTTTTATGGAATCAAACAACTTGTCTTATGAATCAAATTAATCAGCTCCAAAAACAGAATAAATATTGCCAGGCTCATTAGTATAGACTTAGCCAACCAAAAAATTTAGTCTTAAGTCATCCTGGTAACATAGGAAAAAACAACAACCTGACTTAGACATTTGAATTCTTTTTTCTGACATAAAAAGACAACTTAGTCTAAATGATAGTAAATGGAAGGAAATTGGGTCAGAATCATTGGAAAATGGACAAGCACATTATACAGCACACTAGTTTCATATTAAATTACATATCAAAATAAAGATTTAATGTACACAAAAACAGCGAGTGTTCGAATTCATGTAATGTTCAGATTAAATAAACTACTAACTCTAGTTCTAGATTATTTTGTTTATTTTACTTTAGACTTGATTCTCGAACTAGATTTGAAAGTTAATAATGGAAATTTTAACATAACTTAGTCAACTTAGACTTAAACTTAGATCTATAACTAGAGGTCTATACCTAGATCTAGAATAGAATATTATATAAAGTCTAGTCGACTGAGTCTGAAGTGAAGTGAGTGACACTGAGCCCGACTGAGTCTGAATATATTAAAATTAAAAGATAAAAAATAACTTCATTTCATTATGATTATAGTTATAATGATGATATATTATTTATATTCCCAGATCTCAACATCTGGTCTAACTTTGGGCGTCTACTTCTACTACTAGATCTACTAATCTAAATCTCGATCTCTTAGATTTGAGAAGAGAGTCAGATGTCTAGACTAGATCTTTGAGATAGATTTGCATTTTTTCCCCCTAAATTTAGAAATAATATTTGGCAGCTTTTTAATTTTTGACGTCCGTGTTGCTTTCAGCGATGAAAACAAAGACCTCATTTCCAAAAAATACAATTCCCTAAATCTAGCCCTTGTAAAATATTAGATGGAAGAGATTTATATTTTTCAGAACTTACCAAAATTTCACCATCAATCACACGAAAAGTCCAAATTTAGTCTAAACAAACACGCTTCAGAGACTCAAAGACCATGGACGCCGCCATCAGAGGGGCCAAAAAGATGCGCATGCGCAGATATAACTTTGTCGGTTCTTCTATCCAGTTCCTCTTTGCAGTTTCTTAAAGACAGAAACACATCTTAAGTTTCACGTAGATCTAGTAGGCTCTATTAACTAGACGTCTAGATCTAGAAACTAGGTCTATGATCTTGAACACATGAGAATATTATTTTACCTATCATCCTTTTTCTCTTATATGAGCATAAAATTCACCTAGAAATAAAAAAAAAAAGTATTTTGTATCATCACTTGTCAATCATGCCTGTCATCTAGGTCTGGATCTACATTCGTTCATTGTTGCTTGTAGACTCTAGATTAGACGCTAGTAGAGCATTGAAAATGAAGTATCTCTAACTATCTGTGTAATGTATAGATTCCAGGTCTGAATGAGTGTTTCTCTTCTTGCCTAAGTCATCAAAAATGTCTAGGAAATCCTTAACAGATTTTGAGAGCATGCGTGCCATTATTCGGAATGGCTAGAATCCGCAACGCCCCGTCGATTTATAGGTCAAGTTTTCAAGGTCACTGAGTTTCAGATAGTCGCCACAATTTTTCTGTTTGCATTCAACTCTAATTAAACTATTTAATTTTCTTAAAAAATACAAATAAATAAATTCAAAAATAAAAGTGTAAAGATAACACAGTGACTTTTGGGTCTATTACTATAAGCATAAATATAAGCAGCTTTGACAGCGTTTCTCAAAATGTGATCTCCCCATGCCCATTATTATTTGAGTAAATACGACATTATCAAAGTTTCAGATATTAAATTAAGTTACGTCATTTCATGTTCTTGGTGAAGACTGAGATTTTTTAATTTCCGGATCTTTGGGCGCTTCTGAGTCCACCCAGTTCTCATGGGTACCTGACATGTCAAATTTCTTCCAAGTGGCGTACCACTGACTCCATTGGCTTGTTTTGCTCGCCACATAATGCTGACAACTATCATCTTCTCTTCCTTTGACATGCGCTCTTCTTAATGGGAGTGCGCTGATGGGTTAAAGGAATGAAAACGCCTTGATGGCGGTAGGCCGGAGAGGGTTAATTTTTGGGGTCATTGGAGGAAGGGTGTCAGATTTATAATTTGAATAACACACAGCTCTGAAATAAAAACAAGACCTAATATCAGTGATTTATCTCGTCACAGCGTACATAAAGCTGAGAGAGGCACTTTATCGATCGACATGTTTGTTTGTTTTGTTTGTTTTACATGTTTCGGATGTTCCTTCAGAGCTGAAGATAGTTTACTTCCTAGCATGGGCGTAGCCAGGATTTTTTTTCGGGGGAGGTTTGGGGGGGGGATTTTTTTCTCCCCCCCCCCCTCGCGAAAAAAAAATATTTATATGTATTTATGTGTGTGTGTGTGTACATAATCTTTATTACATTCTGACCCTTGATTCTTTCGGAAGACGTTTATTGTGCCCTAGAATAGGTTCTTCCTGGAGTTAGTGGGAAAAAGATTCTCCCCATTACCAGTAAGGGGGTCTGGGGGAGCATTAGGAGCTCCTCCAGCGCGGCCGCCAAGCACTATTTCTGGTATTGAAAGCCAACCAAATGCATATTCTGAGGTATCTACAGTGCATTTTCCTGCTATTAAAAAGTTTTATTTCAAAAACCTAATGTGATATTCTTACTGACTTAGACCCTCCCGCGAAGTTTGGCGCATTTGCCGTCTAGCTGCTTCCACAAAAATCTGTCACTGGTAATATCTGAAGCCTCTTCCCACCTGCTCTGAGGACCTCCATGAATGTGTGGCGCCAAGTTGTACTAGGATTTCATCACAACTCTTCTTAGTAATTCATCTTGTCGGAGAACATGTCCCGCAAACCTCATGCGAAGCTCTGTCACAATCTTACTAAGGTGTCCACTCCCAATTCGGCATAGGATTTCCTTGATTTGGACCCGATCTCAATAACTGACTCCTAAAATCTGTCTTAGCCATCTTTGTTAAACTCAAAACCATTTGGAGGGGTTTTAAACTTTAAAAAAAAAGCCATCTATAGAAGAGGGGTTTAAACTCAATACCCCCAATTGGATTGGCTACGCTCAAATAATTTTAGTGTGTAATTTGCTTTTTTATATTGAAGAGGTAATTTTTAGCATCAAACCCCTCTTGGCAACGCTCATAGCATTTCGATTGCAGTGAAGATGATTTTTGTTAGCTTCAAACCCCACTGGAGGGAGGTTTAAACTTAAAACCCTTTTGGCTACGCTCATAGATTTTAGAGTGAGTAATTTGCTTTTTTTTTATATTGAAGAGGTTATTTTTTAGCTTCAAACTCCACTGGAGGGGAGCTTAAACTCAAACCCCCTATGACTACACTCATAACATTTTGAGTGTATTATTTGCTTTGTTTTTATTATCCGGGGTTTTAAACTCGAACCCTTCTGGTAGGGGGTTATAAACTCAAAACCCCCTTGGTTGCGCTGGGGCAAGTGATGGTTTAGTATTAAAATCTCACCTAAAATAAACAAAATAAAAGCAAAAAATCGGTCACTAAATTCCGATCCCCCCCCCCCCCCTGCGAAATGGTTGGGCTAGTATATCAACAATATAAAGAGGCCATACATGCAAGCGAAAAGTAATACAAGGCAATACGATATAATGATGACAAGCATATCGATGAAACGTTATTACCTAGCATCCAATCCAAAGAATGTGTATTTATAAATAAGTACCCCTTCGCGATCTATAGGGCAGATGATGTAGTCCTAAAGCTTGTTTCTATGACGGGGTATGTGTCATGTTCCTACCACAACGACCAACCGCCTTTACTTTCCCCAGCTGAAATCAGGTACCCATTAGAGTTGGGTGGACTCAGGAGCGCCCTAAAAATCCAGGAATTATAACTTCTCATATAGGAAGCCAAACGCTTTTCCACCACGCCCACGCCTTTGCTTATTGACCAATTCGTTCCTAGCAAGCCTGTGCCAGATAGGCTTACAGCTTTTTTTTTCACGTCATCGAGAAATGCTTGACCCGAGCGTTTGATGAGAACTAAGATATTTGCTGAGTGCAGAGCGATGCATATAGCTGAGCTTACCAGTTACTTCTATTGCACTTCACGTGCGCGACTCGCGCTCGGTGACACGTCTGCGACACACAACAAAGTCGGAACTCGGGGAGGTGTAGGCCAGAGTTGGCTTAAATAGCTTTGGCCTAACTCCACAATCTAAGCAAGGCTTGTTCAAAAAGAGGCTGACCTACATTATAGTTTCCTGCACTAGAGAAGAAAACAGCACAGGGGCAAAGGTCAGATATGAGTCTTCGGTAAGAGTCTTAGAGGCGAGGCTTTAAGAAAAAAGCAAAACTAAAACAACGCCAAAGAAATCAAGTTCAAATAGACTAAAATATAATTTCTTTATGCATTTGAGTAAGACAATAATGAAGCAGGATTGTACGCGGAACGAGCCTAGTCTATATCACAATATAGAATATATTTACCTTGCATTAGGCCTAATGTTTACTGATTTCCGGATTCTTCATTGCATGCGCCACTATACGGGCTATTAGAGAGAAAATGTTTATGGTACCTTACAAGGCGGCGTAACCACATGCGGACTGGGCCATATGAAGCACAAATATCAGACGCTATGAACTAAATGCTACCAAATAACCCGTAGACGGCGGAGACTTAAGTGAGAGACTATTTTTTAAAAAAAAGGTAACACACAGTAACTAGGCCTAACTGTGATGAAGTATATCCTAAAAAAAAGAAAAAACAAACGATGTTGATTATAGGTAAGAAAACTGAATGATGGTGAAAATTAATGTCTTTGGTTTATTGACATTTTGGAAAAAAAAATCTGTTTTCCACGCAGACTACTTGGCAATTTACAAACTCAGATAGTACATGGAGGGATCCAGTGGCGTAGCAAGGTACCCTTGGGCCCGGGCTCAGGAATGCGAAGTTGGGCCCCCCCCCCTCCTATAAGTTGAGTGTGACTGAACCCAAACTAGGCTCTACTGTATCTAATGAGAGAGTACAAGTCAGTGAAGACAGACTTCTACGCCAGACAGTACATAGGGTATACCTGTACCTCAGGGGTAAGGGAGAACAATTTCCTCAAGCTTTGGATCTGTCCTGTCTTGTCCTGTCCTTGATTGTGTGTATTGTCTTACACTACTTCACTTATTCAATGCGAGTCCGAACACATCCAAGGGACATAACAAATACCTATAACATGCTTAATAAAACTTGTGAAGACTTTAATTGATGTTTATTTACAGATGGTGATGATCCATCGTTTTAATTTGTGGTCTATTCACTTTACATCTTTCTACAAGCCCTAGACATATTCTTCTCCTATCATGTACCCGTTATTCTGCAACGTCATTCGTCTGTCTGACTACGTCACTACTTTTACCATCGCTAAATAGTAAAGACAATACACAATATATTTGTTTACAAAACTAGCATAATCTCTAAACTAAGCTAGGTCACTACAGATCATTGGAAGGGTTAATGTCATTGGTCATCCGTCTAGCATTTCAAGACTCCGAGTCACATACTGAATCTTCATATATTCTGAATCTGTATTCGTCGTCACAGGTATGAGGACCTGCGATTGTCCTGTTTTACATATCAGCTCCTTCTAGTTAGGAGACTATGGTTTTTTAAAGCACCTCTTTAAAGAAATTAATGTTCAACCGAGTGAGTAGAAAGTCCATTGTGGTTTCAAGCTCGCTTTCCATGCACAAATGTTTGTAACTTCAAAGAATCGCAAGAAATTGTGTCTATATGTAGGTGATTCGTGTAATATGTTTAGTTAAGATTTTATAAAGTTTTTTTTTTCTTTTTTTTTGAAAAGATGTTTTTTTTGTTTTTGTTTAATAAAAACAAAATTTTGTGAAGGCATAGTTTCAAAAGCACAATTCTTGAGATTTTCATCATGGACATCGAGTAGACTTTTTAAAGAAAACACATAACATATTAATTTGTATTAGTAATAATACAAAGAATATTTCATAACAACATTTTTATGAGGGAAATAGTTTCAAAAACACATTCCAGGATTTCCAGCATGAAATGATGACATCAGCGGTCCATAAAATGATGACAGCAGAGGTCCATAAAATGATGACAGCAAAGGTCCATAAAATGATGACAGTAAAGGTCTACAAAATGATGACAGTAAAGGTCTACAAAATGATGACATCAGCGGTCCATAAAATGATGACATCAGCGGTCCATAAAATGATGACAGCAAAGGTCCATAAAATGATGACATCAGCGGTCCATAAAATGATGACAGCAGAGGTCCATAAAAAGATGACATCAGCGGTCCATAAAATGACGACAGTAAAGGTCTACAAAATGATGACAGCAAAGGTCAACAAAATGAGGACAGCAAAGGTCCACAATATGATGACAGCACAGGTCCATACAATGATGACAGCAAAGGTCCATAAAATAATGACAGCAACGGTCCATATTTGATGACAGCAAGGGTCCATAAAATGATGACAGCAAAAGTCTATAAAATGAGGCCTTTTTTTTTTATAAAGACTTATGAGTTATTTAAATTCATTATTATTATTATTGCAACAATTTTTCCCTTAAGAACCTAAGACAAAAGACCTCCATCCTATATTATTAGGAATTCTCTGGGGTCTGCTAGAGTTACAAAAATGTACAAAGTAAGTATGTGCATGAAGAGCTTACAAATTATTACAATTTTGAATATAACTCATTTTCAGAATAAATTTATTAGTTAAAAAATATTTCCTTAATCAATCTTGTCCATATTGAGATAGTGTTGTTTTTTTGTTTTTTTTGAAAAGATGTTCAGATGTGCGCTTTAATGATCATCTATTGGTTACTCCAATTCGGAATACGGTAACCAATGCTCCACATTTTCTGCTTACTCATACAACTAATTCAAGTATTTCAATTAGTCAATAGGTATTGTAATATTAAAGAAATAAATAACACATGAACCAAAACAAAAGCAAATATAATTCATCATATAGAACACTTTCACAATGAGTAGGCTTACACGTAGTTATTATTATTGTTATTAAATAAAAAATCTAACAAGTTAGATTTAAATGAAACGCTTTACTGACAATTTAAGAGTTACCTTCCTTTAATAGATTACATTGTTATTTTGCTCGGACACCAGAAAAAAAATTTAAGAAAAATAAACATGATTTAATTAAAATAATGTGATGCACATTTCCTTACATAGTGGTCGTGGGCCCGGGCGCAATGAACCCCATCTCGCCATGGTTGCTACGCCACTGGGAGGGTGCTGTGACTTCTTTTTTGAAGTAACGTCTGTATTTTATAACCTAAGTAAAGAAAGTAGAAATAATAGACTTACGATGTCAATATCTTCAACTCTAATAAAGTAAGTAAAGTAAGTTTCCCTTTCGGACCTTGTGGTCAATTGGGCAGATGATGTTAATGTCATCTTTTCTATGACCAATTGTTAACAAGCAGAGTGTGTCATGTGGCTAGCACAACGACCAACCGTCTTTACTTACCCCACCCTGAGTCAGATACCCATTAGAGTTGGGTGGACTCGGGTAGCCCTAAAAAGCCCGAAATCAAAATCCCAGTCTTCACTGAGATTCGAACCCATAACCCCTGGTTCGGAAGCCAAGCGGTTAACCATTCACCCACCGCGCCCCCATTTAACTCTGAAGGCACATCTAAAACATGCTTAAAAAAACCAACAACAAATCTTGAATTATTAAAGAATTAAAAACGCGGGAGATGAATAAATGGCAAACGAATGAAAAGTCACATGCGAGATTATTGGCGCTACAGCCCATGGAGGTCTTCGACCTGCTACAGCACATCCTTCCTTTCAGATCTCTACTGAGCCTTACGTCTCCACTGGGTGTCAAAATCGGCCCTGGTATTACCATACCGTCCGGCCCACAAATGGGTTGTCATATGACGTACATCTAATGTTACCTGCTCTCAAACTCTTTGCCTATGTTGTGGTTGTGCGGATGGCGGATCTTTTATTGAAGTTTTCTTTGGTGTTTTCTTTCCCTAGTATTGAGTAAGTTAGTTTATTTTACTTTATTCTTCGTGGTGTAGCACCAAATTCGTTGGTCCTATGATCTTGTGAATGTCCTGGATGTGGCAAAATATGTAGGTCACAGCTGGGGCTGCGCAGCCACGGGAAATACTGCACTCCTCCTTAATCTTCGGACTCGGAAGACAATCCTTATTATTATTATTAAAGTTACCTGCTCTCAAAATAATTCAAGTTTTGATCGAAAATTGAACGCAAGCTACAAAAAGGGATTTAGATATAACGAAATGACATTCTACAATCATATAGACTTAGAAGCTATAGTTTAAACAGTTGTAGCATTAAATTGTAATGTTTTGCTTGGTGTAATGCCAGTAGGTCGACTTCCACAAGACATTCTGTAAGGCGATCTAATAGAAGGCAGGAGAGCCGCTAGCCGCCCACTTTTACGGTATACGGATGTATGCAATTGCGACATGAAGCTCTTCAAAATCGACACTAGCAGCTGGGAAAAAGTAGCACTGGATAGATCTACATGGAGTGAGGGCATAAAGGATGGGTCCCGGATTGCAGATGCCATACACAACAGAAAGAAAGGTGAAAATTCAATGGCGCCTGGTGATAACATATGCCCAACCTGCGATCGCAGCTGTGTAATGTGTATCAAGAATTGGCCTCTTTAGTCACACAAGAAGTTGCAAAAAGAAAAGATCGTCTCACGAGACGTAAAATGCCACAGAATGCACACATTGTAAGACAAATTTCCTTATGCAGAATAAAGATTATTATTACTATTATTAATAAGTTTGAATAGAATACTTTATTCAGTAGCGCCTAAGAGGATGGCAAGTGGGGCAACCCCCATGACCTCGCCTGAGGGGGACCCGCGATAAGAGATTCCCTTTTCACCGTCGAGTTCTCATAAATTAGGACTTTTTGCTCAATATTTCCTGACATATATATGATATCAATTGCCATATAAGCTCTTAACACGACATTTTCGGTCTCCAACTCTCTTATGACCTGTAGACATACATTCTAAGCGGCTATCACTGTTTAACAGTTCACCTTGGCATAAAAAAACAAGAACATACTTTGAAGAATCCTTTTTTTCGCAACTAAAGAGTCATCCAGTAGGCCTACTGTTATGTCGCATTACATAACAAAAAAGAATTGGTACGAAAACAGTAAACTGTTACTTAGGCCGCAATAGAAAAAACAAAACAAACCGACGGTGTGTTAGAAGGATTCTTTGTATGGTATGGTACCGTGACCTAGCTTGTATCTTACCAGTGAATGTATACAGCTTTTTTTCAGCCAATCGGCATCCAGAAAGTTTGACGACGACGTATTCATTTTTTCCCCAATAGGCTACTGTACACAAACATCGGGTGGCCGTGTGAAAACCCGAGCTTCAGTTTACAACGCGGATGTATTTTTTTTTTTTCATTAGAAAGTCGGATCTGCGAAAGTCAATGTACCGCTATAGCTCCTATCATACACTTTGTTCTTATACCAAAGACTAAAGACAGTTGTTTGACACTATAGTTACTGGAGGCCAATTAGCAAACGAAAGCTGCTGCGACTGGAAACATCTTGGTTAAAATTCAGGAGCATGAGGTTTCTGTCAATCACATTAAAATGTTTGTTTGTAAAAAATAGTTTTACATGTTTCGGATGTTCCTTCAGAGTTGAAGATAATCTACTTCCTAATCCAAATCTCCTGCAGGACGACGGGGGATATCAGCGGGCAGAACCATTGAGACAACCGAACGCACGGCCAGGCAGCCATGCATACTTATAATTATGTGTCCGCGTGATTAAATTAAACTCGAGTTATGTCCAATAGTAAAGATCCTTGCGATCTATAGGGGCGATGATATTAAGTTTATCTGTTTCTTTGGCCAACGGTTAAGTAGTCAGGTACCAATTAGAGTTGGGTGGACTCAGGGGCCCCCTAAAAATCTCGAAATTCAAAATTCCAGTCTTCACCGAGATTCGAACCCACGACCCCAGGTTTGGAAGCCAAGCGCTTTACCACTGCACCCAATGGTAGCACAATGAATATTTTGATGCTAGAACAAATTAGAAAAGAAAAACTGCATTCGCGCGCAGAATTCTAGTGATTGTTCAGTATCTTGCCAAAGAACAGACAAATAAAAACAGCGCATTTCGTGGGAGAACATAGAAAACTTTCGCAACGAACAACGGTCAGTTTTGGTTGAGATGCTTGACTAATTCGACCCAACCTTGCAAGAACGTCTTGGACGAATTAAGAATGCCAAAGTTCACGACCAGTACCTCGAAAATGGGATTCAAAACGAGATTTTGGACTTAATGGCAAATTTTCCCGTCAATTTTGACTGCACGCTTGATGTTTGCCACAAGGAGCAGATATCTTTTACATAGTGTTTTGTGGACGTGTCAGATCCAGAAGTTAAAGTGGGGAGCACTTTGAGTTTATGTAGTTAAAAGGCTAGTACTTACGTACGGTAGTATGTTTTGTCACTAAAATAAGAACTACGCGGTAGAGGCGTACGAAATATATAGGCTTATTGTCTACCCTAACGGTTCAGGGCTTCGCATAAAACATTCGCCCAGGACACCGCGCGCTGCTAAGGCCGCCTCTGACTTTATTACATGATTTTGAAACTTTTTGATATAATTAAAAGAGTGAAGCATAATGCTTGAAAGGGTAGAAACATGAAAGCTCTTGCAATACATTAATTTATCTTATATTATCTTATATGATACAGACGTTACTTCAAAAAAAGAAGATGGTTTCCTATGCGTCATGCATTTAGTCATGCATATTAACAAATGTCCTAAACTCCGCCAAGTCACTGGTTTTCCTGGCTAGCTCAGGCATTCCATGCTCAAATAACGCTATGGAAGAAGGAGCTTTTGTACAAATTTGTCCTAGCATATGGAACGGGAAATGTACCTTTATCTTTGTGTCTTTCTGAGTATTTTAGTACATTTTGTTTTTGTATTTGAAGATTATGGTTCAGTGTTTTAGGCATAATTGCTACTTTACTTTTAAGTCTTCTCTCCTGAAGGCTTTCTAAATTTATTTATTAATTTATTCAGGATAAAAAGGTCCCTCATAAAGAAACGTTTTCAACAGCCCCAAACATGAAACCTGTTTTTGTGTTAAGATGCTTTTCAGCTTATTCTTTAAACGCATCAACGTAAAGAGGCTTCTTTCACAAGCTACTTGCGTTAGCGCTAACTCAGAAGCCAATCTGATGATAACAAAATACGCCCCTGTCAATAAAGTGTACTTCTTTAAAATTCAGTAACAACCATTTGAACAGTTCTTACAAGACAACTCTCTTTTCTCTCACCTGCATCGCTCACAAGAGTTATCTTCCTGTTCATCGTCCTCTCCTCTACACATTTCTCTATCCCTAACGGCGTAAAATTCGTAGATGGAAAATCCTGGGATCTCAGAAAGACACAAAGATAAAGGCACATTCTTTTTTTTCAATATGCTAGGACAAATCCTTACAAATGCTCCTTCTTCTCTAGTGCTATTAGGGCATGGAATGGTTTGCCTGAGTCAGTCAGGAAAACCAATGACTAGGCAGAATTTATGTCATTGGTTAGCATGCATGATTAGAATGACGTAGGAATTTGCGTAGGACGTAATCATCATCTTTTTTTTTTTTTAAGTTACGACTGTATTTTATTAGATAAGATGAGAGGATAATGCACATTTGACTGGACAACCTATATTTCAGTTGGTTTTTTTTTAATAGTGGATTTATACTTATAGATTACTGTATACAATAATCCCCATTATAGCCGGAGATTCTTTACTAATTTATAACTTCATCTTCTTGTTATAGATTCACCCGAATATGTTCATACTTACGCAAATTCTGCGGGACTATACAAAATATAAACATTTTGTTTTTTTGTTTAAATCCCTTAGTGAATATAGAGATTAGCAAATTACCAGCTGCATGGTATATGTTGATATATTTCTAAGTGATTGAATTATTACGAGATTATGTGTTTAGTATTGCACAGTATAAGGTCTTTATTCAACGTAAAACAATGCCAACCACATTTACGATACTATTTTCATTTAAAGGTGCCCATTAGGCGACTCCCCCGGCCATTTGGGTATCGGGCCACCGCGCATTTGCCCTGTTACCAATATAGCCAGTCCGCCCCAGCAAAACCCCATGCTGTTGTAGATCTGTCTGCACATCATCAATCTATCGTCCTCCTGGTTGAGATGCTTCTTTCAGATAAGATAAGATACGATACGATGGTGTTCCAAAATATTCACATATAGCAAATCCGCCCCTGCAAAACCCCAAGCTGTTGTAGATCTGTCTACACATCATCAATCTATCGTCCTGCTGGTTGAGATGCTTCTTCCAGATAAGATAAGATACAATTTGATTGTGTTCCAAATCCGAACAGTTTGTTGGTTTCATTGTTTATGTTTGTCATCGAAGAAAACATCTTGTGGCATGGATACGTCTTTGGGAGAAACTATAAATCGGACTGAAGAAGAGACTCTGCCAAAAAGCCACCTGAGATACACCGTGACATGCCCAACTCGCAAGCGACTGGCATTGCATCATTTCTTGATTTTTCTGTCACTAACCAGAGCGATAATTAAATTTAAAAAAACACCTTTACTAGATCTAGATTGTTCACACATCTTCCAGAGATAAACTTCAGATTGAAAATGTTAAGCTAGAAACGCTACACTTAATAACTATAAACAACGCCAACACTATAACGCCAGTTTCATCAGTCTATTTATTTACAGACTCTCACAGTACAAGGTTACACACAACACTATGATATGAACTTTCTTACCAAGGGGAATAACACTACATACTAATAACAAACACATACACATAAACACAATGTCAACAGAGAAGTGTAAAAAAAAAAGTAAAATCGGATACGTGTAACGTGGAAAACGAGGTTATCATTTGCAATGGCTTGAAGTACTTCAGGAGATGAACCCCGATTGGGTTCAGAGCAGGGAAGGACTACTTCTTCCGAAGTGCTCTAGTAAGAAACTGAGCCGTCCGGCGTAGTGCCTCCAAGCCCCAATACAGATCGAGTGATCGACAAGACACGTCGTCCCCCCTTCCCGTCATAGTTCGGACTATGTCCTAATAGTGTACCGTCCTACACTGAGCATTAGTGCGCTTATGATTGACTATTCTGACTTTCCTAGCTGCCACCATGGATCGTCGCGACCTATATGCTACCAGACACAACGGGCCTTATCGGATTCCTCTCAGGATTTTAATTATTTCTCATTAATAAGTGCTCGGATTTTTTTCCGTAACTTGTATAAAGAAACATGCTTGGTACTTCGAGATTCGTTGCTGCCAACGCGCCCTCTCTCACGCATACGTCCGCGCCCCATTTCCACTTACGCCGCAATGCGAAGGGGTCCATTGCATCGAAGCCACAGCTCCAGTAAATCGGCGAATATTATTTGCGGCGTCGAGTGCCTCTTCTATCGCGGGTGAGGCGGGTGATCCTCCTCCCTGCGCCACTCAGGGCTAGAAGACTGGAGCGAGATGTTACCAGTGGTATGCATACCACGGTTTGCAAAACACTGATCTAGTTGACAGGGTCGTAAAGACAGGTTATAAATCAATTATTGCTGGAATCCTGTGTAAAAAAGAATGTAGAAAAAGAATTGTATTATCTCGCAATCATTGGAGATTCACCAAATTTATGAAGACAGTCATAATAAGGCATGTCGACGAGTCCGAAGATTAGTGAGGAATGCAGTATTTCCCGTGGATACGCAGACCCAGCATATTTTGATACACACAGGGCAAGCATATAACCATTGTCCGCCGGTGATCAATTAAGATTTACTTTTCGCCATAAGCGTCTGTCCTCGGCAGCGGATTTTCTTTTGGTCTCAAATGTGTATCCCGCGGCCTTTGCAAGTGACTTCCAGCTGTCTCGGCCTGAAGCCACATGCCGCCAGGTGCTCTCTTCTATATCAGCTAAGGCAAGTTATCGCCTAAGCTGCTTTTTAAAGCGTTTCCTTGGGACACCTCTGTTACGTCGACCACCTTTTATGTCACAAAAAAAAAAAAAAAAAAAAAGACTGCTTTGGCATACGCTTGTCCCCCATACGGGATACGTGCCCTGCCCAGCGTAACTGTCGGACCGTAGTTATGCATGAACAGGCTCAACGTGACAAAGACTTTGCTAAAATATGAAACAACATTAGCAGCGTTTGTTTTACTGAAAGTAAGGGTATTACAAACAAGTGTTCTGTTTGTTTGTTTGTTGGCCTCCTTCAGTCGTAGAACTGGCCTTTTTTTCTTATTGTACGTTTTTCTTCCTGAGCTGAGACCCATGTTCTGTTACGTATGTAGCAACTAGCAAGCTCTAATATGCAAACATTCAAACTACATTTGTTTAAGTTTCACTTTCAGATCTATAGGGCAGATGATGTTAAGGTCATATGTTTCGTTGGCCAACGGTTGACGAGCAGGGTGTCATGTGGTCAGCACAACGACCAGCCGCCTTTACTTTCCCCAGCTTAAGTCAGGTAGAGTTGGGTGGACTCAGGAGCGCACTAGAAATCCCAAAAATCAAATTCCCAGTCGATGCAGTGATTACCTAGTGTCCTAGATACAAATCTAGGATCCCGGGTTAGGAAGCCAAGCGCTTAACCACTCAGCCACCGCACCTCTATGACCTTTTGAGACGGTCAATTAAGTAATGGATGAAGAGGTGTTTCAGTAAAAGGTGTATTTGTAAATTGAAGTTCTTATGCCAGAGAAAATGGCAAGGAGTGAAAATGAATCACAAACAAAATGTTCGTTTATGGAGATCTTCAGATGCCTTGAATGTCAAGTACATGCATATGCTAATATATGCGTTAGCAGAAATTTGTTTACATGAAGAGATTTCCCATTCAAAATGTTATACTTCATTCATTTAGTAATAGTGAGCATGTTCATTCATAAATACTGACTTCATAATTTCAGTGAATATATAATTGTAAATTGTATTACATTTTTTTGTCACAGGATTCCAGCAATAGTTGATTTATATCTTACTTATTTTCTGCTCCTTCTTGAACAATTAAAAAAAAAATCGTAACCAGTTCCATGCTGTAACAGGCACAAAATAGAGCAGTGAGATTCATAACAAACAATTATTCAAATTTGACTATAGTAACACCTTTAGTAAAATCACTAAATTTAGAAAGCCTTCAGGATAGAAGACTTAAAAGTAAAGTAGCAATTATACATAAAACACTGAACCATAATCTTCAAATACAAAACCTAATAAAATTCTCAAAAAGACACAAAGATAAAGGCACATTCCTCGTCCCATAAGCTAGGACAAATTTGTACAAATGCTCCTTTTTCTCTAGTGCTATTAGAGCATGGAATGGGTTGCCTGAGCCAGCCAGGAAAACCAATGTCAAAATTAAAGTCATTGGTTTGAATGCATGACTAGATTAACCTAAGAACACGCGTAGGACGTAATCATCTTTTTTGAAGTAACGTCTGTATTTTATAAGATAAAATAGTGCTTATTAGTTAGTTTCAAAATCATATTATTCATTTAGATAACTGCTTTCGATACATTATTAAATTTTACACAATACTTTTGAGGACATGAATGATTGTGCCCATCGTATGGCATACAATTTGTGGGACAGATTGTTTAGGAATTTCCGGGCCGATTTTTCACCCTGTCCGCCCCTGGTAATATATAAAATAAGAAGATATTTAAAACATGCAAAATATTATTTGAAAAATACTTTTTAAAAATGCTTATACAAGGGAAAGAACTGCGCATTTAGAAACCACATCTTTTAATGCTGTAACAGTTATTTCCCCTTTTCTATACAAATAATATAATTAATTAACACTAATTATTTGGCTATATATTTTTTTTTTCGCATTTTGTTAGGGACGATTGCGCTAAACAAAAACAATAGGTAAAAAATGTTTCAAGTCGCATATATTTATTATTGTTAGTCCAGATCTATTACGAATTAATTACATAATTGGTTCAAAATAGTTGATACAATTACACTTAATATAAGCTTTTTTTAAAAAGTATTTTTTTTTTAATTTATACATATTTGTCTTGTTTTTGGCGAGTTGAGTAATAATAGCAATAATAATAATTTTATTTATAAAGCGCTGTTAACAAACAACAGTTTAATTTTAATTAATATGCATGAATAGATTAACACATTGATAAGCATATGTCGAAATTATCTTCTCTTTTGAAGCATCGTCTGTAAGATATGATATACTCACGATAAAATGTTATTTCTCACCCTCACAACATTAGTCCATGGTCAATAGACCGGTACTATAGTTACGGTGAAGCCATGAAATAAAATACTAGCCGCTCCCGTTTGTGTTGAGAAGATTGCTTCCGAGGTCGCGATTCCAAAAGCAACTTTTAGAGTAAAATTGCATTACAGGTGTAGAAAAAAAATCTAGTGACTCACTCTTACCTTACATTGAGTCTAGATCTACTCTGATAAACATTGTACACGAAGGTAGCCGACCAGGTATTCTTGCTTTATGTATCGACATAATCTATCTAGGTCTAAGTCTAGAGATCCAGGTCCAGATTATTATAATTTTACTAGACCTAGTTATAATAGATCTACTCTACTAGTAAAGTAGTAGACAAGAGACTAGACAGTCACTAGAGTAGACTAGTTTGAGTAGTTACAGTAATCTCAGTAGAGTGAGTAGACTCAGTAGTAGTCACTAATTATCTAGATTTCTATATTACTAATCTAGTTATCTACTTATCTAGAGTAGATCTACTCTAGAATCTAGAGTATCTTTATAATATTTTAGATCTATATACTTATTTAATTAACTAATTTTTAACTTTTTAACTAACTAGAATCTAGATCTACTATCTAGATTTTATTTTATAGTATTTATACTAAAACTTAAAACTACATTACTATAATTTAGTAGAATAGAATTAGATCTAGTATTCTAGCATCTAGTCCTAGACGACCTAGATCGAGAATCTAGATCTAGATTATTTTATGAATTATGAATGATTCTATAAAATTATTTAAATCTATTGATTCTATTGAACTACTCAGATTTAGTATTAGTATTACTATAATTCTAACTCCAATCACGACAAGAACAGTCTACCCTAACAGTAAACTGAGTAACAATAATAATGACAATATCAATATCATGATCAGAGGCTTGGAGTACTCAGTATCTGAATTTGAATAATTAACTAGATCTAGGACTATTGCTTGTTGTTTGGCATGTTTACATAGATTGACATAGGCTATAGATACTATAGATCTACTAATATAGTATATAATATTAATATATAATATATAATATTGTCCTGGGGCTAAATTTCTAGCCTAAGGTAGATTTATCATATGACAGTAGTTCAGACTTCAAAAAGTACATCAGTAGACTTTTAGATTTATAGATATCATATATAATATATAATGATAAGTCTCACATGATACATCATTCAACTCATCATGATCATTTACTGGTATAGTCCAGGCTTAGAGCCTAGATGATCTAGATATAGATCTACATTGACTAGAATCTACTCTCGAGATTCAGATATCTATCTATATCTATCTACATATATATTCTATATATCGAGTTCTAAAAAGTCGTTCCATTGAATTGATTAGTCAGAAGATTAACTTTTCTGTATGAGTATTAGAACCATTCTATTTAGATCTAGATTACCTAATTTTAATTACATCTAGAGTCTATGTATGACTATGGATGAGTTGTTTTGTCTTGATAAATTCGGTAAATGAACAAATATATGTATGCAATAAACGTATTTGATATTCTTTCCCTTGATGCCTTGATTTAAATACTTAAATAAAATTGTCAATCACAACAGTGTAGCATACAACTCTTGAAGTTACAGTAGACCCTAGTTACTTAGTTTAATTAAAATTTGATGAACAATGTAAAATAGTATGGCATGTAAATAGGTTAAATTTACTATTTACTACAATGTATTGTCATAAAGTTTTTGCAAAAAAAGCGAATAATTCAATACTAATTTCATATGCTAAAGTTTAAAGATAAATTTTATTTTAAAAATTTATTCATCTCTGATCCGATTTTGACAAAGGATTAACATGTTGCTCGTTTTAAAATAGTTTCAGGCAAGTGTAACAGATATGTCATACAGCTCAGTGTCTTAGAGTTGAAGACTTGCTAGAATCTACTGCAAAAAACTGATCACACAAAATGCCATCAGGAAACCTGACTATCAATGAGACTGAAGTGGTCAAGTTAGTAGCCGAGTTTCTTCAGAATAGGACACTGAACATCTCCATGCTCTCCCTAGAGAGAGAAACTGGAGTCATCAATGGATTATTCTCAGATGATATGTTGTTCTTGAGACAGCTGATATTGGATGGACAGTGGGACGATGTGATTGATTTCATACAGCCACTAATATCAATAGAAGCTTTTGACAGGTGGATGTTTCTTCGAAACTTTCTGTATAAAATGTTTTTTTTTAAATATTTATTTAAAACTAGCCATATGTTACCCACGGCCCGCAGGTCTCAATATGCGTGTCACTGATATAGTACATTAGAATAGTTTGTGGGAAGCGTGGTCAAGAGGCTGAGTATGCTTGAACTTGGCTAGGCTGGGCTACCTATGAAGGGGGCTCGAGGCTCGACACCCAACTTGAGTTGAGCTGTGTTTACTGAGCACCTAAAGGCAGCACAGAAACAAATGTTTATTGTGTAGCATAGCTAACACACATTGTTTTACAGTTTTTATTTTTAATTTTTTTTTTTTTTTTTTTTTTTTACTATTATTACTTTTGAGTAGTTTTTTATTTCATGCTATATGCTCAGTGGTCCAATCTCTTTTGTGGACCTAGCTGAGAGGGGGGTACATGGGAGAATGTTTCTGTGCTGTTTTAAGCTGCTTAGCAAACACGTCTCAGTTTGAGTTGGGATTCAAACTCAAACCCTCTGGCAGGTAGCCACTCTGCCTTGTTTTAAGATATTTTTAGGTTTTGTGACAACAGAAATTGAACATCCATACCCATACACATGTTTGTGTTACCAACCCTACATACTGCAGTAAATTTGTGTCTCTCATTGTCATCTCAGAAGTAGTATTTAAAAATAGAGAAAAATAACTAAATGAGTTATCTTTGTTAATCATTCTTATTGCCACCTTTTCTAACTTTAACAAAGCATTCATTTGAATATTCCTGAATTTTTCTTGCCTTGTTAAATCGTACATCTGGGTTATAGTGATTTGGGGTAAAAGTTCAGGTTTTTTTTTTTTTTTGTTAAAAAAATTTAATTTGTATGTCCTCAGGACCAGCTAGTACAGTGTTAGATAAACAGCATTTATTTATATATTCCCAGAAACAGCTAGTACAATATTAGAAAAACCTATTTTTCCATGTCCTCAGCAAAAAGTTTCAGTACACTATATTGAAGCACAAATACCTAGAATTGTTGTGTATCAAGTCAGAACCCAACGTGATGCAGAACTATGAAACAACAGTGGATGAAGTAGTGAAGTGTTTAAACACTCTAGAGAGTCTATGTTCCAGCAAGGAAGATTACAGGTGGATATAATGGTTTTGCTATTAGTATCTTAATCTTATAAATATTTCTTTTTGCATGTTAGTGTCAGTCAGGGTTCTATAGCCAGGTTTGGCAATCAGCCTTGGAAATTGAAACTCTGATATAAATCCCTACAACCTATGTGTTGTATACAGCTGTCTCAGAATACTGAGCCACTGGAATGAACAATTAGCCTAAAGAGTGATAATTGTCTGTATAATGTAATCTCCACTCTAAAAAAATACTTAGCCTAGGCTTGATGTCTTGCAGTGTTTCATATGTAAACCCTCTGTGGGCAACAGCTTTGTCTGTGTCCAATGTTATAAAAATGGTGGTTGAGACTGGGTCACAAGACTAGGCCTGTGAAGCAACATGAAAAAGTGCAATCATCTGTAATCTACTGACTAGCGAAGAGCATGTCTTGCTTAAAGATAGTTGTTTGATTATTGTTTAAAAACTTGTTTGCAGTGTAGCTACAAATAATATTGTGTTGTCTGCACTAAGTTTCAGACCTTACAAAACACAGTGCTATATTGTGTATTTTTTTCCTCAGCAATCTATGTTTTTTACTGTCCCTGCCCAAGTTGTCGGATCACAGTGAATATCAAAATTGGAATCCCAGCAATGCAAGAGTGGAATGTTTTAGACAGGTAAATACATCACATATTTCCGACATTTCTTTTCATAAAGTCCATTATGCTGTTGTTTTTCTTTCTTTTTTTTTTTCTTTCTTTTTTTTTTCTATTCCTTTTCTACTGTTTAATATTTAATTATTTTTTTTAGCTGAGTCTCAGCTTCACCCATAAATCATTATTTTTGTTAACTGAAAAGTTAAATGCTATGTAACTTTTTCAGGTAAAGGTTAGTTGTTTCTTTGAGACCCCTTTATTTATCATCCATGTTAATGTTTCCTGAGACCCTATTTACCTTGCTGTGTTGTACACATTGAGCCTCTTGTAAGACTGTTGCCCTACAGAGAAGTTAATATTTCTATATTACTTGTCCAGGTTGAGCTTCTCCAGAGAGCTTACATACTATTGAGAAGGTTACCTGTTTGTTGTTATGCTGTCCATATCATATCTCTTTTTAGACCCTGCAGAGAAGTTAACTTTTATTTTGTTACTTGTCCAGGTTGAGCCTCTGCTAAGACCTTATTTACCTACAGAGAAGTTAATATTTCTATATTACTTGTCCAGGTTGAGCCTCTGCTAAGACCTTATTTACCTACAGAGAATTTAACTTTTATTTTGTTACTTGTCCAGGTTGAGCCTTTGCTAAGACCTTATTTACCTATAGAGAAGAAAGATGAACAAAAGAACCAGATGAGCTGCAATGATCGCTTGATGCAACTTTTATTGAAAGGAATGTTGTATGAGTCTTGTGTCGATTACTGCCAGCAACAAGTATGTCATTATCACGTGATCAATTGGTTTTGTAAAGTAACAGTTTCCAGGCTTGAGTCATCTAACTGGGGTTTTAATTCTAACCATTCACAGGGCTCAGGTTCCTCTGTTCAGTAAAATATTTTAAAAGCTGGTTGGTTTACATTGTACATAATTCTGTTTCTTTATTTGAAAGCTTATGGATAAAACTCTCCACTTTCAATTTTGAAAATTGGATCAGAGGTGAAATATATGGGTGCTGAAGTGAAGGTTTTATACCAGTGGGCATTTTGATATGTTTTATATGACAGCAGAGTCTTGAACAACTCAAATGGTCATTAGCCCCCTTCATTCATGGTACAACTATGACTTATCTTGTGGGAATAAAATGAGAGCCTGAGCAGTGGCTTCTGTCGGAATAACGTTGCCCACACAGAACATTCCCCATCTTCATGGAGCCAATAAAGTTTGGGGTCTGCAACCTCCCAGGGTCTACCAGAGTGGTGCAGGATGTGTTGCAGACTGTGGGATAGTCACTGGCTCCAGAATTTTTTCTAAGGGTTGACTCCCAAAGCCTGACCAGTGTTTGGGATTAGACTGAAGGCAATGGAGGTTTGGTTTCAGAGTTTTCCTTCTACTAGATGGATATAGCTTCTTACCAAGGTTAACATGCTATTTTTTCCTAAAGCTTTTTTAGAGGTACCTGGCAGTGAATGCATAGGATAACATGGCTCTTTTTGAACTGTTGATGGTTCAAAACTCTGAACTCAATTTCATATGTTTCATAAATCATCCCAGCTTTCAAAGGAACAACAATTAGTGAAAGGGACAAGTGTAGATTATGATGTATACAGCTTCTAGCGATGCTCACAACAGAAAGGGAGTTGTTTTATTTGTATTAAAAAGAAAGGAAATAATGCTATGTACATTTGCACAGTTTTTATAGTAATTCTTAAATAATAAAATATTTAAAAAAAAAACAAAAAAAAAACACAATTCTGCGGCACCTTTCCTGGCTGATAGAACCCTGGTAACTATAGTCCTAAATGTAAAAATATACATAAAAAAAATTCCCAGGTGATAAAAAAACAACATGTTTGCCTTTCAAAATAAGGAGCACGCAGTTTCAGCTTCTCTCATTTCTACCTTCTTCAAGATGGTTATCTAAATGTAATATTGTGTTGTAATGCTCTATACGGAGGCGCTGTGGCTGAGCGGTAAAGCGCTTGGCTTCCGAACCGGAGACTGGGGTTTGAATCCTGGTAAAGACTGGGATTTTTAATTTGGGGATCTTCAGGCACCTCTGAGTCCGCCCAGCTCTAATGGGTACCTGACATTAGTTAGGGATAATGGGTTGGCCGTTGTGCTTGCCACATGACACCCTTGTTAACCTTAGGCCACAGAAACAGATGACCTTTACATCATCTGCTTTATAGACCACAAGGTCTGAAAAGGGAACTTTACTATATACTACTCATGCTCTATACACCTTAAAGCATATATCTTACTATTGTTCTTAGGCAACTGGTGGACAGAATGGAATGACCTACTCTACTCTCCTGACTGATACAGGATTCAGTGATGCTGACCTGTCTCTCCTGGCTTGGTTGCAGTGTATTCCCTATGAGGTCTTCTCCTGCCCGTTTGAGCAGAGAGCTATCAGCGTAGACATACGCCCACTCATCAAGCCTTCGCTTGAGGCGTCCTGGTCTGAACAGATTCTAGTCACCCCTATAAAACCCAAAATGTTTCCCCACTCGGCAGTTCCAGCCATGAGGTCAAGGTCGGCAGAGCTGATGACGAGATCATTGAACCCTCAGTTTGATGGATTATCTAGTGGACTATGGCAAGGTAAAGCTTTGTTAAAACACTGAGCACACATCCCATTGGCATGGGGTCCTAAATACGCAGGGACTTGATTGTTAGGAACAGAAAAATCTATTTGGTAAAGAAGGGAGATAATAAAAATAGAGAAAAAAAAATGTTCATGGACTATACTTCTGTGTTTTAATTGTGGACTAGAACTTAACTCTTTCTCTCCGTATTATTTTCCATTTGTCTGCGGAATTTTGAAATTTTTTGCTTTAATAACTTTTTTCGTTTGTAATCAGAAAATGTTTAATTTGGTATAGAATCAAAGGGGAATGCATGCTTTTTTTATATAGCACAAAGTAAAGTTTTCAAGTCAAACATTTATATAAATTAATCAGGTCGTGTCGTTGATGGTATCTTCAAGTAGGAGAGAAAGAGTTAATTCAGATTAAATGCTTATTTGTCAGCTTTCTTTGATTAATTACTGATATTCCAATAGAAAAAGCACAAATCACTTGCACACTTTGTTTTGTTTTTATTGTTAAGTGTGCTCACATTGGTTTTCAGTTGTTTCATATTTTGACTACATCAGGTTGAAAATCTAACACAATGCCATAACAGTATTCTTATTGGATCACAATTTTTCGGATAGTTAATTAATGTTTTTAATGTATTGTTTTTACAGTCCAGAAAATTAACTATGTTTATTACACTCGGTAGAAGGGATTGGTTGCAATATTTTTTTATATACAAGTGTTAGATCCCTCTAGAGTAGTAGATTCACTGATTGCCTCATTAGTCAAAATAAATGAAGCTTTTAAGTTAACTAGCATTGACTCATATAGCTTAAAACTATTAGGGAAAGGAAATAATATTGCATGCAATTACAAATATCACATTATATTATCACAAATATTACATGTATTTTTTTACCGAGTTTTCAGATGTTGGTATGTTAACTAGCATTGACTCATATAGCTTAAAACTATTAGGGAAAGGAAATAATATTGCATGCAATTACAAATATCACATTATATTATCACAAATATTACATGTATTTTTTTACAGAGTTTTCAGATGTTGGTATGTATACAAAATATTTACTAACTTCTTAATACAAATTTTATTACAGGCAATAGACTAGAGTGGTCTGCACCGCAGAACCAAGCTGCTCTGTCCCAATCTATGATGCCGGGGGGAATCCCCAACAACCCTAGAGACCCCATGCTAATGTCGATGGAGAAACTGTTCTCCGAAGGGGAGGTTATAGACACACGTACATCTATCTCTGAGGAGTTGAAAGGTTTGCAGAGAGCAAGTTTGAATCTCAGCAAGGTCAGTTTAAATTCTGGTTTGTCATTTTTATTTTGCTACTGCCAATGACAAGTAGATCATTTTAAAAACTTGCTTACAATGGACACCAGCAAAACAAAAAAAAATAATTTAAAGTTAGTTCTTTAGCATGAGTTTTAACAACACTCAATTGATTCATTCATTACGTTTTTATATTGAGAGGACCATAACAGATATATGTTAGAAGAATTTTTTGAAAACCATAAGTAGAACAGATTACCATGACAATTATATATTAACATGTAGCAATAGAAAGCATATTTTATTTAAACATAATAGTTATGAAATAGTTTGCTTGTCATTGACAAATTAGCACATTTTTTTTCTTATTATAATTCTGTCTCTTTAAAACTTGGCTGTAAAAAGTTGAGTATTTTTTTATTTCATAAAGACCTAGGCTGTATAACATACATATACTCAAAGTAGAGGAGGTCCTGTTGCTGAGTGATAAAGTGCTTGGCTTCTGAACCAGGGGTGACAGGTTCGAACTCTGGAGAAGACTGGGATTTTTTATTTAGGAATCTTTTGGCCACCCACCTCTTATGCATTGCATACCTGACATTAGTTGGGTAAAAGTAAAGGCGGTTGGTCATTGTGCTGGCCACTTGACACCCTCGTTAACTGGGGGCAACAGAAGCAGACGACCTATACATCATCTGCCCTATAGATCACAAGGTCTGAAAGGGGAACTTTCTTACTCAAAGCGGGTGTTAAAATATAAAGAAACTCATTTTTATAAATAAAATACAACAAAATTATGCAAATTTATCAATTAGTCTCATAATAAGAAAATATTTTTTGTTACAGCCTGGTAGTCCAGCACCAAGTGTAAAAGCCCCTACTAAGTCCTCCTCCCCATCTCGAAGTGTGACCAAATCAGAGACTCCACCCTGGTCATCTCAGAGTTCCAGTACCAAGGACTCTAGCAATGAACTGTACAAGGAATATCAGAGGCAGAGGCAGCGACTACAGGAACAGTTGGAGTTACAGGTACATGCTGACTAGGCTTTTCATGTGGCATGCACTTTAGAATGTCAGTACCAATTTTTAGGACTTTCAACCTACACATCATTATCCCTTGCAGATCATTTTTTGGCATAATACTGATGTAATTTATAGATCTAATACTATGTTGCAATGAAAGTCAATTAAAAAAACATTAAAGACTGTATATTCTTGAATATAAACTGCATTTTAACCTAAGCCGGCCTTCTATTGTTGGTTGAGTATCCAAAAAGAATTTAAGATGCAAAGCTAAGCCACAGTTATTCCTTCACATGTTGCACAGATGAGGAGCTGCTGAGATGCTGGTCAATGATGCTCTCTGTGGACAGGAGTGTCTCTCCAAAATAGGGCTCCACAGCCACATGAGGAAGTGTGCTCTGAGATGAACCATAGTCGTTCTACGACTGAAGGAGGCCAATGATCCAAAAAGAATTTTAGATGCAAAGCTAAGCCACAATTATTCCTTCACATGTTGCACAGATGAGGAGCTGCTGAGATGCTGGTCAATGATGCAAAAAGGGGAATGGGACATGTTAGCACAAGCCAATTCATTTCTCATGCTTATAATACACTTTCCTGAATCCCTCCTAAATTGAACAAGAAAACAATGTAATCTAGATCATGGATGGAGGACAAAGAAGTCCAGATAGTGGTGCAATGGCTATGGCTAGCCACAAAAAGGGGACAACATAAAAAGCAACTGGGATGTTAGGAGTTGACAAGTATCAGGTGCTTGGAAAAAACACAAGAAAGCCATAATCCATTTTTTAATTTCACCACACTTGATCTACATTATCTTGAACTCTGTGCCAACCGTTAACGAAACTGTTTGTAACATGAAAAGACAAATAAATAACACTGCTTTTTTTAAACCTATGGCTTTGGTGTATCAATCCATTTACAAATTTAGTTTCAAGCTACAAATGTGTGCTGCATTTTAATTTTTGGAGCCTTCCAAAAACTCACAGTGCTGCTTATTGTATGTGAAATTGTATGACATATTTGTGCAATATAATTTGAATCCTTTTTGGACTAAAAGATTGTGTATATCTTTATGTATTCCTTTCATTTTTTCCATATTAAGTGTTACATTGCTACATTATTTTTTTTTTAAATATAATATTCTTTTGTTACATTTTGAAATGTGATATTACATTTTTGTTTAATGAGTGATGCTATGACATTTTGTGTAAAGTGCATGATGGTTAACTGAATGTATCACATTTTAAGTAAGGCAAGGGGAGGTTAAGTTTGTCTGATAATTTCTTTTATGTAAAGCTCATATGAACAAAATGATTTAAATTTGGTTTTTAAATTATATTAAATGTGATGCAGGCTCATAAATGACAACACAGCAAATAGAATTTTGTCGTAGATTGCCATTATTTAATATCTTTTTTTCCTTGTATTGCAACATATTTCAATGTATATTTTATTGAATGAATTGTATATGTCCTTATTGTTGTTGTTTTTTTTGTTTGTACTCTTGTATGATTCAACATTTGGCTGTTCCTATGAATTAACATTTTAGTCAAAGACAATGCATTCTGACTATGTTGCATTGAATACATTCTGTTGTAATTTCTAGACATAATGAACTTATGAGATATTCCTATTGTTGGTCTTTCAATAAAAATGTTCTAAATACTCTAGGGCATGCTTTATAGAGTAGCTTTATTTATAATTTTTGACTAGGACTACTTAATAATAATAATAATAATTTTATTTATAAAGCGCTGTTAACAAAAAAAATGTAGGCTCAAGGCGCTGTAATAACATTACAAACTCAAACATGACAGTAGCAATCAAAAACTAATCTAAGTTTAAAACAAGTAGGTCTTAAAAGTGGTGTAGCATGTCTGTCTGAGATCAATGGGGAGTGAGTTACAAACCTTTGGTCCGTGCACTGAAAAAGCCTGCGACCTTGTAATCGATTCCCGCTTTCACTGGAAGCCGTTGTAGCGTGCGCAAGAGCGTAGTAGCAGAATCTTGTCTTGTTTTTCTAAGTACCGGTACTTAGCACTTTTGATAAACAAATGAGTTGCCCAATTAAATATTGTTTACTGTACCAACCTAGTAATTGAAAGTTTAGTGTTATGGTTCCTTTCTCTTCTTGTCTTAGTATAGGACACTTTAGTGCACTCACTATTATTATTTACAAAACAAAGTAGAATAGCCCTTTCAGATCCTTGCCATCTATAGGGCAGATAATGTAAAGGTCCAACGACCAACTGCCTTTACTTTCCATTTAATGGTAGGTAAACTGGTGTTGATTAATATTGGTTGGACTCAAGGGCATCCTAAAATCATGAAATTTAAAATCCATGGATTTCCATGTTCAAATGGGATTAAATGAAGAAATAGTTGTATTTCGATGTACCGGTACTGGGGTATTCCTTATTTGTTGGTATAATTTATTGAATATGTAGACAAGTCCATGTATATCAATGAAGCATTTGTTATTCTATTAACATTTATTAAGAATTTCACTTTGTATGGTTTTATCATATCAAAATCATTTAATCAGACATACCTGAAGCTGCTTTTCAAATTTTTTTAAAAATTGCTATTGTGTAATACCATATTGTTGTGCATTACTTTATGCTTGTATGAAATCTAAATCAAGATGACATATTTGCTAGTACCTTTTTCTTTCTTCACTTGTTCCTGAATTTTTATTTTGTTTGTTGCAGGAGAAACAAAGAGAACTGTACCAAAGGGAGCTTAATGAGATAGACAAGAAAGCTCAGCAGGCCATAGGGGATAATAGGCTGTCAGAAGAGTTACTGTTTTCTCATCTGAATGATGTACCTACTATAGCCTCACTGCAGATAACAGCTGCAGGTAGGCCACTATACACATAACATTGAGTCAAACAAAATATTTATATTTTATTATTTTAAGATTATGAATTACATGCCAGAAAAAAATTCATTATATCATACAAGATTAAAATACAAATTGGCCAACTTAATAATTAACAAAAAATTATCATATAGCTGCCAAAAAAAAAAAAGATTAAAAATTGTGGAGAATTAAGATTTGCATTGAAATGTGCATTGCAAAAAAAAAAAAGTATAAATACTATGTACATGTGGAGAATGAGAATTTACATGCAATAACATATACAATAGGTCATTAATACTGAAGTGGTAATTAATACTGAAATGGTAATACCAAGTGATAACTATGTACATTAACATGACATTGGAAGACATTGACAAAACAATATTGCACTAACCCCAATCAAAATAATAGTTGTGACCAACTTCAGAAGCCATTTGAGTCTACAAATGTGTGGCCATGCCAGGCTACATCTTGTCACTATGTAAAACATTCAAGGTCTTGGATCAAGCTACACTCCCATTCAGACGATTTACGACTACATCCTCGTAGCAAGCGCAGGCTACACACGTGACCCCATCAAGCTGCACTGCAGCTGGGATGTCAACAAAAAACTGCCAAAGCCAGACTTCAGGAGCTAGGCGGGTCTACACATCTGTGACCATGCGAGGATACACTTGTTCAAACTGTACACAATCGTAGCCTAATCAAACCAGACACCCTAATTGCTATTGAAGGCTGCACCAGTCACGGCCTAGTCGGGCTACACATGTGGTCCCATCCTGATCAGTAGACTATTCTTGAGTATTATGCTAAATTAACCAAATGAAAGGTATTTATATACCGGTATTGGTATTGAAAGACATTGGTAACTATATACACTGTTTGACTAGAAAGATAATGGAAACAAAAATGAAAGACAATAGGTGATAAGGTTGGCTTACATCACAGGGCAATCAATGGCTTCTCTATGCTTGAACTGTCATGCAGTCTCTGAAGAGTCTTTTAACCCATAGAAGTAAGGTCCTCTTACGGGTCAAACCTGGCTCCAGGACGGGGGAAATATCCTAGTGCCAGAGCATGTCAGTGCTTGCCACGCCACTAAGCCAAGGACTTAGGTGACCCTGGGGCATGGACCGTCTAGCAGCTTCTCCATTTGTGAAAGCACTGTAAACCCTGGGGGGGGGGGGGGGGCGGGGGGGGGGCGCAGGGCAGTCGGTCATGTGTTTCCGTTGAGGCTACTAAAAGCAAGAGCTTGGTGACGTCCGTATGGCCAGTTCTGACCTCAGGAGAGGGAAGACCCTCTAAAAGGTCAGGCCAACGCCACAGATGTTATGTAGGTCAAGAGACTGGCCTCCTGCAGGCCAGTGCTGACAAGTGACCCGTTTAGTCACTGGTCAACACTCCATCAATTGTTCTGTGCTGTCTGCCATTATTTACATCTGTGGAAATAAAAGAAATGCATTGATGTGTGTGTCTCAAAATATGGGCATGACTTGATGGAAATACCCCACTTAGTGTCATGTCCAAATAAGTTAGCTCCCTTTTGTCTTGTTCATTATTTTCTGCACATCGTAGACATAATTTTTAACAAGGGCTTCAACTGAATGACATACAAGTTGTTTGACAAACTCTATTTTGTGTCTGTTCTATTTATGTGCATGTTTCTGTTGTGTTGTCTGTATATGAGAAAATAGTCCTTGTAATCACAACAAATCTTAAAAGCAGTCTTACAGTCTTAGTCAACTATAGATAGATAATATAAGACAAAGAGTCCGGTGTTTTGGCCGGTGATAGTACACTTTGTTGTCTGACAACATGATAGTGGCTAAGCGCGTTTGTTTTTTCACGTGATCAAAAACATTACTATTTTTTTTTAAATTCATACTTGATGTAAAATGTAGTACCGGTATCTAACCATTTATATTTTGTCATTGAAAAAAAAAAAGACTAGTAGGCCTTTGGGGATCGAATCCACGACATCGGCGTTACTCTATTTCAGCTGAGCTAACCAACCATACTACCTACTATTAGTGATGGGAACTAAACTAAAAGTTTATCATGAATTTCAAAATATAGTTAAACTAAACTAAAGAAAAGTAATTATCATCCGACTGTATGCCTACGGTTCGATCTTATTCTTTAACATTGTAGAAATATTTATCCATAATAAAATCAGTAAAAAGGAATACGTTACTGCACATTAAGATAAAAAATAAAATGTCTCAATAAATATGTGTGGTTGTATTTTTGCCTTGAATTAAAATCTTTAGAAAAGAATATATTAACTTAAATAACTTAATAAATATATTAACTTATTATATAACGGAAAATCTTACTTATATCTGTAAAGTTTAAATAACATAGATTTAGAATTTAAAATGTAGATCTAGTATCCACGGAGTTTTAAAAACCATTTGACCTGTATAACTATTTTGTAGTGTACAATACCTGCTGGACTCACAATGCCTAAGTGCTATTTTCTTGTCTGACCACTAAAAATACAACTAACACTATTGCATAACTGTTAAACGCGCACGGGAAAAAAAAACTGGGTGGTCTTGTCATTATGGACTGCACACTCAGAAGGCCTACACGTGTACGTCTATCTGGTCAGGTTGTTCACACCGTCTATTTACTTTCTGGGCAGGGAGAGTGTGTAACTATTTTAGTGTAAAGATATATCTACGAACATGTTTGACTAGCCATGACAGTGTGTTATTTTCTTGTCTGACCACTAAACACTATCGCATAACGCGTAATGAAAAAAAATGCGGGGTAGTCTTGTAGATCATAGACTACACACGTACAGTAGGCCTACACTAGGCCTATGTGTATGTCTAGCTGACCATGTTGTTAAAAATCAGTTGGACAGCCTATTTACTTTATGGTCAGAGAATGTGTGGATTATTTTTTTTCGAGAGTTGATTATCCTAATGCTTTTAGATCTATATAACCCTAGCTGTCGATTTAGACTTAGATCTCAATAATAAGTCTTAAGACTATAAAAAAGGCGTACTTGATGTTCCTGCAGTTAAAAAATTATTGTTTGTCGCACTATCTATTGACCAAACTCACTCATCAGATTCCCACTAGAAACAGAAATTAAACACCTCCACGTGTCTCACCAAAAAATTCGGAACAACCTCATTCATAATATTGCATAGAAGCTTTTGGCAAATATAATATAATGCTGCTACTTTCAGTTGCAAATATTTACTCCCATAACTTCTACCAGCATCGTACTTTACCATCTTCAAATGCAGACTGACTAAATAGTTGGAGACTGCATCTTTTTTTTTTTTTTTTTTGATAATCAAAGTTATTGATATCACATGACCAAAAAACGGGGATGTGCCATTCAACCCTGACCATATGTTGAAGTTGATACAAAATTTGATTAAACTATTTAGTTAGTAACTAAAAAATAAATTAAACTACGACTTTAACTGAACTTTTTTTTTGCTAGTTAAACAAGGGCCTTAATTAATTGTTTAGTAACACTAAATGTTTCTAACTTTTTAGTTCACTTTAGCCCATCACTACCTACTATGTGCAAAATTTTAGCTTGAGAAGAAATCATTTAATGTGTGTGTGTGTGTGTTTTACCACATCCCAAATTTCGACGACCTTTTACCTTTTGAAGAAAGTTTGAGCTAATACTATGACTTTTAAAAAAAAATGTATGTGCGATAATACAACATACAACGTAATTTGGAATTTCCAAACGTGAAACTGTTTCCTTTGAAGTGGATCCACTTCCCATGAGACCCTACAGATTTAGCGATGTATGAGACACGTGACTAGATAACCTCACGCTTTTTTTTTTGTGTGTGTATTTAAACAGCTCATATTTCTTGCACAGGTGTTCATAGGGACCATGTAACGTGCAAGAATATAGGAACCAAAAAAAAAAAATAAATGATTAAAGTTGGAGCTGTTTCTCATTACCAGACACACGGTGTGTGAAGAGGAAAGAGACACGAAAAAAAATGTAAAAAAAAAAACTCCCAGGGAAATGAATATAAACTTCTAAACTTCTATAACATTATTGCGAACACAATTTCTAAGAATTGGAATCCCCGACTCGAGTAGTGCCTGCTGCTGAGCGCCTGAAGGAAACCCCCTTCCCTCCACCAAAGACTAGACTGTCACTAGACCATAGCACTGAGCATGTTGTAAAAAAACATGGTGAGAATTATAAGGCCTAAGAATATCACAAAGTTTAACACCAGGATAACAAACTGTTGTTCATTATTAATGTTATACGCGCGAAAAAGGATTTGAGTATTACAATTTAAGGTTTTTCTTTCTATTCATGAAATGGTTAGGTTTTTTTTTTATTGTCCAACATGTATTTTCAACAATTTATTTTAAGCCTGTACTGTTAAGTGTGTGTGAGAACCCGCTTGACTCGTTGATATACAAAATCAAATGATACTAAATTAAGAGTCATTCTATAAGCACTGACCTCAGCTATCAAACTGAGCTAAGGTTGATTGAAATCAAACTGGGGCTAATGGTGAATGGAATCTAATTGACCTAATGTTAATTGAAATCAAACTGGGGCCAATGTTGAAATTAACTGGAACTTTTAAAAGGGCTTAAGATTATGGATGAAAGTCCAGCTATTTGGGCCTTAAAACTAGACTAGAAATATTCTCAGTCAACCATGTATGTATGTTGGTTGACTTGAGAAGCACAACTGATCTAAATTAAATGATGAGTACTAATAGATGTAAACCATTCAATACTAGATATTAGGAATTTCCTTCAATCAGTAGTAGGGCTTGTGTATTTAACCTGCACATTGCCAAATTTGTAAATATTGGTTTTTAAAGTGGCTTCAATTATAAATATAGCTTGGCCTTGTTATATTTGGGTGCGGGATGGGTAGGCGAACATGCCACGATATTTAGAAATTTAATGTATATAGTTATATTGATCTTCAGATATTCTTGAGAAGAAAAAAAAACAGGACTACTCACATGTACAGATGTGCCCAGTTGGTGACGACCAAGGTTCTAGTCGTCCTGGCCTGACAAGAATGTCTGCCTTGAACTTGGTCGTCTCTCTGGGGCACTGGCTCCCCTCTGATGTTGGGGTGGCCATTACCCGTGCTTAGTTTGCGGACATCATAACCGTCTTCTTCTAACGAGGGGGGACTGTGTCCACACGGGTAAAGCCGCCCTAACAACTGCAGTCCTCTGGTATTTATACTCTGCACCCCGGGTGAATCAACCGGTCACGTGATCAAATTAAACTGTCCAGTGGAGAGACTTTAATCCCTCCGCCCCCCCCTCCCTCCCATGTGTTTACATAGGACAGTACAGCAGACGACCACCACATCCAGCCAATCAGCGCGTGGGAAAAAAATTAGTCCATCACGCTGCCTCGGCTTATCATGTTGGTCAAGAATAACGTCACATTATCTACTCCTTGGTCGTGGCCATCGCGGATGTAGGTCAGCCTCCAGCAACTTGTGATTTGTAGACTTGACAAGCTAATCGCGTGCACACCTTTTGTCAAACAAACGTTTGTCCTTCCCTTCTCATCAGAGGCGTTCTCATGTTGGACATGCACAATGGTTGTTCTTACCAAGAAAGTGTGACTGAATACATTGAATATGGGCATAAATAAGAGGTTTTGGGTCCTGGCACAGCAACAGCTTGGAAAGAAAGAATTCAAGTTTCATTTGTAGTTTTTAACGTTTTATTTGTTTGGTCGTGTGCGAACTAAATGGATTTAGAAAGAGAAGACTCAAAAGTCAAGTCAGTTGTTAAGAGTAACAAAAAAACTAAAACAAATTAATTCCACTTATCTTATTCATGGCAAACCAGTAACACAGACTAAAAACGCAAAGTACCTAGGTGTTATAATAAATGAAAAACTGTCATGGAATCCACATATTGATGAAACTACAAAAAAATCCAACAAAGCATTAGGGTTTATTAAAAGAAATTTCTATAAATCAAATAAGAACATAAAACTAAAATGTTATTTAACCTTGGTTAGGCCACTAATAGAATATGCATCCTCCATTTGGGACCCCTCAACTCAAGAAAACATTAAGAAACTGGAACAGACACAAAATAGAGCAGTGAGATTCATAACAAATGAATATTCACATTTGACTAGAGTAACACCTATAGTAAAATCACTTAATTTAGAAAGCCTTCAGGACAGAAGACTCAAAAGTAAAGTAGCAATTATACATTAAACATTGAACCATAATCTTCAAATACAAAAACAAAACTTAATAAAATACTCTGAAAGACACAAAAATAAAGGCACATTCCTCGTCCCCTATGCTAGGACAAATTTGTACAAATACTCCTTCTTCCCTAGTGCTATTAGAGCATGGAATGGGTTGCCTGAGCTAGCCAGGAAAACCAGTGACTTGGCAGAATTTAAGTCATTGGTTAATATGCATGACTAAATGCATGACGCGTAGGACGTAATCATCATCTTTTTTTTTTTTTTGAAGTAACGTCTGTATTTGATAAGATAAGATTTAATAAACACTGGACTCTTGTAGAGACGCACTTTAAGTGACCGGTAGTGAACACACAAGACTGACGACATTAATTCAAACCGAGACTGTAGCTTAGATATAGTTTAGAAACAGTTGATTCTACGTTTTCATATATATATATATAGAGAGGTAACATCTATACAGGGGCGAACTGGGTGTTAAAATCGGCCCAGGCATTTCTATACATTCGGCCCACAAATCGTATATCACATGATTGACATCCATTTCTAGGTCTACCTGTCCTTAAAAATAATTCTGTTCAGTTTGTTGATGTATTGATAACTGAACAATGATATTTTTTAAAATAAATATAGTAGGCCTTATGTTGCTTTTTAATCGCTTAAAGTGTGTGCCCTGAAAGGATGAAGCCTACTAGTAGTACTATCTACGCATGTAGACTATTGCATTATTTCGGAAAATGTGTTAGATTAAATTAGCGTTACACCGTAGAGAGTCTGTAAAAGGTTTCTTTTTTAAACATGAAGCTCAGAAGGCTTTTTATAAGAGAATATTATACAACTTTTTACAATTTAATGCATTATACAGTGGCATTCACGAGACCCTTCAGGTGACCCTAACGGCCCATTGGGGTACCGGCCCACCGGGCATTTTGCCCGAATGCCCACATAGCCAGTCCACCCCTGCATCTATAACGTTAGTGACTGAGACGAGTTCGTTCCCCTTCTGAATTAAGCTGCTGAAGTTGACTTGGTTCGCAGTTTTATGAATCTTGTGTATGTCTAGTTCGTCTGTAGATTACTACGAACTCAACATTGGTAATAATATATGCGCACAGAGAGACGCGTGCAATCTAATCTAGCGATGATGAACTCAACAGAACCCAACATTAGACCTAGTAGGCCTACACACTATCACTAGCATGTGAAGATTCAAACTCTTGATGCTCACCTCTTCTACATGTGCTGTGTTCCCCCCCCCCCCCCCCCCCCCCCGACTTAAGAGATGGGAGCCTGTTAAATACACTGACTAAAGGCTCGGACACATCACATGCTTCATTACGTTAAGCGCATCAAGACTTACACATTCTGAACTTAGATAAGCTTGCTTTTTTTTCAAAGATTTATAAAGTATATCAACTCACTCTGTCTGGTACAGATCTTGTTCACAGTTTCTCCCACATCCCAGTCTCGGATGAAGTTGAAACAATTATTCAAACGTGGAAGACAACAAATATGAGTCATTACACAGAGTTGGCCAATTATTAGTAATTAATTGATTTGGTTTTATATTGAAATGTAAATATTGTACTATTGAGAGATGTGACAGCAATTAGACGGCCCACTCTCTCTTTACTCAATACAAGTTTTGTTATAATAAAAGTATTTTTTTAAATGTATTTTTCTATGAATTTCAAAGCTATGTTAGCTTGAGACGTCCGTTGTTGGCTTGTGTTTGTTAATGAGACGTCCGTTGTTAGCTTGTGTTTGTTAATGAGACGTCCGATGTTAGCTTGTGTTGGTTCATGAGACGTCCGATGTTAGCTTGTGTTGGTTCATCAGACGTCCGATGTTAGCTTGTGTTGGTTCATCAGACGTCCGATGTTAGCTTGTGTTGGTTCATTGGTCATAGAACGTCCGGTGTGCCTGGCTTATGTCTGGTAATGAAACGTCCGGTGCTAGCATTATGTTTGATCACATTTGTTCAGCTCTATTTTATGTCGATTTCATGTCATTGAATGTTATTTTAGCCTTTCCTAAAAACATCTGAGACCATGACTCGAGTGCAACTCTGAGAAGAGCGTTAATCTTTGTTCAGGTCTACTCATTCAATTCTACACCGCTAAGTGTCAGAACTTGCTTCTCCATGTTGAGCCTATAAATGCCTTTTAATGCACGAAAATGTCTTTGTGTGTGTGTGTTGGTGTTGGAAGGAGCGTAAAAATGTGTGTGTGTGTGTTTTTGTTATATACGGGATGAAGAAAACAACTACAAAATGTATAAAAAAAAAACTAGACTACGATTTCACGTAGGGGGCGCTGAGTGGTTTAGAGCTTAGCTTCCGAACCTAGGGTCCTGGGTTCGAATCTTGGTGAAGACTGGGATTTTGAATTTCGGGATTCTTAATGCGCCCCTGAGTCCACCCAACTCTAATGGGTACCTGATTTAAGTTGGGGAAAGTAAAGGCGGTTGGTGGCTGTGCTGGCCACATGGAACCCTGCTCGTTAACCGTTTGCTTTAGAAACAGACGGTCATCTGCCCCATATGTCGCAAGGCCTGATATACTAACTTTTACAATTTCACTTGGCATTCGTGACATTCAATGACTTGTACTTTTATGACTAACTGTACTACGGAAAATGTGAACTCAAAACTCGGCCCAACGATACATAGACTTCCTCGCGGTGTAGGCCTTCTTAAATCCCCCCCCCCCTCTCTCCCAATAACATCCTAACACTAGTTAGATCCTCCCGAAAACTAGAGACACTTTTGGGCAGAAGTATAAAGTAAAGTAGCTGTAAAACATACAACACTAAACCATCATTTACAAATACAAAATCTAATCTCTGAAAGACTCAAGGGTAGAAGCACATTTCTTATTCCATACGCTGGAACAAATTCGTGCAAGTGCTCCTTCTTCCCAAGTGCCATTAGAGAATGGAATGGGTTGCCTGAATCAGCCAGGAAAACCAAAGACTTAGCAGAGTTTAAGTCATTGATTCAGGTTCATGACTAGATTGACACATGAATTGCCTGGGACGTAGTTCTCTTCTTTATTTGAAGCAACGTCTGTATTATTTAACCCTTAAAACGCGTGTGGCAGTTTAGACTCTAAACATTAGAATTGTAATTTCATTTTGCTCAGCACTTTAAGGGTTAAGAACTGTTATTTTTTTTTTTAAAGAAAAGTATAATTATTCAAAACCCTTTTGGTTTCAAATGGTTTCGTCGTGTTAATATGATAGATCTATAGAGGTCATGTGTGATTTGTTAATGTAATTAGGAACAAGGCTCCAATATTAAACATGTGTAGTAAAGGCCGGTAAGGCCTAAAAAAAAAAGGCTTTTGATGTTTCATTGGAAGTCTTGAGAACTACCGGTCTAATGGCTATCTCTATAGCACCTCGTTACGACTAATTGAATCAACGTGGCTATCGTCTGGCGAAGTTCCCATACCTCCTTTCACCCTCCCGAAGACTTCCGGTGTCAGTTTTTCAGTATGTCAGAAAGTCTATTCACGACCGGTCGTCTAGTGAGTCCGCCCCCCCCCCCCCTCAAGCTATCTGTAATTGACCACTTATGTCAACAACACGTCGTAATATTTATTTCACCCTTGGGTTGGACAATGGTCACTTTACAAGACGCACCCGCGATCGCAGTGAATTAATCTGCTTATGGCGCTATGTAGGGGAGGCTTTTCGGGGATAGGCAAAGTACAAAGGTTGCGTACCCTTGATTGCGTCAGTCAGAGCTATCCTGCCGGATAAGTTTTGTTTATTTGTTTTACAACGCGTGCTCTAAAGGACTGGTCTGTTGGGGGGGGGGGGGGGGGAAAGGACTTTGACAAGATGCCCCAAGGACTTGGAAATCTTTTTTTTTCTAATCTAATGGCTTCCTTGGTAATTGTTCTCAAATAACCCATGTATGTTGATTCTTACATCTGGGGTGTTTTAATATTTTTTATAAAACCTTTTTCTGTCAGACCGTTGGGCATGAGTTCGAATCCCGATGGCAGCTGGAAAGACGTTGACCTACAGTAACATAATGTCAACTTGACATGTGCTTGGTCATTCAACGATCGGCTTACAGTGCTGTTGAAGTGTCATGTTGGTTATCCATTGGGTACAAGAATGGGTTATAAACCTACAATCAACTGCTCTATAGAAGTGGTCATTGATTAGCTCAACACAGGTATAGAGGCCTTTATGTATAAAATATGTACCACTGATGCCCGCCCAGTGGCGTGCTGCTACCCGACCACGGCGCAGACTCAAAGATTTTCACTTGGCTCGTCATTTTTTTTGTTGTTTGCAACGATACGACACGTCACGCAGATGATGGAAATCTTCTGAATGAACAGTTCGGGCCTACGTACAATTTGAATTCGTTTTTCCGCTTCCGTTTTGTTCTCGACTTTCTGTGATTGTCAAATGTTTGAAAATGTTTCGGATGTTCCTTCAGAGTTGAAGGTAATTTACTTCCAAGTCCAAACCTCCCGCAGGATGACGGGGTATGGCAGCGGGCAGGGTTTGAACCCTGGACCATCGATACGACCGCGCACAAACCGTACGGCCAGGAAGCCATTTTGTCTTGATGACTGGTTACTTTATATAAATATAAAATGAATATATATATATATATATAAATGTGTAAAACGCTATTGTTTTATTTTGTAAAAAGAAACCCCCCAAAAAAACGCGTGGTTTCAAAATCTAGTGACAGTCATTTGAGGAAGAGAAGAATGTCGGTCTCTCAACATTGCGTCAAACAAAAAAAGGGGCTGGGTTGGGGGGGGGGTTTACATTTGGTTATACTATCTTACAATTTGTTGGCATTGTTCCGGAAAAGAAGGGTCTCGTCATGATTGACTTGACACCGCATCTCGCGAATGTTGCCAAGACTCCTAGAATGGCCTGTGTTTGTTTTTTTTCTTTATCTCGTGAAGGCCTTTGTTTCCCGAACTCTGTTTCAGGCCCCAAGGGCCAGAGACTAATTGGATGTAATGAAGTCAACGTGTCCACGTGTGCCTCTCAAGCCGTGGACACCATGCACAATGGCGGCACGTCTTTATTACCATTTTAGTGGGAGACTATTTAGTAGGTCGACTTGGTTGGGGTGGATGGTAAAATGTTTGTAAAATGTTTTACATGTTTCGATGTACCTTCAAAGTAGAAGATAATTTACTTCCTAGTCCAAACCTCCCGCAGGACGACGGGGGATTGGAGCGGGCAGGGTTTGAACCCTGGACATCGATAAATCTGAACGACAGTCCAGCGCGCAAACCGCACAACCAGGCAGCCGTCGTTGACATGTAGCCCCAATCTGCTGGTAGACAACTAAACCGCTGTAGGTGTATTATATTTGAACTTGAAATAGCTTAAATAATTTCGTTTGTAAACAAAACTAAATAGAACCTTTTATTACAGTATCAACAAATAATTCAACTTGAGATAATGAAATCAATGTAGTGGACGTTGGGTAAGAATATAAATGGTGTTCTGAACTAAATCTAACTCTCTACAAAAACACGTTATTTTCAGTCTGGCTTTCTAAAGTTGTCTCTCCTACAATAGACCACTGATGACTAACACACTGTTGAAGACTGGGATTTTGAATTTCGGGATTCTTAATGCGCCCATGAGTCCGCCCAACTCTAAAGGGTACCTGATTTAAGTTGTACTTATATTTGTATCTACTTTAATGTTTTTTACATCGCAAGGTCTGGAAGGGTTACTTTCCTTTTTTTTTTTTTTAAACTTTAATTCTGTCTGACCTATTTCGATGGTTTCTTCACATTTGAGCATTATTACATCCTTGCCGAAACCACCCGGAGGACGAAAGGGAATGGATTCGAACTCAGGACCATCGAAATCACAGACCAGTCCAATCCCACACGAGCAGACAGCCGTCGTTCGATCAATGGACCTCATTCACCAATCGTAAACAAGCATTTAGCCACGTGGTGCTCTATCTCTTCTATACAATTTTACGATCTCATGTTTAATTCATGATGGTTGTCACGTGACAGTTTTTTTTCCTCCGTTGTTTTATCAATAAGATCACGTGACTAAATGTTGTTTGTTTACGATTGGTGAATGAGGTCCATTTCACCAGTAGAATCGTAATGACACACGTTTGTATTCGAGCATGCCTTCGTCTGCTAGACCTCGTGTCATCATTGCCATACGTTTTGGCTGGAGACGGATGAAGCTCACTGTCTGTCATTTTAAATCTCTGGCGTAAAGACAAATCTGTATATACACATATAACGCTTCCAGACAGTTCATTGAGATGTTCATTCCACGAACTGCCCTTCGAGATATCCGCAAATCGAAGGACACGTTGTTTTTCTTCTAATTTCGAGCAGCGTTCAAATAGAAAGTTGGTTTTTTTTTGGTCGTATGCCTCTTACCAAGGTACGTACAAAAAGATCAGTGATAATTGTTGTGAAACAAATATACATGCTGTTTAAAACACAACAAAACACTTTGACGCGAGGGATTTTTGTGTAGCAGATGTACTTGTTTGCGACCTCTTCATAACAGTTGTATCTTGTTAGAAGGTTCAGCCTGGTGTAATGCACAATTTGTAAGACAAATTTCCATATGGATAATAAAGATTATTATTATTATTACACAGCAACTCACTCCTAAACCTCTTTCATATTAGTAACCATAATATTACTATTAATTGATAAATAAGAGACCAATATTAACAGTAGCCATCATTACGCATGTGATATACCCCAACTTTTTGGAAAATCGTTTTAGTGTAGATATCTCCCCCTGGTCCTAAGTCTAATAATAGCCTAAGGCTTGTTATCGAGTGCAGCAATTGACGTGGCCACACAGCCTACTTACTCAGTTCAGTAATATACATGCGCCGGTAGGACCTAGGTATAATTAAGTGAAGACTGGAATAATGAAGACAGAAGAATTCACTAAGTATTTAAAAAAAAATCAATTTTAATTATAAAGATACATGGCTTGTCTAAAGAACTTTTGGATGTATACCCAGTAGATGTCTAGTACTTAGTAGCCCATCATTTCATCGTGACGTAGGTGGCGTCAGTAGCGACACCGCATAGGTTGTCCGCGTTACGTAGGGTGTAGGCGTAGCCATTCACGCCCCAGTCCTCGGACCAGCTGAAATGAAAGAAAACTTGAATGTGGCGTGAGACTGTTAGGTCAAGAATAAAAAAAATGGTAAGAAAAAAAAAAAAGTAAAGTTCCGTCTTTCATGCCTTGCGATCTCTAGGGCAGATGATGTAAAGGTCATCTGTTTCTGTGGCTCACGGTTAACGGGGGTGTCATGTGATCAACACAATGACCAACCGCCTTTACCTTTCCCCAACTAATATCAGGTACCCATTAGAGATGGGCGGACTCAGAGGGGCCGAAAAACCCCCGAAGTTCAGGATCCCAGGATTCGAACCTTGGACCTCCGGTTCGGAAGCCATGTGCTTAATTACCGCTCAGCCGCGTCGCCTGCGTGAAGAAAGTAATTAATTCAGATTTCTCTATCTACCTTGACTGGTTGTTAGGCAAACAATGCCTGACTATCTGACTGAAGAGGGGTGGGGGGGGGGGGGGGTAAGTTTGCAATAGTTTGAATCCTTGTGTTGGTTAAACAATGTTTAATTCTCGATTGGACTCTGACTTGCTGAGCTCCTGCTGCGGTGCGTGACCTCCGTGACCCTTATGTCGAAGGTGCCGTTCGATGTGACGGAAATGTTCTCCCAGTTACTCCCGCCCCCAATATGTCAACGAAAGAGATTGAACAATGAGCATACTTTAGAAGCAATAATAATTTGTAGCCTAGTAGTAGTGGTAATTATTTAAAAGTAGCCTACTACATTTTGGAAGATTGTTTCATTTCATAAATTAGTGATTCTAAAGCCCTCCGTCTGACCTGTTCTTAATAATCCAGTAAGGAAGTTTTGTTTTTGGGTCAGTCCCGTAGCCTGTGAGCAACATGGCATGGTCCAACTCGCTACTGCTACAGTCTGCATTCTGATAGATGCCTTTGAGACACAATAAAAACATTTGGTTAGCAGTTCGATGTATTGTAAAGAAGAGCTTTGATTCCAGCATTATTTTGTCCCTTTTATTTATTTATTTATAAAAAAACAACACTCTAATATACACTGTGTTATAAAATGTCAAGATTTGATGTCCTTAGTATCAGTTCAGCTAGTCACTAAATCAGACCTGCCTACCAAAAAAAAGTCCAAATGCGTAACGATGATGGTCAAAATGAGTATTTTGGCAACAGAATGCGTAACACTGCGTAATATATATATATTAGATCTAGATGTCATGATTAGATCTACAATCTAAATCTAGATCAATACGACAATAGAGATGATATCTAGACAAGATCTGGATCTATGTCTATATAATGAATATAATCTACTCAAAATCTCGGCTTAAGAGTGTTACCGATGCCGTAGATCCGCTACTAACGTAGGTCTACTCCAAACTTTCGTAGGCTTACCTACAACCTTGATCTATTCTATACTAAGACTAAGAATCTAGTCTAGATCTAGACTAGATGGTTGTAGATGTTATCGATCTAGATCTAGACAATCTAAATCATACTACAACTAAATTGGATCTAGATTGTAGAGTAATGTAGAGAATCATGACATAACGTAATGTCTAGCCACACTCTAGCTAGATTGCTAGATCTATTCCTGTATAACAAGTTATCTAGATTCTAGAATCCAGATCTAGATCTAGACTAGATATCTACAATGTCACTCAATGTGTTTTGAATCGATAGCACTTCGATATTTTTTTCTATACAAATACGGGAATCAGGGATTCAACATAATTAATTTGTACTAATGAACTTACAAAAAAAAAAGTCACATTGGTGTATCAGCTAACTGACGGTACCAACCAGCCACTCCCTCACTCTCGCATTCTTCATTTCTAGACTAAATCTAATTGCTTTTAAGAACCAATCAACGTATAGATCAGGACACAATGTGTCCCCCCACCTTTTCTGTTCCCCCCCCCCCCCAACAGGAGGGCTTAGCGTGACCTCGACCGCTCGTAAGCTAGTCAAGAGAGGGGGGAAAAAAAAGATACGAAATGCGTAACGCGACGGGTTAAATGCGTATTTGCGTACTGACGGTCATTTTTGGGAGATTTTGCGTAACGAATACGCATTTTGCGTAACGGTAGGCAGGTCTGCTAAATGTTAGCAGTGATAGGCCGTACTGATCTCTTTGATTCTTTTTTAAAAGACGTGCACTATCATAGTTTTTAAGCTCTGCACAACGTATACTTAGTAAGAAGAGCACTTTATTAGAAATATACATAATGATGAGTGCACTTTATTAGAAGTATACATAATGATCAGTGCACTTTATTAGAAATATACTTAATGATCAGTCCACTTTATTAGAAGTATACTTAATGGTCAGTGCACGTTATGAGAAGTACACTTAATGATCAGTGCACTTTATGAGAAGTACACTTAATGATCAGTGCACTTTATTAGAAGTATACTTAATGATCAGTGCACTTTATTAGAAGTATACTTAATGGTCATTGCACTTTATGAGAAGTATACTTAATGATCAGTGCACTTTATTAGAAGTATACTTAATGGTCAGTGCACTTTATGAGAAGTACACTTAATGATCAGTGCACTTTATTAGAAGTATACTGAATGATCAGTGCACTTTATGAGAAGTATACTTAATGATCAGTGCACTTTATTAGAAGTATACTTAATGGTCAGTGCACTTTATGAGAAGTATACTTAATGATCACTGCACTTTATTAGAAGTATACTTAATGATCAGTGCACTTTATTAGACGTGTCTATAAACATTTCAATACACTTCCACCGTCCTACGTACAGTATTTCAACTCCAATCCGACACTAAAAGAACCACATGTACATATTGAGAAAGTGTTATACCCCCTGCGTAGGAGACGAAGTCATCATGGGAGGCATCAAAAGCTATGGAGATTGGCCCCACGGAGGCACTGGCCTGTTGAAGGGCAGACTCGTCCCCAGACGTGACGTAATAGCAAGCACTTATGTGACCTACTGCCAACGATTTGTTAAAGTAACATTTCCCATTCTGAAATAAACAAAATATACATTGGTTTCATAAGATAACAAAGAACTAACAGATTAAAGGTGGGCGGGGCGCTACTGGCCAGCCATAGGTTCACGTTGCTTCTGTTGTCACGGTAGCCTAGGCATTGTTTTTTGTTAGTTAATGTCTCCTTCTGTCTCGGAAGACAATTGATGCGCCCAGATGAGTAACCGGTTTTGGTTTCTTCTTGAGACGGGGCAGAATTTGGTGTGGCTAATCAAGCCGATTCTGGAGCGGCAGAGTTTGTCATTGTTCGTGTATGCATCTGTTTAAGGGCAGATATTAACTAGTTTCCAATTGAGCTGCCCGAGACGCATCATGTGCATCTCCTGGACGGATCTTGTCTCCAATAAGGACGTTATGACATTGGCCAATATGCGCAAGTATCCATGCTCTTCTGACTACGCTGGCTCGGACATGTCAGCCGCATGGCAGATGTTTTACATGTTTCGGATGTTCCTTCAGAGTTGAAGATAATTACTTCCTAGTCCAAACCTCCCGCAGGACGACGGGGGATGGGAGCGGGCAGGGTTTGAAGCCTGGACCTTCGATAAATCTGAACGACAGTCCAGCGTGCAAACCGCACGACCAGGCAGGTAGAATCCCGAAATGTACTTTATATGCTGAGCTTGCGGAGGGAGTCAGACCCAAGGGCCCAAGACTAACATACAGAGATGCCTGCAAGCGAGACATGTGAACTACAGATATTAAAGTATGTGGGACTAAATAGCTCAACACCGAACAGCAAGGAGACAGGCTGTACACGTTGGTACGATCCTTGCTGGGAGCAAAAGAATTTAAGCGGCCTTAGTGAAGAGAAAGAAAAAAAAAGCTGCACTAAAACATATTTTTGCTACTACCAATGTAATAAACACTGAACCATAATTGAAAAAAAAAACGCAGTGCACAGTTGTACGGGTTGCCTCAGCCAGGTAGGAAAACCAATAACTTAAGTCTCAAAGATGCACAACAAGATGAATACACGTAGGGCGTAATTCTCTTTCCTTAAATGAAAGACAACAGTTACTATAATAAAATAGGAAAGAGAAGTCCCTAAAATGTTATATCTTTTTTAAAGTTAAAAGAGTTTCTACTGTCTAGAGTACGTTGTAAATAAGATCTACTTGCCTGGCTCTCCTGATAAGGGTATTGCTGCTCTGTCTCAATGCCACCTTTTTTGAAAACGCTGGCGTAAGCCATCGCTGGCTCGCCCCCATCACAGCCATCGCAGCCTTCGCCACTGCAGCAGTCTAGAAGCTGTTGTTCGCTGAAAGACTCAAGCTTACCATGAGCCTTGAAATGGGCGCCCTCCATGGCGCCAGTCTGTGGAAAGAGATGTTATTTTCTTAATGGACGACATAGAGAATGTGAGAAGTCTGATTCTTTATGGACTCGATAAATACCGACGAGCTTAAAAAGTTTTTCTTCCTTTGAAATAGTCTTGTGAATAAGTGCGTCGTTATATTGTAATGCTTTTTTTTATATAAGATACGACACAAGAATTCTTTTCAGAGACAGTTGAAGTAAGCATAAGTACAAAAAAAAAAAAAAGTGAAATCCCTCAAGGAGTCTCGAGTTGAAATCCTCACTCAGGCCGAGTTTTACTTGCTGGGTGCCTAGAGGCAGCACGGAAACCTTCTCCCCGTTCTCAAATTGTTTGGACCATAGCGCCACCTACTGAGCATTTCATTTTGTAGTTAAATAAAAAGTAAAGCTCCCCTTTCAGACCTTGCGATCTACAGGGCAGATGGTGTAAAGGCCATCTGTTTCTGTGGCCCACGGTTAACGAGGATGTTATTTGGCCAGCACAACGACCAACCGCCTTTACTTTTCCCCCAACTAATGTCAGGTACCCACTTGAGTTTGGTGGACTCAGAGGCGCCCGAAGATCCCAAAATTATAAATCACCAAGATTCGAACTCACTCTGGATTCCGAAATTAATGTATTAGTTATATAGCTTGAAAGATGCGATATACAAAAACAGTTGTAAAAAAATAAAATTTCCACATTCCTTCTAAATCTTCGAACTCTACATAAATGTGTAAACGGTTAACTAAAAACAGGGAATGAAGCGACTAGCCTCTGGAAACTGACTTTCGAAAACAGGCGCAGAAAGATGTGGACGTTATTTGTATGTAACATGCAGTGGAGGGTGGGGCTATATGAACTAAGTGTCGTGGATTTAGCATTCATATTTGGACACATTTGTTCATGACAATTAATACAACTTACGTGATACATTGACATAAGCTAGAAAACAAATGATTGTAATGTTCTAAATATGTTAACAAATGTCCCCCGAGATTGAGCTGAAAAAATTGACAATCCGTATTATAATTGTAACCAAGGTGTTAGAATTGAATTAATTGTTCCACCCCTGATTAAAAGCATGCGTTATATGGTCTATATTAATACCATGAAATGCCAGAGGTTTGTGTTTTAAACATGAAATGACAGAAACCTATGTTTATAACATGAATTGACAAGAGGTCTATGTTTATAACATGAAATGACAGAGGTCTATGTTTATAACATGAAATGACAGAGGTCAATGCTTATAACATGAAATGACTAGGGGTCTATGTACAAGAAAAGACAGAGGTCTATGTATAACAAGAAAAGACAGAGGTTTATGTTTATAACATGAAATGACAGAGGTCTATGTATAACAAGAAAAGACAGAGGTCTATGCTTATAATCTGTGCTACTCACAGCGCTGAATGTCCAGCAGGAGCCACAAGTGCCTTGGTCTTTGACCTGGGTTGTGTAGCCTTTCTTTGACCAGTCCACGTTGTCGGGTAACAGCCTGCTCGAACAGGACTGGTCTGATTCAGACTGACACTCAAAGCTGGAAGCCTTGGCGCCGAGTCTCTTCTTGGCGTAGCGGCCCTGGCGTGTGTATCTGAGAAACTCTTCGTGTGTCTGTACAGAAGAGACTTGAGAACATGATGTGTTGGCTTGCGTGTTGGCTTGTAAGTAATAACAAAATAATATACAGAGCGAACCGTACGGTTTATTGGTCAGGTGCTTAGGAAGTAATTGGCTTAGTAAATCGCGTGAGGGATATAGAACAGGGATACGTGATACATTATAGGAATGTTGAATTTGCTTTGGCCAATATAAAGAACTCAGAGACAAGTTTGTCTGTTATTTGGTAAAGTAGCCATTCTATGTGGCAGATGATGCAATAGTTATCTGTTTCTGTGGCCCACGGTTAGGAAGGGGGTGTCTCTTGGTCAGTACAACTTTCCCCGAAATGATGTCAGGTACCCATTAGAGGTGAACGGACTTACTTAGGGGCGTCCTAAGAAATTTAAAATCCCAGTCTTTACCAGGACTCGAGTCCAGGACCTCCGGATCATCTCTCAAGCGCTTTAGCACTTAACCGCCCAAGAACAAATGAAATTGACCATTTATATACTTACCCACACATCAGTTCTCCCCCCACTCCACGCAGCTGTGTGAGGGACATCGTTCCGACCACAACTATGCCCAGGCATTCATCTCATTTCCATGAGATGTCGCTTCCCGACTGAAGGAGGCCATATATATATATATACTCACCATAGCTGAGAATGTATTAAGCCCCAAATAGTATGTGCTTTGTTGGGTATGGTACTTCCAGTTGTGGCTCTCTATCTTGGCCAGTGTCTTCAGGAAGATATTGAACCTTTGTTCTTCGTTCCAGTCGTGGACATACCCGTGACCTGCAAGACATACTTTGTAGCATCAACCCGTGCATTTGCTGGCATATCCTTATTACAATCAGTTCATTTCTAGGCACTTTACACTTAGTGTTTTATCTGCCTACGCCAACGCGATTCTACTCAACTTTCTCTTGTCAAAGCGTTCTTCGTGTGTCCCGACTATAGCTCATCGTTCTGTTGGCGACCTATGCCTGAAAAAAGTCAGAAGACGTTTTGCATATCCCGAAGATGATCTTAACACGAATGTCTCTCGCATTTCAGTATTGGTCAGTGCCACCTTTTTTTTACTTTTAACTGATCTTTTTTTTCTTCTTCTGCATGAACGGTGACCTTTGGACTCTAAGAACTCCCCAGAATGCTGTCAAACTCTATACTGCTCTTCCCCGACCCCGTAGAACAGCGATTCTCAACCTTTTAAACTCGGCGACCCCTTTTTATAATCCCCCACTCTGCCGCGACCCCCCCCCCCCCACACACACACAGCAATAGAAGAGTAGACAATACTAATCCAGATTTTCGATGGTCATAGGCGACCCCCAAGGGGGTCGCGACCCACAGGTTGAGAACCCCTGCCGTAGAAGAACGTGCAAGTAAACTTTTAGTTTGAGGGGTCTCATGTAGAAGTTTGAGAAACACTGCGATGTGCGTACAAAGCATGGAGAATATTTTTGTTTGTATGATAGAAAAAGGGGACCAACGTGATACTAAGTAACGCTTTGAAACCGGAACAAGCTACCGCCATCTTAATTTTAAAACTTTATTAATAGTAATAAATTTCCAATAGCTCTGGACTTCACGATGACTTGCTAACTATTGTAAACAAAAAAAAAAAATACCGCAAACTAATACTCTATGGCCATATTACGAGATATTCGGGGCTTGCAAAGACCTTCCTTCAGGGAACAGTACCCGGAAAAAGAAGAGCAGGCTGACAGTAAGCGATGGGAAGACAACACAAAAGAATGGATGGGCCTGCCTGTCTAGGCAAAGGACAGAGATAATGAAGAAAGACGGTTGACAAATCGTGTGTGGTACCTAGTCTGTCCAACAGACCAAGGGATACTAGGTGAAGGGTGAATAAACGTGGCTACTAGAGTATCACCTAATCAGTCAAATTGTGTACGCCGTGCATGTTAAAAGTGTTAATTACCGTGAGTACGTTTCCAGTCGTCAAACAATTTTTTCGGGTCCTCAAATCGTAGTACGTAAGGAAGAGCTTCGACCTTCTGGTCAGGTACCATCTGTCCTAGTGTGAGCACAGCTAGCCAGCTCATCCCTGCCAGACAAGTCGTCCATGCCAGGCCGTATCGGCTCATTCTACTAGCTCCCCTTCTGTATGTCTGAAATAGATGTAGAGAAGGCAGTGGTTTCGATTATGTCAACAGGACCCGGTCTGGTGATAGTTTGCAAGGAGTAGGCTGACTTTTATATGTATTGGTTAATTGCTTGGGGTTCTCAGTAGTGGAGAAACATTTTTTGTTTCATTTCATTATTTTATCATTATCTTTTTTTAACTTTAAAAAAAACAAAAACCTTTAACCTCTTTCATGCTAGTCTCTGACATCCATAGCCACATAGGTATAAAATAACATTAAAACACACATACATACATGTATACAAATCTAATAAACCTCGCCCTCAATTACCGACTCACAACCATTTAGAGGCTTTCTAAAAATATGAGTTCGGAGCATAGAATTCATAAACTTTTCATGGAAGAACCAAGGAACTATATTTTATCTGAATGGACGCGCCGAAGTAGTGTTTGTTTCCATTAGGGCCCAATTGAGGAGGCAAAAAAATATGTGTCCCAATAGGCAACAACTGATGGACCCCATACATACACACAATCACTGACTCACACTGACATATCACATACGTACATAATATACATGTAATAATAACGATAATAATAAACGCCACTGCGCGATTAAACGCTTCGCTTCTGAACCTGGGGGTCTGAAAAGGGAAACTTTACTTTTACTGCACTAAGAAAATTTTCATAATTTAAAAATACTTTATCTTATCTTATATAATACAGACGTTTTTTGAGGATAACGTCCTACGAGTCATCTTTCTAGTCATGCATATTAACCAATGACCTAAATTCTGCTACGTCACTGGTTTTCCTGGCTGGCTCAGGCAAAGATGATTTATGAAAGAAGAATAAGGGGGCTATAGTGTTTAGTGCTTTACGGTAATACCTTGATGGGCAAATAGCAGATCTATAATTAATTGATACATCTCTCAAACGAATTCTTGACACGAATATATTTCAATTTTAAGCCGGGATGTTGTTTTGGAAAGGCAGAGACTAAATAAGTCGGATCTGAAATAACAACCTAAACTCGAATTTGATATATAAAAAATTGAACTGCGAAACGTTCGAGGGTTATCCTTTAAAATGTAATGTTGATTTACTATTAATTTACATTGATGACAAATAGGGCTCTGTAACTTGGTAGATTGATTTTTGATTGCTCTAGTTGAACTAGAATGAGTTGATGTTTTTTTCTCAATCATGATTGCAGATGTGCTTCATTCTATTCTATTAAGTGCAAAGTATCATCGCACTGAGTTATAAATTGTATTAGGATAGAATGTGTGTTTTTATGTTATTCACCTTCACTTATTATTTTGTCTGTTGGGGCACCACACACGATCTGTCTATCGTCTTTATCCATTCCTCTCTATCTTTTGCCCTGGATAGAATCTCTTTCAATGGCATGCCCACCCATTTTTTAATCTTGTCTTAAATTCCTATTGGTTTCTCTGTCCGCCTCATCTTTTGTCTGGGACTGTTCCATGAAGGAAGGTTTTTGTGGGCCTTGAGGACTTTGTAATATGGCCATAGAGTTTTAGTTTGCTTTTTTTTGACAGTAGTTAGCAAGTCATCGTGGGGTCTAATTGCTGTAATTGGTATTTAGTTATAACGCCCCCAAAAAGTTGGCTTGAGAACTAGTTTGTCTTATTGATAGCTAAAGTGTGTTTCTGTGCACGTGATCTGTGTGTGTGTGTTGGGGGGGGGAACTATTATGTTGGTATACAGTGAGAACCTCTCTACTTAAAACTCGACTGCAAGTATAGGGCCACAAGTCTGACACTAACACGTAGTGGCCTCTAGATGCAACGAGGTAAACACATCAATACACCATAAGTAGGGCAAAGGCCAACCAACATTGATATCTAAATAAAACAACATAGACATGCTAATTGAAGTTTAGTTTGAACACAACCAAAAAATCATGCCATTCCCCCCCCCCCCCCCCGTGATATTAACATAATGTACCTTGCCATTGTCGGTTTCGTTCTACGAATGTATGATAAAGACTTCACATGTTGGTGAGAAGAGTGATCTAGCAGTGGCTCCATCATTAATGAATAATTGTACTTTCTTTCTCCGTGCCCCCCCCCCCCCCACCCGTATTCCTCACCTAAATGTGTCTGTTTCTTCTTTCCCACTCTTACCGATATTTTGTGAGGAAAAAAACAACACTTCTATTGCTTGCCAAAAAGGCTCTAGATTAGTATTTGAGTCTAAGTCTGTTGCCTGTGTGTTTGTAACGATGTTAATTATCTAAGAAACATAACGTCCGATGTTGTGCTAATTACAACGTCTTGATTGATCTTTATAACATGACATCTTCATCAACTTTCTCTCTCTCTCTTTCTCACATTTACTCTGCCCTCCTTCCCTCCTCCTCTTTTGTTACGCCCTTTTTGATGTGTTCATCTCCTGCTTTCCCATTTTAATCTGCCTTAGACTGTGTGCAAATGCAGCCTCTATCTATATCAAATCAACATGCAGTTTTCGGCACCTGTCATTGTAAAGGCAGAGGATGAAATGGTGGTCCTCGAATTTGAAAGTGTTTCTCGTTTCTCCGACATTTCCTAGCACTTTTGTCTCTGTTACAGTACACTTCTTGTCTATGACTATTCATAACATGACATTTATAGTGAAATACACTGTACACTTCTTTTCTGTGACTATTCCGAACATGACTGACTCTTATAGTTCTACAAATTTGATTATACTTTGCATTCTTCTAAGTGAAAAAAAATACAAGGTTCATTAAAATAGTTCAATGCGTATCGTTGACTCATGTCTTGAGTACAACAAAAACGATAACTCTTTATGGATTTGCCTCCATGTATGAAACTATCCAATGCAAATCTAGAATAAATTCATGATCGCAAGTCAAGCCAGTGATTCTTACCCTCACTTTACAGTTGACCAGGGCTGGATTTAAGTAGTTGGAGGCCCTTGGGTGGAATATTTGTGGAGGACCTGGGGCAGAATATGTGCGGAGGCCCTGGGGTGGAATATTTGTGGAGGCCCTGGGGCAGAATATTTGCGGAGGCCCTGGGGTGGAATATTTGTGGAGGCCCTTACACTTTTCCTAAAGCTTTTATAAAAATCCACTTTTTAACATGTATTACTAAACCTACTGATACCTAAAAGTGTGCCATATTTTAGAAGAAAGAAATAGAGTACTTGTACATTCTAATTTTACTACTTTTGAAAAAAAAGTTACAATTATTTAATCTGCAGTTTTTCTTTTTTAAAAATGTATATTTTGTTGTTTTTGAGTTTGTGGTAAGACCATGGGGGTGACTTTTTAACATCTCTCTCGTGGAGGCCTCTTTTTTTGCAGATACCCCGGGGCTGTAGCCCAGCCTGCTCTACCTTCATTCCAGCCCTGCAGTTGACATGTTATGCTGCTTTATACCAATGTGTAGCTTTGAATATTGTGTTGTTGAATTTGTTGTTAGATCATTATGTCTTTTTTTTTTAAAAAAACTTCCACAGTCAAATTTGACGGAATAAACATTATACCAATGATCCAAAGCAGCACTCAGCTTACATTTTGTTGCCAACTTTTATGATTTTTTTTTCACAAAATGTAATCTAAACTTTGGATTCAGTATTGTCATTTGTGTAGGTGTGCTACTTGTCCTACAATCAGTCAGTGCAATTCTCAAGTGGCTGAATAGTTTAAAAACATTTTCTGCTAAAACCAAGATCAAAGCATGCTGTCAGTGTTAGTGGGTTGACATGTTTTAGATTTCTGAACAATATTTTAAGTTCGCCCATCTCTTAGAGTCTGCACATCTTCTTTTCCTGCCTTAAGACACATGAAATTCCTAGGATGTAATTATCTTCTTTTTTGAAGTAACTTCTGTAATATATAAGATAAGAGTATACATAATTTACCTGATGTAGTCTACTTCAGGTTGGGGGAAAAATTAAGGTATTTTCATCATTGTGATGGGCACGCACATTTTGTAAACTGTACAAGGGAGAAACATTACCCTAGTCTTTTTATTATGTTGGAAGGTTCAGAAAACCGGAACTATTTCTGAAATAAACTGCTCTCTGGTTTTCAGATCCATAATTTCTTATTTTTCTGAAGGCATTTTTGTGATCAGTACTTGTTTCAAGCCTCTTGGTAAGATAATTTTTTGAAAAATTTAAGGTCTTGGAGGGAATATTTATATATATAGTATTGTTAGTGTTGTATGTCTATTTACAGAAAGATACAGACCCACTGTCTGTCTCTACAGTAGGATAAAGACCAGTTGTCTGTTTCTATAGAAAGAAACAGAAAACAGACTTATCTATTGTACTGTTGCATTTTGCTGTACTTTTCCCTCTTTATTTGTTGTGTAGACGCTACAGACAGGTGCCCCTCTGAGTGTCCATCCAGTCAGTATTTGCAGCAGATGTCACCATTTCCTGCCTCCTCACCATCACTTCTCCCCACCATTGAGCAAATAGACCCAGGCCAGGCTACCAATAGAAGCTCTCCAGAACAGTCTAAGAACAACATTGATACCAATATAGTTGACTCACAACAGCCCAGTGTGGTGGGCCCGAGCAAGACAGGTAATCTATTTTTAGATTTCACTACCCCACCTACCAACTGCAGGATTCCTAAACTGAAGAGTGCTGCTGAACGAGCTGCTTTGGCCTCTGGTGCCGGAGATTTGTCCTGCCACAGTGCTCCGAGTTCACCAATGGTGGGAAGGCGCCATAGTCTGCCAAAGAGGGCGTCAACTCCTTCAAACCAGCTCTTGCAAAGCCCCTTTGTCCCTGCCACAGTGCCCAGCACTCCAACCACCCCTCGACTCACTAGAAAGGTTCTCAATTCCTGTGATTCCGATGATGCCACCAAACGAAATGTTGCTTTCAGCCTACCTGACCATGCTTTTGTCCTCCCCGACCAAGATGACCAGGAAGTGTTTGACTCGGATGAATTAGATGACCCCCCTGGTACATTAGTTCAACCCAATGGCAACAGTAGAGGAAGTACTCCAAGACTTCAGAGGAAACCGGGAGATGGTAAAGCTGAGCTCAACAGCCCAGCGTCGCCCAAGAAAGGTCGAAGTTTGTCATTTGGGTCATCAGCTGGCAGGCCCACCTTAAGCTCATCCAGTAAAATGAGTCAGAGAAGGCCCATAACCCCAGAACCAACAAGCTCATCTGCTTCCTCCAAGAAACTTAACGGACCAACAACCCCAACCGCTCAAAAGAATTTTACACCACCGGGCATGACCCAGCCCAAGAAGATTGTCAGTGGTTCCAGCACCTTGCCCCGTAGAACGTCTAAAGCGGCACCCTGCCCTCCCACCCCAACAACACCGACAGTGACACGCAAAACTTTTGGCCCAGCAGCAACCAAAAATAACAAGCTAAATAAAGAGGAAGACGTGAAGTCTAAGACGTTGCCTTTGCCAGGTACACTTCAGCATCTTGTACTAGCTTGCCTCACCATAGGAATGATTTATTTCGTTCTGACTAACTTGAGAAAGACTCCAAGAATGCTGGAATGATATAACAACTGTAATATTATCTCATGCTCTTTTAAAAGAGTTGAATGTCTCAACTCATTTCTAAATTTGATCCGAGCACTTTGCGTTGCATGATACTGTATGTGTTTGTAGTGATGTTGTTTGGCTTACATTTTGCTGTCTACTTGCTTATGGCGATGATTCATTAATGTATAACTCTTTCTCTCTCTCATACAAGGTAAATAATACTTTAAGGGATTACATTTAGACAAGATTAAGTGTTTTGTTTTTCAAAGAAAACAATGTGTGGGGATAATGACACTTTATTTACACAATTCATGTTATCAGGACTTCTGGGAGAAGTCTAATTGACAAAACCTTAATAGAGATTTAAACATTGAGAGAAAGACAATGCACTGACAAATGTTTTCTACAACTCATTTCATCAGGGATTCTGGGAGAAGTCTAATTGACAAAACCTTAATAGAGATCTAAACATTGAGAGAAAGACAATGCACTGACAAATGTTTTCTACTGCATGCTCTATAATCTTGTTCTAGTATATTTTTTTCAATAGCTATCATTGACCTGATTTGATTAGATTTATGAGTAGTTTATCACAACTACATTTACTTTAAAGGCTACTTTTGATGGTTCAAGTTATTATATTTACAGCCAGGATTTAATTTTTTTTTTTTGTAACAGTCTCATATATTTAGTGCAATCACTTTCCAAATTATTCTAGTATTTTGCCTGTTTTCAATGTTAAATCTAAGCATTATCACTTTAGAAATTTAAGTGAAAGGTGTTCTAACACTGCACACAATTGCTGGCTTTACACTCATGTCCCCCAGTTTTGCCAAGTATCACTTGTGATATAGTGCATTGCTTATTGATACAAACAAATCATCCACTCAGCTCATTGTCTTTTAAAATGTAACTAATACTGAGCTCAAACTATTTGTTGATGCACATAACCATTCATGTGTACTTCTCAACTGTAGAGCTGAATGTTTAATTGAACATGTGGAATACTAGACTGTCATAGGTTTTGTTTTGAAGTAAATCGTAGCATATTATTTTAGTAGTTGTGACATTCTCCCTTAATTTTCAGACCTAGTAATGTTTGGATTGGATTTAATTCTGAACTTACTACAATCATTATGCTTGTTTGTTTTTGATTGTGGCTGTCTTCAAATAACTTTATCTTTGCTTTGCCTTAGACTTATATAACTTCATCTTTGTCATGTCTGTCTCAGTCTTCTACTTTATCTTTGCTATACTTCAACTAACTTTGTCATGCCTGTCTCATTCTTCAACTAACTTTCTCATGCCTGTCTCATTCTTCAACTAACTTTCTCATGCCTGTCTCATTCTTCAACTAACTTTCTCATGCCTGTCTCATTCTTCAACTAACTTTGTCATGCCTGTCTCAGTCATCAACTAACTTTGTCATGCCTGTCTCATTCTTCAACTAACTTTGTCATGCCTGTCTCATTCTTCAACTAACTTTCTCATGCCTTTCTCAGTCATCAACTAACTTTCTCATGCCTGTCTCAGTCATCAACTAACTTTGTCATGCCTGTCTCATTCTTCAACTAACTTTGTCATGCCTGTCTCATTCTTCAACTAACTTTCTCATGCCTTTCTCAGTCATCAACTAACTTTGTCATGCCTGTCTCATTCTTCAACTAACTTTCTTATGCCTGTCTCAGTCATCAACTAACTTTGTCATGCCTGTCTCATTCTTCAACTACCTTTGTCATGCCTGTCTTAGACTTCAACTACCTTTGTAATGCCAGTCTCATTCTTCAACTAACTTTCTTATGCCTGTCTCAGTCATCAACTAACTTTGTCATGCCTGTCTCATTCTTCAACTAACTTTCTTATGCCTGTCTCAGTCATCAACTAACTTTATAATGCCTGTCTCATTCTTCAACTACCTTTGTCATGCCTGTCTTAGACTTCAACTAACTTTCTCATGCCTGTCTCAGTCTTCAACTAACTTTTTCATGCCTGTCTCATTCTTCAACCAACTTTCTCATGCCTGTCTCAGTCATCAACTAACTTTGTCATGCCTGTCTCATTCTTCAACTACCTTTGTCATGCCTGTCTTAGACTTCAACTACCTTTGTAATGCCAGTCTCATTCTTCAACTAACTTTGTCATGCCTGTCTCAGTCATCAACTAACTTTGTCATGCCTGTCTCATTCTTCAACTAACTTTCTTATGCCTGTCTCAGTCATCAACTAACTTTGTCATGCCTGTCTCATTCTTCAACTACCTTTGTCATGCCTGTCTTAGACTTCAACTACCTTTGTCATGCCTGTCTCATTCTTCAACTAACTTTCTTATGCCTGTCTCAGTCATCAACTAACTTTGTCATGCCTGTCTCAGTCATCAACTAACTTTGTTATGCCTGTCTCATTCTTCAACTACCTTTGTCATGCCTGTCTAAGACTTCAACTAACTTTCTTATGCCTGTCTCAGTCTTCAACTAACTTTGTCATGCCTTTCTCAGTCATCAACTAACTTTGTCATGCCTGTCTCATTCTTCAACTACCTTTGTCATGCCTGTCTTAGACTTCAACTACCTTTGTCATGCCTGTCTCATTCTTCAACTAACTTTCTTATGCCTGTCTCAGTCTTCAACTAACTTTCTCATGTCTTTCTCAGTCATCAACTAACTTTCTCATGCCTGTCTCATTCTTCAACTAACTTTCTCATGCCCTGTCTCAGTCATCAACTAACTTTGTCATGCCTGTCTCATTCTTCAACTAACTTTCTTATGCCTGTCTCAGTCATCAACTAACTTTGTCATGCCTGTCTCATTCTTCAACTAACTTTGTCATGCCTGTCTCATTCTTCAACTAACTTTCTTATGCCCGTCTCAGTCATCAACTAACTTTGTCATGCCTGTCTCATTCTTCAACTAACTTTGTCATGCCTGTCTCAGTCATCAACTAACTTTGTCATGCCTGTCTCATTCTTAAACTAACTTTCTCATGCCTGTCTCAGCCTTCAACTAACTTTGTCATGCCTGTCTCAGTCATCAACTAACTTTGTCATGCCTGTCTCAGTCATCAACTAACTTTCTCATGCCTGTCTCATTCTTCAACTAACTTTCTTATGCCTGTCTCATTCTTTAACTACCTTTGTCATGCCTGTCTCATTCTTCAACTAACTTTCTTATGCCTGTCTCAGTCATCAACTAACTTTATTATGCCTGTCTCATTCTTCAACTACCTTTGTCATGCCTGTCTAAGACTTCAACTAACTTTCTTATGCCTGTCTCAGTCTTCAACTAACTTTCTCATGCCTTTCTCAGTCTTCAACTAACTTTCTCATGCCTTTCTCAGTCATCAACTAACTTTCTCATGCCTGTCTCATTCTTCAACTAACTTTCTTATGCCCATCTCAGTCATCAACTAACTTTCTTATGCCTGTCTCAGTCATCAACTAACTTTGTCATGCCTGTCTCAGTCATCAACTAACTTTCTCATGCCTGTCTCATTCTTCAACTAACTTTCTTATGCCTGTCTCATTCTTTAACTACCTTTGTCATGCCTGTCTCATTCTTCAACTAACTTTCTCATGCCTTTCTCAGTCATCAACTAACTTTGTCATGCCTGTCTAATTCTTCAACTAACTTTGTCATGCCTGTCTCATTCTTCAACTAACTTTGTCATGCCTGTCTCAGTCATCAACTAACTTTGTCATGCCTGTCTCAGTCATCAACTAACTTTGTCATGCCTGTCTCATTCTTCAACTAACTTTCTTATGCCTGTCTCAGTCATCAACTAACTTTGTCATGCCTGTCTCATTCTTCAACTAACTTTCTTATGCCTTTCTCAGTCATCAACTAACTTTGTCATGCCTGTCTAATTCTTCAACTAACTTTGTCATGCCTGTCTCATTCTTCAACTAACTTTCTTATGCCTGTCTCAGTCATCAACTAACTTTGTCATGCCTGTCTCATTCTTCAACTAACTTTCTTATGCCCATCTCAGTCATCAACTTACTTTGTCATGCCTGTCTCAGTCATCAACTAACTTTGTCATGCCTGTCTCATTCTTCAACTACCTTTGTCATGCCTGTCTCAGTCATCAACTAACTTTGTCATGCCTGTCTAATTCTTCAACTAACTTTGTCATGCCTGTCTCATTCTTCAACTAACTTTCTTATGCCTGTCTCAGTCATCAACTAACTTTGTCATGCCTGTCTCATTCTTCAACTAACTTTGTCATGCCTGTCTCAGTCATCAACTAACTTTGTTATGCCTGTCTCAGTCTTCAACTACCTTTGTCATGCCTGTCTAAACTTCAACTAACTTTCTTATGCCTGTCTCAGTCTTCAACTAACTTTCTCATGCCTTTCTCAGTCATCAACTAACTTTCTCATGCCTGTCTCATTCTTCAACTAACTTTCTCATGCCCTGTCTCAGTCATCAACTAACTTTGTCATGCCTGTCTCATTCTTCAACTAACTTTCTTATGCCTGTCTCAGTCATCAACTAACTTTGTCATGCCTGTCTCATTCTTCAACTAACTTTGTCATGCCTGTCTCATTCTTCAACTAACTTTCTTATGCCTGTCTCAGTCATCAACTAACTTTGTCATGCCTGTCTCATTCTTCAACTAACTTTGTCATGCCTGTCTCAGTCATCAACTAACTTTGTTATGCCTGTCTCAGTCTTCAACTACCTTTGTCATGCCTGTCTAAGACTTCAACTACCTTTCTTATGCCTGTCTCAGTCTTCAACTAACTTTCTCATGCCTTTCTCAGTCATCAACTAACTTTCTCATGCCTGTCTCATTCTTCAACTAACTTTCTCATGCCCTGTCTCAGTCATCAACTAACTTTGTCATGCCTGTCTCATTCTTCAACTAACTTTCTTATGCCTGTCTCAGTCATCAACTAACTTTGTCATGCCTGTCTCATTCTTCAACTAACTTTGTCATGCCTGTCTCATTCTTCAACTAACTTTCTCATGCCCTGTCTCAGTCATCAACTAACTTTGTCATGCCTGTCTCATTCTTCAACTAACTTTCTTATGCCTGTCTCAGTCATCAACTAACTTTGTCATGCCTGTCTCATTCTTAAACTAACTTTCTCATGCCTGTCTCAGCCTTCAACTAACTTTGTCATGCCTGTCTCATTCATCAACTAACTTTGTCATGCCTGTCTCATTCTTCAACTAACTTTCTTATGCCTGTCTCAGTCATCAACTAACTTTGTCATGCCTGTCTCATTCTTAAACTAACTTTCTCATGCCTGTCTCAGCCTTCAACTAACTTTGTCATGCCTGTCTCAGTCATCAACTAACTTTGTCATGCCTGTCTCAGTCATCAACTAACTTTCTCATGCCTGTCTCATTCTTCAACTAACTTTCTCATCCCTGTCTCATTCTTTAACTACCTTTGTCATGCCTGTCTTAGACTTCAACTAACTTTGTCATGCCTGTCTCATACTTCAACTACCTTTGTCATGCCTGTCTTAGACTTCTACTAACTTCATCTTTGCCATGCCTGTCTCATCATGTTTCTCTTTGAAGCCAAGTCCAAGCTTAAAACTGCCGGGGACACCAAGACAAATAATGGGATAATCAGGACCCTATCAGTGAAAGGTGAAATATCTGGCATGGGGTCATTGAACCCAGTGTGGATCCCTTCGCTGAAGTAAAGTAACATTTTGACGCCAACCCTCTCTAGCATGCACTATTTATCAGTGGGGATTTCTTTGTTACATTGAAGTGAAATAACATTCTGACCCTAACTAATGCTATCTAACGTAGGATCATTCAACTCAGTATGGTTTCCCTTTTTTTTAAGCATAAGTTGAATAGGATAAGTTGAATAGTAAGGCTTGCTGAAACTAACTTTTAGTATACACTTATTTAGATATGATAGCATTATAAAATTATTTTGGACTTGTGAGACTAAGTATAAGGGACAAAATACAAAACATAAATATAAACATACTATTGATAATCTCCAATCTCTTCTTTGGCTTGAAATAGTCATTTAACAAATCTTATTCTTAACATATAGTGGGGGAAAAAATTCATTTAACAGCATTAGGGCTAGAGTATCTAGTTAACAGTTAAATTTATGTAAACCAGGACTGTCTAACTATCTAGTTTACAGTTGAATCTATGTAAACCAGGACTGTCTAACTTTAGATGTTAATTGTAAGTATATACAGCAAGAACTTTTACCTTCCACTATTTCTTGATGTCAGTAATAATATAAACCCAGGACTGGCCAAAGTTCAGTAGTCAAGGTTCCTGGCAAGTACACAAATTGTTTCAATTAACTTAAAAGCAATATGAAAAATGGACCCTAAAATTATATTAGGAATTAATTGTTTCTTTTTGTTTTGTGTGTTCTAAGTACACAACAGTTTTGTCTAATCTAGGTTTAAAACACAGTAAGCTTGATTAATTTAATTCTTATTAAACTGAAGCTGGCATGTTTTTCTTTGAGTGAATGTGAGAAAGAAGACAAAGCTTGTCTGTTGTTGTATTTGCTATATTGACACTTAGATTTTGGCAGGAACAAAAAAGTACCAGCTTGTATAACATCATTTGGGCTAGTTGTTTGATCATAAGTTAAAAACTTACACCTTTTTAAAGTCACAGCTTCCTGCCAACTAAGTCATTCTTTTTATAGTTTTTTTTAGAGTCGGCCTACTTGCTGTGACTTGTAGCGACGTATGGGATTTATTATTTTTATATGCTATTAATGTTTTGTTGTTTTAGGGGTAATAATGCTATACTAGAATCAACTTTTCATTTGTATGGATCAATAAATGATAATAAACTAGCTCTTGGTTGCTTTCAGAGAGATAAACTTGCTGGTAAAGACAAATGAATGGGCTATAACTCCAATTTTTTAAGTTTATTAACATTGTAGCAATAACAGCACATCATTACCTCCCTTTATTTTGTGTTACCTTTAACAATCACAGTATTGATGTAACTTAACTGCGTTATTTTGTACCAGAATGAGTTGTCACTAAAAAATCAACAACCTATCCTATAGTGTGCATATTTCTTTTAGGTCTGTTCATTAATTAATAAAAGAAAAGAATGGAACTGTTGACTGCTGTGTCTGGAAACATTTTTGGTTTGCATGAAGATTGATTCATTTCTTCTACATACTGTTACATATTTTTTAATTTCCAATTTCTCAGAGCCAAGACCGATGGCTGGAAAATCTGTAACTCCCTTAGCCAATACCAGAAGATCATCTGAAGTCAGTAAATCACCGTCTCATAAAGTAAGCCAGAACAATGCATATAAACAAGTAAAGCTACACTACTCTTAAATTATTTTCTACTATGTACAGTCCACATAAAAAAGTACAGTTCCCCTTTCAGACCTTACAATCTATTGGGCAGATTATGTTAAGGTCATCTGGTTCTTTGGCCATGGAAGTGGGAAATCTAGAAGTGATAAATGGGAAATATAAATTATAGTCACTACCCCCTTAAATGAGATCAAGTATTGTGGACCCCCCATTCATTTTTTTTTTCACACCTTGTAAGTTGTGGTCAACATTTGGAGGTCAAGATAGACCACTATGAAAATCACTGGAATAGATCTCATCTGTTTCTAAGAATTGTGGTTATTAATGTCTTTTTTTTTTGTTTTTAAATTAGAAAAAGAAATCGTTTATTTAGTTCAGTGCATCCATGGTAACATCTTTGCTCTCTTATTCAACTTCACCTATTTTTCCAGTCTATTTACTGAGCAAACAAATTTGTGCCTTCTTCAAGAACATTATAACTTGAGGTGAAACAAAATGTCATGATACATTTGACACTTCTACTTTCTCCTTATCTCTTTGTTTTTTTTGTTTTTTTTTTACCACAGCCTGGCTTCATCCCAGTGACCAAAATTGAAGACCAACAGGCCATCAGAGCCATTGCTTTTCACCCCAGAGGTAACTTTTATGCATTGGGCTCCAATTCCAAGATGTTGAGGGTGTGTGCCTTCCCAAATATGGGCAACTTGAGGTCAGTAGCTGGGTTTTATATTTACTGTCTGGGTTGCTTTTCACCATTCTTATAAAATACATGGGTTAAAATGTGCAGTTTACATCATTACGTCAAGTCAGTAGTTTATAGAATAATATAATGGAAAAAATTTTTGTCCGCATTAAACAACTGTGCATTTTGTGTGTTAGTAGCAAATAATTGAATATATTGAGCTTTTTCTTTTTTTTTTTATAAGACTTTAGTTAATAAGGAGCTAACATTATTTTTTTTAAAAAGCTTACACATTACAAACTCCCCAAGGACTTTTTAAAAAATTTGCATCATTATTTGATTACTAGAAATCAGCTGAGCAAGTTTCTATATATTTATACATTGACTAACTAAAAGTATATACTTAAAATACAGTTGTGTAAAGTTTTATTGTTATAGCTAATTACAAGTTCATAAGAAGAAGAATGCCCTCCCTTTTCTCCCAAAAGAACACAAAAAGATTACAGAAACTGGTTTTTGATATAATATTTTATACTTTTCAGATATTCTTTTTTTTTTTTTACAAAAAGGAGGACATTTGGTTTGCACAGATCTATTTTCATTCTAATACATTACTTGTTACATCCATACTTTCTAAAACATTACTTGTTAAATATTCATAGACTTGAATGACACATTAACTTAAATGTTGATTTTATTACTATGAAAGTAAATCTCTATCCTCAATGTTTTTCTTTCCATCCAGAGAGGAACATGTGGCCTATGAGACCAGTGTAGTTTACAAACATGCCAAGCACCACAAAGGCTCCATCTACTGTTGTGCCTGGAACCCACTGGGTGACCTGATAGCCACTGGGAGCAATGACAAGACCATCAAGCTGACCAGGTTCAACGAGGACACGCTCAGTGCTGAAGGTCAGACCAGTAGGAAACTTAGCAATTAGAAATTTATTTTTTTTTGCACTAATTAACTCTGAAAAGGAAGATTTGTTTTGTTTCTAGAATCAAAAAAGTCTTTAAAAATTATCATAAAGAGAATAAACATTTACTAAAAGAGATTTGGTATAACACTCTTTAATGGAGACGGACTTAACACCCAGGGTTCAGTCACACAGTATTTTTATAGCCATGGTGGTTGACAGGAGTAGGGGTAGCAGTGTGTGAGCAGCTGAAGTGATGCAGGCCAGCTTGCTGTGAGGTTCAACTGTGACGAGGGTCGCACCTACAATAAATGTTGGTACGCTCTCCATGTGATTATCATCTATGATATGGTCATTTGGTCATATAGAAAAGACTGGCCTTTTTCTGTGATTTAGCAGGAGAGGGATTTGATGGATCCTATATAAAGAGCAAATGTGTCAGAGCAGCTCGATTCTAGGACAGTTTAGCACTGCAAGACTGACTGCAAGTCCAGAGTGAAGCAGTAAGCCCTCACCTCCCCTCTTAGTAGCAGCATTATCATTGTCTATACCAGTGATGGGCAAACGTTTCCGGCCGAAAACTTAAAGGAAAAATTTTGGTGGGCCATAAAATTTTTTTTTAATTGGAGATTTTCACTATTGACTAAACAATGTCAAGGACACTAAATTTAACCTCAGTGCTGCCAATTAGAAACAAATAGAGCTAAAATTCTAAGAGTAATTTTGTTATTAAATGCATTAGTTTTATATTTAGGAATTGCAGAACTTTTTACCACAACAACTCAGCATAACAAATAGTTTGTATGGCAGTGTGGAACACTGAAAACCCAGCACACTATTTGTCCTTGACACAGACTGCAATAGTTTGTAGCTTAGCAGCAAAAAGCTGGCCAGATGAAGAAGAAGATTAACTTTCCAACTTTAAAATTTTCTATGCCTAATTTGTTTAAATATTTTTAACAATCATTCTTGGTCAGATATTTTTGGCTGAAATTCCAATACCACAAGGTACAATCTGTTGACATGTTGACATAAACTTCAATTTGTTTGATGCTACAAGTTTGTTATGTGAACTGTTTTTCAGCTCACATTTATTCTCTGCACACTTGGGGAGGCTGCATGTTTGTCAGTGGTTCTCAAGACAAGACTGCTAGGTTCTGGGATCTTAGGGCGTCTACTCCTTCTTATTTATATTACAATACAGGGTACCGGATTAACCAGTTCTACAGGCTGGAGTTGGCCCATGGACCGCAGTTTGCCCATGGTCTGCAGTTTGCCCATCACTGGTGTATACTTTGTTCCTTCCTCATATTAATAGTAGTTTGGTCATGTATTTCAGTGTTGCTTCACTTTTTAAAATTACTTATCAGCTTTTAATATACTTGACATATAAAGTCTAATGCAAACAGTTCTTTCTTTCCTATTCATTGTTACTTTCTCACGGCCAAAGTTTTTAGTTTGACCTGTTGCTCTCTAAAAACAAAATACTCTTAGGTTCTACTTTTACTTCACTTTCTGACAGGTACCAGTATGGAGCTAGGGTTTCACGATGGAACAGTGCGGGACCTTGTTTTTATGCAGGATGTGACCATCCGCTCCTCCATTCTCATCAGTGGTGGTGCTGGTGACTGTAAGATATATGTCTGTGACTGCGAGTCTGGAGCACCCATTAGAGCAATGTCTGGACACACAGGTAGAAAACTAATGAGATACAATGTTATTTCTAGTTATGTTCACATTTTTTTTTTTTTTTTTTTTTTTTTTTTTTTTAAGAAACAAACTTAGACAAATTTTTTTTAAGTAACAAACTTAGACCAAATTTTTTTAAGAAACAAACTTAGACAAAATTTTTTAAAGAAACAAACTTAGACAAATAAAAAAAAAACTTCCTGGTTGAGTGGTATGCGCGCTGGGCTGTCATCTCGTGTGTGGGTTCAAACGCTGCCCATTGGATACAATGTAATAATATTATTCTATAGGAACATCAAAACATTAAAAAAGACAAACAAACCATAATTTCTGTAAATAACAACTGAAAAATGTATGCTTACTTAAAGAACTGGTACATTTTGTTTTTTCCACTTAGATTTCAATTTGATATGACTGAAAAACCAAGTACTAATCAATCAACTTAAAACTAACTTCAGTTATTTTTTTAATGTGTACTAAATAAACAGTTTTAGACATTCTTTTTTTTTTTAAACTTTAAACAGTTACTTTCAAGAGAACATTAGTAACAACAGTTTCCCATCCTCTTGAATCTTTTTTTATATTTTCTTTACCCTCTTTGAACACACCAATTAAATTTACCATTGCAGAACTTTTTACCACAACAACTCAGCATAACAAATAGTTTGTAAGGCAGTGTGGAACACTGAAAACCCAGCACACTATTTGTCCTTGACACAGACTGCAATAGTTTGTAGCTTAGCAGCAAAAAGCTGGCCAGATGAAGAAGAAGATTAACTTTCCAACTTTAAAATTTTCTATGCCTAATTTGTTTAAATATTTTTAACAATCATTCTTGGCCAGATATTTTTGGCTGAAATTCCAATACCACAAGGTACAATCTGTTGACATGTATAAACTTCAATTTGTTTGATGCTACAAGTTTGTTATGTGAACTGTTTTTCAGCTCACATTTATTCTCTGCACACTTGGGGAGGCTGCATGTTTGTCAGTGGTTCTCAAGACAAGACTGCTAGGTTCTGGGATCTTAGGGCGTCTACTCCTATCACAGTAGTGCCTGCTCCTTCAGGTAAACTTATACTAAGTTGCTAGACAATAATATCTTAATAATAATTTAATTTATAGAGCGTTGTTAACAAACATGATGTAGGCTCATGGCACTGTGATAACATTACAAACATAATCACAAGAGTTAAAATGACAACTAATCTAAAAAAGTTTTAAACAGATAGGTTAATTTTTAAACCAGATCTAGCTGGACCACATGTTAACTCATTATAAATACATCCAAAACAAAATTGCTAACTAGTGAATGCAGCAGGTCAAAATGACACTTTATTTCATGTAATTCCAGTTATTACAGCCATTGTTGTTGTTGTTGTTTTTTTTGTTATAATTTAGTAAGAATAAGTCATGTCGACTAATTTTTATGATTAAAAAAAAAAAAAAAAAAAAGGCAACATTTCGACAAGTTGACAAGTATAACAGGAAAGTACTTGGCTACCAAAGGCAGAGTTTGAGTCATCAAAAAACTTGACCTTTACGTACCCATCACCCATCTTATTGACCTTCAGGTCTCAAATTCAAAAACAAAACTTCTATAATGCTATAATGCCAAAACATTCATAAAAAAACTAAAAAGATTCTAGAGATAAAAAATCACCCTTTGAGTCAGGATTTTTAAAATTTTACCATCACAAAAGAGATACAAGACACCGATAGCAAAGACAGACACAAAACTCCTTTGTTCCCCTGGCAATCAAATCATTAAATAGAAACTGCCTGTTCAGGACGGACATTGACTTAAAGCACCAAACTGCTGGCAGACAACTAAACCGCTGTAGGTGTATTATATTTTAACATGTAAAACATGAAATGACTTGAATAACTTCTTTTCAATAGTAAATATAACCTTTATGACAATATAAGCAAATTTAACTTAATATAAAATGAAATCAATGTAGTAGATAGTAATAATGTAAAATGGTATTCTGAACAAACTCGTTACAAAAAACATGTCTTTTCAGTCTGGCAATTTGGAGTCATGTGTGGCCAACCAAGACAACTGATGGCAATGCCGCTCATCATCCATACTGCATAGCAACCCATTTCCCACCATCACAATAGAAACATACACACACTCCAGAACACTGCCAGATCTTTCTTATCTCCCCTTTTTTATTGTAGATAAGTTAACTAAAAGTGTTGTGATGATATGTCAACTCAACTACAGAACTTCTGTTGTTATAGGCCACACCAGCCACCTTTTTTTGCTATCCTGATGTGTGACAATTGAATGCAAATATTCAAAAGAAATATAAGTCTACTCCAGCACTGACCAGCAATAGATTCTTTACATGTCTTTTGAGACTGTAATATAAATTGTTATGTTCTTATATTTGTTTTTGACACACTCTAGGAGATGGACTTTGAAGGGGACACTAACAGTGACGTCATAGTTTACTTGGCATAGTGTCCTCACAGTGACAGCATCTATTAGACAGACTCGACTGTGGCTTACTCTTCATTGAAAGAGTTTTTAACCATTTGTACTAGTAGACTTATTCTTAATCAGTATTAATTTAAAGCTTTTCACTGTCTTTACAGGCAGTCCCTATGCATCTGTATGTGTTGATCCATCTGGTAGACTGATGGTTTCTGGCCACGAAGATGGTGTTGTTATGTTGTATGATATTAGAGGAGCCAAGGTGAGTCGGACTAGTCACTGTATGAGAATAAATCTTACCTTTTACCTTACCTATCCCTTAGTCTGTTGGACCGTTGGGGCACCAAGCAAGACTTGCTGACTTTCTCCATTCCTCCCTGTCTTTTGCCTTGTTTAGAACCTCTTTCAATGGCAGGCATGTCCATTCTTTTATGTTGTCCTCCCATCGCTTTCTCTGTCTGCTTTTCTTCTTTTTCCTGGTACTGTTCCCTGAAGGAAGATCTTTGCGAGCCCCGCAGATCTTGTAATATGGCCATAGATTTTAAGCTTGCGTTTTTTTACAATAGTTAGCATTTCGTCATGGGGTCCGACCGCTGCAGTAACTCTAGCCAATTACAATTATTAGTATTACATTTAGAATTCTGGTGAAGACTGGAATTTAAAATTTTAGGATCTTTGGGGCGTCCCTGAGTCCACCCAACTCTTATGGCATTAGTTGAGAAAAAGGAAAGGCAGTTGGTTGTTGTGCTGGCCACATGACACCCTTGTTAACAGTGGGGCACAGAAATAAATGACTTTTACATCATCTGCCCTGAAAGGGATTCTTTACTTTTTTTTTTTAATTGCAAGTGGTCTCTCATACTTTAGTCACTTAAATAATGTTTCCATTACACTGACAGATTTATCTTGTCCTAGTTTATACAATAGATTTTAGGAGAACAATTGTTGGATTCTTATTAAATTAAAACTAGTGGTATTGGTTTATAATTTTTAAATATAAGCTTTTTTTATATACAGGGTGGCCCAAAAGTAGGTTTCCAATTATCACATAGACTATTTATTTCAAATGTTGATACTAGAGCAATGGGAAATTCGTCATACCTGTTAACATAAACATCAACAATGGAATCTCTCAGATGTTCAAACTATCCTCTCTTCCAATCTTTCCAGAACATGCAGACACACAGTGCAACTCTGTAAAACCTACATTTGGGCCACCCTAATTATTTAGTTAGTTCTTCAAGTAATACATTCTATCATAAAACAGGTTATTGTTTTATTTACTTTGTTTGGATCATTTCATCTTATATCACATTCTGTAGAACAACGATAGGTTTCTGACAGACTTTTTATAAATGAAAGCTAAATATCAATGTAGAAAAGGTGAATATGCTGTTCAATTTTACTAAATACACAGATTTTACAAGTGCATACCCTCTAACAAGGCAGCCATTTAAAGTAGTTGATGTTGCTGAGGGCTTAAATGCAATGTACTTGTAAAAAAAAAACATTCTAGAAACTGGAAAAATCTTTTTTTTCACTATGCACTCTTCACACTTTTCAGATGTAGTAAAGAAAAGAAGATCACCAACATATTAAAAGACATTTTTGCCATCTAAAAAAAAAAGTATTCTATTCACATATGGAGAGATAATAATTGTAATGAGAGTTAACACAGATAAAAATGGAATGCCAACATTCAATTCTCTCAATGAAAATTCCAATGATAAACATAAGCAGTTTGATAATAGGCAATATCTTTTCTAGATAATTGTAAACAGTATGTGGTAGTTGGCCTGTCATGATGTGAATATTGCAATGGGGCTGGACAGCTTGAAGAAAACTTCACAGATTTAGTTGCTAGCATTTTTGGAAATCACTTAAAATTATATATTCTACTCAAACCTGCAAATCATTGCCTGAAATTAATCTACATTGTAAACTTTCTTAATGGCAATTGACAAGACTCAATTACATAGTATTGTTTAAATATAAAATCATGACTTTAAAAACTCTCCAAGATTATGCTTTTGACTGAATACGTTATGTTGATATTCTGTTGTATTAAAATTTTCATCTGGGATAAAATTTCTTGTGTCACAGGTTGTCCAGAGTTTCCAGCCACACACTGGGGAATGTCGGTCAGCTCGGTTCTCTAATAATGCTTACTACTTGCTGACTGTTGCGTATGACCAGCGAATAGTGATCACAGATCTCCATGGTGAGCTCTTGATGTCTTGTTACTTTTATTGTTTCATATGTGGTGTCTGTATAGGAATATATTTCTCTAAAGTAGGAGTCATTCATTTTATAATTCCTTGTTTTCTGTGAAGTAAGACAAATTTAAATAAAAATTAAAAAGTCATCAAAATGTGACAATAAGTAGTTACATTTTTCTTGACGGGATTTTTTTTTTTCAAACTGATGAAACCTAATTTGCAGCTCAGTAAATAATAAATAAAATTAAGAAATAATAGTCATGTAATGTCGCAACAAACAGATAGTTGTGATAGCTATGGGGTAATATGCTTTGTATTTCACTGACAGCTGATAATAGAAAACTCTTTAAACAATCATAATATAAATTCATGAGACAGAAAAAAACATCAAGCATTATGTTGACTAATGTACTCTGTCACACTTCAATGAACAAAAAAGCAACATATACCACCTTCACCTTTGCCTCTCCCTTAGTCTGCTGAACCATTCTTTGCTGTTGTTTCGCTTGAATAGAATCTCTGAATGACAGGCCTGTCCATTTTTTAATGTTGTCTTCCTATTGCTTTCTCTGTCTTTTCTTTTTCACTATACTGATCTCTAGTTAGGCCAATAATAGAATATGCATCCTCTGTTTGGGACCCCTCAACTCAAGAAAACATTAAGAAACTGGAACAGACACAAAATAGAGCAGTGAGATTCATAACAAACAAATATTCACATTTGACTAGAGTAACACCTATAGTAAAATCACTAAATTTAGAAAGCCTTCAGGACAGAAGACTCAAAAGTAAAGTAGCAATTATACATAAAACACTGAACCATAATCTTCAAATACAAAAACAAAATTTAATAAAATACTCAGACACAAAGATAAAGGCACATTCCTCGTCCCATATGCTAGGACTAATTTGTACAAATACTCCTTCTTCCCTAGTGCTATTAGAGCATGGAATGGGTTGCCTGAGCTAGCCAGGAAAACCAGTGATTGGATGAATTTAAGTCATTGGTTAATATGCATGACTAAATGCATGACGCGTAGGATGTAATCATCTTTTTTTTTTTAAGTAACATCTGTATTATATAAGAAGAAAGAAGAAGGGTCTTTGTGAGCTCTGAGTTTAAACATACTCCAATATCAACTCACCCACTTCTGTATAAATTAATATAAGTACAAAAAACATCAGGTTAGAAATCAGGAATGTTCATTATCATCCATTTGTATAGATTTCCATTTCATTCGAAAAGATGTATACAGTTCAAATAATCACTTTTGTGTATAAAAAATGTATTAAAGAACTTTGCATGCTATATGAACATTTACTAAGGACAAAGCTTGATATCTACTTTTATGCATGTTACTTGTATTTAAACCAAGGACAGAAAGAATAATAATAGATTAACACTTAGTTTAGGGGAAATTAATAGCAACAACTTTATCGCTGGTCAATGTATTGGATGATACTGTAGATTCTTATGCGCGTGACTTGTGTCTTACATAGGACAACGATTAACAATATGCACTAAGCAACGAGCTTATTAGCAGACAATATATATTTATTGAATACAAAGTAATAATACATAGAGGATCCAACCATGAGGCAAAATGAACAATTGAATATAAGTTCCAGAACAAATCATGTTTTACGAATCATCAGTCTATAATAAGAATGCATTTCACAAAAACTCTTAGTACTAAAATCTTCTCTTACAGAACAAAAACATATGTCCTTCCTCTCCTAACTATGCGTCTGATCACATGGCCTGATCCAGACCGAGACTTGGCTTGAAAAATCAAAACTAAGTGTTCTTAGTGAACACTGATCACTGCATGTCACAGATATTCTCAAACAATGCTGTGTCAGTATTGTAATCCATTGTGTCATGATTTGTTTTGGAGAGTAATATTGTTTCCAAAATTACATTACGCAAGTTCAGAGGTGTCCTTATTCAAATACAAAAGAAGAAATACAGAGTTAAATGCTTTCAAACTCAATTCAGTAAAACAACTAATCCAGTGACTAACAAATTCACATAAAAATAAATCACTTGTACAAATGGAATAGTACATTGACTGACATATAATATTGTATTATAAATAAAGCACAGTGAAAATACTGTAACTTGAATGACATAGAATATTGTATTATAAATAAAGCACAGTGAAAATACTGTAACTTGAATGACATAGAATATTGTATTATAAATAAGACATAGTGAAAATACTGATGATTAATAACTATCCATCATAGACTAATGACACTAAACAATAGCTAGTTGTTTTTTTTTATATAGCTTTCTAGAAAGACTTTTCTGGATAGATATTTAATTCTAAGTCTATTTCTAAATTACATTTGTTTACATCAATATCTCTCCAAGGTCTTTGAGATTTCTCAGTCTATCAATTAGCAAGTTTTTTTGTACACATGCACAATGTGAACTAATAACCTGGTCAGTTCTTGTATGCTTGGAGTGACACATAGCAGTGTTGTTGTTTTTTTTATTTCTATATTCACACCTTACTGTTGTTTACACTGAAATAAAATCTAAACTTGAAATGTTTCAGGTGATCTGTTGAGGCCATTGCCTAGTGTTGTCGTCGGGGAACACAAAGATAAGGTCATACAAGGCAGGTGGCACCCCACACAGTTTGCTTTCGTCACAAGCAGTGCAGACAGGTCGGCAATATGCTGGGGCTTGCCTACCGTCATGTAAAATTATCACCGGATCAGCACACCTACACAGTGTACAGTAGTCTCCAGTAGTTCTAGAGGATACGTCTTCTCCTGGGACGTCTTCACCACATCATCTAAACATTACTATTTGAACATTCATTTGCCTATATGTAATGTTGTTGAGTCTTGTCTCCCTCATGTTATTCATACAATATATGCTGTGAGACTGTAAACCAACTTATGTGTAACTTAACAGGTAGAACTAAATGTTGGTAGCACATAGTGTGTGTATTGTTCTTGTAATTATGCTAGTCAGTTGATGACACAATTAGAATTAAGAGAAACTAGTTTCTCTCTCCATTATTATTTAACACGTTCTGATGGAATCAACGTTGGTATCGTCAGTTAGGAGAGAAAGAGTTAAAGAAGATATAGGGTGAAAATATATTTACATAGGACTATGACCTTAGTTCTTGAGGAGTGGGTTCACCCAGTTTCAAAGAGATCTACATCTTGATGATCTCTGACATTATTTGGTCAAGAGGGTTGGTCTGTACAAAACTGTACTCAGAGAAATAAATTATATTTACCTTGTTTGTTGTGCACAAGTCCTGGGTTTATTAACCAGATAACTAACTATTTCACTTTAACTACACAAGAAATGTTATACATTGTTTTGAACTGAATGATTTTCTCATTACTCTGTATTGTGAGTGACTGTCTCTTGCAACCTTTTTTTTTTTGTGTTAAAGATAAATTCATTATCATGTTGACCTGTACATAAAACAGATTTTGAAATAACTTTAAATACAAGTTATTATGACATCTCCCAACGATTGGACAGATTAAAAACAATCCAAGGGAGATCATTTCAAATAATAAAAAAAATGACTTTTCTAACTCATTTGTCTTTTTTTTTTTTTTATTTCTTGTTCATGTTCTTGGCAGCTCTTAGAAGCAGACTTTCATGCTTTTCCTGTTTTTTTTTTTTTTAAATAACATTTTGAGTCCCTCCCCTTTTTGTCAAGATTTTACATTGAATAATATTCAGCCAATTTGGCATCCCCACAATATATGTTTGTTTGAAATAAACATACTTACATGCTTATCTTTATAGGACTCATTACAGAACATAGCACTAGAAATGGACTCTTTAAGTTAACATGACACATTAGTGGAACATAGTTCTAAGATACACCTATTTTATTCTTCTTGCCTAGCTTGATTCAGTTGCTGCATTTACTGTTATAGTTTATTTGATAACAATAGCTTAATAATAATAAAACTATTGTATAATAACAAGTGGATACTGTCTCAATTTCTCTGTCAAATATTGATAGCATAGTGGACTAGGAGTTGGGGAGTCCGAGAAATATTCTATACAAAAACTCCTAATAGAAAAAAAAAAAAAAGAAGCTGTAAGCCAATAATTTTGTTTCTTAATAGTCTCCTGTTTTAGTTTTTTACATCTCTTAATCAAATTTGTGTAAAACAAAACAAAAAAATGGCAGTTTGTAAAAACAAGACTTTCACTTTGTTTCAGAATGTGCCATGGTTTTTTTTTTATATTGAGCTATTATTGACCTTATTTTTTGTGTTAACCAAATGTTGTTTTTATTACAATTGTTTGTTTCTTTGATGCTTCATAGACTTTGTAAAACTTGTACTCTATTCACTTTTGCCAACACTAACTCATTGTTGCTGTGACTAGGTGGTTGAGCACGAGGGCCAGTATTCAAGTCTACACCTACTTTTATTCATCATTTCCAGGCTTTGTCCACATAACTCTTTAGGACTAAAAAACTTTAGCTTTTAGAAACACTGGGATTTACTGGAACCTATTCTCACAAGTGATAGGATATTTGTACTTTTAGAAAGTTAGTACATTGTCTTACGGTCACTAAATAGTCGTGCTTTTCACCATTTTATGTCTCATGAGGCCATGTTCTCACACTCAAGTTTTAAGCTCACATTATTTTGTATTGTGTTGAGAACACTGTACCATCCACATGTCATAAGATTCATATGTTAATTTGATTTGGCAAATAATGTTCTTGGTGCTGAGAATCCAAGCTGAGGGTTATAAGCTGTAAGTCTGAGTTTCTGGGTCTCCTCACAGTTTACCCAGATTTCTACAGTAACTTAACATCTGTGACGGTTCACACAACTGTAGATTGTACTTGTATTTGACATCTGTCAAAGTTCTCGAGAGACCCACAGTGCATCTGTTAGGCTCCACTCAGCTTAAATACCTACTATTCTTGATACAGCGCTATAGTGTATCACTGACATCTGTGATTGAGTAAGGTGGTTAGTTCTGTACATGAAACCCTTATTTTTTAATGCTTACCCGCATAGAAGGTTAACTCTACTAAAGTGAATTTTATCTGGCGTAGTTTTGAAAGCCGGAAAATGATTTCCAATGCGCTTCTTTCTACAGTATTTATTTTTTTGTTTTAATGCTACTCTGTGTTATTAAATATTGTACAAACTTTTTTATTTGTTTGGCTGCCGTCCTAACCCACATATGTTCAATGCAGATCTTTTTTTTTTTTTATGAATGTATTTTTTTGTAAATACTTTTAATCTTATCAGTTTATAATTGAACACAAAAGTATTACACATTACTAGCTAGAGATGTTATCCCTTGAGATAAGTCATGGAAGTATTGGTCTCTATGGCACAACATTTGTACGTCTCCAGAGACAGTCTTTTCCCTATGCAACTAGAGATTAAGAAAACTCTCCGTTTGCTGGGGGAAAGCTTGGAAGGGGGGGGGGGGGGGTAAATTTGCAAGTGTTGGGCACATGTAAACACTAGCCTCTCTTCCATACTGACCGGATCCAAAGGGATGGTGAACCATCACTATTTGGGTCAGGGGTATGTCATGAAAGCGTATTCTATTTAAAAATATCTAATGAGAGTGAAGTGTCCAACTATAACTTTTAGAATTCAAATACTTTAACACAGTAAATTGGGCAATGAGATTTTATGTCAGCTAGACTTATTTAATTAACAAGATATTGTGTTGGGTGGACATACTCTGAACAATTTTAATAGTTAGTGTTTAAATGTTTTATTCAGGGTATTGCAATATTACATCAACATTGATAAACTATTATTTCTTTCACTTAATTTGTTTAATGATAAAGTGCTATGTGGTCAGTAATTAAATTTGTTAGTAATTGTATAGTACATGCTGGTAGAATAAGTACTTAAAAGGTTCAGTTTGCTGTCAAAGTATTGAATATCCACCACTATATGTTTACTATTGATGCTGTGCATTTGACCAGAATGTGATACTGCACATTATGTAACAGCAGTACTTAATAAAGTATTTGTAGATAACTATTAGATGGTCTTAATTGAATTCTTTTAACAATAAACATTTTTTTCTTTGTGCCACACTAGTTTGTTTTCTTGTTTCATGTCAATCTTGAATTAAGTAAATGTAACAAATGTGTTCATGTCTCAATTCTCTATTTCACAACAGGAAGAAGCTTACTTTATAATATACTTCAGTCACACTAGTTAGCATGCGTTTGTTTTTAAATCTAGTATGAAGGTGTGTATTTGGTTTGATTTTTTTAAAAAGATCTTTTAGATTCTAGATTACAATCTATATATAAATATACTTTAGGATTTTTGATATCACAATCAAATTACAAAAGGTAATCCATATTATTTAAAAACCAACTAGATAAATAGACTTGTATAATTTCTTTAGAAGTGTGTGGCTTCCGAACCAGGGCTCCTGGGCTCAAATCCTAGGAATTTAATCCAGTATGAAGGTGTGTATTTAGTCTGATTTTTTTTAAAAAGATCTTTTAGATTCTAGATTACAATCTATATATAAATATACTTTAGGATTTTTGATATCACAATCAAATTATAAAAAGGTAATCCATATTATTTAAAAACCAACTAGATAAATAGACTTGTATAATTTCTTTAGAAGCGCGTGGCTTCTGAACCGGGGCTCCTGGGTTCAAATCCTAGGATTTTAATCTCGGAATCTTTGGGCGCCTCTGATCCTGAGTCTACCCTGCTCTAATGGGTATCTGACATTCAAATCACAAGAAAGATGACGCTTACTATAAGCTATCCCGACAAGACCAATGTCTAATCTTTCTACTCAGGACCAGACACAACAGAATGCGACAACACATGTACCCGAAGCTCAAAATTGAAACCAGTGAAATCTGCCCATGTGGAGTATCACCAGAAAATGCTGACCACGTCCTCCAAAACTGCTCTCTTTACCAAGAGGCCCGTATAAGACATTGGCCCCAAATCACCCCAATAGAAGGAAAACTATATGGAGAGCTCCCTGATTTGGAAACCACTGCGCAGTTCATCTCATGTATTGGTCTAGTCGTCTGAACACTCCAACATAACAATGAGAACGAAGAAGAAAGAAGAAGTAGTTGGGGAAAAGTAAAGAAGGTTGGTCTTTATGCTGGTCACATGACACTCATTAACCGTGGGCTGCAGAAACAGGTAACATTTACATCATTGGCCATATAGACCACAAGATCTGATGGGAACTTTTATATATATATATAATTTCTTTAATGCTTTCACTTTAAATGCTACTGATCAATAAAATAACAACAAAGATTTTATTTTTGAACAAAATGTATTTCCTCAATAAATTAATTCAACATGAATTATCATTGCATTGCTGATATTACAAGAAACCAAATGAAAGTTGATAAAATGTTATGTCTGAGTTGAATCACACTGAGGTCTGCACAGCATCAACACTGACACACCAGTTGGTTTGATGTCAGTGTATCATAGACAGATTCATGTGATAGACTTGTCAAGTACAATGTTTGTGGATAGTCTGATGAAGAATTCAATATTCATCAATGTTCTTTGATGTGAAAATGATAAAGTTCAGGCACCCAACACAAACATGTGCAATAAGTTACTATAAATAGGTAGGGAGCTAACACACACAGTCATTAACAAGTACAAAATGAGTCAAGATCTAAGCTCAAATATTTCTATTGAGTTTGTTCTATAATGTATTAGGCCATCTTCTTTACACAACTATATTATTAAATCAACTATCTGACATAAAACTGTCCTGTCTCTAACATTAGACTTGACAAGGCTGACACTGCAGAAATAACATTACCAAACTTCTGAATATCTTCTCTAAAAATAGAATCCAAAACTTCGAGCAGAATTTTTAACTTCAATTTTGCAAAAAAGTAATGCTTGGAAAAAAAATTACCATCGTCTGCATTGCATAAGCTTGAAAATCTATACTGGATATTCAAAATTCTTAGCTTACTAGAAGTCTTGATTTTTCTAGCCTTATAAATAAAAAACCATTTTTAAACAGTAAATGCTGCTCTGTGCTGATAAAAAAAATAAAAAAATTCAGTAATGAAATGAGTTTTTTTTCATACAAATAACAGTCATACAAATCACTCAGTCAGTCAGTCAATACTGGAACGTTTACTTCTGGAGATGCTCAAGGAAGAACTCCTCAACAGAATCAGTGTTCCATTTGTCGATTCCCAAAGTCTCCACGACATTGTGGTTCTCATCCAAAAGTTTAATAATGGGGTCGGCACCACGCACATAGCGCACTGTCAGCCTTGGAAACTGGTTTGGACGGTCACTTTTCACAAATGCTAGAGAAAAAAAATGCAAATAAAGTTTTAAAATTCTTAACCAAACAGATGTTACAAAGAATTAAACAATTTTTTTATACATGTATCAGCCCTACAGTGCTACACGCTGGTAAACACTGATCCCAAACTGTGTTGGCTATGAATGTTCCTTTGGCAAAACAGCTGCATGGCGAGGGGCTGTATACATCATACAACTAAATATTATTGAACTTAACTTAAACAAAAATTTTGCTTGTTTCTAAATATTCAACCATACAAATATTTGTATCTTATATTGGGTTTGCTTGCCTAAAAAGTAGAACATATAAATAACATACCCTGTACTTGTGGGAATCGACCCAATTTTCATCCGCATACGACTAGCTCAGCATATGGATATTTCTTAAAAAAGAAGAAATTCATATGTATTAATTATTAACAATAGAAGATTAGATAATTTTTTAAGGTATGATAACCTGATTTGATCTAATATTTAAATATTTTTTTTAGATGCTTGCTTTAAATATATTTACAAAAAAAAAGTGCATAAAAGCATTTATGTTACCTGCACACTAACAAAACTAAAATACACTATTTCTTTCTTTTATTTTCAAAAAAAAAGTTTATACAGCAGAATTCTTAAATACCAATTTATGATTCATTTTTTTTTCTTCTGTGCTCCCATTATCGTGTCTCTTATAACTGAGATGAACTAGTTCAAGCAGCTTTGGAGATACTCCACAAAAACATATTTCCCTGTCGCAATTTTCTGCTTCCAGGACATATGTTGTCTCATTCTGTTGTATCCCATACAAAAGTGAAACATTCTCATTTCCTTCAAATTTTTTTTTTTTTTTACCAAAGTACAGTATATGTCAAAATAAATATTGACTTACAACAGGTCCTGATTGTTCGGCCTCATCTTTCTGACAGCACTCGAGGCAGCTTGGCTTGATGGGACTCAAGTTGAAGTCGTCCATCAGTTCGCATGTTGAACACAACAGGTTTGGAGTGAAACCTTTGAGAGCACATTCTTCAACAAACTCTAGACTACACTCACATAAGTACACCTACAATCATGATGGAAAACAGAATGAAAATAAGTTAAACATTAAAAGTTGAAACTTAGTCATGTTTTAGATGTAATACAACCTTTTAACAAAAAGCCATTCAACAAGCAACTCACTAAGATTTTAATTCTACCTCTACATTGCAACCACATTGTAATAGTTAGTAATACCCTCCCACATAGCATATAATATACTATTTAGATTTAGATCTAATTTATAGACTCTCTTTATCTGCTAACATTGAGTAACAATTACACACTATAACTACTCATAACTAGTGAACTAAAATACTTTATCTAGAATAATCTAGATCTAAGTAGATTCTAGATCAGTAGATCTAGATTTTAGTAATTTACAGACAGTGACAAGTCTTATTAAGTAAATCTTATGATGTTACAGTCACACACACGCACACAGTGACTACAGTCTTATATAAATCTTATATAATATAGATATTACTTAAAAAAAGAAGATGATTACGTCCTATGCATCATGCATTCAGTCATGCATATTAACCAATAACCAATGACTTAAATTCTGCCAAGTCACTGGTTTTCCTGGCTAGCTCAGGCAACCTATTCCATGCTGTAATAACACTAGGGAAGAAGAGTATTTGTACAAATTTGTCCTAGCATATGGGATGAGGAATATGCGTTTATTTTTGTGTCTTTCTGGGTATTTTTTTAAATTTTGTTTTTGTATTTGAAGGTTATGGTTCAGTGTTTTATGTGTAATTGCTACTTTACTTTTAAGTCTTCTATCCATAATCCTGAAGTGTGACGGCTTTCTAAATTTAGTGATTTAACTAAAGTAAAGTGACTAAAGGTGTTACTCTCCTCTTTAGTCAAGTGTGAATATTCGTATCTGAGTTGAGACAACTTTATCATCTCTAGTCATTAGATCTAGATCTGTTCTAACACATCATCACTCTTGAGATCAATGAATGACAATCTCAAGTCTCAGTCATCGGACTCAACCGCATCGCCATCGGTCGGATCCACACATCTCACATCGCAGATCTGATTCTCATCTGAGATCATGAAAATCTGATCTCAACATGTCAATCATGTAAATGAAACAGTGACTTATGAAAACTCAGAAAAGCTAGTGTATAGAATCTAGATATTTATTTTAAAATGTAATTATTTAGGTTTAGATGTAAGTAATATTAGCGTACTGACCATTAACAATAACAACGGAGGAACAAAATTTAGCCACTCCGCCATTGTAGCGGTGGCTATACTATAGATCTAATTTATAAATAGCATCCAATAATTCTAGACCCCGTAGCAAATTTCCAATTCATGTTTTTCAATAGCCTATGAAGATTTTCTTTAAAAAAGAACACAAAAGTCACACAAAAAATATCGATACCTTTCCTGCTTATCTAGATCTACATCTAGTTATAGACCTAGAATAGATCTATTGTTTTTCTTTCGCCAAATGTATTTTTAACATAGATCTAGATCTATTTCATAAAGCTCAGACTGAACATAGATCTAGATCTATATTCTAGTTTTTATTTTCGTAAAAATATTGAGCTTGCTAAACCCTTTTCCCTAATGTAATTAAAACATAGTTATGATTTTTATGCTATATGATCTATTAAATCTATATTATCTAGTCTAGTATATTGTATTCCGAGTCTGGTATCGGGAACATGAAAAGATAAGAATCAGCGGCTGTAATAATAACAACATGTCATGAGTCAATTTATTTTTTGGGTTATTTTTATTTGTAAATCTAACAGTAACACATTAGCTTTTTGAGTTTAGATTTGTTTGTAGTTTAAATATATAATCTAGCCTTCTAGGTATGATCCTAATCTAATTGAAAAGAATATTTTAAGATCAAAGTATGACGTATTGAAATCTACTCAATATATTAGATTAGATTTAGTGTCAGTGTATAGTCAGTATCAGTATAAATCTATGATAGATTTAAGATTATAAATTATTTTTTTTTATACTTAGATGATTTATAGTATAGATCTAGAATCTAGAGATATTTTTAAATTTAAATAGATTCTGCTTAGGCTTTCCTTTATAGTATAGATCTAGAGATATTTTTAAATTTAAATAGAGTCTGCTTAGCCAGCTTAGGCTTAGACTTAAACTTAGGCCAAGTAATGCAATTTTGAACTTTATTTGAAGTTATTCAATATGACATAACTAAGTCTAAGTTAAGTAACTTGTCTTTAGTTAATAATGTCTGTACTGTAAGGACTCAAGTGAGTTTCTTCTAGATCTAGTATCTATAATACTTTGAATAAAATCTAAATTTAAAATTAATTACACTTAGATCTACTACTACTGACTCTAGACTCTTGATCTATCATTATAATTATAATAATATCATTAATGTATAATTTATAGATCTAGTCCTAGACTAGTATCATCTCTAGATTGTCTAGAAGAAATATTCTGGATTTAGATTCTAGACTATCTTCTACTTGACTTTTTAATGATTACTTAATAATCTTAATCTAGTTACACTTACCTTGACTCAGACAGTCTAGACCAGTGATTCCCAGGGGTCTACGAAAGTGAAAAAATAAATTGGGGGTCTATGATATGCCCACGGGGTCTACGATAATAGATTTCATTTAAGCAGGTCGTGACTTTAATTTTTACATCCCATCAATGTAATTCTTTCATACACTAATATATGATTTGCACCTTAATCTTAGTTAATCCTTTAAATATTTATCCTGGTATTCAAACAAAAAATGGTTGTATTTAATGTCAATAGTTATTTAAATAGCTTCATTTTGTCTTCTACGTGTAACAAATATTTAACAAAAAGAAATGTAGACTGATTGGGATTCATTCCTTCCTTTTCAAACAAGCGGTTTGTTATTTTCGTTAGTGTTTGCCTTAGTGCCCTTTTATGATGATACAAAACCTATTATGCTGGAGGATCTTCTGAAACAAAGCCATCCTGACATAAATATATAAAAGATTTGAAAAACTTTCGAACACTCAAAAGATAAACATTAGAAAAGACGACCCACAAAATCTCTCTTTCACATCATATAGAGAAAATGATGGTTTGTGAGTGTCTTACAATATCTCTTTACTTATAGCAAAATACAGAAAACCTAACACATAGATAAAATATTGATTTTACCATCCGTTTACACAAACCTAAATCTGATATTAAAAGTATTTCTTTTAGCAACAGTACAGCTCAAGAGCACATCGGTGGCATGAGTTACAAGAATTAAAAACTTCTTATGTAATTCTTTGCAAATGACATATAACAGTTTGGGATCAATGGCGTTGCAGGCTATGACAGTGTGTTCTATAAACTGCGAAAAGATCTCCTTATTTTCCCTTAGGGTTGACCCAAAAACCTTTCCCATATTTGGGTATAGATGCAGGGCAGCAGAGGTTTGAGTTCTGTTTTCCTTCTGCTAAGCAAAGGCTAATGAGCTCTTTATGCTTGAAGTTTACTGGTTTAGGCTCCACTTACTCACCTTCGCCCCTTCTCCTGTTAATGAAAACAGTTCCGCAGACTCAAATTTGAAGGATCAAGAAACACATGAGGAACTGCTCTTTGCGAACACTTTTACAATGATACATAAGGCAAATTAATTAATCAATTAATATTTAATGTTGGAAGGAATACTTCATAAAACAACAAATTCATATATGAAACATAATATCCGTAGTAACGGATTATAAACCTGCAAAAAGCAAACGTTTCTATTGTGCTTGGTGATTCCAGCAATGCATATTAATTGTTATTTTAATTTTATCAATAAAAAGATAGATCTCTATAAATTAATATGTAGCTTTAAATTACTTTTAAATCACTCAACTCATTACATTACATTTTTAGCTTTAGATTACATTTTCACTCTTCAACTCATTACAGTTAGAAATTTTGTTTTTAAAGAAATGTTGATGGATTTGCAAAACTTTGCAAGTTAAGCAGGGAAGTCTACCGAAAACCAGAAAAAATGGCAGGGGTCTTCGAGACAGAAAAGTTTGGGAACCACTGGTCTAGACAGACTAGATCTAGTAGGCTACTACTAGTAGTCTAGATCTAGAATCTAGTCAATCTAGCTAGATCTATAACTATTAGTATAGTATTAGTTATTAGATCTAGATTATTCTACTTCTAGATAATCACATCATAATCAATAACAAAATAAACTCTAAAATAATAATAGAAAGGTATTCGACTAATTAGATCTAGAAAGATCTAGATGTAATATTTTTTATGCTAGAATCTAGATAGTAGATTTAAGATTATCTTTACAGTCTATACTGACGTGGACTATATTGATTATATTCTATAACTATAATTTTCTATATAGATCTAGAAACTTGATGACATGAGACTTGATGATGATCTAGATTCTGGATCTATTCTAGCTCTACACCTATCTTTTCAATTATAATTGATTTGATTAATCTTGAAAGTTAATCAGACTATTATCACCATAATAATAATAATTATTACAGTAAACAAAATAACATAACTACTATACATATCTACACAGACTTCAATTTGATAGCACCAACTAAACCAATAAGCTTTGCCATTATCAGCAATATTAGCTTCTTAATTGATTGGCTTCAGCTTTAAGTCTTCTTCTATAAATAAACATCACCTAATTATCTATAATTGTGCATACTGGACTAGCTGAACCAGACTAGCTGGAAGACTACAAGAGAAGCTATACTATACTTACTTTCTAGCATCTATAGTCTTGACTCTACAATACTAATATACTGTATAATTGTACATCTTGAATATACAGTAATATACTGTTGGCCCACCTAAATTACCATATATCATCTGCCTAATAGGTCTTAATATAAAATTTATAAAGCTAAAACACCTAAGTAGCACAATACTTCAAATAATTGATCCTAATGATTGCCTCACTATTATAAAATCTACAGTGAAGTATTCACATTATTTTTAAAAAGTATATGTATATATACATTAAAATATTAAAGTTTAAATAGTATCAATACTTTTTCATCTCATTTTCTTATGTTTTATTAAATTTCAGCAATAGATAAATTACACCAAGAATATTTCATGGATAGCATCAGAAAACTTGTCAACTTATACTTTCAACTTATGAACAGAACAGAAAAGGAGATTGCGAAAATCAAATAATTGCAAACGGCCAGAATTGACATTTTCATGTAAGGATGTCTGCTGCCTTCAAAAGAGATGTTTCTATAAATCTTGGATACTATGATGATGCTCTGGGTGATGTGTCTAGGAAACGACAGTCTATTTTGAGAGTAAGTGAAGCTTATAAATGAGAATTAACTCTTTCTCTCCTAACATCGTTGATTTTACCCCATTCTGCATCCCAATAAATGATATTATCGTCAATGCTTAAAAAGTCTTATTTTGTCTTATATGATACAGATGTTACTTCAAAAAAAGAAGATGATTACGTCATACGCGTCATGCATATTAACAAATGACCTAAATTCTGCCAAGTCACTGGTTTACCCTGGCTAGCTCAGGCAACCCATTTCATGCTCTAATAAAGTCCATTCCATGCTCTAATAAAGTCTTATTTTGTCTTATCTTATATGATACAGACGTTACTTCAAAAAAAGAAAATGATTAAGTCCTATCGGTCATGCATTTAGCCATGCATATTAACAAATGACCTAAATTCTGCCAAGTCACTGGTTTACCTGGCTAGCTCAGGCAACCCATTTCATGCTCTAATAGTGCTAGGGAAGAAGGAGTGTTTGTACAAATTTGTCTTAGTATATGGGACGAGGAATGTGCCTTTGTTTCTTTCTGAGTATTTTATTAAATTTTGTTTTTTGTATTTGAAGATTATGGTTCAGTGTTTTATGTATAATTGCTACTTTACTTTTAAGTCTTCTATTCTGAAGGCTTTCTAAATTTAGTGATTTTACTAAAGGTGTTACTCTAGTCAATTGTGAATATTCTATTTTGTGTCTGTTCCAGTTTCTGTTTTCTTGAGTTGAGGGGTGTCAAACATAGGATGCATATATTCTATTATTGGCCTAACCAAGGTTAAATAACATTTTAGTTGTATGTTCTTACTTGATTTATATAAATTTCTTTTAATGCCTTGTTTGATTTTTTTAATAGTTTATATACTTTTTATAAACTCTTTCTGCCTTAGTTTCTTTAAATTTTCTATTTAGGTTTTCCTTCTGTTTACAAAGCTTTTTAAATCTATTATTAAACCAGCATTTATTTATTTTGTTTGATTTGTATTTAGTTGGTATATGATTTTCTATAATGTTTTTAAGATCTAGTTTTTAATGAAATTCCATAGGTCATAGACTGGTTTGTTAATGTCTTTTTCTGATAAGAATTTCAAGAAAGCGATTAAAAAATAAAATAAAGTGAAACATGGTCGTACTTCCACCACACTTTGGCCTTTGATGATAAGTTATCAGCAGAAAAGTCATAATTATTCTAATGGCACGTCTATCTCTCAAATGATTTTCACTAGTTCCACCAAACCTTGGCCTTTGATCATTATATAATGTGCAGGATAATATTAAAATATTACATCCCCCACATCCAATAGAAGCGCTATAGCTAAGTACACACCCAGATTTACAATATATTATAAGATTTCTCATCAAGAATGCAAAGTGGAAGAGGAAATACTATAAATAAATTTGTAACATGTCTAGAATATCAAAAAGCATTCTACATAATCATATTTATATATTAGATGAAATGAGGTCTTAAAGTCAAAGCCTTAACAGCACAATTAAACAATGAAAAAATAAAAATATTTAATTGGGGATGAAATGACCGGGGATGATCTTTTCTAAAAATTTCATAATTACTATTGAAAATTTCAGCATTATAAATTTTGGGATGTAGCCAAGTTTCAAGTCAGTTGTTTTGTTATCTTTCCTTACTGAGTAGTTTCCCTTTGGAAAAGTAAAACAAGAAATATTTTCATTGTGTTTTTACCAAAAAAAAAACAACAACAATGTTTTTAAAGAGTGGGGCTAAATAAAAAAAGGCTCTATTTTCTAAATTAATTTTTTATAGATGGTGTGACATGGGATAGTGTCCTCAGGACAATTAATGTAAATGATTAATATATATTTTATATATTAAGTTTTGTGAAAATGTTATCATAAAAAAAGACTTGTCATTCAATTTAAATCATAAAATATATTGCCAAGATCTAGTCTAGATCTAGTTTTAAGGGAGACTTGTCCACAGTAAGTAAGTTTTGAATTTTATGTTTCATTGTCCAAAATAAACTGTTTAGTTTTATTAACATCAATTTAAATTATCTAAAAAGAGTGTGCATTCTCCTTTAATTCTATACCAAATATAACATTTCCTGATAACAAACAAAAACCCTATTAAAGTTTAATCATAACAGGGTTAATAAAAGAGTTTGACATTTAAAGGACACTCACTGAGGGGGTGGATGTTGATATCATGGTAGGGATATTAAAAAGACCAATAGAAGAATAAAATGAACTGACTGGGAATATCTTGTTTGTTAGTTTATATACCAAACTACTATTGCATTTATAGATTATTATTGTTTTAAAAAAGTTAAAATTCTTTAAAATGAATTTTTTTCAAATTTTTTTACCACATTGATCTACAGTAATAGAATTTTAATCTTATTATTTGTTGAATGTCTTTACAGTCATGGCGTCGGCTGTCCAGCTTACAGCGCATGGTGATAGGACTTCTTTTATTTGCAACCCTCATTATAGCCATTTTTGTCTTGCCTGGAATTCTCAACAAAGATGACCTCTTGTCATCAAATCCAGACATAAAAAAGGTGCATTCAGATACAGATAAATTATTTGGTGATTTACATCAAATACAAAATGTCGAGCAATTGGGGGATAAACTGGACAGTCTCAAACAAAAGGCAATGTATTAGTTTGTATCTCCTCAGCATGACTAGTGTTCTCAAGTGCAAATATTTTCTCAAAGCTGCTTGTTTCATTTGTTCTGTTTACGTTACATATGATTTCATTCTACAAACCTGTTTGAATGTAGCATCTAGTTATCTCTTTAATTTTTATCTTGCATGAACCAGTTTATATTTTTATTAATTGGGTTTTGGTTTGCATTCATTTTCTTCACTTTTGACAAATGTGTTGGCTTTAACTCCATAAGTTATGGCTTAGTGTTTTTACTGGTCATTGCTCAAAATTTCAAACAATTTATATTTATTATCAAGAGAGGATTGGTGCTGGTTGCATGTATCTCATATTAACCTACAAAGTTGGCCTTTTTAAGGAGACAGTTTGTATAAAATATATGTTCAGAAAATGTGTTATTAGATACATATAGAAGTAGACTCAAGGTAAACATTTTTACATATGGCATATATCTGTTAAAGAATAAGAGCTGTAGGTATATTGCAATTCTAAAAGTGTTATTATTATTATTATTATTATCAAATACAAGTTATAAGAAATATGAAATTAAAACAATAAGTGTTGTGATAAATTCATCTATTTTGAATTTCTAATTTTTAAATAACTGATAAACACATTTTGGGGACTAGTAAAAAAAAAAAATACACTTAATATTTGGATATATCTTATATATTTTTTATGCGTACAAATCGGTCAGCGTCTTTAATTTATAAAACTTTGAGTCACATTGTTTCCTAAGCTACTATAAAGTAGGGACAAAAAATATTGTTTTCAAGAACATTGTAAAATGTGTCCCACTAAAAGAAGGACTACGGAAAAAAAAAAAAATAGTGATACAATTAGGTAATTAGTTTCACTATTTTGTGTCTTGTAGTGGTCTTCTCATCAAGAATAGATGCTGGTGCCTCTTAATTTTGAAAAGGGTTAAACTTGATCATTTAAATTGAACCTCTACTAGAGGGAAACACGAAGGACAATATTTGTAGAGATATTGAGAGAAGTAAAATATTTTATCAGTGATACATTTTCAAATCAGTTTTAGGACTTGAAGTACTTAAAGTTCAAATGGGCTCCATTGGCTCTATATAGAAAATAGTTTAGTGCTTGCACAAAGGGATCTAATGTTGTTTTTTTTCCCTTTTTATTGCTATATTTATGTCTTTGTTGTTTTTTCTTTTATATGGTTTGAATACAAATAGTGTAATATCCTCATTTTCAAATGGTTTAAAGAAGTTCAACGTTTTAAGAAGCTTGGGTTTGGTGTGCTTTAGATATATATATATATATATAAAAATATTTAAACTAATAGCATTTATCATTTATAAAATATTTATTGTTAAATATGAATGAGCTAAGAGCTTACATTTACTGCTACATAATTCATAAGGTCCATTTCCTTTTTAGTTCTTTTAATCAAAACTAAAAACAGTATTATATAATTTTATCATATTTTAGGATCATTGACAATTCAGTTTTTTTTTTTAGACCTTATTTGAGATTCTAATTTAGATCATTATTTATCATCATTAGCTACTGATATAAATTTCTTATTTGTTTCAATACTCATGTCAATCTGACATAGTCACATTGTAACATTTGTTTTCAAGAAATTGTTACATTTATTTTAACTCATTTAGAAGTTGAAATTCTAATTAATGTGGTTTTTTGTAGTTGTAATTAATGTAGTATTTCTCATTTTACCCATTGTGTATAGGCTGAGGAGGATCAGCTGAAAGAGAAGGACAGAGGGGGTGGTCTAAAAGTAGAACAAGTGGTAAGTGGATTTTTTTAAATTAAAAAAAAAATATTGCTTTTCTTTTAGTGCAACTTTTATGTTTATAGCATGCTCAGAGCGCTATGGTCCAATCTCATTTGTGTGTGGGCAGGGAGAGGGGTATCTTGGAGGAGGTTTTCCGTGCTGCCTCTAGGCATTCAATAAACACAACTCTTCTCTAGTTGGGTGTTGAACCTCGAGCCTTCTTCATAGGTAGCCAAGCCAAGTTCAAGCATACTTAGCCTTTCCGCAAAGCACCCCACTACCATCAGTAGATGTAGTTGTGCCACATAGGAGCATCTGTGTCATTCACAGACAAGTGTTATTAGATGTTTGTGAGACTTGACTCTTGGGTAAAGGATTGTTGTTTGTGTAGGCTTACAATAGGTTTGTTTAGTATGTGTGTGTATATAGTTCAGTAGTTGTTATTTAAACAGATGGGAAAAGGGTCAAAGATAAATAGGTGAGATGAGATTTTTTTTATAATACACAAAATTAACCTCAGCAAGGCTGTTTGACACCAGGTTAGCATTGTTTTTCACTTTAAAACTGTTTTTTATTTTTCATTTGCCTATAAAGAATGTAATTAAAAAACATAATTTAAACTATTGTTCAAGTTACTCTACATTCATTTTCACATTTACACTGGTAGCAGATTTATAGTCTGTTTATTTCTTCCTAAAGAATGATGATACAAAAAAAATGTATTTTTTGTATTGTGTATTCTTGAAAGGAACAGTTGATTTGTGCCTTGTATGCCTACTACTCTGTCCAATGGTACATCTGCATGCTTGCAAGATGACGCAGCTGTTGTTGAAATGAGGGTCAGGGCTGGGGGGGGGGGGGTGTTGGTTGAGAAAAAAATTGTTGAACATCGAACAACATTCTTTGCTTGTAATGAAACCTGCTGTCTATTTATTGATTTAAAACCCAGACAGTTGGTGCGTTGAGCACTCTTTGCCTCCCCTCCCCCCCTTCCCCAAGAAGTCATTAAAGAAAAGCAGTTTGTTTTCCCTAAGAATATTTTCTTGCTATCACTTTATTCTCTCTCTCTCTATGGCCTCCTTCAGTCTCCTCACTAACAGGAGAAAGGGCAAAGGCGAGTAACTGGCGCCTCAACCAGTAAGCTTCGGGTAGGAGGGGGGCTTCGTTAGCCATGGCTGGCTACCCCTACCCACCTAGGAGAAGGAAAACTCACTTTATTACTTACTCTATAATCCGTGACTGAGGAGGCATTGCTGCCTAGTTCTCTCCAATGTATCACTGCTAGACTTAAGTCATCTTTGGAGTTGTATTAAATTTGTCTTTGTATTTTAATAAATATTTTTTCAATCAACTCCACAAGATGATAGCATTTAACAGGAAGACGGGGGGTGGGAGGAATGTCTTCTTGTTTTTAGTACATAATACTTCATTCCATACAAATAGCCTACTTCATTTTACAGGTCCCACCAGTAGATGAGCACAGTGAGATATCCAGTTATGATTTTTTTGGTGAGTGTCTGAGTGTAGTTTTGTGTCTTTTCTCCTTTGAATGACATTTCTTTTAGTTATTGTTACGGTTGACTCTTCTGTTTAATATTCGTCTAATTAGGCACCTGCATTTTCACTTATTCTTTATACTAGGTAATTATAACATTGCATAGCTTGTTATTAGGACTAATAGGAGTGCACCTCAAATCCATAACACTGGAGTTTGCATAAAACTCCCCCCTCATGCCCCGAAAGCTCCTTAGTTTCCTTCTGAATAACCCCTGACAATCTTTCTTTTGTCTAGACTGTTGGTCCTGCACAGCTCATGGCATGGGACAGTGTATCGTTATTATTTTATTATTATTTTTAATACTATTTATTAATAAACTTATAATGCAAAATATTGATTATATCATTGCTACATTTATAAATCCTTTAAATCATAATAAAGTTATCTTTTCTTAAAAAGGTTATAAATGGAAGCTATTACATTTTACAACAAATTTTTAAGTCTACAAACTAATGAACTATAATTATCAGTTATCCATTTAGAGTTTTTTGAAGCTACAAATGGATTTATTTTTAATGGGACTTTTGTAAATGAGATAATTACCAAACATCAAGAGCATAGATTGAACAGTTATCACATGCACTGTTTGTGACACATAATGTAGACATTGTGTCTCTGATCAGGAAATTTTGAAATTGGCAATACACACAGTATCTATGTCTTCTACATGTCAGATCTTGCAGAGATGTTAGCAAGTGGGATCTTAGGGCCACAGACATCCATGAAAGTAGATGGGAAGACATTGCTTAGATAGAATAGCATGGTGACAATCAACCTGCTGGTATAACCCTTGCCAAGAGTTAAAGAACAGAGGTGCCCTTAGACAAGAGAAAGAAAAAGAAAGCTGCCATGTCAGATAGCCCTAAAACCAATTGCATTCACATGCACTAACTGTGGCAGAGTTTGACGCTTCAGAATCAGCTTGTTTAGTCGCAATAGATTCTGCTCCGATTCAACAGTAATTCATCTGGCGTATCCATAGTCTTCCATGATAGAAGGAGCCATATTAAGTATTCCAGTCTAAATCTTGAGTCTCATCTTATGTTAATTCTTATGTTTGTGTGTGACTTACAGCTCAAGAACCCAATGCTAAACAGAAACAAATTACTGATGCCTTCAAGCATGCCTGGGCAGCCTACAAGAAATATGCCTGGGGACATGATGAACTGCATCCTATCAGTAAAACATCATCAGAGTGGTTTGGCACTGGGCTGACACTAGTAGACTCTCTGGACACTCTGGTCATCATGGGGCTAAAAGAAGGTCTGGAGAATGTTTTGTTCTGGTTTTTTTTTTTTTATGATATTTTTTTATGTGGCGGAAATTAAATTGTATTCGCTTTATATATTCCAAATTTCTAGGTTAATGTTTTTCTAGACACAATCGTCAGCTAAGGACGCAAAGTATATAAAGTGTTTGAATACATTTACCACTAAGAAAAAAAATTTTTTAAATAGAAAGGGAGTCCATTTATTTTTTGCCGAACAATTTTTGAGGATACTCTTTATTTGTCAACATATCAGAATTTAGGTATAAATCAAAAGACCTTAGTGAAAAATATAACATATTAACAAATGCATAACCATTTTTATACTATTAGTATAAATACAAAATTCACATTTTCAATTTTAATATAACCAACACTTAATTTATTCCAAGTCTGTCTTTAGTTTTAGTTTTTTATGAGATATAGTCTATAGATAATGTCAAACATTTTTGTTTATTTACTTGGATGATGCTGACTGCCATAAATATGACATTCACATTGACTAATTGTAAAGTCTAATTTTTAGTAAACACTTTTAGTTGAACATTCAATAGATTTGGACATCACAGTTTCTGTATCATTGAAATTTTAACAACTGGTAACCATCTTTGAAGCTTTCTGTATTATTGTGTGCACTAACATTATGTTTGGATTAGTTAATTGAATAGCAGAGACTGTCCTATTGCAACAAAATAAAACTGATAAATTACTTTATACGAGTGGTTCCATGGGAGACATAAATGTCCAGCATGCATGGCATGGGTCACATTACCACAAAAAAAAATGGTCCAATAGTTCAAGCCTCTACTGCTTAATTATGGAATTGAGTAGAAGCTTCAAGTTGCTGGATATCACCTCATCGAAGTGGCCATTGTTTAAGCATCACTGCCTAATACTATTAGAATATGTGTTGATGGGAGAACAATATATATGTAGAATGCTACATTAATCTGTGCGGTTTTATATTTGTATAGAATATGAAGAGGCCAAGGAATGGGTGGAGAAGCAGCTTTCATTCAATGTTGACAACTATGTAAACTTGTTTGAAATCACCATCCGTAACCTCGGAGCTTTACTGGCTACATATCATCTGACTGGTGACGAGGTGATGAAAACAAAAGCAGTAAGTTCATGGTCATCTTTGCTTAATTTCACCTAACTGATTTGTCTGTATATAATACACATTTAAACTGTAATCTTTCTGCCTTTTCTTTAGTATAGTGTTTCCCAAACTGTGTTCCGCTTAACCCTAGTGTTCCACAAACTAATGAAATAGTTAGCTAGTAGGCCACCATGTGAATTAATATCTGTATAAAAAAAGTAAGCAAAGTGTTCTGCTAAATACTCAAAATGTGCAAAGTGGTCCGAAAAGAAAAAAAAGTTTGGGAAACACTGCTTAAGTAAAATGTATTTCTTTTTTATGTGCTAATGTTGTTAAATTAAGTATGTTATCAGCAAAAAAAGTTATATGAAAGTATTCTAATTTAAAATATAAAAATCTGATTGAAAGATTTTTTTTGGATTTTAGGACATCCCTGAGTCAGTTCAACTAGAATAGTACGTTACATTTTTTTTTCAATAAAAAAAAGATAAATCAGCTTTGTGCAGGTCACAATCTGGTTAACCATTAGTTATTGGGTCAGGTGAACCTCCTCTAAATCAATAACCATTGAAACTCTAACTGGGTATTTGTTTCCTTTTTTTTAACAGACTAATTAGTCGTGATGTACAGTGCCTGATTCACATATGACCTTAATATATTGTTAAGTTTTCTGCCCCATCATCTGGTGTCATGTTTTCTCACCCCCCCAGCTTGATCTAGGTAAAAGACTGCTTCCAGCATTCAACCATGGATCAAAAATACCTTTTTCTGATGTCAATCTTGCCAATGGTGTAGCTCGTCCACCTAAGTGGGGCCCAGATAGCAGCACCTCTGAGGTGACCACCATACAGTTGGAGTTCCGTGATCTCTCAAGAGTGTCAGGAGATAAAGTGTATGATGTAAGTCTTACCGTCTTTGTCAGCTTCTTCTGTTAATTTTCCAAATTCCAGTGAATGTATTATAAATCACCTAATGCTTTGACATGCAAGAATTGTATAAACTTGGAAATGCGTGTGCTATTAGCTCATCTTAGATGTTTGAATCACTTGATCTATTATAGGAGGCAGTTCATGAAGTGTCCATGCATGTTCATGAGCTCCCCAAAACAGACGGCCTTATTCCTATATTCATCAACGCCAACTCTGGAGATTTCCGTCCAGGATCAACAATCACCATGGGAGCTAGGGCAGATAGTTACTATGAGTATTTGTTGAAACAATGGTTGCAGTCTGGAAAGAAACTGGTTGTGTAAGTAAACAAGTCACTGTATAAGACTTTCTTTTTAATTTGTAGTTGATTATATTGATTGAGTGCTGATTGAAAGAAGGCTTTTGCTGCATCTTTTTATATGCAGGATCAAAGCAGATTTTATATTAATTTCTTTTTTTACCCTAATAAAATTTTTTAAAAATTATTAAACACTTTGTATATAGGTTTAAAGAATAGTTTACATTAATGCTTATTTAATGTAGGTTCAGAGAAGACTTGACATAAATTCTTATTTTATGTAGGTTTAATATTTTATGTAGGTTTAAAGAAGACTTGACAGAAATTCTTATTTTATGTAGGTTTAAAGATGACTTGACAGAAATTCTTATTTTATGTAGGTTTAAAGAAGACTTCATCTCAAGTTATGAGGGGGTCAAGAAATCATTAATGAGGAGATCAGAGCCCAGCAAGTTATTGTTCATTGGAGAATTGTTGAATGGTCGCAACTTTAGTCCCAAAATGGTGAGATAACCTTTTGTCACCTTTTTCAAGCCTTTAGATTATAGCCAATGGATTCATTAAGAATTTTTTTGATCTTTTAGCATATAATACAGGAGCCTGCACTCTGTGAACATTTTTGTATAACCTTTATAATAATAATTTACGGTTATAAGTTTCTTAGCATTACCACATTGTAAAATAAATATTTTCGTATTGATATAGGTATTCCAGTAATGTAAATGTTTGTAATAAATAAAATAAATATTTGGTAATGTATCTTGAGAACAAAATGTCAGTTAAGTTTATGTGTTGAGTCTTCACAAGTGTCCTCTCATCAGATGAAATCATTCCTGCTCATTCACTGCTGTCCTTAAGGTCTGACTCATAGCAAAGTCCATCCATTCTTGATATTGTCTTCTCATGCTTTTAGCCTGCTTCTCTTAAGTCTGTTTTGTTGCCTCAAAGAATATGCTTGAAAGCTGCGCTGATCTTCTAATTTGATTATGATGAAGAGTAGTATCTCTGTGGGAGCTGAAGGGTAAAGCGCTTGGCTTTCAAGTAGAGGGGTCCCAGGTTTGAATCTTAGTGGGGAATTTTTATTTTTCTGGATTTTTAAAGAGGCCCCTGTGTGCACCCAACTGTAAATGGTTATCTGACCTAAGTTAGGGAAAGTAAAGGGGTTGTATGCTGTGCTGGCCACATGACACCCTCCTTAACAGACCAAAGAAACTGCATCATCTGCCTTATAGATTGCAGGGTCTGAAAGGAGTACTTTACTTATTACTCTGTTTCTCTGTATTTAGCATTAATAGACATCAATAGTCATCAATCTAAATGATTTAGATGTCTATCATTTGCTGACATCAGGAAAATGTGGGAATCCTTATAGCTTTTATAACTTTTCCTTTTCTTTTGGGCCTACTAAAAACTACTAAAATTTGCTGTAACTTTGTACCCAAAGTTCAGAATCTTATCAGTTGATTCACATTGTTTATAATGTTCATTAAACTATAACCAAATAATCTGAAATAGTTGTTGAGTTTTTAAAATGTCAATTCTGTGAACTATTGTTACAATAATGACTTGACTTGACTTCTGTCCAGGATCACTTAGCTTGCTTTTATCCTGGTACTTTGGCTTTAGCCTACCACAATGGTCTGGGAGATGAGTATCTGGAGTCTGCCAAGGAAGTACAGAAGACATGTTGGGAAATGTACAACAGGATGCCTACCAGACTTAGTCCAGAGATCACCTACTTCAACTTGGCAGAGGGAGTTGCAGAAGATCTTATTGTCAAGGTGAATTCATTTCTTTTTTTTTAAATAACAATCTTTGAATCTCTACTGTAGTGCACTATCACCAAATTTATATTTTCTTGCAAAAAAGTGATCTGTTATTTAGTATTTATTAACTTTTTCTCTCCAGCATCATTTATCCACATTCTGATGGGATTAATCTTTTTTCACATTTATGGCACTCTGTGACGATCACACTTGCCGGGGATTATTATTATCAAACTTGATAACTCAATGAAGTGAAGAAACAAACATCTGTATTTTCTTTCAAACTTCTTTAATAAGACTTCCTCAACTTTCACATCAAATGACTTCTCAATTCAATAACAATTTGACTTGATACTTCATAAATAAAACTTAAAGGTACATGAAACTTCACTTAGTATAACTTCAACTAATAAAACTTTAACTAATGGACCCGCTAATATCACAAAACTTAACTAAACCTTTACTAAGCGAGGACCCCGTCTAACTGACTTTCCCTTAATTTATACCTTTCTTTATCGTACATTCCAGAATCATGGAAACTTCTCCCCTAATTATTTTAGTAACTTTGACCTTCTAGAAGCTGACGTGTGCTATTTTTTCCCTTAACCTCTTTCTTTGATTGGATACCTAAAATTACTTGTTTACACTGGACACTTGCACTGGTTTGACCTTCTAGAAACTGGTCGAAATAGGTCACAGACTCGACTCGTGACACACTCCACCGCGTTACGATAAAACTTTTTGTTATCAAGTATTATTCTGCATATTTCTTTCCTCAGCCTCTGGACGCTCACAACTTACTGAGACCAGAGACTGTAGAGAGCATGTTCTATTTATATCGCATCACTGGGGACCAGAAGTACAGAGACCAAGGCTGGCAGATCTTCTTGGCTTTTGAAAAGCACACTAAGCTGAAGGAGTCTGGCTACTCATCTATCAACAATGTGAAAGATGCTGGTAACCCAAGGTTTAGGGACAAAATGGAGAGCTTTTTCTTGTCCGAAACTCTGAAATATTTATACCTGTTATTCAGCGATGACCCTAAACTGATCCCGTTAGACAATTATGTTTTTAACAGTGAAGGCCATCCCTTGCCAGTATTCAAAGACAGCGTTGTGCCATAATTTTTCTTTAACCAATCATAAGATCTCTTTGTGGTGACTTTTGTTGCCGAAACATTCTTCGTGCCTCATACACATTGATTCATGACCTATTTCTGCTCAATGGATTGTGTTTTTATAAGCCTTTTTTAGTTCTGAACTTTTATTTGAAACTCCAAAGAATCACATTGGCAAAACCTACCAATTACAAAGGTAATGACTGCGTTACAGAAAACTGCTGATTGGTAATTTGAATAAATAAAATCCATCTTTTAGCACTTCCTAAGCAATGGCAAGATGGGTGAGTGTGTAAAACATGTTGCTCAGTGGCTGAAGTGTTTGGGGTTCAAATCCTAAAAATGAAAATGTTTTTTTTTTCTTTGTTTTTTTTTTTTACGATTCAAAGAGAACCTACCCAGCTAAAACATTTACAGCATCAATCGGTTTTGTTACAGGTGGTTGGGCCATCAAGTTGTCCTTACCTACTTACTTAGACTTAGTCTGTCCCACACCGTTCGGCACATTGGGCGGCAAGCACAAAACATTAATCATTGATCATAGAAAAAGAAATTGTGCTATAAATCTGTGGATAAGGTCTATATCACTTATTCAGAGCATGAAGTCAAGGCCAATTCTATAATAAAAATTATGAATTACATTATATTCAGAGCATGAAATCAAGGCCAATTTCGTAAACAAACAAAAAATGATTTACAATATGCTCAGAGCATGAAGTCAAGGCTATGAATTGAGGAACAGATGTTGATGAGGCTGTGAGTCTTGATTTCCTTATATTTTGTAAGAACAAACTTGGAAGGTTTGATTCTCCCATTTTCGTTCCCACTCCTGAGCATAATGTTGTTATAGTATTAATTCTTTTATGATTCCATGATTGCATATTTTCTCTATTTGATTTTTTGTTAACTTGGTCATTGTATAACTTAATTGTCATCTCTTTCAATTATTAATGGAAATGCTGGTACATTGAAGTTTATGAGGGCATCCCTTGACATTTTTACAATCTGTTCTCTGATTGGAAGCAACCATTTTAACTTACCCAACAATTTCATCTATCCCCCCCCCCCCCCCCCCCCTTTCCTTCTTTGCCAATATTTCTATTTCTGCCCTTATTTTGCTGAAGCTCCTCCCTGATCAGCTATCTCATTTTTGTTTTAATTCTAAAGATAGCTGTGGAGTTCATATATATCCTGGATTGATTGCCTGTAGTTAAATGCTGGAAAATGTTCAGAAAGTTGAAAGAAACTAATGGAACTTAATTAGTTATAAATATAAATATTGAAATGAGGTCTACTAACATTAGGCATTCTTTATCAATTATAAGACTGATTCAGAAATTATATTAGCACAGCTTACTATCAGACTTTTAGCTGGATATCCAATTCTATAACCTAGTTATATCATGTCAGGATATCAGAACCAAGTTATATCATGTCAGGATATCAGAACCTAGTTATATCATGTCAGGATATCAGAACCAAGTTATATCATGTCAGGATATCAGAACAAAGTTATATCATGTCAGGATATCAGAACCCAGTAATATGTTTAATTGAGTATATATTACCTGCCCTGGTATGTTCTGATTTTTGTATTTAGCAATAACTCAAGTTTTTGATAGCCCTCTATTGACCTTGACTTATGTAACATGTTGTTTCGTTCCTGCTGCCCTGATTCAATGAACTTGACAGTACATTGGCTTGCTGACTTGAGTTACTTTTATCACTAAGATGTTGCTTTTTATTTTTTTGTTTTATATGTTTTTAAGTTTTATTATTATTTCAAAGACTTCATCTTACATCACATTTTCCAAATGAGGCTAATAGTGTTGACAAACTAAGCATTTTTTTAATCTCAAAAAGTATACAAATTCATTTCTGAACAACAAAATCAAAGTTTAAGAGTACAATTGAATCCTTTTTATTTTGTTTGTTGAATCACTTGCGGTTGCACACATTCAAACCAGCATAGACCCCAGTGGAAATCATGTCAGTTATGAAGAGCTTTAATGTTGAAGCCTATTTCTTGGACTGTTTATATTTAAAATGTATTTCTGTCATTGTGGTTTTGATTTATAAGCTACTCATGGGAAATATTACATTTGTTCTTTAATTTATGTTCTTATTAAATTTTGTGAACAAATTTTTCCATTAATTCATAAAAGTATAACAGTTTATCAAGTGCCAACATTTATGGAGTTGTTGGTTCTTCAAGTGGGTTGTGGTTAAAAACACTGAATACTTTGCTTGTATTATTTTGATGTACTTGATTTGAGGCTTGGGACCTGTCATTTGATGTTTGTTTCAATGTGATGTATTTGAAACTTGGGACCTATCTGCTTGCTTTGTTCTGTTGAAGCTTGAGCTTTGTTTATATAAAAGTGATATGGGTGACTTCTGTATAAATATTTTAACTTTAAATGTTAAATTCATCTGATTAATTGCATTTTTAGCTTGGGTTTTTCTTATTTTCCGTATATTTACTCAGTGGAGTGATTTGATTTGTTTACAAGAGTACAGTTAACGTTGTTTACCTTGTTTTAATTGGATAATTGATTTGGTTGGGCACTAATGGGTGCTATGCATTGTTTTGGGTCAAGGTGATACATTTAACACTTTGCCTCTGCAATTATTTTGATAGAAGAATTTATATTTTTCATTTCTAATGATATGTGTAGTTGTTAATTGAAGGAGCTTGAGTTCAATTCTCAGCGGCGACTAGGAATTTTTAGATTTCCATAGAGCTGAGTTATATTTGCTAAGTATCTAAAGGAAGCATGTATATCTCATGTGGGGAACACATTAAAAAAAAGGTTGAGCAAACTGAGCATGCTCTAGTAAAAGCATGAAGATGCACTACAGAAATATGAATAATAAATATGTTTAAACTTGAGAAACAGTTTTACTTATTATTATTATAGCTTTTATATAGTGCTACTTTCATGCTTATAGCATGCTCAGAGCACTTTTGGTCCAATCTCATTTGTGAACTAGTGGGCGGGAGGGGGTATCTAGGAGTTGGTTTTCCGTGCTGCCTTTAGGCGCTCAGTAAACGCAACTCTGTCAGGTGTCGAACCTCGAGCCCCCCTTCTAGGTAGCCAAGCCAAGTTCAAGCGCACTTGGCCTCTCGACCATGCTTCCCACTTATGCAAGAAATCAACGAAATTCTTATATAAATTACAAAATCTGTATAAAGTAAAAGATGATATAAATTTATTTAATTAAAAAAAAAAAAGAAAGGTTCATTTGAAATCACTTAGAAAGGAATAAGAGAACAAAACTATGTACTGTAAGGACATTTTTTTTTTAATTAGAAAATATTGACACTTCACCATTAGTGGCTTATTTGTTTTAGTGTTTATTACTTTGATAAGATGAATTATAAGGCAGGAGTCATTGGAAGCTTTAAAAAAAAAATCTGAACGTTGTTGCAAATGTTTTGCCTTCAGCATAAACGATTTTGCTTCTTGCATCCCAGAGACACAAAGAGTCAACATGTAGCGCCAGCTAATGACTTTTACCTCTCTTTAGTGGCTGCTGACACCTTTGGAAATGTCTCATGTCTGTTTCACTTTGTTAATATAAGAACATATCTGTCATATATTCTATTGTATCAGTTGAGACTTTTGTCATTGATTATTGTTTTTATGTTAAAAATGGTGTAACTACACAAAATGACAGAAGCATGCATTTCTTAGGTTTGTTTTAAATTTTAGAAATCTTACAGTTGCATAGTTTCATTCTAAGAAAAAAAAATTGCTTGAAGTTCCATTGGCTGTTGTAGTACATTTCAATTACAATTAACTCTTGATAGTCTGATTAGGACTGAAGGGGTGCAGGTTTACTATAAACATTGGATTACCAAAGGTTAGCTGTACTTCAAAGAATTTAACTTTAAGACTATGTTGAGAAAAGTATATTTATGATGTAATAAATATACTCTTAGATTTTCAAGGATATAAAATAAGCAATAGACTAAAAAGAAAAATTTATTGATCTAAAAAAAAAAACATGATTTCAGCTTTCACATACTGTACTTAATTACAGTGTAAGCCTAGCTTCATTCTCAAAACAAACATAGCTTAGTATGCATTAATTACTTTGGTGCCCCGTCACGCTATCAAGAGTCAACTGTATATTTAATGTTACGTATTTTATTTTTTTGGCCCTATCCCGCTTATAAATGTTAGTGAAAAAATGGTAAGGTCATTTCAACCTGTGTTGTTAAGGTAGGCTTTTTATGACCAATTTTCTAATTTCAGAAGAATTTCATTAGTCAAACCAACACAGTGATAGTGATCTTAATTGAAAGTGGAGCTTCTTTTCTTTCAACAGAATCAGATGGTTCTTATCAGTCTACCCCCCAGCTTTGAGGAACTGTTTTATTTATTTCTGTGTTACCTTACCTAGCTCTTAAGGTTGTCTTGTTTACTTTGAGTAAATATTTAACGAAACAAATCAAACATGAGTAGTTTAAATTGTAAAAGACCTAACTATGAGAAATAATTTCTGTCGTCTAATTTAACATGGCAGTTTAATGGCAGTATCATCAAATCGTACAATAAAATACATTTCATATCATTTTATCACAATGTGAACACTAAATGTTCTTTGACTTTACTTTTATAATCTCTAACAAAGCAATTCTTTTTCCAAATCTATTTCACTTAACTCTTGGATGTTATATTCAAATTTGAACTTGCTTGACCTCTTTTTGTTTAGTTAGGTCAGCATCCTATTCAATTCAATACTTTCAGAAGCAATACAATGATCACAACTAAATAAAAACCAATAACATTCACACAGTGATCTTGAATTATACATTTGTTTGTAAAAAAAAAATCAAGGATTCAACTCATAATGCAATAAAACATAGGTTTTTAAACACATTAAATGGGGGGAAAAAAAACAGGCCAAAAAAAAAAAAGGTTTTAATGAGACATGTTGAAATGCCAAAGAAAAAAAAATCTAATTTATTAAGAAATAGATAAACTTCTTGATTAGTCTTCATGATTTATTCACTGCTATAGTTGATCTTACCAATGGCTGGTAGCCTTGCCCTAGATTCTTCTTAAGCTTCTTCCATAGAGTCAAAGCATTAGAAGAGTGGTTTCTTAATAAAGATCAATCCTCTTTTGTTTAAAAAAATAACTTTTATCAGCTAAATCACAGAGCTCCATCTCATGTTATGATTTTATTTGATCTGGCATCAAACTATTTTCTCACAGCACCAGGATACCAGTTTTCAAAATCATGATCCCATGACCTGATATTGCTTGTAAAAATGCAAGATTGTAATACCATAAAATGACTACCAACTATATTGTATAGCCCACTAAAAAAAATAATCGATTCAAAACCTTTCATTCCTCCCTTGTTCTCTACTAGTGTTATGTTTGAATATTTTGATGAACTAGCTAGAAAGTAATGTTTACGCCTCTGTATGCAATATTCAACACAAAAAGGTGACTGACAAGTCTCATGAAATAAAAGAAACCTGAAGGATCTTTGGGCAGAGAAAATTCTGTTGTTGTTTTTATCACTAGAGGTAACCCTGCACCCTTTTACCTATATGACTAATCAACATTAAAAAGGGACAACACTTGGTGGTCTATCCAAAGAAATAGCAGAGTCTGATGGAGCAGTGTTCATCTAAATTGTAGTTGTCAATTGTATTGGCCAGTCAGTCTCATTAAATAGTTTTGCCAAGAAATGTTTTTCAAATCACTAAATCTTGATTAAAAAATTTCTTAGTACTCATAATTGGGAGTGTATTGGAATTGTGTGCACAAGTTCTAGGCGAATGGAGAAAAGTTTAAAGACAATCTTAAAGCTGGTCTTTAAGGTACCTGGTTCTAAAGCTCCTAGTCAATGTGTATGCAATTAATTGTTAGGTTGAAGGAAGTTTTGTATTTCATTTCTGTTAACAAATATACTTTAGTTTTCTTAAAGAATCACTTCTTAGTTGTGTAGCTAATACATTTTGTTTGAATAGCAGTGTGTAAATAAATACATTTCTTTGTTATTATTTACCAGTAAATTGAAAATGATGAGTAAATGCATAATCTACCTGGCACCAAATCCGTTCAGTTTGATATGTTTTGTTCCATTCCTTTTATACAATTTATTTGATTAGAACATCTAATATACCTTCAAATTTTTTTAAAAATCCATTTCTAGTTATACATTATATTATTTTCAGTGTGATGAATTTTGTTTACACCTTTTTTCTGTTCTGTGTCAGTACTTTGTTTCCTTTCATTTGTACACTTGTCTTAGCCTTGCAATAATATCACTTTGAACCTGTGTAACATCTGTGTATGTTGTTGGTCTAAATAGCTTCTAAAATAACATGACTCACCTTTGAAATTGTATTTAGAATCAGATCCCAAATTGTGGGAAATAGTTTGTATTGCCCAACTAATGTAATGTAGTTATATACTGTGATGGGAACAGTCTTTTAGGAAATTTACTACACAAGCTGAGTTAACCCAAAGAAAGAGTCGTCAAACGTTTTTTAAACTTTATCTTCAATTATTATTTTTAATTGAATTTATATAGAGAACAAAGGTTGCATTAAGTATTTAAAAAAAGAATGTTGCAAATCACAGTACTTGTGCTTTTCTGCATACACAAAAATGTGCATGCAGGACGATTTTTAACTTATTTAAATATAATACTTGCCTGTTTTTCTTCTTTTTGCTTTGTAGCTGGTTCAAGCAGTCTGGACATGTTAGAATTGTGATTTCATGACATGGTAACTTCTCTATCAAACAACCCTAATGTTTCTGATTTTCAAAAAAAAATAAAAAAAAATGAGTGGAAATTTTTGGAAAATTCCCATCATTGTTATATATTATTGTTAAGCTTTCTTTCCATTTTATGTAATGGTGTCATATCTCAAAGCAAGGTAGAGAACCACTGGTACAAAGACATTTGATCCTTTTCATAAATAGAGAACCACTGGTACAAAGACATTTGGTCCTCTTTATTACTTTACATGAACTTATCAAGATGATTCACGCTGTTGTTTCCACTAGTTTTCAAGTTTAGAAATAATAAGCATTCAGCAATAGGTTTATGGAGTGAGGGCATTTTCTGTCCATACTAAATCTGCATCCAAATTATTTGCTTTACAAGTTTGTGACGCTCCTTCAGAAATGAAGAATATGACAACCTGGCCCAAACCTCCTGTGGGATGGAAGCGGGCTGGGTTTGAACTTGACCATCATGATCACAGTCTGATGCACATACCCCACAACCAGATTTACATTACCTGTTTTAAATGAATAGATCTTGGAGACTTAAGTCTAGGTGTTGGTCTTTTCAGAATGATTGAAAGCAGTTACCACTCTTTGATACCTAAACCAGTCGAAGCAATATTGTTGGCCAAACTGAAATCTCTTGAACACCCTACTACAGTTAAGATACCTAGTTTAGCTGGTGCTGTGCCATCGACTTTTCTATAAAGGATATAAGGATGGCTGCCTGATCGTGCAATTTGCGCGCTGGACTGTTGTTCAGATTTATCGATGGTCCAGGGTTCAAACCCTGCCCGCTCCCATCCCCCGTCGTCCTGCGGGAGGTTTGGACTAGGAAGTAATTATCTTCAACTCTGAAGGAACATCCGAAACATGTAAAACATTTTACAACAACAAACATGTCAAACCACTATATTTCATGTTTAATTAGTCCACTTCTACTCTAAGACTTACAATTATGGAAGCTATTATTAGGGTGTCTTTTTTTTTTTGGGGGGGGGGGGGGTTGAGAATGTATTTGTGCTGAACATAGGGCCTATATCTGAAGGGTGGCGGCTGAGTGGTTAAGCGCTTTGCTTCCATACCTGGGGTGCTGGGTTCGAATTTCGGTGAAGACTGGGATTTTGAATTTCAGAAATTTTAGGGCACCCCTGAGTCCACCCAATTCTAATGGGTACCTGACTTAAGTTGGGGAAAGTAAAGGCGGTTGTCCTTGTGCTAGCCATATGACACCCTCATTAAACATCAGCCAAAGAAACAGATATCTGAATGGATATTGTTGTTTTTTCAGTTTATATGCTAAATATCTATAAAAGGAAATGAATAAATTGTCTTTATTATATGGGTCCTGTCAAGTCAGTAGACCTACATTTTCATGCATGTTTGACTGCTGTTTAGGTGGCCGGGTTTTCTGATTATCACAATGTTAGTAAATTTTCTATCTAATATTTTGTTGTTTTCATTCTAATCATGTGATTGGCTAAATATTATTTGACTTGTTTTTCCTACATTGTATAGGATTGCCAACTTCAAATAAACTGTTTGACTCAAATAGTCTTCATTGTTCCTCTGATATTCGGCCTACCTAGGTTCTCCTCTTTTAATAAATAGTTGACCCTAAAGACCTAAGCTCTATTATCATAATATTACCGCTGAGTTGAAAACAATGCAATAGTCAATAAAGCTGTGTGTGATTGTGTAAGCTGTACGTCCAACGCGTCATGCATTTAGTCGTGCATATTAACCAATGACTTAAATTCTGCCAAGTCACTGTTTTTCCTGGCTAGCTCAGGCAACCCATTCCATGCTGTAATAGCACTAGGGAAGAAGGAGTATTTGTACAAATTTGTCCTAGCAAATGGGACGAGGAATGTGCCTTTATCTTTGTGTCTTTCAGAGTATTTTATTAAATTTTGTTTAATAAATTCACTAACAGGTTATCTTGGATCATTCATAAATTCTGTTCTACGAATAATAGACCCAATGATAATGACTTTTGGAAGCTTACAGTGCACAAAAACGCTTTTGCCCCAGAGATTACAGGCCAACTAGCTGGATAATGGGAGGGGGACGAATATATTTTAGCGGTTTTGGGCGGGGGGGGGGGGGGTGTCTTTGGTTCTAAAACTTTGAGAAACATTGTTTTAGGTCTGCGCTCTACTTACTGGAAGAAACATCAATCTTTTTATATGTGAGAAAAAGAGATATTCGCTCCGATTTCAAATATCTAAAAACAAATGTTACAAAGATTGGAATCTTCTTATAATGGCTACAATAACTCCTACTAAATGTAACTTTAATTTTACACTTTTTTTCGCGGAAATCTTTTTTTTTTATTCGTCTACTTAGTATACAGCAGAACTCAGGATATGGGGAGACTGCTTTGAAATCATGTTTCTTTTCACAAGCAAAGTGTCCCACCCAGTCTATTATGAAAAGCTTCTTTGAAAACCCGTGTGCTGAATTGTGACTGCATTTGGTACACTATTGTTATAACCCTGCCATGCCATGCACACCGCCATTCAAGATAGTGCAGAAGGATGCGCACTGTTAAAGACTGGACTGAGACGGATGTTGACGTCAGATGGACGAGAGCACTGTCCGCCCAAGTCTAGAGCCGACATGTAGAGACTGTGCTAAAAAGCATGTTTTATGTACTTGTGATGATGTCCGGTGAATAAACATCGTTGCCTCGTTGAGTTGCCTCTCTTAAGTTATTACACTATATTGGGCAATATTTCATGCAACTGTTCTGTTTATTGAGGGGCAAAATGGACCGCATTCACCAATCGTAAACAAACAACACTTAGTCACGTGGTTCTCTTCTATACAAATAACGTAATGCACAATGGCTATCACGTGACAGTTTTTTTGTTGTTTTAACAATATTATCACGTGGCTAAATGCACGAAAAGAAGCATGAAAAGGTTCCTCTCCAAAGGAGTACGCATGCAACTTTCTGTTTGGAAGACGCTAGTTCGTTAGAAAAATCTGAGAGAGAGGCATCGGATTCGACTAGTTAACGCTTAAAATTTTAGATGGATCGCACATAAAGATGCTCAATCTTGGAAAACGTTTCAGAAAGCCTGCAATTATTTAAAAGTGTGTGTGTGATGGCCTACGCTGTGCGTACTTTGTGTGTGTATGTAAAATACTAAATCAATTCATAACCTTAGAAACAAGGCTTTATTTCAATATAACACGACTGATACACACAATAACACAGTACAGACTGGTCACGATTCACAGACTACGATAATGCGAACACGATTACAAATACTAGCACGATTACAAGCACGGGTAACACACAAGTTCTTTTAACGATCACTCCATTCACCCCTTCTTTATTTCTTTCTGGGTCTTAGATTATAACCATGCGTATGAAGGGAAGGATCCGGAGGTGTCTCTGGCGTTGACTTTTCTCCTTGCAAGTCGTAACTGTCATGTACGGGACTCGAGTAAATATTGGCCTCTGGCATTGGGTGGCTCCCCTGTGAGTCACTGATGACTTCTGGCTGGTTGTACATCATTGGGGTAGGACTGATAGTTTCAGGCACGTAGCGACTCCCTGGTGAGAGATCCAAAGAGTCGCCGACCTCTTGAGGCAGAATACCGTTCTCTGGTTCGAAATAGTCGTTAGTGGAACTTTCCTTCGGCGCCAGGTGCCTAAGCGACACTGTCTCTTCCCGGAAATCGTATATGGACGTACTGTGGGTTGCAGCTAATAAGTTCAACCTCTTGTACCAATGGGTCAAATTTTGAAGATCTTACAGGTGATTTTAGTAATACTTTCCCTGAATTCTGTAGCCAAGTAGGCAAGTATGTTCCCGTTGGCGATCTTCTGTTGAATTTGAAGATCCGTTCGTGTGAAGTTTCATTAGTAGAAGTACACAGTAATGATCGAATTGAATGAAGTGTCTGAGGCAACACAGATTCCCACTGCGATAGTTCCAACTTCCCTGAGTCCAATGCTAATAAAATAGCCTGCCACAATGTTTTATTCAGCTTTTCTATTTGCCCATTTCCTTTTGCATTGTAGGGCGTTGTCCTGATAGTGGCTATGCCCTTAGAATGTAGATATTCTGTAGTTTCTATGGACATAAATGATGTGCCACGATCAGAGTGGATGTAACTGGGTGTTCCAAAGAGGAAAAATAACTGGTCGAAGCACTTTATCACTGTCTTAGATGTCATATCAGGACAGGGAAAAGCGAATGGAAACCGCGAATATGCGTCAATCATTGTTAATAAATACTTGTTCCGAGTAGCTGATGGCAAAGGACCTTTAAAGTCAACACTAATTCTTTCAAACGGCTGTGTGGCCTTTATGAGCGTACCTGCAAATTCCTTATAGAATTGCGGTTTAATTCTATTGCAGGTTCTGCATTGTTGAATGGTCTGTCTGACCTCTTCAACAGAGAAGGGTAAGTTCTCCTGACATAATGTAGAAGTCTAGTGACACCTGGATGACACAGGTAGTCATGGTACGTCTTCAGGCTACTTTGTTTCGTCATGGTTGCACAGTGCCCTCTAGACAAGGTGTCTGCTGCTGTGTTGGCGTTCCCAGGTCTATACTGTATATCAAACTTGAAGCCTGCCAGTTCCAATTTCCACCTTTGTATCTTATCGTTTTTAATTTTCTTGTCATGAGTGTCTTTAAATATGTATGAAATAGACCGCTGGTCCGTAATGAGGGTAAAATGATTGCCACACAAATAATGCTTCCATTTGCGTATAGCTTCAATTATTGCAGTTGCTTCTTTCTCTATGGCAGATTGATGCCTTTCACTAGGTGAAAGAGTTCTAGAGAAGAATGCAACAGGTCTTCCATCCTGATTTAAAGTGGCTGCTACTGCGATGTCAGAAGCGTCTGTTTCCACAATTAGAGGATGGTCATACTTTATGGTGAAAATTGTTGCTTTCTGCAATTCTTGTTTCAAGTCTTCCAACGCTGTTTTTACTTCTGTAGGTAAGTGGAAAATTTGATTTTTCATTATAGGATACATTTTGTCGGAGAAATTGGGTATCCAGTGAGCATAATATGCCAAAAGTCCTACAATCCTTTTCTGAGACTTCAGATCTTTTGGAGGTGGCAAAACTCGCAGAGCTTGAAATCTATCAGGGTCCGGCTTCAAATGTCCTTTGGATATTTTATATCCAAGCAGATTTACCTTCTTAGTAGCAAATACACTTTAACTTTCGTTGAAAGTTATTCCGTATTCCAGAGCTACCTTCTGAAAACGCAACAGATTTTTGTTATGAGAGTCTACATCTGTACCACATATTGTTACATTGTCGACATGGGCAAACGTGTCAGACAACTTTCTTTTTCTATAATATGTATCTATGGTTTTCTGGAAGCAAGCTACACCGTTAGTGACCCCAAAGAGTATTCTGCAAAACTGGTAGAGTTTACCGCAAGCTTCGAAAGCTGTGTATTTCTTTTCGCTCTGTTGGATAGGTATTTGGTGATAAGCACTCTCCAGATCCAATGTGCTAAAGATTTCATACCTGGAAATTTTCTCCACCATTTCATCAACTCTTGGCATTGGGTAAGCGTCCAGGTAAGTAAATCTATTTATAGTTTGGCTATAATCAACGACCATTCGCTTTTTGTGCCGCTCATTGGTCGTGACAAGGACTTGAGCTCTCCAAGGTGATTTGGAAGGTTCAATGATACCGTTTCGTATCAATTTCTCAACTTCAGCTTTGATAAATTGTGTGTCTTGGAAGGAGTAACGACGAGATTTAGTAGCAATAGGTCTGCAGTCAGGGGATAAATTTGCAAACAATTGTGGTGCCTCTACCTTAACAGCACTGAGCGAGCAAACATGAAATGCAGATCGACCACCGTTGAATGGAATTATCAGTTCTTTGTGTAATGCGAGAAAATCCAACCCAAGCACTACATCAGTGCAAAGTTCATCTAGTAACGAAAGTTTGAATTGATTGTAAACTTCCCCTTTGTATTTTAGCGATGCAAACATGTGGCCTCTTGTGACGCTTGACAGTTGAGATGACGCCATAGAAATTTTGTGCTTTGAACGTGTCACTGACCAATCACACTCTCTTGGTATGTTTGAAGAAATGTAACTTTCCCTGCTACCTGTATCAATTAGGGCTTTTAGGTTCACGCCATTTACAGAGATGTGTACTGTTGATTTAGTTAAACCAGGTACAGACGAAGTAGCAATTAGTGATGTTAGATGTGTAGAGTCCTTAATGCAGCTACAATCTCTACAAGATTGTCTTTTAATCTCGTAGCTAGGAGATGTTTTGACTTTTGTTTTGGTTATAGGTGTGTTGCGGGACCTGCAAACCTTCGAAAAATGTCCATTTTTCCCGCAAGAATGACACATGCAGTCTTTGGCAGGGCATTTCGCTCTGAGATGCCGACTAACTCCGCAAAAGAAATATTTAGTATTCACTGTTGCGATTGTTTCTGAGTCCACCATTTCTTCGGTTGAGATTGCCGATGACAAAAGAGATGACTCTACCAACTGAGTAGGAGCACTAAACGAACTGGATTCTTTTTGGGCCATGTCGAGTGTCTTGGCACTATCTAAAGCCATTTTCAAGTAAAGGAATCTTTTCTCAAGTAGCCTCTGTCTAATTACTCTCGAACGCATGCCGCTAACGAAGGCATCGCGAATGGCGTCCTCTTCATTTTTTGTCAGCACTAACAGCTCGGAACTGACAATCTCTGGCCAACACTCTCAGCTTGTGTACAAATTGATCAAGACATTGATCGACTTCTTATTTGCAAGTTGCAAGCAAATGTCTGGCCAATGTTTCATTAGGGGCCTTCACAAATAAATTCTCAAGAATAGATTTTGCTTCTGAGTATTTAGAACAGGTAGAAATATACTGATATAAGGATGGAGACACAATGTTGCATAGCAGGTCAAACTGTTCGCTTTCACTAGCCCCTACCTTCGTTACGAATCTGTCAAAACAAGAAATCCAATGTTTCCATGTAACTGAAGCATTAGTTGAACTAGGATCAGCATCCAGTCTATTGGGACGCAAAAACTTGTCCATTTAAGAATGGTTTTATTGAAATAAATTGTAATATACTGAATCAATTCCTAACCTTAGAAACAAGGCTTTATTTCAATAAAACACGACTGATACACACAAGAACACAGTACAGACTGGTCACGATTCACAGACTACGATAATGCGAACACGATTACAAATACTAGCACGATTACAAGCACGGGTAACACACAAGTACATTTAACGATCACTCCAGTGTACAATAGTGTAAGCCTACATGGTGATGTACTAACGTCTAAATTGTTGAAACAACATCTAAGCCAGTTCTATTAAAACCCCATAATCAACGTGTCTCGCTTTCGTTCATCAAATATCTGGTCATCTTAATACAGGCTATAACAAAAAATAAAGAAATTCAGAAAGCCTGCAATTATTTAAATGTGTGTGTGTGATGGCCTACGTTGTGCGTACATTGTGTGTGTACAATAGTGTAGGCCTACATGGTGATGTACTAACGTCTAAATTGTTGAAACAAAATCTAAGCCAGTTCTATTAGAACCCCATAATCAACGTGTTTCGATTTCGTTCATCAAATATCTGGTCACCTTAATACAGGCTATACAAAAGCTATCGTTTCTCTCTAGAATAGATTATAATTAGAAATTTATTAGAATCTAGATGTAGAGAACTATAACTTCTAGACCACCTATTTACAGAGTATCTAAATGCATCAGTCTGCCCAATGGCCGAATTGCCGACTTGTTTACTGTATTGCCTCCAGCCGCGCAGAGTACTTTTATACTGATAATTGGCTCGCGCAGACCAATACCACTCAATGCAGTTCACAGTAGCACAGAAGTGAGCTAAAAAGTGGTCGACGTAACAGAGGCGCCCCACGGAAACGCTTCAAAGACCACCTTAGGCGTCAACTTTCCTTGGCTGACATAGAAGAGAGCACCTGGCTGCATGCGGCGTCGGAACGAAACAGCTCCAGGTCACTCACGAAGGCCGCGGGATACACATTTGAAACCAAAAAGAAAATCTTTTGCAGAGGACAAACTCAGACGACGAAAAGAAAATCTAAATCGACCACCTGCGGACAATGGTTATGCTTGCCCTGGATGTGGCAAAATATGCAGGTCACAGCTGGGGCTGCGCAGCCACGGGAAATACTGTATCCCTCATAATCTTCGGACTCGAAGACAAGCCTTATTATTATTATTAAATGCATCAAGAGCGAAATATAGCTGAGAAGTGTTGTCATGACTATATTTCTTCGGGAAAAAAAGGTTTCCAATTTGGCATATTTCGCAAACGAAGATGAAAGAATAATATTATACTTGTAAAAAAAAAAGTTGTTTTATCAAATGTAGACATTTATGCTCATTTCGGAAATAAACAACCCACTGTAGATCTAGATATAAATCTTTTCATACTCTTTTCTAAAATTCTAACTAGAATCTATAACATCTAAATCAGATCGAGGTCTAACAATCTTTCATGAGACCTTTATGAAATAAATCTACATTTAGAAAACAATGATCTACTCTTTGTATCTCTAAATCTATGGAATCAAGTTGGCAACACCGGCAAAAAAGGAAAATAACTGAGTTAAAAACATTGAAAATGGCGTCAAAATTTTATTGGATTTTCACCGGACCTCGGTTACTAAGAATTTATAAAAGAGATAATATAGAAGTAAATATCATTTAGACCTAAACCAAGATCTAGATGTTTAGTAAATGAACTAGATCTATATAGAATCTAGACTAGACGATTAGTCTAGATGTAGATCTAGATTATTCTCTAGATTCTAGATCTACTAGTACTGGTAGTACTAGTAGTACTTGAGTAGTACCCTACTATCTAGTCTAGTATAATTTATAATCTAGCCTATTCAAGATTGCCTAGAATCTAGGCAATCTTATCTAGCACTAGCAGTAGTCTGAGTAGTAGAAGTAGAATTACAGAGTAGTAGATCTACTACTCTAGTAGCACTCTTATATCACTCTAACACAGTAAGTGACAGTACTAGATCTAGAATAGATCTACTACTGACACTGAGTAGGCTACTACTTCATGATCATGATGATGATCATCAGATTCAGTGATGATGACTCTGATGAGTACTAGATCTACTTAAATCTAGTACTAGTGTACTCATCGACTGGAGTGGAGTCCGACTCATCATCATCATGATTGTTATTAATTATTAATGAAATTAATGATACAAAATAAAAAATGACAGATAAAGACTAGAATTGACTAGATCTAGATTATTCTAGGCTAAATCTACATAAAGAATATATATAGAGTAGTCTAGAGTCTAGACTATTCTAAACATACTATTTTAATTTTTCTATTTCTAAAGTATAGCTACTTTTGTGGCATAACGAACAATAAGTTATTCAATAACATCTCACCCATCTCAAAATATTTTTATTAATATAATCAAAAATGCGTCTTTATTTTGATGGTTATTACAGAAATACTGTGGTAGTATGCTGTGCGATCCATTTTTCTAATTTTTAACACATTTAGTTTTGTATTTCTATACAAGATTCGGTAATAGTTTAGATGCCCAGATACCTTTACTGACCACCATGTTGTTTTTAATGTTTCTTCTTTTTTCAATAACTTTTTAAAAAGAGATTTCTATTCTTATGCTGTCAACTTATGCATTTTTAAGTGTATTTACTGAAATGAAGGTCTAAAAAAATGTTAATAATAAATTGATGAAATTGTTTCTTAATTTTTTCATTAACTTTTTTTAAGAGAGTTTTTTGTTCTTATGCTATCATTTTAAATGAATTTTAATATTAGATCTAATAGCTGCTAGAAAAAAAGACAAAACAACAACAGAAAAAAGTTGGCAAGTAATTCAAGGAACCAAAATGGCATATTTCTAATGACAATATATGGTAATAAGAAATAAATCTTTAAAATTTATATTTTAAAAACTTTTTATCTCCGAGGAAATCAAATTACATATTTTTAATCTGCATTTTTTTCTGCATATTCTTAAAATATAAGAGAAACCTGATTTAGCGTTTCTAGTCTCGTAAACTAATACCCAAGATCCTTTTTCTACTAGGTGATAAAATAATCTGGTATGAAAGCATGTTTTTATTTCCTCACACATGAATGGGGGTGCTTCAGACTTTAGGTACTAACTAATTTTACTAAGGCAACTGTATAGCCCCTTGGTGCATTAGCCAAGCAAGACCTATAAATCTATATTTGGCTTTAGAATTGAAAGGAGAAAATGTAGATTACACTTCCCATTATTCCATTAAAAATCTATTCAGAGTTATAGGGGATGTTCAATAAGGTGTACTCACCATTTTAGAAAATGCAACAACATCGAACACACATTTCGTTTTGAGTGTTCATGTATTTTTAAGCAATGTTTTCTTTTCATGTTCAAAGCAAAAAAAGATGGAATCAGTAAATTTTTAGTATTTAAAGGACAAAAAAAACACACTTGTACAAGTAATTTATAATATACATGCTTATTAAACATTATTTTGACTTATAATTTTTTTGTATAAATGTAATTTTTTTTTTTTACATAATTACTTCCCTTTGCCCTCCCGTCCCCTAATTTATTTAAATTATGCTCTCCCCTGCCATTTTTAACTCTATAGCATTGACCATGCCTACATTTTGAACTATCACTATAACAAGTGTATGGACATTTTTGATCATGGTAGTTCACCTCTTGAATAACGTTAACTTTAACCTAGTTTTTGACTTATATCTAGGGGTGGGCAAATTACGGACGGCTGGCCATGTGCCAGAGTGTTATATGCGGCCCGCGGACATCTACAGAAATCAGGTGTGCCCACAGATTATAGATATAAAAATGAAAATATATTAAAAATATAAACAAGTTCAAATATCTATATAAATTATTAAAACTTCTGATTCTTATCACTTTTGAAGAAGATGCTAAATGTCATGTCATTCTAAAGTTTAAATTAAATGAAGATTATTCTTACTGGGAATATTTAGAACCATTCAGTTAAAGCCACAAACTCAAGCCGTTTTTATTCAATGCTGTGAAGAACTGTGTGAAAGTGCTGGATTGGCTTGGACAGTTGGAACAGATGGCAAGTGTAACAACTGATAGAGTCCATGCTTTGACTGAGAAAAACAGGTTTTTTAATAAATTAAAGAACAATATTCCAACCATAAACTGGAAACTTTGCTCAAAGCTGCATTGAATATATTATATTATATTATTGACCCAATTATCTTAGTGATCTAACTAATCACTGCTCTGGGTCTTAACCATGCACAGTACTTAAAGGTAAGGAAACAAAACACTCCATTATTCAGTACCACAGTAGTATCTACAGGTTTAGCATGAGCAAGCTAGTAAGACGAAATGGAATCTCAAGGAAGAAATTGTTATGTTCCTTGAAGGACATTGACTGTGACTTTGTTACTAACAAAGACAGTAGACAGACTTCAAGTTTGTCATCAGTCCCAGGAGACAAAGACATATTACTGAATTTGAACCAAGTAGACAACATAGAAGATATAGTAGTACAAGAAAATGGAATTCAAAAACTATTAGCCAACACCAAACCAAATAAAGCATCTGGACCTGATGGTATTCCAGCTAGATTACTCAAAGAACTAAGCAATGAGCTAGCCCCAGTGTTCAAAATACTCTTTCAGGCTTCACTTAACCAGGGCAGAGTACCAAAGGACTGGAAAGAAGCTATTTAAAAAAGGAGAAAAATCTGACCCAGGGAATTACAGACCAGTATCACTTACCAGCATCACATGTAAAATCCTAGAACACATAATGTGTAGCAACATCATAAACCACTTAGACAAACAAAATGTCCTCACACCATACCAACATGGCTTTAGGAAATATAGATCATGTGAAACACAACTAATAGGACTAATTGATGATGTTTCTAAAGGTTTAGATAATAGTGAACAAATAGATGCTTACTAGATTTTTCTAAGGCTTTTGACAAAGTTCACCACCATAGTTTGCTTAAAAAATTAAAATATTTTGGCATTAATGGTCGACTGCATCAGTGGATTAAAGATTTTCTGATAGGCAGAGAACAAACTATAATAATAAATGACTCTAAATCAACACTGATAACAGTAAACTCAGGTGTACTTCAAGGAACAGTCTTGGGTCCACTACTATTTTTAATTTACATAAATGATTTACCAAATTGCATTAGTTCAGGAACAAAAGTCAGATTATTTGCAGACGATTGCATAATATATAGAACTATAAAAACAACACAAGACACAGATATTTTACAAAGAGAATTTGATGAATTACAGAAATGGGAATCAAATTGGAGCATGTCTTTCCACCCAGAAAAATGTCAGTTGTTAAGAGTAACAAAAAAACTAAAACAAATTAATTCCACTTATCTTATTCATGGCAAACCAATAACACAGACTAAAAACGCAAAATACCTAGGTGTTATAATAAATGAAAAACTGTCATGGAATCCACATATTGATAAAACTATAAAAAAATCAAACAAAGCATTAGGATTTATTAAAAGAAATTTCTAATAATCAAAAACCAGTGACTTGGCAGAATTTAAGTCATTGGTTAATATGCATGACACGTAGGACGTAATCATCTTTTTTGAAGTAACGTCTGTATCATAAAAGATAAGATAAGATAAGATATTGCAATGGGTTGCTGCACATGAAATGTATGTGCATGTTAAATCTTTTCCAACAAAGCTTTCTCACTTTTCCAGATAAGAAAGTAAAAAGAGGTTTTGTCATTTTCCTGTGCTGAATGGTGAAACTATATCTAGTGAAATGGTTGGAAAGTACAAAATTTATTTAGATTCCCTGATTGTGGAATTTGAAAGCAAATTTTAAACACCTCAAGAACTTGGAACTAGTTTTCAGTCTATATATTATAGCTTTTATATAGCGCTACTTTCATGCTTATAGCATGCTCAGAGCGTTTTTGGTCCAATCTCATTTGTGGACCAGTGGGGAAGGGAGTATCTAGGAGTTGGTTTTCCGTGCTGCCTTTAGGAGCCCAATAAATACAACTCTGCCCAAGTCGGGTGTCGAACCTCGAGCCCCCTTCTAGGTAGCCAAGCCAAGTTCAAGCGTACTTGGCCTCTCAACCACGCTTCCCACTTTAATACCCTCAGTTCACCATTTAGTGCAGAAGCTGATTCAGCTGCAGAGGACATACCTCCAAGCAAATTATGACCTGAGAAGTTCCAATCAGTTCTTCCATAGGAATTTTATGGGTTCCAGAAACTGTATTTCCACACTTAAAAAAAACTTTGATGCTAAGCTTTCACATTATTTGGGTCCACATACATCTGTGAACAAGTGTTTATTTTTAATTGTAAGAACAGGTCAATGCTGAGTGTAATTAGACATCAGTCATAAGGATAACAACTAGAAAGTTAGTCCCAAAGTCCTGAATCATTCTGCATGATTGTAAGCAGTTAAATACTTCACATTAGGTACAAATGCACAATTGAAATGTTGTGATGTAAAAAAAGACAATAACGAAATAAGTAAAAATAAGTTTCAGATTCTAAAAATTTTTTAATGCAGCCGTCTGTAAAAAAAATTAAATAAAAAGGTTTCCCACCCCTGATCTAGACTAGTTGTGGTAGTGAACAGTAGTCTTGATTTATATTTTGTGACAACAAATACACATTTAACCTTTTTTGCATTAGACGATAAGAGAAGCAAGTATTATTTGTTTTTAATTTTGATCTTAATCTAGATCTAATTCATTCATGAATTCCCTGTATTTTGGTTTTGAATAAAAGTACCACTTATAATCTTGTTCAAAGTTCAAACAACTTTTTCCTAAATTTGAGTAGACATTAGATGATTATTTTAATGATCCTTTAGAACATTATTTTCTTTTTTATTTTGCTAATAAAGGGCCATAATTATGAGCCTGGATATGTGGAATCAATAGCAGATAAAATTCTGCAGATGGTAAGCACAAAATTTAAATTTATATTTTCTGAAACTTTTGATAATAACTTTGAAATGTTATTTTATTCTATGTACCTATATATTTTTCATAATAAAATTGGCCTTGATAAATTACAATCTAGTCAAGAGATAGCGTTAATGTTATTTAATACTTGTTTTACGTTTCGGACTTTCCATTAGAATTGAAGATTTTTACAGCCCAGATTTCACTTACATATATGGCCACTGGTGTTTATAACCTATTGATTTGTAATGAGAAAGTTCGCTGACGCATGTATAAAACAATTGTATTTATTTTTAAATGACCTAGATCATATGATCCCATTTGAAAGTATGTTTTTGTTTTGCTTTAAATGTAAAAGGGTTTGGAAGCAGGGGTGACAGAATGATAGAGCATTCCACAATCAAGGCTTTGAGGTTTAAATAACTGTGAATGAGATAGGAGTGTAGATTGATTTGATATTAATACCTGGCCATTGGTGAAGTGTCAGCCTTTGATGACACTGCTTAAGGAAAAAAAACTTGAACATTTTTTAATAACAAACACTTTAATTAGGTGTTTAAGGTTAGTAATGAATAGCTGAAATTGATTGTTGGTTAACTTTTGACTATTTAAAAAAAAATCTTTGTGAGTGCACTACCATGCTTCGATTAAACTTGTATAGCTTTTTTATTTCTTGTTAGACAATGATAGTGGTAGAGAATGAAAGTAAAGTGCATGCCCTGTTTATGTCACACAAATGAATGTTTAAAAACAAAAAAAATCATTAAAAATTAAAACTAACAGACTGCGTAAAAGTTTCCAGGATCTAATTGTTGACCAGGTCTAGGAAAAATTTAAGATCCATATTGAAAAGAAAAAAAAGAGCTTTTTATATTTATCCATATGGTCACAAAACTTTATATATTAACACATTTAAAACACATAAAATGGAAATATAGGGCTAATTATCCATGTTATTACCATAAGAAAAAATGAAAACTGACCAACTGTGGAAAAGTGAATTGTTCTAGATCTAGAAAGTATAGTAAGATACAAAATTAATAGAAATTATTACCATCCAGAAGATTAATTTAAAGAAAATTGAGACTGTTTTAACCCTCGCTCTTTTAAAAACATCCTTCTATTCAAAATAAAGTTTTAAGCAGTTTGAAAACTAATACAGAATTTTAAAAAAATGAAAAAAAATAATTTTAAAGCATAGATGATGATCTACAGTTCTACACAATAGGTCTGGTTTAAGTCAATGCACGTAGCATCACTTTATAGTCAAAGTGTTAATACCATATTTGTATTGATAAGAATGTAACATTAAGTTCTCTCTCTTTCTCTAGTTCCATGTTACACTTGGTCTTAAGTATCTGTCTCCTATTGTTGGGGTGTATCTTTACAGAAAAGGTAAAGTATCTGTTTTCATAATTATAGATAAATACAGACAAGCAGACAGACTTCTTCTTCTTCTTCATCTAGCCATCTATTGCTGCTGAGCTGTGAGCTCTTTTGCAGACTGTGCCAAGGAAAAATGGTGTGCTGTTTTCTTCAGTTGTTCAGCACTACCGTACAGGGTGTTGGTTATGTTGGGCTGTAGTGGAAGTAGGGTCTGCCTAAGGTGGATTAGGAAGGGGCATTCAAAGAGGATATGGTTTACGGTTTCATAAGGGTGGGTGCAGTGTCTACAAATGGGGAGTTGTGTGGAATTTATTGTGTTCAGATGATAATTTAACAGAGGTGTGTGTCCTGTTCTTAGTTGAAAAATTGTAGATTGTTCTTTGTGGGGGAGGAAGTTAATACTGTCTAGTTTGTTAGGCATAGTCATTTCTTTGTACATGGCTCTGCCTGTGTTTCCTGTTGCCCATTGGTTGAGCTACTTCTCTTTGTGATTGTTGACTAACATTGACTTAGGGTGAGGTAGTTAACAGATCTATCCTGTTATTCCATAGATACTGTCTAGTTTTTTAGGCACAGTCATTTCTTTGTACATGGCTCTGCCTGTGTTTCCTGTTGCCCATTGGTTGAGCCACTTCTCTTTGTGATTGTTGACTAACATTGACCTTATGGTGAGGTAGTTAACAGGTCTATCCTGTTGTTCCATAGATGATCCTGCCTTTGATAGCTTATATAAATCTGCCTTTTCATTTCCCATGATGCAAATGTGTCCAGGGATCCACAGTAGTGTGATATTGATATTTAATTTTGATATCATCTGATGGGTTATCACAATTAGTGTTGTCAACTCTCTTAGCTGACAAAGTTGCTGCTGTTTATTGCTTGCAGAGTGGATTGGGAGTCTGTAAAGACAACAATATCTGATAGTGATTGCACTCCTTCAAATAATTTGTTTTCCACTGTCTGTAATGCCATGGTAATTGCCTCAATTTTGGCTTGGAAGTTTGAGCAGTAAAAACAGACAGACAAACACACACAAACAGACAAGACATTTCTCTAAGTAAGACTGATGGTAAATCTGTTCATGGTACTCTTGTCACATTAGTTTGGCCACTATCACTTAGTATTGGAGAGCTCTCACAAAGACCGCTGTTATCCCGTTTGGGACCCAAAGAAAAACCCTTATCGAAGCCAGGCACAGAAGATGAAAAGAAAACTAAAATAGACTGCTGGCGGGCAACAGCTTTGTCTGCAGGATATGCTGAAAAATATGCAGGTTGCAACTGGGTTTGCTTAGTCATGTGAAACACTGCCTTCATGTTTAATCATAATAATTGAAGATATTTCCACTATTATTATTATTAAGTGTTCATATGATTGCCATCCTGTTAAGAACAGTTAGTTTGGTTGCTAAACCAAACAAGTCAGTATATATTTAACTTGTAAATCAATATTTTGGCTATTGATACAATATGATGAATGGTAGTTGCAGAACACAGGGTCTCATGTTTAATGGAAGTTCATAGTTTTAGTTCCAGATTGGACTTAAGTCTAATCATCTCTTATGGGTACTTACTAGAAACTGGACTAGGTCTAAACTCAAAATAGCTCTTAAGGGCACTTGGAAACAGGTTGGATTTGGTCTTATCATCTTTTATGGGTACTTGGAAACAGAATGGACTTAAGTCGAATCAGTTCTTGTGGATACTTTGAAATGGCTGGATAAACTAGAAGTCATTACTCTTGTTATGGCTACTTTATACCCTCATCAGCTTTTGAATTTTTAATGAGCAACTTTGCTACTCTTGCCTTATAGACTTCCTGTTTATATTGACAATTTTACTTTAACAATTTTACTTTGACAATTTTACTGTAGCACATATTAATACAATTTTCTTTCTAATGTACAACTGTAATTTATGGATGGGTTTCATGTGTGTGTGTGTGTGTATAATATTGCTTTTCACAGCACAATAGTAGCTGACCAGTATATATTATTTTGTTCACATTGCATGTGCATGGGAAAACAAAGCAGATTATTCTAGATACCCTTGATTTGGATAAATAGGGTTAATGTGGAATTATTTGGAGGTAATAGAACTTACTATCAGTGTTGGAAACAGTCCAGAAAGATCAATATATACTACTAAATAAGGGATGTGAAGTTAGTTATTGGGGCTGGTTGGTCATTGCATTGTTCACAGTTGCTAGTTATTATTCCAAGTGGATTATTTTGTTTGCTTTTTCACTATTGTTTTACTGCTGTGTCTCAACAGTATATCTTAGTAGTGAGGTGCAAATAGATTTAAAGGCACCTCCGAAACCGCATATGTCATAACTTTGTTAGACAATACAAAGCTATCCAAACAAAAAAAAAAAGCCAACAATTGTGACAATGAGTAAGCAATCCAATCCTTATATGGCATAAATGTTTTGGTCTCATTGATTTATTTTTAATTTGTGTTTTTTTATCTTTTAAGATTTGCCTTATATATAAATATATATATTTTGCTTCTTAACTATATATTAAAGATAAATGCTATTGGAAATATGGGAATCAGGAATAAAATGAATTAACTCTATGAAAACTCTAAATTGTTCATTACAATGTTCCTATTTTTTTGTTTTTTCACTTGTAATTTTCAGGCTATTTTACAGCTGAAGGTGGTGCTAGTCTGATTAAATTTGCTGTCTCATTGTTGATTGTTTATGCTGCTGCGTTTGTTTTTAGAGGTCAGTATATTGTCTTCTGTCTACACTCAGCTTTTCGATTTTTTTATTTTCCTGACATTTTCTGTCAAAATTGTTGTGGGATGTGTGGCTGACTTGGGAAAAGGACTTGGCTACTTGTCGAAAGGGCTCAAGTTTGAATCCTGACTTGAGTAGAGTTGTTTTTGCTAAGCGCCAAAAGGCAGTATGGAAACCTTCTCCCAGATACCACCCTCCCCCCAATGGTCCACAAAAGAGATTGAAGCATAGAGCATTTTCTATAAGCAGGAAAGTTTCCCTCTACATTTTAAAAATATTTTTAAAAGGTTTTTATTATGTATAATGATATTTCTTTTTACAAGCTTTAATGTTGTTCATTCTAACAATGTACAGGTATTGATAGACTGGCTAATATAGATTATCGCACATTTATAAAAGCTCTTGTAGAGGCAAGAAACAGCCCGACATTTCAGAACAAGGTAAATTTCATAAATGTTGATACTAATGCTCTCATTATTCAGTTGTTGTTGTTGTTTCAGTCTCAGATACACTGTATACTTAAGTGATTTCTTGAAATTTTTTTTTCTTATCAAACTGACTGCTCACCCCAAATGTTTTGCTTTAAAATAACAACTTTAAGCTCAATTTCCAGCTCCATGGAAAAATATTTTGATGTGGTCATCCTTCTCCATTACTTTGAAACTTTATATATATATATATATGAATTTTTCTTCAGAAAACACTTGTTGGATATGACTTTGAGTTTTGGGCGTGGCCTGTTGACTTCAGTGTTAAGGAACTTAATAGGTAGAAACTTATTTTGTAAAGTGCCTTAAGTCCTAAATATATATATATATATATATATATATATATATATATATATATATATATATAAAATATTATATAATTTTAATTGCATACTATCATTTCTTTACCTTTAGCAACTGATTATTTGTTCTAATATTAAGTCTTCAACCAGTCAACAAGTTGTTGTTTTCTATCTTTTGATTTCTTAAATGATTATATTTTTGTGTTAAAAAAATAGTGTGAATGACTCTTATAAATGTGGCTTAAAGGAGTTGTATTGTATTATAATTTTTTTTTTTTTAACATTAATATAAGTATGTCAAAGTAACATGAATTGTGTATGTGTTATAGGACAGGAAGGATGCATTGATTGTGTTTATTATTATTTTTTTTTTTTTTTTTGACTAGTTTAAAAGTAATTTTATTTTTATATATTTTATTTTTAATGTTTTCATTGTTTAAATTGTTTCTGCCTATAGTGATAGAAAAAAAGCTTATAAAGCACAGCCAGCTGTTACCAACAGCAGCAGACGAGTCCAAGCAATCGAAAGGAGTAGTTTCCCTTGCAGAATCCTCAGGTACTTCCTAATTTACTGTATAATGAAAACCATTATTGATCAGCTACATTACAAATATTTAGAAAAATAAAAACCATAGTTCATAGCTTTTGTCTACATTACAAATATTTAGAAAAATAAAAACCATAGTTCATAGCTTTTGTTACGGGTTATTTCACAGTTACATTGCCATTCATACATTTGGTCGAAGTATGGTTTACCCTGGAAGTACATCCTTTGTCAACTATTTTCTGTGTAAGTGAAATGAGAGTGTTGTTTTTATTTTATAGACTTCATCTTTAACATTTTTGTTATAGACTTTAAACTTTTTATTAATAACTTATTTATTTTTAAACATCTTGCTTCTGCAGCCAGTATGTTAGTGACTGGAAGAGCTCAGCAAGTTGAAGAGGTAGAGCGGTAGATATTGGTTTGCATTAGTTTACAAGTTCACAATATTGTACTTTTTTTTTTCCCTCAATTAAACTAGTTTTTACTGTTTTGAACTACGCTTTAGTATCTTATAAGAAAATGAGTTACAGGCAAAAGTTTATGTGTCATGAAGTGCAATTTGGGACGTATTATGTGTGACGTGATTTGTGATCATACTGTTGAAAAAACAAATTTGAATGAAAGTTAATATAGATAATTGTAGGTTGTTTTTTTTTGCGGCAACTGCTATTTATTTTGATTATCTGATTGGGCTTCTTGTTGTTGAGAAATCTTTGTAATAAAAAAAATTAAAGGCAAATAATTTCTAATATATCAAAGATAAAATGTGTGAAATTTGTTGCTTAAGAGAGAGTATGAAATTGTTTACTGACTCAATAGTCTTCTTTCAATAGAGATACATGAAAAAAAAAAAAAAACAATTTTGAGAAAAATAAAACATAAAATTATTTTTTTTTACAGAGACATGGAAAAAGAGCCAAAATTGAGACAGAAGATGGCAATGAGATAGACACAATGTTTGTCAACATGAGAGGACACTCTGAGTTAGGAAATACTTTAGTAAGGTCTTTAATGAGTTTAATAGGAAATACTTAAATAAGGTCTTCCATGAGTATACTACTGAGTTGGGAATTATAGTTAACTCTTGATAGTCTAATGTCTGATGCTTAATAATCTGACATGCTCAGTCATCGGACACTGGGCTGACATAAATTCAATGTATTCTGTAGTATGTATATTTATATTTTTTTAAAATCTAGCTAGGCTTCAATTCTAATTTAGTACACTAAGTGAAAGCTGATAAATGTTTTGTATTTTTAGATAAAAAACATTTTTTTTGCAGCTATTGTTTATTTTATACACTTGAAAGTCTAAGAAAATATTTTATTACATCATAAATTATACTCTCTTCAGGGGACATACTGAATTGGGAAACACAATAGTAAGATCCTCAGATAATTATACTCTTTTTAAACATCATTTTATCGTACTGTTTCTGTACCTTCATATACAATCTTACCCAAAGACATATTAAAAAAATAATGCAGCAAGATAAATTTTTTGGTTTGTTTACTAAATTGAGTATCAATTAATTATTAATGACTCTATTTCCTAAATGGATTTAAACATCTTTTCAATCATTTTTTATATTGTTTAAGCAGTAAAGCCCTTGGCTTTCAAACCAGAGGGTTCCGGGATCCAATCCTGGTGAAGTCTGGGATTTTTAATTTTAGGACCTTTAGGGCCCCTCTGAGTCCACCCAGCTCTAATGGGTTCCTGACATTAGTAAGGGAAAAGTAAAGACGGTTGGTCATTATGCTGGCCACATGACACTCTCTTTAACCGTGGGCCATGAAAACAGATGACCTTTACATCATCTGCGTTATAAACTGCATGGTCTGAAAGAGGAACTTTTAACACTATATTGTGATCACATATTTAAAGAAATATCTTATAAATTTTGTTTTTGGTATCACTGTACATGCAGCTCTTGTATAGAACTGCTGTGTAGGGACATTGTTCCAACAATAGTAAAAACTCAGGCTTTCATCCAATCACTGAGATTTTCCATGATTGTCCTATGACTAATTACAGTTATAATTATAATAAAAAAAAATGTTTTTTAGACTGTTGTAGCTAATAGCCAAATGTATACAGTTTATAAACAACTGCTTTTTTGCAAAATAAATCTTTAATTCCATTCTATAAATTTTTCAATTAAAGAACTTTGCATGGCTTATACCAAAATTTTGACTCATTCTGTCACCCCTGTAGGGTAGGAATAGAATAGTGTGTCTCATATTCTTTTTTAATTGTCCCATACTTCCTGAACTTCATCTGGAAGTCAGATGCTCTTGACTTGCATGGAAGGATGTGCACTGCACACCACCGTTTTTTTTCCCCCAATGAGATTGGTGATGATGATGATTACAAAATATTTCCAGAGTTAATTATTTGCCACTCAATATGAACAATAAAAAATGTATCATAAAATTTGATTTTTTATTTCATAATAGAAATATTCTAATATGAAGACAAGCATCAAAATGAAAAGAAAAACAAAGTTCCATTTTCTTTTAATAAAAAAAATAATGTATCCACAGGTCATAACCTCTGAAGGCAATGCAGGATTCTATGAGATAGGCTGTATCAACACGCCATTAGACTTAAACTATTCAGTTTTAGGGTGGAACCATCCAGGATTTGGTGGAAGTACAGTGAGTCACATTCATTGTTCGTTGCTATTTAGATCAATGTCAGTTGTGTTTGTGGGAATATAGTTGTGGATCTAGTTGGTAGTTTCATTCTGAAAGTGAAAATGACATTTACATTTTTTCTTTTAGCAATGTAACTGTAAATACTATTCATTATGTTCAGACATTATTTATTGTTTAGCTTGTAACAGATAATTTGCACAAATGCTGTGGTATTGAGTCTTGGAGAACAGCAAAATTATTTCTAGTGACAGAAAATGTGTCTGTGTGTCAAAAGTCAGCTTGACACTTGTACTGTTTTATTGTAAAAATGTATTAAAAGATGTTTTGGACATTAAATGGGTAAAAACAAATCAGACATTGTGGGAATGCAGATGGTACCTTTAATTTTATTCTTTCCAGATCAGAGCAAAATCGCAAAAAAAGCTCTGACATTTTACAAAAAAAAAGTATTGTCAAAATTTAGACTGATGCAGTTACTAGTTATGTGTTTTATTATCAAAACATCCTTAGGAGTGGTTTGGCCGTTATAAATGGATTTATTTATTTCATAATAAACTTTCAACAATTTGGCTCTGTTTCTTTTTATTAAAAAAATAATTAGAGAAAGAAAATGCTTCAGAAATAAAATACAATGTATCCCATCTTTCCTAAGGGAGTCCCATTTCCTGACCAGGAGCAGAAAGCTGTGGATGCTGTTATCCAGTATGCTATACACAAGCTGCACTTTGAGCCTCAAGACATTGCTGTATTTGCCTGGTCTATAGGTGCATACACAGCCTCGTGGTTGGCTAAGACTTATCCAGACTTAAAGTTTGTTGTGAGTTTCATTTCAACAAATCTTATTACCTATAGTGCTTTTAGTTCTAAATATATCAAGTTATACTTTGGTAAAAATAAACATTTCTTTGTAGTGAAAGCTATAGTTCCTCTATAGGCTGATGCTTAGTTGCCAAGGTTTAAATGCTACATTCATTTGTGTTCAGTGCTATGCACATGGTGAGCTCTTCTTGTAGGAAAGTTTTAAAAACTGTTGCTAGCATCCCCAACACATTATTCAGCTGTAAGACTTGGCTGTAAAAAAACAAACTGTACTGCAGTAGACGCTATTGGATTATGGGTCATTTTTTTGTAAGCTGAGGAAAAAAATTAAATTCCTATTGTATACCAAAATGTCTGTAATAAACCTTGCCATAAATTTGTGTGAACTCTTTTCTTTTTTTTTTTTTTCTTTTGACATCAACATTTTATATCTCTAGTTGAAATGTTAGTAAATTCTGTTTGTTAACTATTCTGTTGTCCAGGTATTAGATGCTACATTTGATGACATTGTTCCTCTAGCCATTGCTAAAATGCCACAGTCATGGAGTAAGTCTTTGCTTGTATATATTGTATTTTTTTTTACATTTTAGAGCTTCAGGATTAATATATTTGTATGTACTATTTACATGTGAGGCTGTTTGGCTTCCGAACTGAGGGGCTTTGAGTTCAAATCCTTGTGACTACTCAGATTTCAGACATGACATGGCCCACGTTAGCTAATTCCACTTTCAGACCTTGTGATCTTTAGGGTATATAATATTAAGGTCATCTGTTGTTTTTTTTTGCCAATGGTTTAGCGAACAGGGTGTCATGTGGCTAGCTCAACGACCAACCGCCTTTACTTTCTCCAACTAAAGTCAGGTACCCATTAGAGTTGGGTGGACTCAGGATCACCTTAAAAATCCCAGTCTTTACCAAGATTTGAACCCAGGACCCCAAGTTCAGAAGCCGCTGTGCTCCTACCCCATGTTAACTGCCAATCATTGCTAGTAGCAGGTGAGCTTCGTATCGCCTACCCCATAGATTGTAAGGTTTAAAAGGGAATTTACAAGGCTATTTACATCGACGTACATATTGTTTGTCATTTACTTAGACTGGAACATTAAGTTCTGAAACCTAACCACTATTTCTTTTCTAACAGAAAATTTGGTGTCTCTTGCTTTGAGAAGCTACATGGATTTAAATATTGCTGATAATTTGCTTGAGTAAGTAGAATGGTAATAGTTATCTACTTAGTTAAATTATGCACAAATATTTCACCATCCCCCATCACTTAGTCTGTTGGACCGTAGGACACCACATAAGATCTGTTGACAGTCTTTCTCCATTCCTCTCTGTCTTATGCCTTGGACAGAATCTCCCTCAATGACAGGTCCATCCATTTATGTTATCTTATTGCTTTCTCTGTCGGCCTCTTCTTACTTTTTCCTGGTACTGTTCCCTGAAGGGACCTTGTAATATGACCATGGAAATTTACTTTGCGTTTTTTTTAAAGTAGTTAGCTGTGAAAATATTTAGAGCAAGCAGAAATTTGCTGTTGTTTCTATTTCTTTAACTGATTTTTTTATTTGTATCAGGTACCAGGGACCAATTCTCTTAATACGAAGAACTAAAGATGAAATTATTACAACAGAGTGAGTTATTTAAGTCTTTGCTATTCTCAAAGACAAATATGAAATTGTGTATATTTTATTTAATACTATTGATATAGTTAAAATGAAGAGTTACATTTTAAAATAACAGGCAGCCTCAGTTTGTTGAAACAAAATTTATGTTGCTATTTAACTCCACCAGCCCTTGGTCTCTAGATCTAACTTTCACCATAGGCCTGAGCACTGAGAGACACACCCACCTTTTCTTAACCCGCTGGCACCTATAGGGATAGGATGCATTTATTTATGGAATTAGACTAATAGATAGAATACGGTAGGGTGTGTCAAGATGCTATTTTTATTTTCTTAAACTTTCCTATAAAAAGAGCTTTATGATTAGCTTTGTGTGTAATATATTATTATGTACCAGTATATTATTTTTCCGCTAAAAATTTTTTTTTTTTTAAATTGAGAGTTACCTTATCTTCTAATGTGATAGAATGCGTCATGCATTTAGTCATGCATATTAACCAATGACCTAAATTCTGCCAAGTCACTGGTTTTTCTGGCTAGCTCAGGCCACCCATTCCATGCTCTAATAGCGTTAGGGAAGAAAGAGCATTTGTACAAATTTGTCCTAGCATATGGAATGAGGAATGTGCATTTATCTTTGTGTCTTTCAGAGTATTTTATTAAATTTTGTATTTGAAGATTATGGTTCAGTGTTTTATGTATAATTGCTACTTCACTTTTAAGTCTTCTATCCTGAAGGCTTTCTAAATTTAGTGATTTTACTAAAATTGTTACTCTAGTCAAATGTGAATATTCGTTTCTTATCTCCTTTTTAGTCAAAAAAAACCCTTCTTTTTTTCAAATTGGAAATAGGTGCTTTTGGATTATCTTTCTTTTGGAATATCTTTCTATCTCTAGATCTAATAAAATTCACATTATTATCAATCGAGCTGTAACTTTCTCTAAAATGGAAGTAAAAACATTATTTTTTTTTAATTAATTAATTTTGAGTTTAAATCAACTAACTGACCTACCATATATGAGCAGGATTAAATTTTATTGCAAATTTTTCTGAAATTTTTTACATAAAATTTAATGTAAACTTAGATGGAGGCAGCCATTTTTAATGGACAATCTAAGAGTATCACCACATTTCATTAGTAATTTTTTAGAATCTGACTTGTTTGTTTTACGTAGGGTGAAAAATGTATTTATGTTTTGATTCACATTGTTCATTAAAATGTATTTTATTGTATAATTATTTTCAGGACTCCACCTAATGCCCTCCCATTACTGTCCTCAAACAGGGGAAATAATTTGATATTGAAACTTTTGAAATTTAGGTAAATATAATTGTTCTCTATCATAATAAAGTGTTTGTTTTGAAAAGTCTGTTGTTTTTTTTTTTTTTACATTGAAGCTCTTCTTTTGTTTTGTTTTTTAAGATGGAAGGAAAACAATTAGGATTTTGATAAATCCACAGATAAAACTTCAGCTAGCAATTTTTTCCCATCATTGGCCAATTTATTTCATAGTTTCACTATTTCTCTCAGAATATAAGCTATGTAGGAGCTCCAATGTTCCGTGAGGAATGCAAAGGAAAAATGATCATGATAAGCTCTATGTAAGAGGCCCGATGTTCCTTGTGGAATGCAAAGGAAAGATGATGATAAGCTATGCATGTGGTTGCTATAGTATATAGTAAAAACTAACTGCACTACAGTTCTTGACATAGAGTCCTGAGATGAAATCATTCTACTCTTTTCACAAATTAAAAAAAAAATTCCAGTCAAAAGTAGTACCCCACATGATTGCATGTACGTTAGGATTTTCTTCTTTTGTTGGCCTCCTTCAGTCATAGAACGACTATGGTTCATCTGGCAACACTTTTTCATGTGACTGTGGAGCCCTATTTTGGAGAGACACTCCCGTCTATATATATCGCATCTAAAGGTGGCTTTCGCTTTGGTGGTAGACGAGCTGGCCATTTTTCGTTTGGCATGCTTTTCTTCCAGAGCTGAGGAACATGTTTTTTCAGTGTCCATTTCTTTCTTGGTCACCATCTCTCTCCTACTAGTGCAGTCTAGGGCTGTCTTCCCAATGGTCAGTATCAATGTTCACTGTTTTTCACATGTTTAGCAACCAACGAATAGTGTGTAAATCTTTTTTTTTAGGTACCCAACAATTGTAGATGAATCAACAATTCCTATAATGAAGGAATTTCTAGCTAAGGAAACTGTTCAACAAGGTAAACATCCTATTTTCATCTTCATGCTTGGCAGCTGTTTGCTATATTTAACATGGTATCTCTCTCATACTTACATCTAACTATAAGGGATGAAAATATTTCATGTTACATTGACTCAAAATTTTAAACTGATAATTCCCAAAATGTGAATTGAGTCTAGCCTTTGTCAACTAAATCATCTTGAATTCTTTATCTAAGAATAGACAGAAACTAAAAGGAAACTTTCTCACAATAATTGTCTCCCTTCATTTCCCTCTCTTTTAATTCTTATAGAATATGTTAATATGCATAACTAATCTTAGTAAACACTGCATAATATGCTCATTTAAAAAAAATAAACTTAACAGAAAAGAAACTTAGATAACACAACACTCTTCTGACTAACATTCAAATAGTGACTTACAAATGTTTGAGGTTTAAACAGTGAATGAGCTAATATACACTAGGGACTATATTTAGCCATAATGTGACTTTTTTTTTTATGTTCAATAAAACTTGTAAAAAAAAATGTATCATATCACATGAAATTCTGTTCTTCCAAATCTTTACTGACCTTTACAAATCTCTTTATATTTGCACTCTGCTTCTAAACAAGACAATGTACATTGAATATGCCAGTACTTGAGAGTACAAATCAAATCTGACTTAAATTAACACAACATGAAATCTTCATTTCCTGTAAGCTGATTTTGTTTTTTCAACTATTAAGAAAACAAAAATAAATTTTATTTTCAGTTTTTAATTTGTAAATGTTTCCATTAGATTGGGTCAATAAAAATTATCTTATCTTATCTTTAATTTATGCCTTATGCTCTTTGATCACTTGATTCAACTAAGCTGTTTGCTGTCATTTATTTTAAATTTAGAACATTAGGGTCAAGGCAAGTATTTAGAAAGTGTACTCTCTTGAACTGTACAAATTCAGTCAAATGAATTGTGCTGAAATATTTCTTTTTAAAGCTAGTTGATTCATGAACCATGAAAAATTAAACTCAAAGAAACAAAGTGATTAGTACTTTGTCTGCAGTAAATGAGTTCAAAAATTTTGTCCCATTGTATGATGGGTTTTTTATCAATGAGAGTGTTCATTGTTTAATTTATTCTGTTAACAGTTCAAATGTTAAAGGATAAGAATGTTGTGTATCAAGAAATAAGCAACATATTCGCAGTCCACATCCAAGAATCAGGTCTTCACTTTCCTATGAATATTAGTAAGTGTTTGCTAGTAATAATCTTTTTTTATATTTTATTTTGCTGAGTTGACAGCATCATTTATTTTAAGAGACAAACACACAATTAGCTATACGGGTATCTTGGCACAGAGGTATCTTGACACAGAATTCCTCTCAAGAGTAGCTATGTGGGTTTCTTGACACAGAATTCCTCCAAAGAGTAGCTATGTGGGTATCTTGACACAGAAGTCCTCCAAAGAGTAGCTATGTGGGTATCTTGACACAGAAGTCCTCCAAAGAGTAGACCTGTAAGGCATACACACAATCCAGATGCATTCTAAATTGTGACAGGCAGGACATGAATGGACAACTCCTGTATCCTAAAAGGCTTCTTTATAGCCAGGTAAAAGAAGGCAAGCTACCTCAAGGTGGAAATAGAAAATGTTTCATGGACACCCTTAAAGCATCCCTGACAGCTTTCAACATTGACCTGCCACCTAGGTGACAGATATGAAATGATATAGCAACATGCTACCACACTCTGAGAACTGGTGCAACATGCTACCACACTCTGAGAACTGGTGCAACATGCTACCACACTGTGAGAACTGGTACAACATGCTACCACACTCTGAGAACTGGTGCAACATGCTACCACACTGTGAGAACTGGTGCAACATGTTACCACACTGTGAGAACTGGTACAACATGCTACCACACTGTAAGAACTGGTGCATCATGCTACCACACTGTGAGAAATGGTCCATCATGCTACCACACTCTGAGAACTGGTGCAACATGCTACCTCACTGTGAGAACTGGTGCAACATGCTACCTCACTGTGAGAACTGGTGCAACATGCTACCTCACTGTGAGAACTGGTGCAACAGACCTTGCAATCTATAGGGCAGATGATGTAAAGGTCATCAGTTTCTGTGGTTGAGGGTTAACAAGGTGCCATGTGGCTAACACATTGAGCAACCAAATTTGTCCAAAAAATCCAGATGTTAAAATTCCTAGTCTTCATTGGGATTTGAACTCTAGACCCCTCAGTTCAGATGTTAAATGCTTTGCCACTCTGCCACCACACCCCATTAGGAAAAAAAAATTTTGCTGTTCTTCTGGAAATAAGATTTTAATTCTTATACGTAGACAATATTTCACCCACACCTGGTGCCCTATCAGGCATTGTGCATGAAATGAAAAACATAATAAATATAATTTTATTTTGCTAAGCATGTTCAATTCTAGCTCTGTTTTCAATAAATTAACATTATGGCTATCATTACATTGACTGGAATGGTGATATTACTTGTTAGTCTCTGTTGATAATATTAGAATGTGTATTTCAGGTAACTTTAGGTAGTTTACATCTTTTTTACAATTTTATTTCCACAGAAGTCGATAATGACCAACTCTTGAAAACAAGGCTGGCTTTGTTTTTAGTAAGTCTTTTTGTTCTTTTGAATTGAAATTTAATTTGTTCCCATGAGGGATGTATACAAACTAGAGCTACTGTTTGTAGAACAGTGTTTACATCAAATAAAGCTGCCTATCACATTTGTCTCAATAATCTAGTTGCACATTAAGTCACCATTGAAATTTATTTGGCTTCCTACCTCCACTTATAAGAGTTCTTTCCATTCACCCAATAACTATTTACTGCTATAGTGTTATTAAAAGGGGGGGGGGTTTCTGTAGCCCACTTATGCAGCATGATGCGATAGGAAGTTATAGGCAGTTTTTTTTAAACATTCATTTAAGAAGAATTCATTATGTATTGTTCTGAAGGAGAGGAGAAACTTTACAACTTTTTCAAATGGAAAACTAGATGTATCAGGTATCTAGGGTTTTTTTTCCCCTGAAACTGTTTAAACAAAAGACTGATACTGTAGTGTATGAGGCCACACAGGAAACTGAGTATTTTAAGCTAGTATCAGTAAAAAAAAATAGATTTAGAACTAGACATATTGGTGTATTTTATAATTAAAAAAAAAAAAAATTTTATTATGATAAAAAAAGACAACTAAAAATATTATTTTTTTTTTTTTAATGTTGACCTCTCTGGTAAGGAATAAAAGACAAATTTTAAAACCAGAAACTGTTGGGAATGGGTTACGAAAATGAAGAATACTTATGAAAACATCTTTTAGTATTCACTTATAACATCTTTGTGTGTGTGTGTGCTTTTTCACTTTTTAAAAACTTTAACTCTCTGCTCAATTCCTTCAGATTAATTATACTTTGGTATTTTCTAAAAGTCGGCATAGCTTATGATGACAAGTTATAGCATATAGACAGGGTTAGGTCTCATTATTTAGCGGCAATGTTATGTTGCCTCTCTTCTCTTAATCCTGTGCACTCCCAGGGGAGCATAGGGCCGCAACCACACCTCTCCTTCGAATTCGGTTCTGAGCAGCTTTCTTCATTTGCTCCCATGTCATTCCAGTACCCTCAGCTTCACTGATGACTGACCTCTTCCATGTTTGCTTGGGTCTGCCCACTTTCCTGTTTCCTTGTGAGTTCCAGTCAAATGCCTGCCTTGCAACATTGGTGGCTGGTTTTTGTAGGGTGTGTCCTATCCAGCTCCATTTTCGTTTTGTGATGTTTTGGGCTATGGGCTTTTGTCTAGTTGCCAAAGGCAACCTGTACTTTTGAGTCTACTGTAGAACCTTGCAACATCTGTTACTTCATTTATCCTTTTTTAAATAACTTTTAAATTTTTAAATTAGTTTCTTCTCATTGTGAGAACAACAATTTTGAATACTTTGCGAACTGATGCAACTGAATACTTGTGCATGTTGATACTATAACTTTGTTTTTACAAAACTTATATCAACTCCATCTGTGTGGTAAAAAGTTTGACATTATTTCCAATCTCAGATCAAGCTGACCTGACAATACAAGAATCAATAAAAAAAATTACCAATTAGTTATTTATCTATGGTAATTAATTATTTTGTTTCATATCAAACTTGAGAAAGAAATGGTACTTGACTGATGTGGTGAATTAGTCCCCTTTAAAGGTTGTCGCTATAAAGCTTGAAACTAACAATAGATAACTATAAAACCTTCTATTTTCATAAGTACTTCATTAGCACACTGATTGCTATGTAAGCTAGTGTTCTGAATTCAGGTCGTTCCCTTTTTTTAAAATATATAAATACATTTAAAAAGCGATTATCATAGTGCTAAATAATGAAATTGCGCTAAACAAAAAACAAAGAATGCAAATATTTGTAATCGCACAGATTTATTATTGTTGGTCTAGATCTATTACAAATTGAATTACATGACTGATCCAGACTAATTGATAGAACTATGCATAATTTAGGCTTTGAGTTTCTTAACACAGTATTTTGTTCTATTTTTCTTGATAGATCACGGTACACATGGAGAACTTTGATGCCACTCACTGCTCTCCCCTGGCTGTCAGTCTGTTTCACAAACCTTGGGTTCCCGGAGCTAGACTTTAACAAGTTACGCTAGTATTTGTTTATGTAAGGCGTGTACATCCTAGTTGTGTGTGCGTGTGTGCGTCTTTGGTGATTGCCTAAGTGGATGACCTGAGGTTGTACTCATTATTTAAATTGTTGCCAAATATTAGACTTGTACACTTCACAAGACTTTGTTTTAGTCAGTACGTCTCTTGAGAGAGTCCATTTTCTTTCTGCATTGACAGAGCCAGATACATATTCCATTAAGTTCATTGACACCTTTTCTTTGTATATGTTAATTTGGGATTTACTAAGCTGATAGATAATAATTTTTTTTATCAAATGTGACTTAAGGCAGTGATTCTTATGCTACCAAATATTTTGTTTAGTGAAAGACAAAGGGACCAAAAGCCATCCAGCCTTTTGTTCTTATGTCATTTTGTTTATATTCTGATAGGATCATCTTTTTTTAATATAATTATAAATATTTTTTATATATATTCTATATTTAAAATACGGAAAGGAAAAAGAAAAAAAAAATCTCATCAGCTTGAAATGAATTCCTGTAATATGTATTGTGTTTGACCCTATTTGATGAAGACAGTATTTTGTATTGCTTGGTTTCAAGGCTGTGCTTTGGTTTACATTTTGACTAATCTTTCAACATGGATTTCAGATAAATGAATAAAAAAATTATTAAAACTTATAGTTTTTGTTGGTTGCTTTTAATTCAAATACATAAATACAAACTTGTACTTCAAATTTAAAGATCTCATTTCAATCAAATAATTCCAAATATGAATCACTTGTACAGTAACTTTACTGACATAGTTGATAATATTACACTGTGAAAATACAGGCCATTAAATGTAATCCAACACTAATGAATCCACATCGAACATTGACCAATCAATCTAGATCTAGTTCCTAAAATGTTTTACATGTTTCGGATGTTCCTTCAGAGTTGAAGATAGTTTACCTCCTAGTCCAAACCTCCCGCAGGACGACAGGGGATAGGAGCGGGCAGGATTTGAACCCTCGACCATCGATAAATCTGAACGACAGTCCAGCGCGCAAACCGCATGACCAGGCAGCCATCCTTATATAGTATCATATATCAATCTCTATTTTACTTTTTTGAGTCATTGATAGTAAGCTCTATCCATATTGAGCCTACATCATGTTTATGTAAATCAAGTTTACCTAGAAGGATCTGCATTATTTTCCCACGCACTTGCACTGCACACAAAAAAACAATTAAATATTGTGAAATCTATGTATATAAGCATATATAAAAGGAATGGTGTGAATTAGTCCTTTGATTGTAAGTACAACACATTGACAATAGACTGTGTCAAAGTGAGTGTTAACTTACTTATAAACATTTATGTTGATAAGCTGCAGGTAACGTCTTCAATTCATTGAAGTAAAATTACATAAAAAAGGACTACTTATTGTAGCCCTATAGGTCAAAGTTTGTAGCCTATCCATTGCTGGAAGTTTCTCCCCAAAAGCAGGCCTAAATACTTCAAAATTCTTCAATATTCTTAATAATATATGCACGCGCCGCAAACAGAAAACGTGACTGATCAGTAACTCTCGAAAATAGTAGTCCTATATGTCGAGGCAGGGCCGGTCCTAACAATTGCGGGGCCCCATGTGGAACGGATTGCGCGGGGCCAAGTCTGGGTAGGGATATTTTAAGATTTTAATCTTTATTTAATCTTTTTAAGATAAGATAAGATAATTTTTATTGATCCAATCTAATGGAAATTTAGTGTGACTACAATTGACAAGCTCAGCGAAACTACTGTACAAAAACAATATAGATGAAAAATTCGAACAACATTCACACACGAAAACACATACACATTCACAACCAGCACTTTATGAATTTGACTTCTATGTACTTTTCGATGACGACAGCTGATATTGTAACACTCTGACCGAAAGTGGTATAAAGGAGTTTCTAAATCTTTCAGTTTTAGTCCTAATGGAAAGGAGACGACCACTTCGTTCAGATCTTATGTAACAGTGGTTTAATGGGTGCAGGTTGTCTTTAAGAATCGTGAGTGATTTGGAAAAGCTCTTCAAGAGATGGTAGCTGTACTTGAGTGATATACGATGCTTTTTTAATTAGTCTATTTATTCTAAGTCTTTGTGCCAGTGAAGTATTACCATACCAGCAGGTGATGGAAAAGTTAATAAGACTGCTGATGGTTGCTGTGTAGAAAAGTTTGATTATTGTTTTGTCTATGTTGAATTTTCTTAGCTTTCTGAGATAGAAGAATCGCTGGTGAACTTTCGTGTATAGATTTTGACTGTGTTTACTTTCTTTTATTCTGTACATCATTGTGCCTAGATATTTATATTTATATATATTTATATTCTTGTACTTGTTCTATGGTTTGGTTGTTTATCTGTTTTATTTTAATTTTAAGATTTTGTATTAGAAAATACATTCGTCTTTGCAATACAGTTTTATTAAACGAAAGCTCGCAATGCCGTTTTTTTTTAATGGCATCCCAAAATGACGATTTTGTCTATTTTTCATTAGATTTTTATGAGTTTTCTGATTTCCAGGAGGCCCTGGAAAATCAGGAGACCTCAGAACCCATTTATTAAATATAGGCCTATTGTTCAGGAACCCAATATGCAATATCAATATTCTCGCATTCCTTTGGTCGCTCGAACTGGAGAGTTATAGCCTCCCCTCCCAATGTTTACGAGGTGAAGTCCCTTCCCCCCCCCCCCTTTTTTTTTTGAGAGTTGCGAATGAGTTTCTACAATGTTTTAGGGCTAGCACGAGAACCTATAACTGTAGACTTTAGGCTACAATAAATGTTAATGTTGGAATTTGGTCGCTGTATTTTTTCTTTTTACTCCGCCTGTACTTTTAAAAAATGTGTAGGCTACACGTAGGCACGTTTTTTTCTCCCACTTCCCATTCTCGGATAAGATAGAGTCTATTTAATTAATTGTGTTTTCTATTAAATATAGACATAGGGAGTTGAAACTTTTTTTTTCGAGCTTGAATTCTCGCAAATTTTCTTATTTTAATGCAGCATAAGTTGGTTAAAACTCGTTCGTACCTCACTCGGTCAGACTATATCAACGCCACTAGTTGATCAGGAAAGATGAAAAGGGCCAAGATTAGTGTGTAGTTGCTGAATCAACTTTTTATGTTGTGTCTGTTGTATTTATGTGTATGTTTCTGTTGTGTTGTCTTTATATGAGAAAAGAGTCCTTGTAATCACAACAAATTTCCTCAAGGATCAATAAAGCTGTCTTAGTCTTAAAAACAAATCAATCATCATTTTATATCTCCTCCAGCCTTGACATACCTAATGTCCAGTCTAGATCTAGATATTTTTAGTTTTTCGTCGTACTAGGGAAGGGCTTTTAAATGCAATGTGTCCCGCGAGAGTTCTCCGGCATACTCTTTCACAGGCCGTCTGCCAGCAGCGGCTTCCCTCTCTATAATTACAATTATAGTACTACTATAATAATAGTGCAACATTTCTTTTTATCTTTTGAAAAATAAATTGATTGGGTTCGTGCGTGACCTACGTGACATATCGAAGGCGCCGGTTCGTGTCCCCCAAAGTCAGGACGTAGCGTTCCATTCCCGTCTTCTTATGCCGTCTTTGGGGTTCACCAAACGAAACTTTGTGAAGACATTCGTTCGAGTTATGAGGGGAGTTGGAATCTAGACCTCTCAATATACTTAAATATACTACTAGATGTCTATATAGATTTAGGGAGTCTACTTTTGTACTTTCTACTTATACTGATATCATACTGTGCATGGAATGATGATAGACTACTAAAAATGCGATTCTATATCAACTTCCGGGACATAAAATAATCATTTATTCATGATGATCATAACATAACATCTACACAAACACTCCATTCTAGATCTATTTGTTATTTTAGAGTTATAGACCCTAGATCAATTTTATCTAGAGTTAGAGTCTAGAATATAGATCTAGACTAGAACTCTAGATCTTACTCTAGGGTCTTAGATAATACACCTAGTGAAGGCTAGTGACTGACTTATGACTAGGAGTAGGAGTAGATTCTACTTCTAGATCTAGTATTAGTAATCTACTAAAGTCTAGGAGTCGTAGGACTAGACTAGAGTCACTACTAGTAGTACTAGAGTGTATAGAGAGTAGAGTTACTAGAGTGTCACTATCATTAGATCTTGTCGTGACTAGTGACATCTAAATGTAGATATCTATTACTAGGCAACAAACAAACTGCTAAGAAAGGTAAAAAAAATCTTAAGCATAAAAATACACATCCTCTGTTTCATGATTTTAACAAAGGAGAGATAGATATAATTTATAATCCAATGCACCAGTCACAGAAACAAAATGTTACAAATGGACCAAATATTCTTTTGTTCCTTTGGCAATTAAATCTTTAAACAAAATGTAACTTACAATGTCCTCACATACAATATAATTAATATTAAAATAAAAATAACTTATCTCTCTTCTTTTACTGCTGCCTTTTTAGGGGCATGCTATTTAATGATATTAATTTTCCTACCTTTTCTATTAAATCTGCTTAATGTGTGATGTGGTGACACTGGTTCCCACTCAAGCTTTGCCCTTGTAGTTTCTCCTGCCATAATTAGATCAACCAAGGTCTTTATGGCTATGTAGCACTGAGACATCAAAACCTTATTGGCTTCTCTAATAAATAAAAAAAAAAATTATTTTATTTCTACAACATGTTAATTTGTTATGAGTACTTAAAAAAAATGTATTATCAATGGTAACTGTGAAGATTTCATTTAATTCATTATTATATTGATATTCTTTGTACAGATTGTGTGAAATAGGAGGTGTGGTGGCTGAACGTTAAAGTGCATGACTTCGGAACTGGCGGTCCTGGGTTTGAAATCTGGTGAAGACTGGGATTTTTAATTTTGGGATCTTTGGGCACCACTAAGTCCACCCAGCTCTAATGAGTACCAGACATTAGTCGGGGAAAAGAAAGGCGGTTGGTTGTTGTGCTGGCCACATGACACCTTCGTTAACCATAGGCCACAGAAACATGACCTTAACATCATCTGCCCTATAGATCACAAGGTCTGAAAGGGGAACTTTTGTGTGAAACTATTTTTTTTTCTAAACATTGCCTTTTGTTTTTATGACAGGTTTAATACATAAAATAAGCTAATGTTAAGACCCACTAACTGTCTATGATGGCTGATAGAGAGCAAGACTTTACTGTTGATCTGAGCAATGTCTTAAAACATGTGAAGAAGGAAAAGGAAGACTCATATTCGTTATTACAACCATGTGAAGAACAAGACTTCAAAATGCCAATCATAAAAAGTGAGAAGATAGATGAAGATGAATCAGACTTGTATACCCAGCAATCAGAAAGCTATGCTGAAACGGCTAATGTAAAACTTGAACATCAGGTATTCTTTTTTCACATCACAACAGAACAGCTTTAAAATAATGAAGACAGCAACATCAGGACATCTATTTTTGAGGGTTTTTTTTATGTTTAACTTAATATTTTCAAATTCAAAAAAGTTCTTCATCCCTAGTCCCATTTGAGCATGAAATGAAATGTTTGTCGCCTGAACCCACCAGAAAAAACAATGAATTAGAGTTTCTATATATAGTTATGCTTGACTAGATTAATACATGGAAATATGTAGGGCTTAATTATTTTCTTCTTCTAGTTTAACACACGGATATACGTGGGGTTAATTATCTTCTTTTTTTTTTGCAAGAATCTGTAATTTAAGAGATACAGATAAATATGTAATTGAAATGATTTACTAATTGCAACATGTAGATTAATCTGTTTAATCAAGCAAAATTAATTGTTATATTAAATTTTTAAAAATGCTGCTGACAAAAATTAGTTAGTGAAGTATATCAATTACACATAAAAGTGCATCTTGATTTTTGTCTTTGTCTTGTAGGATGTTACTATAAAACAAGAGATGGAAACATCTGATTTTACAGATAGTAATCAACCATGGTCCTTGGCTTCAGGACTTCTGGCTGTGTCAATGAAGACAAATAACAGTCTTTATCCTGTGCCGGTCATTAAGTCTGAACACACTTCTGTCTCAGAAATGTCAGAGAGTGAGGTAAATAGTATTACTTTAAAGAAAGACTAGACCTGTCATTAAGGAGATCAAAGGGAGAGTACCTAGATCATACTTTTCTACTTCTTACAAATTATTAGAAAATGAAACACTTCTGTTATTAAAGTAGCTAAGGTACTTCCCAGATTCATATCTGAATTAGCAGTTTTTCTTTTCTTAACCCTGATAAAAGATATTGTGCTTACATTTTTAAGTAGCGGAGTTGAAGCAATTAGCCACTTTTGGAAGTCTTTTCATACAGTGATTTCTGTTTTGTTCTTTTACTATTCCTATGAGAGCACACATACAATCAGGGGTGGACTGGGTGTCAAAATAGCTCCTGTCATTACCATACAACAGGGCCCACTAATTGGAGCCATATTATTTTTACACCTGTCCTCATAAGATATAGCATTTTTAATGACAACTGAATGGATGATGGTGTGAGTTTATGTAAACTATTAAATTTCTACATTTAGGAAGGTTGGTAAGCTATATTTAATCTCAATGTGTCCAAACAATTGGCAGTACAGATGTAATCTTAATGTGTTTAAACAATTTGCAGTACAGATGTAATCTCAATGTGTCCAAACAATTGGCATTACAGATGCAATCTTAGTCTGTTTGAATTGCATACTGTATTGCATGATTTTGAAAGTATTAGATTAAATGGAGTCTAACTTAAAAATTTCTTGTATACATTATTACATATAATATAATTATATATAATATAATATGTTTGTCTTCATTAGTTTTCTTGTAGTATGTCAGTATTAAAAGCTATCAACATACAATTTTCCTACATTTCTGTGTATTTATGCTTAATGCTTCTATAAATTTCAATGTGCAGAAACATCTTTAACAAGTTACTTACCTGAATGAAAGTATAAGCGCACTTTGTAAGCCAAGTTGATTACAAGATAAAAATATTACTTCATAAAGTCAGGATATTGTTACTGATGTATAAGTGCAATGTTCTTAAGTTGGCCTCCTCTAGTCTTAGAACAACTATGATTCATCTTTTAGAACAATTTTTCATGTGATTGTAGAGCCCTATTCTTGAGAGACATTGCCATCCACAAGTATTGCATGTTAATGTGGCATTTGCTTTGGTTGTAGAGGAGTCTGCCATTTTTTGTTTAGCATGCTTTTCTTCAGGAGATAAAAGGCCAATGCTTTTCACTGTCCATAGCTTTCTTGGTCACCATCTCTCTCCACATAGTGTGGTCTAGGGCTATGTCTTCCCAGTAGTCAGCATCAATGTCCACTGCATTAAGGTCCCATTCATTACATCCACATTGTGGAGGTGGGGACGACCAATTTTTCTTGAGCTAGTCACAAGATATGATTTTCCTCCATTCAGCCGACATGACTAATTTAGCACAGAAAAGACCTGTTTGAGAAGTATCTGTGGTACACACTCTTTCTTGTCATGTGACTTTCAAGATCCTTTGGAGACATCACGAGTAGAATAAATTTAGTTTTCTTCTTGCTTGTTATTGGTAGTCCATGACTCACTGCCGTACAGTAGTGTGCTCAAAACACATGCCTTGTAGGTCATTGTAGTGAACTTCCGGTTTTCCCAAAACTCTTGGTCTATGTGTTTTTTTTTAATCTCCTCTTCTTCTGGGGGCAGGTAGTAGAATTCATGTACAGCTTCTAGTTGTTTTATTTTCATCAATGAGCATGTAGCTGGTGGTCTAATCACATTTGTTTTTTTCTGCATGCTAATAGTTAGCAGGCTTTGCAGAGAGAGGCAGGACATTAGGGACTTACGCTCCTCCTGTTTGTGTGCCATTACTGCTGCATCATCATCATTTCAGGCAATATTCAAAAGTTTGCCATCATTTTTGGAATGGAGATAGATGCCTTCAGTGGATTTGTCAATCTTGTGGTGGATTTGCAGTGAAAAGAGTATTCTGAAAGGGGTCAGGATGCATCCTTTTTTTTTAACTCTGCTGATACTAAAACTTTCAGAGCAAGCTTTACTGCCATTCTGAGTGGCGCATTAAATGGTTACCCTTCCTGTCTATTGTGTGCAGGCTTTCCTAATATTTGCTCAAATGCCTTATCAGCCATTCTGTATCTGCTTACAATACTGGTAAAAAAAAAAAAAATAATCATGCCAATGTGTATTAGCCAAATTTTTTGCTCTTAAATATCACCTTTTTCTCTTTCTGGTGAAATAATATACCAGGTATATAATTTCAAATATGTCTCTCTTTCTTCATTTTGCAATGGCATCAAAGTGTTCATATTGGTATAAAATTATTTAAATATGTCAATATGTTTATTCTGCATATCAAATAATGAATTCATATTGGTGAAAAAACTTTTATATGTAAAATATGTGAATGTGGACTTTCTTGAGCTTAAGTTTTCAAAAATCACTGAATGCATGCTGGTGAAAAATAATTCCAATTAACTAATGCCTCTGACTCAATCTCCAGAAGTGGCCTATTTACAGAACTGAAAAAAAAAGAAGACGACTGTTTTTCTTGATAATAATAATAAAAATTTAATTTACATGCATGTAATTTAAATGCATATCTGTTAGTTCAACTAGGCTGGACATGCAGGATTGTTATTTTGTCATCATGTACCATTCCTTTTTCCTCATTATATACCTACAGTGTTTGCCGCATAGTACTAATCCTATTTCAGTGTACTTTAGTTATGCTGTTGATTTGAAAATCATTGTTTTACCATATATAATTTTACTGTACTGTAGTAATAAAATGTATTTAAAATTTATACTAATTTTGCTTTTTCTATGATTTAATAAAAAAAAATAAAATCTCCTCTTCAATAGTTATACTGCACAGCTACACTGATATTTAATAGAACCCTTGGTAGATAAAAGGCTATATCGGAATAGATGAAAGGACCTGTAATAAACAGTAGGTTAGAATAAATGAAACACAGGTGTGAGTTTGTGTTCATTACAAACTCTTTGAATTGTTAATCTTGTTAAAAGTTACATCAAGTGTATTTATGATATGCAAATAGTTATATACCAAGTTTTTAAATATTTTTTTAAACAGGTAGAGGGCTTTAAGCAAGAAAAAGAAATGACTTCTGAGGAGTATGGAATCTCTTGCAGAGTACAAAATCAAATGGAACAAAATCTACACAATGAAACTGTTCAAAGTAAGAAACGCTACTTTTGTAAAATATGTCAAAAAGGTTTTTCTCGCTCTTCAAAATTAAAAGATCACTACATGGTTCATAGTGGAGAGAAACCGTTCAAATGTCCAACATGTGAAAAATGTTTTTCTCAATATTCCAACTTAAAAGTGCATCAGATGACTCATACTGGGGAAAAAAAATTCAAATGCCCAATATGTCAACATGGAGTTACTACATCCTCCTCTTTGAAAATACACCAACGAGTCCATTTGGGCGAGAAACCATTTCAATGTCAAACATGTGATAAATGTTTCTTTACAGCTTCAGCTTTGAAAACTCATCAGGTGGTCCACACAAAGGAAAAGAGATTCAAATGTCCAACCTGTGAGAAAAGTTTTACGCAGCTGTCTACCTTGAAAACTCATATGCAGATTCATACAGGTGAAAGGCCATTTAGATGCCCCACGTGTCAAACAGGCTGTGCAAGCTCTTCGGCCTTGAGATATCACATGAGTATCCATACTGGGGAAAAACCCTACAAATGTCAGATATGTCAGAAAGGTTTTTCAAGTTCTTCCAAACTGAAATATCATCAGGTTACCCATACTGGGGAAAGACCACATATATGTGAAATATGCCATAAAGGTTTTTCTAAATCTTCCAATTTGAAAACACATCAGCGACTTCACACTGATAAAAAACCTTTGCTCCAATATTTGCAGAAATAACTTCTTTGCAGAGCTGGAAAAAACTAAACTTAAACATAAAAAATTTTCAAGGTGCTGAAAGTTTGGATAGAAATTTTGCTTCTATCATCAAGAGCTGCAACTTATAGCAGTAAAATGTATTGTTCATTCCTTGGTAGATAAGAGTCCATATCTATGCTACAAGTGAGGACTTTTTAACTTGCCTCTTGGTTAGGGTTATCAGACACCTGCATGACCAAGGGAGGTCAGAAAAGAGGACAAAGCTTTACAAAGGAGAGGAAAAAAAAATATGTAAAAATTAAATTTTACAATGTATATAATGTAATGGGGATTTGAAATTTCTATATTAAGTATAATAAATATTTTTTTAAAGTTTAAAAAGAAATTAATCAAAATTTCCCCCGAGGACTAAAAAATATTTATGTTGAGACTATATGTCTTTGGGTATTTCACACTTAGGCCCTATTAATTCATGAATTTATACCTATGTTGTTGTAAGGACATTTAAACCTAACTTTTGGTAGACAAGGTAGTCTATACTATATTCTTGTTGATATAAGGACATTTTAACTTTGATTCTATACTCTTGTTGATGTTAGGACATTTTAACTTTGATTCTATACTCATGTTGATGTTAGGACATTTTAACCGGGCTAAAAGCCAAAACAAACAAATTGTATACATTTTTGTGTTGTATGTTTGCTGTTGCTGCTCTCACTTCCCATACACCAGTCCAAGGCATTATCTGTGGTACATCTTGATTATCTAACCAGAAAGTTTGGAGACCGGCCTATACACTACTGACACCAAGAAAATGCTTGAACATGTCATCCACTTAGCAGATATAAGAATCTCACAAGGCATTCTCTGACAAGATAAAAACAAACCATTTATCTGCTAACCATGCACAAATCAATCCTTAGGACTTAAGATACCAATGTAAACTGTCTGTCAAGGAGTTGTATAGTAGCATTGTACATAAGAAATGAATTGATTAGTTTAAAGAAAAAATCTTCTGGATCACTGCTGCCAAGTGATGTTGACATTGTGTATATGTGATGCTGTTAAGATGTAGAATTATTCCTTTTGGCAGGAGTTCATATTATAGTGATGTGTAAAATGTTAGAGTGTGTTATTAAAGCAACTCATTAATCTGGTGTTATATCTTTGGCATTATTTATTCTTTCAAGTATATCATTTTTAAGTTAAGTGAGGTGAAGCTAGACACTGCCCAATTTTTGTTAATATTAGTAATACCAAGATACAATTAGGTTCATGATGATTGTAATTGTATTAATAATCCATATTATATAAACAATTATTATTTAATAATCGTAGTTTATAGTAGTTTATATCGCTGGTCAACACCTACATTAGTAATAAAATATTATTTTCAGTAAAAACTTCAGACTTCAGGAGTATTATGCATATGATTTTGATTATTTTTTATTGATCAATTTCATGAGGACATCGGGGTTTACAATGTATATTAAGTATCAATAACTAAATGTATGTACATGAATACATTTATTGCATAAAATATATATAATTTTGGGTCCCATTCCAATCAAAACATTGCTTAATACTTTACTTTTTAACGCCAAAAGCGTTTTCTTACATTCTTCATTGCAGAAACGCATTCTCCTGACAAGTATAGCTTATTATTCATCAATGGAGTTCGGGGCGAAGCCCTGACGCCAAAAGCGTTTTCTTGCATTCTTCATTGCAAAAACGCATTCTCTTGACCTAAAGCTCATTATTCATACTATTAAAAAAGGACCTTTCAAATAATGTTGTACTTGAAAAATATTCTAATATAAATTTATAGGCCCATAATACATTGCGAATAAAACTGATTTGTTCCTTGAAAAGATAAGATACCCCACAAATTTAGATTTTTGCTTTGAGGATCACCGCCGAAAAAAATAATTATTCGATAAATAGTATTTTAGAAAGTTGCAGTATAAATTATGAGTTATAGTCCCAAATTTATTTAACTAGAAAAATATCAGATTGATTAAAGGTTGGGAAAAGGCGACTATGAAAACATTATTTGAGTTTAGACTTTTATACTGAAAAATTTCGTTTGAATTCTAACTTTTCCAATGCAAAGTCTTTCTTAAAATAATTATGATAAATTCATGTGAAATTACATAAACTCTGTCTGGAAATGGGAGGGGCGGTAGAGTGAAAACGATTAATCCTCGCTCCTTTAATAATTTCTGCTAAAGATTGCATTTGGCATTAAAGAATAGGGGTGGGGCGACTCGATATAAGAATTTAATTTATAGTGTATATAAATTATATTAGTGACAGATTTTTTTAAATTTTGTAATTTCTTAACTATAATACAAAAAGAAAAAGTATTGATTTGTCCGATGGGGGAAATGCGATTGCATGTATCGCCACTCCCACCTGGTACAACCCTTTTTCATTTAAATTTACTAATGATACAATTTGAGATTAGAGTATGGTACGACATAATATACAATGGGTCACATATCAATACGTAGTTTATATTATATAGATATTCAACTAATTTTGTTCACAAACTATGATTCTCCACAAAAATAGGAGGTAGAGGTATTCGCCCCCCCCCCCCCCACCAATCGGCTAACAGGGAACGACATAATATAAAGATCGGTTAAAATATCAATAACAAGTTTCTATAATGTAGATATTTAATGGATTTTGTTAGCAAGCTGTGATTTCTACAAACTAAATGGACCGCCCCCCCCACTCGAAAGTGTAAGGGGGGGGGGCGATTTGATACCATCGACCCCACCAAATCGGCCAACATACTAGAGGGGGGGGGCGAAATAATCTAAAAATAGGTTGAAATATAAATAATTAGTATATATTTTTGACATAAGTAATAAATTCGTACACAAATTGTGTGAATCCTATACTAAAGTTCGTCCGCCCCCCCCCCCCCCCATTTGGGGGGGGGGGGGGTCGGCCTAGTGGGGGGGGCGATCTCCCCTACCGCCCCCCCCTGGATCCGCCAGTGACCACCACACATAACCAACACTGCTGTAGTTGAGTCCGTCTTCTCTAGTCCCGCTGTGAACAGGCTGTAACAACCATCTACCATTGAATCCCACACAGTACACTGTCGCCCCGCTGCTACCTGCGCAGGTCGACGTTTTATAGAAATACCAGTTGGCAAACTTATATTCCCCAGACTGTACCATATTACACCATGTACCAAACGTGATATGTTTTGAACACCCGTGGGGGTGTGAAACTATAAACATCAGCCTGTCCCAATCTCTAGAATGCACATATTTCTCAAACATCTTGTCATAGACATTGCCTCTATGTGTCACCATTTTATTGAGCGTCTTTGCCAAGTCTTTATCACATGTAATGCAGCTCAGTAGACACCAGTCTTTAACTACGTCTACCTTTAATAGACGATTAGTTGTAAGTACGATTTTGGGACTATCAGACTTGTCAAAAAATAATCTGATAGAGGAACTCCTGGCTTCTATGTCATCGAATATGACATGAGCTGCTGTTTCAACTTGAAGCTCCCACCAGACTCGGCTGGGTGATTGTGATATTTCACATTTGTCACACGGACAACTTTCTTCCCTTTTGCCAACAGCTTTATTCCGTCCTTGTTTCAATTTGTAGATGTTAAAAATTTTTCCTGTTCCAGTTCGATATGTGCTAGTGTTTTTCAGTGTGTTAAAAGGATATGGATCAGACGTGCCTGGCCAAACGTCTGGTCTGTTAGGGCTGACTGTTTCAACGGCTACTCTGACCGTAAGGTCAGATACAGATTTCACGTAGTTGTAGACGTGAATGTCACGATATCCTTCGGGCAAACTGTTCATGTTGAACTTGTCTATTGGTATGAAATCGGAGTGACTTGGATTCTTCTTACACGTTATGAAATGTTTATGTAACTCACATTCTCCACTGAGTGACAATTGGGTCTCATCTTGCCCTGTAACAGAAGTATCACAACTTAGTAAATTCATTCAGATAATCTATTAAAATAAACAGAAAAAAATACATATAAACAAGCAAAATACAAAAAAATACTTCAAAAAAAAAAAAACAAAGCTTTATATTTAGTGTATCAGTTAGTTTGGATCATTAATTTAATTAATTCGTGAAAATATGCAGGTCGCAACTGGGTTTGCTTAGTTATGTGAAACACTGCACTCAGCTGTAATCTTCGGAATCGAAGGCAAAAACAGCTATTATTATGATTATACAAAAATATGTCAAATCATTTGCAGTGATTACACACAAAAATTAATTTCATTGTCATGACTTTTTTTCAAATCCTAAGAATATTTCCTTTTTAAATCTTTGAATATTAGGGCATACTGTTTTAAGGTTTAATTGTAAATTTAGTTAAATTTTTTTAATATAAAAATTATTATTGCTGAATTCACTACAAAATGAAATTAAGCTAATGGGAACCTGCAGTCTGACAATATTAGAAATTTCAAGTTTAAAATTACCCAAGGCCAAGGTCTCCTCTAGTGGCTACATCCAGTCTATTTCTTTGCTTATTCATTAAGTTTGTTACCCACTAAATCTTGGTTAACCATGTATGTTGATGAAAAAGCTAAAACATAATTCCTTTTTCGACCACAATTTTGAAATTTTACTGAAACATTTAAATGCAGCCATATGACTATTGTTCCTCCATGGAATTTTCCATCGTTTGGTGGCCAAGGGAGCTTGACCTGTTTGGGGGCCTTGTATTTTGCGTAATATTTCGTTTAATTAATTAAAAAACACTCATTTGGGGCCCGGGGGGATTTTCAAATTCTCCCCCCACCCTAGCTACGCCACTGCGTGTCTCCTGTGTTAACATTCTTTTTTGCTGAAGACGTAAATTTTGTAAATCTTTTTTCCCCCTGCAACTCAATTGGAACATCAGGAACAGATTAATAATTGTCATTTGTATTGAATTTTTTTCTTTAATTTTAGAAGCGAATCGTAATTTCTTCAAAGAGCATTGTTATGTGAATCGCATAGATATCAGTGTCCTTAGGCAGTAATTCATTTGTCAACAAACAAGTTATGTGAGATTGTAAAAAAAACTCTTTAAAACTGATTTAATATCTCGATAAAAGAGAAAATGATATAATCAATGAAATCGTTCCTAGCAGTTGGAGGTTGGTTTTATTCATTAGCGTAAGATGTATATCACGTAAAACCATTTTTTAGCCTGCTTTAAGTCATCGCCAACCATTGAATCTTCATGTTTCTAAAAAAAAAAATGATTAAAGAGCTTAACAAAACGAGCAATAACAAATCCCTTTCGAAATCCAGCGAACTTCATTTTACAAATAGAGTCTAACATCTTTTTCATCTTTTGTTTCACAAAACTGTTGAAAGATGCGATCATTGTCGTCATGGGTTTGTATTTTATTTACATTTTTATAATTAGATTCAAATAGAAGTTGCGGACTAAACTCACAAGGTGAATAGTGAATAGATCTGTTCTTCATTCTATACTACTTATGAAGCCATGTTGTAAAATGTTTTACATGTTTCGGATGTTCCTTCAGAGTTGAAGATAGTTTACTTCCTAGTCCAAACCTCCCGCAGGACGACGGGGGATGGGAGCGGGCAGGGTTTGAACCCTCGACAGTCGATAGATCCGAACGACAGTCCAGCGCGCAAACCGCACGACCAGGCAGCCATCCTTATATTCTTTATAGAAAAGTCGATGGCACAGCACCAGCCATTGAAGTTTCCATCCACTGATGGTTCCCAATATGTCATCATAAGCTACATAACTAGACAATTTTGAAATAATATTTCATCACTAACAGAAAAAAAAATTTCGTGTAACATAGTGTTGTAAATCTAAGGCAGGCAACTCAACGAAGTTCTACAGTAAATAAATAAGTGTGTTTATTCAACAGGACAAACACATAACAGTCTACTATATCCAGAGTCATGTTCCTAATTCTGCCATTCCTTTCCCCAGGAAACCTGAATACGGACCAACGACAGCCTTTCCCGCTTCGTTCCAGGTCCCTACTACAGTCTTCACAAAAGATGGCTCCTTAGTTCCCACCAATTCTGATTCTCTTGATACCGATGTAAACACTCCTTTTCTCTCATACTGCGTCTTCCTGTCCGTTTTTTGTTTTTAATATTGTTTTAATAGTAGATTTTTATAATTGCTCATGAATATTTTGAAATTATTTTTGGATATTGCTATATGTTCGTGAAGACGACTTGGTTTCACAAGCTCATCTGAAAATACCTAAATAAGGCCAAAAGCTTGTTATTTCTGTAAAAATAGGATGAAGAACTCTTTTATAGAGAGAAAATATTTACACGAAGGAAAATGTTACAATTATTGAACACAGATCTAAACAGAAAACGTGTCTCAACTTATATCGCATAAAACAGCGGTGCCTAACAGTTTTCAGACAAGTAGGCCTATTTGCTAGTCACGGGCCGCATCATTGCAAAAAAATATCGTCTAGTACATTGTAAACGGGCCGGATATAATATAGACCGCGGGTTGAAGGCTGCCTTAAAACTTAATTAAAAAATTCTTTACCATGTCTGAACCACGAAGAACTTGAAGATTGGACCTCTCCTGTGATAACAAATAAAAGTGCATTTCAATGTTTAGACAAGATGAAAATTATTTCAGTTAGGATAAAGAGAAACTGCAGTCATTGGGATACTGTTTGGTTATTATTATTCTTATAATCCAACTCTGTTGCCTACAGAAAGTGCAATGGTATCAATTAGTTTGGATCAATCCTGTAATTAAATTAGACTTGACAAACAATCATAAATCTGTTCGATTGGAAATATTTTTACCTCTTGTTTTTGTCATGCGCAGTCTCATGTTTTAGCTTTCTCAATGCCCTATGATCCTGTCACTTGTCTGGACCAGTTGGGAAAGGAAGGGGGGGGGGGGGGAGAAAGGGGTAGGCCTGTGTAAATGTTACCGTGATCGCTTTTTAAGCGCAAAAAAAAAACGTACGATTTGAATTCGAACTCGAGCCTCATCAAGGGAATTAATTCAAATTATACCACCACACCTATTAAGTACAATTTCTTTCGCTTTTTAGATACCAAGCAAAATAATTAATTGCCAATAGTTAATTAATTAACAGATTAACTGGTTAATTTTTAAAAAATGATTATTGTTTTGTCTAGTACAAGAAATATGTGTGAAACATTTCAGCTTGATCCGAGATTGGGTGTGGGAGAAATAATGTGTACAAACTTTTTAATCAGACAGACAGACAATGCTGATATAAGCTTTGTAAGAAGTAAAAATGCATTCGTTTTCATTTATTAAGAGATAGAAGCATGGTCTCACTACAATCTCTAGCAATAAACTGTATATATTGGTTTTATCAACAAATCTTTTCTGCCAGACAATATCATGCAATATAGTCTTTGTTAGTGTAAACTCGCATGAGCTACGCTCCCAAGTTGACTCCGGGTGGAAACGGTCGTTGGAGGAGACGACTAAGTCGATGTGGAATTAAAACAAGACTACAGTTGGGGTGCCTAAGAACTTTGTGTTTAAAATACAATAAAGCCCCAACAGCCCTGTCACTATCCACACGCCGTTCCACAAGGAACTTTTCCATGGTGGGCACTCGGAGCAGTTGTGGGACATTTAAAATGCCGCCCCCCCCCCCCCCCCCCAATCCTTTTCTCCTTGTATGTTTTAAATCGAATTAACGAAATGAAATTTCAATTAAAAAGGTGTCGTTGTTTTTGTTCGTTTCGGAAATAAATGTTGCTTACATAGTTTTTAAGCGTTGTAAAACGTCCTTACAGGAGATAGTATTGAAGATTGGGCAGGTTCTTTCTCCTGGCGACTACAATGCATTTTCTTTTCTCGTAATAAGAAGAGATAATCTTAAAAAAAAGGCCTTTATTAATGTGTTTCCTTTTAGAAAGGACATTTTATCCTAGTAAAAAAAAAAAGTCGAGGGTTATTAAGTCTAAAAATAAAGAGGCAGCCCTGGTCAACAGTATTTTACGAGGGGCATTCTAGGTACATATAACACACGGACGTCTGTAATGGGCTTGATATTTTTATGATCATCTTTGTGATAGGACATAGGACCCGCTGCCTCCTGATTTACCAGGAGCTCCAGGAAATCTCCTTAAATTGCAAAATATACGAAAAAATCCTGGAAATATACGGAAATTATTAAAAACTTCTGAAAACTCATACAAATCTCCTGAAATATATAGACGAAAATCGTAATTTCGGGGTGTCATTCAATATAAAAAACGCCAATCATACGCTCGATAAAAAAAAAAACGGCATTATGCAATACCAGTAATTGTGGAATCTAGTGAAAGAAGTTTCTTGCGCCTCAAACTAATGAAGAATTACTTGAGGTCAACAATTCTCAAAGATTTGGTAATTCTTGCTATTGAGCGTGATCTATGTAGGAAACAGAATTCTTATGATATACTGTATGACTTCGCTACACGCAAGGCTCGTGTAGTAATTCTGTGCGTTGTAAAGAATGAATAAAATGCAAGGACGAATATATTTTCTAGTACAAACTCTTAATCTTCACTTTTTATCCATATCCCTACCCAAACTGGGCCCCGCGAAATCCGTTTCATATTGGGCCCCACAATGGTTAAGTCCGGCCCTGCTATTTAGTGACGGGTGAATACAGAATAGATTACTTGTTCTCTTTCCATGACTTCTTGGTCACAATGGTTAAGTCCATCCCTGCTATTTAGTGACGGGTGAATACTTCTTGTTCTCCCCCCCCCCCCCTCTTGTTTTTTCGCCTCTAAAATTATGTGGGGTAACTCTAGTCCGTCCGACTTGCATAAATAAAAGAGTGCTCTTTCCATTACTTGAGGTCCAAACTCTTGAAACTGAGAGTATAGAGGCTTACAAATAGTCTTTTACTTTTATTATGCGCTCTGGACTGTCCCAGGCTCGAACTCTGCCTGGCGCCGTCATTCGGGAGGTCTGGAGTAAGGTGTACATTATCATTACTTCTAAAGGAACATTCAAAACATGTAAAACAACTAAACGGTAACCTCTAGCCAGGTCTAGCGTCTCAGATGTTTCATATAAAAAACAAAGCTTAGGCCTATAGATCAAGTTTTAGAATACAAAAATTTATAAAAGAAAAATAGTTTATATTCTGTTAGGCTCTTCCACACTGTGCCTTATGCAGATAAGTCAAATCAAATAACAAAATCAAATAACACAGGCAAAAGGCCAACAATATAAGTTAGTTGACGCTGACAGCGAATGTCGAGCAAGAAGTTAAATAATAATAAAGAAGGGAACCATCGAATGTCGTCAAGCTAAATCTCTACGTCCTCAAAACATGTCTCTCTCTAACGCAGTGGTTCCCAAACTTTTTTGTCTTTTAGACCCCTTGCCATGTTTTCTTGTTTTCGGTAGACCCCCTGTTTAATTTGCACATTTTTTCAAATTCATCATAGAGATTTTTGTTTGAAACCAATTGAAATAAAAATTAATATGTATTGCTGGAATCACCAAACACACTGGAAATGTCGTTTTGCAGGTTTATCATCAGTTGGTCCCACGGATGTTATGTTTCAAATAGGAATTTGTTGCTCTATGAAGTAGTGCTTCAAACATTCAATATTAATTAATTAATTTGCCTCAAGTATCATTGTAAAAGTTTTCTCAAAGAGCAGTTTATTGTGTATTTCTTAATCTTTCAAGTGTGGCTCAAATATTGAGTCCGCGAAGATGTTCTCACTACCAGGAGAAGGGGAGAAGCCCGTAAGCATGAAGGGCTCATTAGCCTTGGCTGCCCACCTAGCAAAAGTAAAACTAATTCAAAAACTCTCCTGCTTTGCAACTCAAACATGGGAATGGTTTTGTGGGTCAACCCTGTGGAAAAATAAGGAGCCAGCCACCCTAATGCAGTTAGCAGCACACATCACTACACCCTGTCAGAGCCTGTGACACTGCTAATCCGAAACTGTGTATATGTCGTTTGCAAATATTTACATAATAAGCTTTTAATTTTATAACTCATGCCACCGACGTGTCTTTGAACTGTAGAGTTGCTTAAAGCAATTCTTTTAATATCAGGTGTAGCTTTGTGTAAATAGTTTTTACAACTACAACGGCTGGTAAAATAAATGTTTTACCTTTTGTGTTTTACGTATTTGGTCATAAAAAAGTAAAGTTTCCCTTTCAGACCTTGTGATGATGTTAAGATCATCTGTTTCTTTGGCCAACGGTTAACGAGCAGGGTGTCATGTGGGCAGCACAACGACCAACCGCCTTTACTTTTCCTAACTTAAGTCAGGTACCCATTAGAGTTGGATAGACTCGGGGAGCCCTAAAAATCCTGACATTCAAAATTCACCGAGATTCGAACCCAGGACCCCAGGTTAGGAAGCCAAGCGCTTAACCACTACCACACTATTTTGCTATAAGTAAACAGATATTGTAAGACGCCCACATATCATCATCTTCTCATTACGATGTCGAAGAGATATTTTGTGGGTCTATTCTAAACTTTATCTTTGAATGTTTGAAATTTGTTCAAATCTTTTTATCATGGTGACATTGTCTCAGATAATCCTCCAGCGTAATTAGTTTCATATCTGCATAAAAAAGGCAATCGGCATGTTTGATAAGAAAGGAATGAACAATTTTAACTAATCACGCTATAGTTTGCATTTCTTTTTGCTCAACAGTCCTTGCATGTAGACAAAATGAAGTGATTGAAATAAGTCTGGAAAATAAATACAACCATTTTTCGTTTGGATAGCAGGATAAATAGTTCAAGGATTAACTCACGTACACATGATATATTAGTGTGAAGAATTACATTAATAAGATGTACACATGATATATTAGTGTAAAGAATTACATTAATGTGAGGTACACATGATATATTAGTGTGAAGAATTACATTAATGTAAGGTACACATTATATCATGGGCGTAGCCAGGATTTTTTTTCGGAGGAGGGGGGGAGTTGGGGGGATTTCCCCCCCCCCCCCCTCACCCGTTCTCTCCCCCCCCCCCCGAAAAAAAAAATATATATGTTTGTATGGATGGATGTGTGTGTGTGCACATAATTAATCTTTATTACATTACAACTTTGCTTCATTCTTTTGGAAGTCGTTTATTGTGCCCAAGAATAGGTTCTTCCTGGAGTTAATGAAAAAATTGACTCCTTGCCCTTGCCAGCAAGGGGTCTGGGGGAGCGCTGAGAGCTTCCTCAGCGCGGGGCGGAGCCCCGCCGCCAGGCACTATTTCTGGTATTGAAAGCCAACTAAATGCATATTCTGAGGTACTACAGTGCATTATTTTGCTATTAAAAAGTTTTATTTCAAAAACCTAATGTGCTATTCTTACTGACTTAGACCCTCCCGCGCTGTTCGGCGCATTTGCTGACAAGCTGTTTCCACAAAAATCTGTCACTGGATCTGAGGACCTCCATGAAAGTGTGGCGCCACGTAGTACTACGATGTCATCGCTACATGTCCCGCAAACCTCATGCGACGCTCTGTCACAACCTTACTAAGGGGTCGACTCTCATTAGGATTTCCTTGATTTAGACCCGATCTCTATAACTGACTCCTAAAATCCGTCTTATACATCTTTTTAAAGCCACATTTAGTGCTTTTCAATTTTATTGTACTTTATTAATGGAACCCAGCCACTGGTAGACATGTGTAACTTCTCTTGACTACGATTTTGGAATTAGGTGACTATTTTTCTTAACATGTGATATCGAAAAGTTTTATCGTTAAAAGCATCTGTTGGGGGGGTTTAAACTAAAAATATCTGGAGTTGTTGGTTTTTTTTAAAATTCAAAACCACATTTAGCTACGGTCATAGAATTTGGTGACTGTAGTTTGCTTTAGAAATAATATTAAAGAGGGATGCTTTCAACCTTAAAACGCTCTGTAGGGGGATTTTAAACTCAAAATTTTCTTCAGGTTTTTTTTAATTTTTAAAGAAGACATCTGGAGGAGAGGGGTTGAAACTCAAAACCGCCCATAGGCTTGGCTATGCTCAAAGACTTTTAGTGTGTAATTTGTTTTTTTTATATTGAAAAGGTATTTTTTAGCATCAAATCCCTCTGAAGGGAAATTTAAACTCAAAACACTCAATAGGTTTGGATACGCTCATAGCATTTTGATTGCGAAATTTATTTATTTTTTATTTTGAAGATTTATTTTTTATCTTCAAACCCCGCTGGCGGGGGGGTTTTAAACTAAAAAACCCTTTGGCTATGTTCATAGCATTTTGAGTGAGTAATTTGCTTTTTTATATTGAAGAGGGGTTTATCGTAAAATTGGGAGAAGGGTTTTAAAATCTAAATCTTCCTTAGTTGTGCTCTTGGAATTTTGGGATTGTCGTTTCCATTTTTTTTTGTTTATAGAAGAGGAGGATTTTAAATGCAAAACCCTCTGGTAGGGGGTTTCAAACTCAAAACCCCCTGGTAGGGAGTTTTTAAACTTAAAACCCCCCTGGTAGGGGGTTTCAAACTTAAAACCCCCTGTTAAGGGGTTTTAAACTCAAAACCCCCTGGTATGGGGTTTCAAACTCAAAACCCTCTAAACCCCCTGGTAGGGGTTTTTCCAACTCAAAACCCCCTGGTAGGGGTTTTCAACTCAAAAGCCCATTGTCTGTGCTAGGGCAAGTGATGAATTAGTATTAAAATTTCACCTAAAATAAACAAAATTAAAGCAAAAGATCAGTCACTAAACTCCGATGGGGGTTTTAAACTCAAAACCCCAGGTATGGGGTTTTAAAATTAAAACCCCTTGGTAGGGGTTGCAAACTCAAAACCCCTCTAAACCCCCTGGTATTGGGTTTTCCAACTTAAAACCCTTTGGTAGGGGTTTTTCAACTCAAAAACCCATTGGCTGTGCTAGGGCAAGTTATTATTTAGTATTAAAATTTCACCTAAAATAAACAAAATTAAAGCAAAAGATCAGTCACTAAACTCCGACACCCTCCCTTGGAGGGGGGGGGGAAATTCATTTGGGGGGGGGTTGAACCCCAAACCCCCCTTGGCTACGCCCTTGCATTATATATTAATGGGATGAAGACATGATATATTAGTGTAAAGAATTACAGTAATGTGAGGTACACATGATATATTAGTGTGAAGAATTACATTAAAATGATGTACACATTATATATTAGTGTAAAGAATTACATTCATGCGATGTAAAAATTAAAGTCACGACCTGCTTAAATGAAATCTATTATCGTAGACCCCCGAGGACACCTCATAGACCCCCAGTTTATTTTTTCACTTTCATAGACCCCTTGGAAGTCTTCGTAGACCCCTGGGGGTCTATATAGACCACTTTGGGAATCACTGCTCTAACGCGTCAAAAGTAGTCTGTTTACATTTCGCTATTCTTCCTAAAATCCTAGTCTTGTTTTTTACTAGTCGCGTCACTTTCTCTAAGTCAAAACTTTCCCTTTCCATGAAACAAATAAAGAATTTCTAATCGTGCCATAACTATCAGAGGCGTCGTTGGGGCTGGTGTAATTCTGTGTTATTATTATTATTACTTTATTATTATTATTATTTAAAGGTGTCAACCCACCTCCTTCCCAGTCACCTAGTCCTAAAATATACTTTCGCTATATTTTTTTTTGTTTATTCCTTTTGTTGAAAATTAATACAAAAAAAATGTAATAGTGGCTGACATTCAATGTTTGTAAAAATTTGCGTCGATGTTGTTTTTTTTTAAATTTTCCGTTTTTTTTTTTCTCCGACATTTCAACACTTTGGTGCCACCCGGTGTCGTTCTCACCCCTTGACCCCTAGCGACGCCACTGTATATAACGATACATAGTGTACACTATCCTCCAGCTTATCGAGATCTTGGAGAAGTGCTAATAAAGTGTCATCAAGACATAGAGATTTATTCGTAATTTAAAAAAATGTTTTGGACAAATACAAACAATGCCCACGGTACATTACCTTGTAAATGAATATCAGCTGCGGATATCTGCGAACAGTAGAAATAAAAAAAAATAGAATAACAACAACAAAAGCGGCAAAAAAACAACAACAAAAATAACAACAATAATAACACTAACAACAACGATAACAACAAAAACAATGACAACAATAAAAACGACGACATTTACAATAACAACAACAACGACAATAACAACAACAACGACAATAACAACAACGACAACATTAACAAAACAACAATAACAGTAAAAACAATGACAACAAGAACAAAACAACCACGACAATAACGACAGCAACGACAACATTAACAATAATAACAACAATGACAACAACAATGACGAAAACAACGACAATAACAACAACAACAGCAAACAAACAACGCCAACAATAACAACGACAATGACGACGACAAAACATCACTGTTAAGTGCTACATATAGGCCTTACTAACAATATGAAAGTAATAATACCTTCTCCAATTTTGTCTGCTTGAAGATTGTGAGCTTTGCACCCATGACCTAAACTAAGGATGTTGTCAATGTATTTTATTTAATTAAACACTGTAAAAAAAATGAACAGGAAAATATTTATTTAGTCTATTTAAAATATTTTATATTGCAAGGCAATGTATCTCAACATCTGTAATCCTATATTTATTTAAAGTAAATTTATGCTTATGTTATTTTAAAAAAATATTTAGTTGTCAAATAATGTTTATTTAAAGAAAACTCGTATCAATGTAGGCCTATACATCTAGATGTACACTTATTTATCTACCTAAATATTTCTCTTTTAGTTCAAATTGTATTTTTGATATAGCATAATCCCATGTACTAAATACGCCATGGACAATTCTACTAGCCTGTAAGTCTTATATCTATATAATCCTGTTGAAAAGTAAATATTTGTCAGCCTTACTATTTAATTTATTGATCAAGAACTTTCCATTCATGACAGACAGAAATGCTGGCATTGAAATTATCTCAGTCACACATCATCGATTGCAGCATTGCCGACTAAAATGTATATATTTAATAATATTATTTTGGTTATAAAGTCAGTGGTTTACTAAATGTTGCATGTAAGAACCCTTTCTGTTTATGGTTTGAGTTTGGGTCTAACTAATGGCCCATTAAAAGAAGACTTTAAAAATTAAAAAAAAAGTATAGTTCCCCTTTCAGACCTTGCGATCTATAGGGCGGATGAAGTTAAGAACACCTACGGTTAACGAGCAGGGTGTCAGCACAACGACCCACCGCCTTTACTTAAAAAATGCTTTTTAAAATAGTAAATTAATTAATTAATTAATAGTGTCATTGTTATCTTATAGATCATATATTTTGGAATACAGGATATAAAAAGGATATAATTATGTCCTTTGCATTTCATGTGTCAATCTAGGTTAATTAGACTTTGAAAAGTAGCATAAGTTAGGTCTGTAAAGTTAAATGAGAAAGATAAAATTTTAAAAAAATCCCTACTAACAACAACATGTGTATTAATGTTTTTGAAAAAAAAAAAGGGGTAGCAATGGTATTTTATCAATGAAGTCTCTGTATCATTCGGAAAAAGATATGACTAATGTACTGAAAACTGTAGAATCCTCATTTTACTAGTTATCTGACTATTGAGCTGGGTTCTTGTTGAATCGTGTCATTCAATCTTAAGATATATGATGCACACAGATAACCTTACGTAATAGTTAAAGTACACTTTTCTGATGCGATATATGGGGGCAGATGATGTTTCAATGGCCATTGGTTAACGATGATGTCATGTATGACATCACAACGACCAACCACACCTACTTCCCCTGACGTATATCAGTTACCCGTTTGAGTTGGGTGGACTAATTGACATCCTGAAATTCCCGAAATTCAAAATCTCGAGCACATATAGGACTAGAAGGAAATGAATGAGAAGGCTGACACACTTGCCAAGAGTGGGAGAACAAACCCACAAAAACCATTGCACTCTATTCAGAAGAAATGAATAAACTAAGAGTAAATAAAATCAATGAGAAATGGACAAGCTCTCACCTGATTTACAAGAAAGATGATCCCTATTAGAAGCTATCCCGACAAGACCAACGTCTAATCTTTCGAATCAGAACCGGACACAACAGAATGAGGCAACACATGTACCGGAAGCTCAACATTGGAACCATTGAAATCTGCCCATGTGGAGTGTCACCAGAGAATGCTGACCATGTCCTTCAAAACTGTTCTCTTGACCACGAGGCCTGTACAAGACACTGGCTCCAAAAACACCCCAATAGAAAGAAAAACTACATGGAGAGCTCCCTGATCTGGAAACCACTGCGCAGTTCATCTCATGTATTGGTCTAGTCATCTGAACACTCCAACATAACAATGAGAACGAGGAAGAAGAAGAAGAAAATCTCAGTATTCCAGCTGGAGACATCTTGGTACGGAAACCAAGTCGCTTACACTCAGCCACCACGTTCTACAGGCCTCTAGTCTAATTGTTTGGATTTGTGGTCGTCTTCAAGGAGCATTGTTTATGAAGTTGAGTATAAAATAATATAAATAAATATCTTTGTTGATTTCACACACACACACAAAATCAAAACTGGTGTAGGGGGTACGCAGAAAGACGACACTTGTATACAATTATAATAACTTCTTCTCAACATTCAACCGACGACCCTGAGAATCCACGACACACCGAAATCAGTCTGGTTATTAATCGTGCACATTTCATGATTAATTATTCATTTACACAGTGGTAATTCTTGTTTGTTAAATTGTTTATCGCACGCCATTCTAACCTTTAGATTATGGATAAATATTTGAAGCGTAAGCAGACATCTGAAGAAAAGAGAGAGTGTAAGGAAATGGTGACGATAAGCTGAGATGTCGTAAGAGGGGGGTGCACCACGTAAAAAAAAAATGACGTAATTATTCTCATGAATATTTACAATTAGGATTTCTACCGCACAAAGGCAACAGTGATCCTCAGTTTGGAGCCCATCAACTCAAGAAAACATTAAGAAACTGGAACAGACACAAAATAATAAAATAGAGCAGTGAGATTCATAGCAAACGAATATTCCCATTTGACTTGAGTAACACCTTTAGTAAAATCACTAAATTTAGAAAGCCTTCAGGAACAAAAGTAAAGTAGCAATTATACATAAGACACTGAACCATAATCTTCAAATACAAAAACAAAATTTAATAAAATACTCTGAAAGACACAAAGATAAAGGCACATTTCTTGTTCCATATGCTAGGACAAATTTGGACAAACGCTATTTCTTCTTTAGTGTTATTTGAGCATGGAATGGGTTGCCTGAGTATGCCAGGAAAACCAGTGACTTGGCAGAATTTAAGCCATTGGTTAACATGCATGACTAGACGCATAACGTGTAGGACGTAATCATCTTCTTTTCTGAAATAATTTCTGTATTATATAAGATAAGATACGATGATCATCCACAATGTGTCCTACGTTTCAATGCGTTATTGAACGAAAATTTGAGACCTGCTAAACTGAAGCGTCACTTGTAACAAATCATTAGGCAGTTGTTTGAGACAAACATCTATAAAAAAGCTAACAAGATCCTCGAAATAAAGAATCACCCTTTGTGTCAGGATTTTGTGATTTTACCATCACAAAAGAGATACAAGACACCGATGGCAAAGATAAACAGACACAAACACTCTTTTGTTCCACTGGCAATCAAATCATTAAATAAGAACAATATGATATAAACTTTGTCACATGTAAATTATGAGTGAGTCTGGTGTGAATGTACACTTTGGTTTCTTATAATGTTTTTTGTTTGGTGTAATGCACAAATTGTAAGACAAATTTCCATACGGACAATAAAGATTATTATTATAAAAGAGCGAGTATTCATTCTCTGGCGAAGCCAGGGTCGAGTTTCGTTAAAGGGAAACAAAATTCATCGTAGTCCCTTTATCAGTTTCCACCGAGGAATTTTCTGGTGATGTGGCAGGTCTGCAGAAGTACCGCCCTCTGACAGGCAACGAGAATGTTCCTAGGAATGCCAAGGGCCTTGAAGGTATCTGTGAGGTCAGTTGTTATTCTTCCATCGGTTGATATGACAATGGGGTATATTGTTATTTTAGATAATTTCCATAAACGCTTAATCTCCAAGCCAAGTTTCTTATATTTTCGTTGTTTTTCCAGCTCAGTTTTTTTTAAATTATGAGATAGTGGTACGGCGATGTCAATAATGGTAGCGGCTTTTTCTTTTTTATTAATGAGCAGCAGATCAGGGCGATTAAAATCTACCGTTTTGTCAGTCAAAATAGGCCTATCCCAGTACAGTAGATGATCCGTAGACTCGAGAACCTCTTGTGGTGAGTATTTATAATACGGAGGAGTATCCTTACCGATCAAATTGTGTGTCAAAGCCAAGTGCTGGTGTATTAGCTTTGCAACTTGGTTATGGCGACCTAGGTAGGCAGATTCCGATAGGGCTGAACATCCCGCCATTATGTGTTCAATTGACTCACCCACATTTCCACATTTTCGGCATTTGTCAACAATATTGAGTTTTAGGATATGTTTCTCGTAATTTTTTGTTCTAATTACTCTGTCCTGTATTGCTGTGACAAAGCCTTCAGTTTCAGGGTAAAGATGACCTGCTATTAGCCATGCTAAGGAAGCAGCCTTGTCAATGTTGTCCCCATGTAACAAAGCCGGGAATTTTCCGTGGAGGGTTTTTTCTTCCCATTGGCGAATCTCATGCCCGACGTCGTCCAAACCGACATTAACATCAACATTGTTTAGGTTCAGAGGGGTTACATCATAGTCATATTTGCGTAGGAAGAAAACTAGTTCATTGCTGGAGGCGTGCAGTTTTGATCGTATTTTGGAAACTTGCGTCTTACACAGTTTGAAGATGTTCTGCAATCCACGGCCTCCATCCTTCCGGGGCAGGTATAGCCTTATGGTGGAGGACTTGGGGTGTAAACATCGGAATTTGGTTAATAGTTTCCGCGTGAGTCTGTCAATGTCATGTAGGTCGGTATCAGTCCATTTGAGGTAGAGGAGCACTGGGACGGCCCAGCTATTTATTGCCGTGATGAGATTACTGCCAGACAGTTTTGTGTTGAGAATTTTATTTACTCTCTGCTTGTATTTGCCAAGAAAGGCCTCTTTTAATTTTTTATGGTTTATCGTGGCATTCTGGTTTATTCCAAGATATTTATAAAGGGAGGCAGAGTTCACTTCTTCGATGCCTTCAAATGCAATGTTGGTGTTGGCTGCCTTGCCCTTTTTTATGCTTATGATACCACACTTATCCAAGCCAAAAGACATGCAGATATCGTCACTGAAGAGTTTTACTGTTCTAATTAAGGTGTGTAACTTTTGCTCGTTCTCTGCATATAGCTTTAAATCATCCATGTATAACAGGTGAGACAAAAATGTGAAATATAAGTAAATACAAATCAGCAGAAAATGATTATCAATGCGACAACAGTGAATGATATTGCTCTTAATGCTTCATATATTATTACATTGCGAATTGCGCAGAGCAAAAAAAGCACACTCGGATGCGGAGCATTTGAATCTGCCAGAGGCTCTAGAAATATGCGATTTGGGCAAACAAATAAGGGGTCCTCTAAAATCATTTGGCTTGTAAAGGGGCTCCTGAACTGAAAACGTTTCAGAACCTCTTATTTAAAAGACTTAATTTGGCAGCCATTTTGGCTTCCCATAGAAACCCTTCACAAGTTGAGAACCTAGATCTAATCAAAGTGTTAATGTAAATTCATAGAAATTACTAATGTATATAAATAACAGTTTTGTTCAAGGTGGTCCACACATCTGACGTAGCAAGGTACTCGTGAACCCGGACTCAAGAACATGATTGAGAGTAACTAGTTCAGTCGTCATGCATCAGTAGGTCCTACATTTAAAAAAAAAACCTATGTAGGGTACAGTAGGCCTATGTCTTTCTAGTAGTTATGGCGTCGTTAAATTCATTTCATCTACAACTTCTTAGAAGTATGTTGAATAGTGTTATGACACTCAATGCTTATACGACGTCTTAAAAGTAATCTTCGTGTTATATATTTAACAGACAAGAGGAAGTGTGCGAGATGAACCATAGTCGTTCTACGACTGAAAGAAGCCAATATGTTTTATTATATATTTTCTTATTACATACATTTCAAAAGCACTAATACTTTTAAGAATTATTGAACATTTACAAAATACAGCTATCTTCTTCCATTATTAATCAGTTGAGATCAAAATTATATTTTTTCAGTGGATACCACATCAATATAGACCATTCATGGGGATTCTTATTTTATAAATTAGAGAGGTGACTTCAAAAGAGAAGACACTTTCTACGCGTATCTATGTGAATCTTGTCCAGCACGTTAACTAGAGACCTAGTTCAGCAGAGGACCCAAACAGTATAACGCCATCTGACTCGGTTCTATGTGATTCTTCTTATTGGGATTCACATTCATCCAGCTATCTTTGTTTCTGTTTTTTTACAAAGCTTATATCAGCACTGTCTGTTTGTTTGTCTGTAAAAAGTTTGTTCCCGTTATTTCTCCCACACCATTCCTGGCACAAGTTGAAACTTTGCACATCGACACGAATCAATGAAAAAAAAAAGCGATTAGTCAATAAGTTACTTGTAATTAATTATATTTTTTGATACCAACAAGGGAAAAATTCCTTCAGTATTCACAGATATAACTAAATATGTAGAGTATGGTCCCCTTAAATAATTGTACATATTATTTCTCCCACACCCATTCTCGGATCATGTTGAAACTTTAAACAATAAATGTATTGTACGTAACAAAACATGAAACAATTTGTAAAAACTACCAATTAGTCAATTATTAGTAATTAATTATTTTGTTGTAAGTGCGGAGCTTTTCTCCCTGAAAAAGATTTTTTAAAAGGATTTTTAAAATCCTTGTTGTTTACTTGTTAATCTACTGATTTTCATGTTTGCTACGGTCTCCCAACCCTTCTCTTCCCCAGGTACACCTGAGTGTTCCAGTATAAATTCTGTTGTTTCAATGTTGTCTGCTGTTTTTCGCATTCGCAGCTCCAATCACTTATTTTGTATTGTCCGAGTAGCAAAGAAAAAACAAGTGCATCAATGACTAAACTCAATAATCGAAAATATTATTTTACATTGTTGTAATTATTGTCCAAGCACACACACACACACACGCATATATATATAGAGAGAGCAATGCATAAATGCATACGAGCTAAATGTAATAAAGAATATGCTTGACATTTCATTTCTCTTGTTACTGCTGTCTTCTGCTTTCCCATTACTTTAGTTGACTTGGGTAAACATTTATAGTGACGCTTAAAAATTAAACGAATAAAAAAAAAATTCTGGAATATTAGAAATAGGAAAAGCAATGTGCAATCACAGGCATATATATACATAAAATATAGGTCATGTTGATAGGGTGCGCAATGGCGCACTCGTTCAAGATAATAAAGTATTGTTTCCACTATGACACTAATGGTAGTTGTTTGCTTATTGCTGACTGCGAACCTATATCATAATCAACAGGCGTCAGATAATATGTCTGACGATGAAAGACAGCTGCAATCGGACACAATAGATGAAGTCATGATAGTAGAAAATAAATGGATGATGTCTTTAGAGAATCGCAAAACGAAAAGGATGACAACAGTTAGGACAGTGAATGGTCACCGTGTAAGGTTTCATATGGATAGTGGAGCTGATGTAAATACCATCCAGGAAAAATACGTAAATAAGAATCATATAGAAAAGGCAACGCAAAGATTACTAATGTGGACTAAGACTGAAATGAACCACATAGGGAAAGCCACTCTTACGACAAGAAATGAGAAAATTAACGAAACAGTTGAGGTGGAATATATAGTTGTACCAAACAATCTAGCTTGCCTTCTAGGTCATGAAACTTTAACAAGAATGAAATTAATCAACGTCAATAAAGATAGGTTCATAGCATCAGTAGTGAATAACCAAGAAGAAGACTGTAGTCCAAAGTTTACTGGTGATTTGGGTGACTTATGAGAAGTGATTTTAAAGATTTATAGCAGCATTAAGCCCAAGGTTCTGCCGTGTAGAAATATCCCTATTGCCTTACAAGAAAGAGTTAAGGGGGAGTTAAAGACCCTAGTGCAGAGAGGAATCATAGAGCCTAAAGAACAGGTGAGTCAGATGGCGATAGTGAAAAAAGCTAATGTAAAAAATAGGATTTACATAGATCCTCAAGTCCTAAATAAAGTTTTACTAAGGGAATTCTATAATCTTGCTGCTTGAGACGACATATTGGCTGACTTGAACAAGGCCAAAAGCAAATTGGATGTGAAAGAAGCTTTCTGGCATGTTAGGCTAGACACAGCGTCATCTAATTTGACAGCAATGATAACCCCTTTTGGTAGATACAAATGGAAACGATTACCATTTGGTCTGAAAGTGAGTTCAGAAATTTTTCAGAGAAGATTACACCTAGCACTAGAAGGACTGAAAGGCTGTTTCAATTACGTTGATGATATTATAGTGGTAGGAAGAGGAAGAATGGAAGAAGAAGAACTCAGAAATCATGATATTAACCTAAGAGAGCTGATGAAGAGATGTCAAGAAAAGAAGATTAAACTGAACCACGAAAACTATGTTTTTAGAACAGCTGAGATTAACTTTCTGGGTCATATTATTACAGAAGCGGGAATAAAACCAGATCCAAACTAAGTATCTGCGATTTTGAGTTTGAATGCTTCGAAAGATATCTCATCGGTATGAAGATTCTGTGGCATGGTTCAATATATTGCAAGATTTGTTTCAGACCTGTCGACCACTACCTTGTCAGTGGCAAATGTAAGCTCCGATTGAAACGCCAACCAAAACGAGCCGCACGACCCCGCCCATTTAATGTAGAGAAGCTTAAAGACGGCAATACTGCAGCAGTGTTCCTATTGAAACTAACGAACCGCTTTGAGGCTCTTGCAGATATATTGACCCTTGAAGAAGAGTGGGCCAACTTCAAAGATACCACTATTGGGTGCGCGGAAGAAGTTATCGGAAGGAGGCGAGGTTCATACAAGGAACGGTGGATACAAGACAGAACATGGAAATTGATAGATGAGAGGAAAGAGGCTAAACGTAGACGAGATCAGAAAAATGAAACACAGGATCGCAGCCTAGCGGAAGAAGCCTATAGGGAAGCAGATCTGAAAGTAAAGAAAAGTTGTCGGCGAGATAAACGGGACTGGATTGAGCAGAAGGGACAAGAGGCACAAGCAGCTGCAAGCAGAAATGACACAAAAACCCTCCATCGTATTGTCCGAGATCTCACTGGAGCAAAGAGTGGACATGGGGCACCGATAAAAGACAAGCAAGGCAAAACTTTGTTAACGAAAGAAGAACAGGATGCAAGATGGGTAGAGCACTTTAAAGAGACCCTTAACCAACTGTCGCCAGACCAAACTTACATATTCAAGGACCCCTCTCCAGACAATGATCTCAAGGTCAAGACAGACCCAATAACTGCTGAGGAGGTTACCATGGCCATTGCAGTGTTAAAGAATAACAAAGCACCAGGGCTAGACATGATATCTGCAGAAATGCTAAAATATGGGGGACAGTGCATTGTTAACAGAATGACTGATCTCTTAAATCTCTGTTGGCGAACTTCAAAAGTCCCAGAGGACTGGCAAAAGGGAATGATTGTAAAGCTTCCAAAAAAGGGCAACTTGGCAGACTGCAACAACTGGAGGGGCATTTCTCTCCTCTCTGTCCCGGGCAAAGTTTTCAGCACTGTTTTGTTGAGACGGCTTCAACAGTCTGTAGATGAAAGGCCCAGATCATGTACAGAGCAGATTTTCGTTCTACGAAATATCATAGAACAAAGTCTTGAGTACCAACAACGGCTAACGATCAGTTTCGTGGACTTCAAAAAAGCGTTTGATAGTGTCCACCGAGAATCACTGTGGAAAATAGTTAGAGAATACGGTATCCCAGAAAAATTCGTCCAGATCCTACGACACCTTTACAGTCAATCTAGTTGCTGCATTAAAACAATAGAGGGAACAACAGAGTTTTTTACAATCGAGACAGGTGTGAGACAGAGGTGCATCTTATCTCCCTTCCTTTTCCTCCTAGCCATCGACTACATAATGAGGAGAGCAATGAACCAGACTGCCTTTGGTATTCCATGGGATGAACAGCTCCGATTGACTGACTTGGACTTTGCTGATGATGTTGCACTACTCGGGGCTACACATAAATGCATTCAAGAAATGACGGAGAGCCTAGACAGAGAGGCACCCAGAATTGGCCTCCGCATAAACTTGGATAAGACTAAAAATATGCGAGTGGGATATGAGGCAAAGGGTGTTCCCGTCAGATTTGGCGAGTCAAAGCTTGAAGAGCTGGACAAGTTCACGTACCTTGGCAGCATCATAACAAATGATGGAGATGCTTACCATGATGTAGAGTGCCGAATAGGAAAGGCAGGGAGCATTTTCCAAAGGCTGCAGCCTATTTGGACTAGTCAAGCCATTGGACTCGAGACAAAAATACACCTTCTCAACACAATCGTCATTCCAACTGCTACATATCTTATCTTATCTTATATAATACAGACGTTACTTCAAAAAAGAAGATGATTACGTCCTACGCGTCATGCATTTAGTCATGCATACGCATATGCATGTGAGACGTGGAAGTCATCTGTCAAAATTGAGAAAAGACTAAATGTGGCTCAACAGAGATGGCTGAGACGGATTTTGGGAGTCAGTTACACAGATAGGGTCTCAAACAAGGAAATCCTATGCCGAACTGGGAGTCGAACACTTGGTGAGGTTGTGACTGAGCGTCGCATGAGGTTAGGGGTTAGGGTTAGGGTTAGGGTTTGCGGGACATGTTCAACGCCAAAATGAATTATGCACACCAAGAGTTGCGATAACATGGAAGCCAAAACAAGGAAAGCGCAAACAAGGGACGCCCTCGTACTACTTGGCGACACACCTTCATGGAGGACCTCAGAACAGTGGACACCAGGTGGGAGGAGGCTTCAGACATTGCCAGTGACAGATCTTTCTGGAGACAGCTTGCCGCCCAATGCGCCGAACTTACTCGGGAGGACCTAAGTAAGTCTAAGTCTGTCGACAGATTTACAGCCCATAATAGAGTTGAGGAAAAAGAACACGCCATTTGTTTGGTCTCATCATGCACACGAGCTTTCAGCAAGGTAAAACAAAAAATATCGACTCATGGCACACTGATATATTTTGACCCTAACAAGGAGCTTACATTACAAGTAGACAGTGGTCAAAATGGGTTGGGAGCAGCGTTATTACAAGACATACTCAGAAAAGATGGGACAGATTGAAAAAGAATTGTTGGCAGTGTTTGTTGGTTTGAAACGTTTTGATCAGTATACGTATGTCAGGACAGTTATAATTCAGAATGGCCATTAACCACTGGAAAACATCCTTCAAAAACCACTCAGTTCTGCTCCGAGAAGGCTTTTATCGTTACGATATCCAGTTTCAATATGTCAAAGGCGAGAACTTGTTAATAGCTAATACTTTGAGTAGAGACCCGCCAGAGGAAAAGAGTGATATCCCTGATGTTTGTGTCAATACAGTCGGACTGGCAATACCAGATGGAGTGCTGGAGACAGAGAAACATAGAACGAGGCAAACACTTATTCAGTATTTCCTAAATGGATGGCCAGACAAACATAATAGTCTACCTGGACTCAAACAATATTTTTCACTAAGAGACATACGAAGACGAACTCTTGTTGAAACAAATAATAATCATACCGATATCACTTTGCAAGGAAATAGAAAAAAAAATTCCATGCAGCACATCTGATAGAAGACTCAATGAAAAGAAAAAGTAAAGTAGCAATTATACATAAAACACTGAACTATAATCTTCAAATACAAAAACAAAATCTAATAAAATACCCACACTACCAATCCGCCGCCACCGATATGGTAGGCAAGTTCGGCCACCAGTACGTTACCCTGACGCAGATAATTAGACACATGTAAATCTTTTTATTATTATGCAATTTTGATATAATTAATACCTATTTGTAAACCTAGACTCTTGGTTATTTTTTACTACACATTTTATAATTTATATTGTTACTATTGATACTTTTGTCAAAATTGAACATTCTGTTGTGTTAAACATGTATTCAGTTTACTAATTTGTTTATAGTGAGACAGAGAAATCATTTGTATAGTCCATTGATATCTTAAAGCTTTCTAGGAGGGAGTTGTGATAGTAAATGTATGTGTTTTGAGTGGCTGGTACTGCAGTGTGTGTGCCTGTGTATGAAATGACCAGTGGACCTTGAAGTGTACATGTTCGAGTGAACAGCAGTGTGTCAGGACTGTGTGTAAAAGGAGGTCAGTCGAGAGAACAAGTGGCTGGAGTAAAGAACATAAATAGAGACTAATAAAATCATTGTGTTTATGGAAGCTTGGAAGCTCATGTTGTTTTAGTGTGTCTATTGCCTTGGTTCCGCAAGGTTGTTAACGCCGGAAGTGGTAATGGTCTTAAGCCCATCATTACCTACAAAGTGCTTCCAATGGCATGCGTCTCAAACAGCCTCTGACAACCAGTCCAACTCCTTGGTTGGCTACCCATCTAGGAGAAGGAAAACTCTGAATCCAAACCTCCGCTGCCCTGCGGCTATACCCAAACACGGGAAAGGCTTCGGGAGACAACCCTGAGGAAAAATCACGAGCTGGTGACCCTTAGGCAGACTATGGCACACCGTGCTACAGCCTGGCAGATCCTGCGGCGCTACTGATCCCAAACTGTATTGGATACTCCGTTCCTTTGGTCACATCAGCTGCGAGGAGAGGGGGGAACTGCTGTGTGGGCGACATCGTTCCGACCATAAACAATGCCCAGGCTTTCATTGCTCTGAGATGAACCATAGTCGTCCTACGACTGAAGGAGGGCAATGTATTGCAAAATGCAGCGCGACCCATGGTCTATTTTACAACTAACTAAAGAGAATTTTGTTGTTCTTGAGGCTTTGACTAAGAGATTGGCCTTTTATAAAACAATTAGATCAATTTGATAATCATTCAATAGCATCAGTTAGGCCAGGTTCACATTCATCTATTCCATAATCTGTTTCACCGTTGGGGCACCACACAAGATCTTTCAACCCTCTTTCTCCATGTCCTTTGCAGGTCATTAGGGGTCCAATTGCTGTACTTATCCTGTTTTTAATCTCTTTATTCGTAGTGCAGTCTTTGTAAGGGACAACTAGGATTTAATTATATCTTCATAACTATCATTTCATTAAATACATATGAATATTAACACTGTAATAATAATAACATTAATAAATCTCTGTATCCTGTGGTATCAAGTCGTTAGTCAAACTAACAATGCAATAGCACGTCTCTTGTTTTTGTATCGACGGAGGTAGGATTGTAGTTGCTGATAGTGTGTAGTTCATAGTTTCTGATATTCTTTATGAAAATATTAAAACCTGCCTTTTTACCTGACTGGGCGGACCAGACACACAAACTGTCTTTGTAACCTTGTTTTAAATAATTTTGTATTTTACTGGTATTTCCTAACTTTCTTGTATGTTTAGATTTTAGTAATCGATTTTTCGACCACTTCTACTCATCCAATTTTTGTAAAAAAGCTCATGCTCGATGACACACATGAATCATTCGAAAATTCGACAAAAACATAATTCAATTAGCCTTAATTAATTAATTTCATTTTTATATAGAAAATGTAGTACGCTAGAGGGAGACAAGCCTTGTGTAAATAATTTTGGGATTTAGATTGAAAGGTAAAGCAAAATATAATATATATGTAAAGATTACATCAAAGACTGTATGTATAATCTATATTATAAAGTAGATGTGAGGTGTATGTATGTATGTTACTTTTAGACATGAAAACCGCTTGACCAATCTTGATAAAACTAGGCAGGAATGTTCCTTGGGTACTAACTTAGACCGTAGTGTATGTATTGTAGCCCTAAAACAAACTTAAGACCCTCAAAAAAAATAAAGTTGTCCGACTCTATTACAGCTATAGTACGGTATTTTATGGATCTAGGCCATGGTTAACAATGCTAACATGAGCAAAGATCGAAAGGATTTAGACCTAGATCTAATTTTAAGAAATACACTTTGTGCAGATAGTTTTTTACTTTGACACATGAAAATACAAAAGAAGATCCATTGATTTCATTATATAATAAAATTAACCTTCAATTTTGTGTTTCAAAAGCATTTTTTACATTATTATTTCCTTATATCTGTGACTACAGATTTCCTGACGAACATTCTTTCATTAGACAATACTGTAATGAATCGCGTACTAAAAATTAATTCGTTTGATTGCTTACGTTATAATCCCATCCCTAGATCTAAAACTCTAATTCAACTCTAAGATGATAAAACTTCTCTTCGCACAGATAGTTTTATACTTTAACACATAAACATATTAATTAAAGTCCATTCATTTCATATTTTGATCAAATAAACATTCAAATTTGGTTTTCTAAAGCTACATTCACTTATGGAAGCTGCGAAGCCGAGTTGAGATAGGCCTAGATCTATATTCATTCATGAATCATGTACTAAAATGCGGGTCGCGGGTAACATATGTCTAGTCAGTTATAAAGACAACTTTGTAATGGATTCTGTTATTAAAATTTTCTTGGTTACCTCCCCATAATATGTGATTTTTTCTTTCTCCAAAAATACTATTAAATAAGAAACGTTAATTTTTAGACCAAAGGAATTCGTACATCAGTGGTCGAAGATAATTGTAAAAATTTAAGAAAGTTCAAATAAAATTTAAATAATTAAAAAAAAAAAAAAAAGCTTATATTAATTGTTTTATTAATTAATTTTGATTAGTGTTATAATTAAAGTTATGTGGTATTTCAACATAATAAATATGTTCATTTAGAAATATTTGTACCAATTGTTTTTGTTTAGCTTTTAGCTTTCTCAATGCGCTATGATCCTATCACTTGACTGGACCAATTAAAAAAAGGGGGAGGGAAGAAGAGGGTATCTTTGTGAATGTTTACATGATCGCTTTTTAAATGCATAAAAATGTTTCAATAAGGGTTGACAGATGGGGACTAATTCAACGTATGACCACCGCATCTGTCAAGTACGATTTCTTTTCTTTGTTCAAGATACTAAACAAAATAATTAAATGTTTATAGTTAATTAACTAATAGATAACTTTTTTATTAATTGTTGTGTTATCAGGTAAAAGAAATAATTGTGCAAAATTTTAGCTTAACCCGAGATTGGGTGTGGGAGAAATAACGTGAGTTGATATAAGCTTTGTAAAAAAAAAATACAATATAAACTTAACTAAGACTAAGACTAAGACTGCTTTATTGATCCTTACGGAAAGTTGTTGTGATTACAAGGACTCTTTTCTCATATAAAGACAACACAACAGAAAAATACACATAAATACAACAGACAACATAAAGAGTTCATTCAGCGACTACACACAGGTATCTTGGTGCATTTCATGTTACCAGATCAATGAGTGGCGGTGATAGAGTCTGACCGAGTGAGTTTTTGTACCGCTCCGTTCTTGTTTTGATTGACAGCAGTTGCCCACTTTGCAACGACCTGACGTAGTTCTGATGGAGCGGGTGGCCGTTGTCTTCCATGATTTTTTCGATTTTTCTTAGGCACTTTTGTTCAAAAAGTTCCTTTAAATGTGGTAATGTTGTGAGTGTAATTTTTGATGCTTTTTTAATGATGTTTTCTAGACGTCGCAACAGTTTAGATGAGGCGTTGCCTTGCTAACAAGCTATTCCATATGTTAGCAGATTTTGTATAGTCGCGCCGTAAAAAGTCTCAAGGATCTTCTTGTTTAGTTTGTATAGAAAAAAAGAGTCGCTGGGCTGTTTTCTTTGTCAGAGTTCCAAGGTGGTCTTCCCATGAAAGCTTGTTGTTGATTATAACGCCTAGATATTTATATGCGTTTACTTGTTCTATAGATGTAGTGTTTATTTGCAGTTCACGTATAGTTTGTTTTTTCTTTCTAAAATCTATTATAAGTTCTTTAGAGAGACGTGGAACAGGATTTATTTCCTTTTTATCTCAAGTTGAATTTGACTATATTGTAACAAAAGCTATATTTAGTTGTTTTTTTTTTTTAAGTTAAAGACTAAAGGGAAAAAATAGTATAGAAAACATAATAACAAAAAAAGATATAAAAAAGTTTATATAAAATACACACCAAACAGTAGAAAATAAAATAGAAAAAATAAAAGCGTTGTGTGTATTTACTATGCATCAAAGTAAAACTCATACCCAACGCTTTTATTATATCATATGTCTACTTTTTTTAGTGCATTCTAGTGTAAGCGTTTTTATTTGCATTGTATTTCACTACTTATTATTTTTACATCTAAAAAAGGATCATACAGTGGCCCTATTATATAGTTCTCTTAGGAAAAAACAACAAGATTCTTAATGCCTATTCACAGAACTTCTTTTTAATTAAATCTAGATCAATTCAATGCCTGTTCACAGAACTTCTTTTTAATTAAATCTAGATCAATTCAATGCCTATTCACAGAACTTCTTTTTAATTAAATCTAGATCAATTCAATGCCTATTCACAGAACTTCTTTTTAATTAAATCTAGATCAATTCAATGCCTATTTACAGAACTTCCTTTTAATTAAATCTAGATCAATTTTAACTGTGAACGTAATCACGTAATTACTGTAATCATTAACAATGACTATTTTCTGATTTTGTTTGCCTCTTCCTCTAAAATTGAGTTCGAAATTCTAATTTCCTAATTGCGTTTCTAGGTTGCCTTAATTTAGGCTTGTTACTAGTTTTGATCAGTGGCGCAGCAAGAAATTTGGGGATAGGGGGGTTTGGCCATTTTATGAGACCCTGCTTTATTACATATTTATTACATGAGATAAAGTACTTAATAAATATATAAGTCTAATGCGTGGAATACATGCTACATGGTCACTAATTTACAGAACAACATAAATAGCAAGATAACAAGGTATTGGCTAAACTTTTAATGTGCAAAAAATGTGGTCACTCATTTGGGGGCCCGGGGGGATTTTCAAATTTATTTCATTTTATTTAACATAGAATGTTCATAGAAATTACAAAAATTAATATTTTTAAAGTATACATTGGACAATTAGGTGATTAAATACTTGTTCCCTATACTCATTTTGTATACATGTATTATAATTTTAGCATTAATGTAGTAAAATTTTAACATGAAAATTCTGAAACTAAAATAGCATTCACAAAAACATTCACAAAACTTTAACCGCATTCTCTTTAAGTGTTACAAAAAACCTTCACCAAATGTAAAATAGTAAAGTAAAAAGTTAACTTCTTCTTTCAGACCTTGCGATCTCTAGGGCCCCGATGATGTTAAAAGTCATGTTTCTTTGACCACCGTTTAACGAGCAGGGTGTCATGTGGCCAGCACAACGACCAACCGACTTTGCTTTTCTCAACTAAAGTCAGGTACCCGTAAGAGTTTGGGGGGGGGGGGGGGGCTCAGGGGCGTCCTAAAAATCACGAAATTCAAAATCCCAGTCTTCACCGAGATCCAACCCCAAGACCCCAGGATAAGAATCCAATTGCTTATCCATTCAGCCCCCGCACCCCAAAATGTAAAATTACTGCTCTCAATATGACATTAATCTTTAAAAATTCAACATAACCTTTACACAATTTATATAACTTCCATTAAATATGATTTTTTTTTTCAAACTATAACATAGGTAAATTCTTCATAAACATCATCATAATCTTCAAATCACAACGTAATCTTCATAAACTTGAACATTACTTGTATCAACTGTGACATTTCCTGTGCATTTAAAATTAACTTTAAAAAAAAGTTTAACATTACATTTATAAAAAGAAAAATTGTTTTGTTACAAAATTTAAAACTACCATTGCAATATTTAGTACATCATTTGTTAACTATATATAGTATTAATAAAATTGTATATTACTAACTATATTCTCTCTCTCTATATATATATATATATATAGTATTAATAAAATTGTATATTACTAACTATATTCTCTCAAATCTCTAAAACTTAACATTTACCGTACTTATTTTAATACAAAAAAGAATGTTTGTATATTTAATCAGTTTTTCACTTTGACATTGTAGCCTACACCACTAAAATTGAGTGCAGGACTTAATGTGCCGCTGTGAACATGACTGGTATCTCCGAATCCAACACAAAAAACCATAGCGCCACTACTTCCTGGACATGTGCTGGTCGTGTAAGTCAGCTTTGTCATATCGAGTTTGTCATTAGCTTCACTGATTTTGTTATGGCTCACGAACTGACCAACACTGATCTTTTTAGTGCATCCGTGAGGGTGTGACACTATAAAGTTAAATTTTTCATTTGGCCTTTTCATATAGCTATCCCTTGTTCGCATCCAAAGTTTCGACCAGCGCTCCGCCATAGAGTACAGTTTACTACCAAGCGCATCGCATGTGACATACTTCAGTCTGCTGTAGTCTCTTTCAATGTTGACATAGCTGACCCTCACGTCTCTAATGTTAACCAACGCACTATCTTCATCGTCATAAAACAGTCTACAAGTCGTGTGGCTGGCCTCAATGTCATCAAACACCACGTGTGTTGCTGTGGTGATATATACTTCCCACCAGACGTTGTTGGGATTCTCTGAACTTTGACATTTCTCACAAGGGCACGTTTTGTACTTTGCTACATATTGACCTCCTGTTACGGGATTGTCTCTTATACCGTGTCCGTTATAACCACAGCCATTTATAAATTTGTAAACACTAATAAATCCACTGCCCGTTCTCAAAGGTTTACATCCTCTGAAGGGGTAAAACGGGTAATGATTATTTGTATTGGGCCAAAACTTTGGTCGGTGTGGACTGACCATTTCTATTGATATTCTGACAGTTAGATCGGCCGTAAACTTAATTAGTTCATACAAAGTAATGTCATGATAACCTTCAGGCAAATCTGTTATGTTAAATCTTGAAATGGGAATAAACTTTGCATGACATGCATTTTTTTTGCATTTATTAAAATGTTTACAAAGATCTGCTTCTCCTTTGAATGAAACCTGAGTTTCATGTTTTCCTGTTCAAATGAATTATCAGAAAAATGTGGGTTAATTTCTTAATAAATAAAAAAAGTAAAATAAAAAGTCTAGTGAAGCTAGAATCACAGACTAAGACGAATGAAGTTAACACCGAGGCTATTCAAGATTTAATAGAAACTGAAGTCCCAAACTCTACAATTATAATAGATTGCTTTCTACTTATATGAAGATGTTAAATATTTAATGATTTTTCTAGTTGTGAGTTTTTAATACTTGAATATAGGTCTTTAGTATGAATATTTATGCAAGATTTCAGTATAATCATAAAAAAAATATCCTGGACTTGCTACGTTCACGTATGTTGGACAAGCGTATTTTGCGACAGCTTGGTGAGGGCGAGCTCCACAACTGAAATGACAATGGCATAGCGTAGGGGATTCATATTTAAAGTCAACTTGCCTTAGCGTGTCAAGCGTTTTGTAATAGCCTGATTCATAAATGCTGATAAGTTTACAGCCTTCTAGAGGGTGGGCTACAAGAAATTTTAATTTGCTTATATGACTGTATTTCCACATGTATTTGTGACAAACTTTATCTTCAAGCTCGTAAAACATCTTCACGATCTTCAAAAGTTGATCTCCAGTCGCGACGTCGCATGTCACATATTTCAATACGCACTTGTCTTTCACAGTATTTACTCCATGAACTCCGACCTTATCAAAAGTGACCAATGGGATGTCTTGGTCATCATAAAATAAGTCACAAGTGGTATGCCTGGCCTCCACGTCATCAAAAACCAAATGTGCGGCTGTATGGACAAATATTTCCCACCAGGTATTGCTGGGTTTGTCTGATTGTTGACATGTTTCACAAGGGCAAGTTTTGTGCGCTCTCTTATTTTTCCCCCGCAAAACATCACCTTTAACTAATTGTGCGTTGTATTTATAACCATCAATAACCTTACATACATCTATCTCTCCAGTTCCTATTCTAATATTGTTGGATCCTTTTTCTTTGTAGAGTGGATATGGCTCATTCGATTCGGGACCTACATTTGGTCGGTTTGGACTAACTATTGAAACTGTTATTCGAACTGTCTTGTTAGCTGTAGCCATGATTAAGTCATAGACATCCTTATCACGACATTTGTCTGGCAGATCATTCACAGTAAAGCTTACAATTGGAATAGTCTCAGAGAAAGGTGTATTCATTATTCTGGGCTTGTCATCTGGATGGACATCCTTATCACGACATTTGTCTGGCAGATCATTCACAGTAAAGGTCTCAGAGAAAGGTGTATTCATTATTCTGGTCTTGTCATCTGCATGGCTTTCCGGTGAGACATCTATATTTTTTTCTGTATTTTGATAGCGGAAAGTTTAAACGCTCGTTAGGTAATACATAATGTTTTTTGTTTGGTGTAATGCACAAATTGTAAGACAAATTTCCATACGGACAATACAGATTATTATTATTATTATAACATGAATAAAAGAGTAAACAAATGAAAAAATACGCGTCAAGTTAATTAATACAAAAATCTCGTCGAGCTTGTAAGCATAAGAATGCCACATCCTCTTCGTAGACATTACCTTTCATATCTTAAAGATGATAGCGAAAAGTTTGAACGTTTAAAGTTTGAACGTATGCCAAAGGCAGTCTTTTTTGATGAGCTACAAGGTGGTCAACGTAACAGAGGTGCCAACGGAAACGCTTTAAAGACAAGCTTAGGCGCCCTCTTGTCTTAAAAAAAAAATCATTCATTAGTTATTAAAGCAAAAAAAAAAAAAAATGGAGCGCAGGTCTTTTGTTAGGACTTCCGATGGTCCCGGGTTCATACCCTACCCGCTGCCATTCCCCATTTGAGCACTTTCACCAAAGATGCTTACACTCCATCATGGACATACAGTGGCAAGACAGCTCTTCAAACAGCGATGTCCCTGCGAACATTGGTATGAGCAGTATAGAGGTACAGTTACACTGGGCAGGGCACGTATCCCGTATGGGAGACGAACGTATGCCAAAGGCAGTCCTTTTTTTTTTGGTTAGCTTAAAGGTGGTTGACGTAACATAGATGCTCACGGAAACGCTTCCAAGACCAGCTTAGGCGTCATTTTTCCTTAGCTGACATAGAAGAGAGCACCTGATTGCATGCGGCCTCAGAACGAGACAGCTGGAGGTCACTCACAAAGGCCGCGGGATACACATTTGAGACCAAAAGAAAATCCGCTGCCGAGGACAGACGCAAATGGCGAAAAGAAAATCTTAATCGACCACCGAAGGGCAATGGTTATGCTTGCCATGGATGTGGAAAAATGTAGAGGCCACAGCTTGGATTGCTTAGCCAAGAGAAATATTGCATTCCTTATTAATCTTCGGACTCGAAGACAAGCATTATTGTTATTATTAATATTATTATCTGATACGAGATAACACTTCTTTTATTATAAACTATCATTACCCACCGGCTACGTCCGTTCAATTGGTTCCAGGTTATATATTGTTTATTTTGCCATGGACCCTTCCCTTTTATAACTTTTACCGGCCACCGAATTCGAATATCGACTACCCCCCCCCCCCCCCCCCCAACTCTCCGACTTAACAAATAGTCTTCTTTACACAATCTGGCTCATGGACGTAGCCAGGATATTTTTTCGGTAAGGGTTTGTGGGATTCCCCCGGCTATATATATATATATATATATATATATATAACTAGTTTTGTATTTCGTCTGAAAATGTTTATCTTCACTGAAAGACAAAACATAACTACTTCATAGCTTATCATACCCATCTTCATCCATATCATCACTTTCCTCTCCAAGACTCTTCATTACTTTCTCGATTATATGCCTACATTCGATTCTATAAAACATTTGATTCTATGACATTCGATTGTATAAGACATTCGATTCTATAAGACAGTCGATTCTATAAAACAGTCAATTCTATAAAACAGTCGATCCTATAAGACATTCGATTCTACATATGTCAAAACAAAAAATGCAGTTATGGAGTACTAACTAACAACTATGTTTAAAAATGAATTAACAAATACATACCATATCTTTTAGGTAATAGCTCCAATGTTTTTATTTCACTCTCAATCTTCTGTAAAAAAAAAATGTGTACAACGAACATGTTTTTATCTACTGCTTTAAACAGTTGAATTCGCTATAGTAGAAAACTGGTTAAATGAACCAGGCACTTTTTCGAATTGAGTACTATATGGAAACGAAGCAACTATTTAGTACAAACCATACCATATCATTCACATTACATCCTAATTTCAAGAAGAAAAAAAAAGTCGACAATAATGACAGACATAATCACGTCAAGCTATTCAATGCATTAGACAGGAGAATACTATTAGGCTACTGTGAAGATAGGGAGATTGCTGGCTAAGTGTATAGCGCTTGACTTCAAAACAAAGAGGTCTCAGGTTCGAATCTCGGTGAAGGGTGTGATTTTGAATTTCAAAATTTTTAGGGCACCCTGAGTCCACGCAACTCTAATGGGTACATGACTTTAGTTGAGAAAATAAAGGCGGCTGATCATTGTGCTGGTTGGTCATTGTGCTAGTTGGTCATTGTGCTGGTTGGCAATTGTGCTACGTATACCGTAGGCCATAGAAACAGACGACCTGTCCTATAGACGGCAAGGTCTGAAAGGGAAACTTTGTATGTGAAGGGTAGAAATTGACAGTTTTATGAAAAAAAAAACAACTGATTTGACAATGTGAAGGAGTAAACCAGACTCTTGACACATTAATACGAATGGAATCTGAACGGGAAAAAAAGGCAGAAATTTGATTGGGCACATTGACACAGCATCTTATAGCACGACATTCTACGTTTGAATTATTAATAAAACAACATTCATTCAAAAAAATCAGGAGCTCGTAAGCCAGGAGATAAAGAACGGAGCTAATTTAACGTGTGGATTATAAACTATAATACCTCCTCTGACATCTCCTGCAACTAAAATTGTACCAGATGCAATATACGACGCGTTCCTTTGGATGGCTGCCTGGTCGTGCGGTTTGCGCGCTGGACTGTCGTTCGGTCGTCTCAAATGGTCCCGGGTTCATACCCTGCCAGCTGCCATCCCACGTCGTCCTACTGGAGGTTTGAACTAGAAAGTAGATTATCTTTAAATCTGATCCGACACATCCATCTATATATAAATAATTCTCTTCGTCGCTCAAGAGTTTGGACGAGAAGAACAAGTAAAAGAAAGATCCCTCTCTTATTTCTGATGATAGTCACCCATCGAAAAAACAAAAGGGGGGGGGGGGGAGAACAAGTATTCACCAGTCACTACGGATTGCTGCAAGAAGAAGTAAAGGAAAGATCATTCTTTTATTTTTCAGACCAGAGTTATCCCACGAAAAAAAAAGAGGGGGGGGGGGGAGAACAAGTAGTAAGATCACTCTTTTTTTTATCATTTATACCCCACGTAAATTTAGTGGCGAAAAAAGAAGGGGGGGGGGGGAACAAGTAATCTATTCTGTATTCACCCGTCACTAAATAGCAGGGCCGGACTAAACCATTGTAGGGCCATATGCAAAACGGATTTCGAGGGGCTAAGTTTGGTTTGGTTTGTATTAGAAAATAAATTCATCTTTGCATTTTATTCATTCTTTACTACATGCAGAATTACTTTACGAGCCTTGCGTGTAGCGAAGTCATACAGTATATCATAAAAATTTTGTTTCCTACATATATCACGCTCAATAGCAAGAATTACCAAATGTGTCAATCTATCTTCGAAAATTGTTGACCTCAAGTAATTCTTTATTAGTTTGAGGCGCGAGAAGCTTCTTTCACATGATTCCACATTTACGGATATTGCATAATGCCGTTTTTTTTTCATCGCGCGTAAGAATGGCGTTTTCCATTTTGAATGACAACCAAAAATGAAAATTTATTGTCTATATATTTCAGGAGATTTTTTTTAGTTCTCAAAAGATTTTAAATAATTTCTGGATATTTCCAGGACTTTTTGGCATATTTTGCACTTTCGGGAGATTTCAAGGAGCTCCTGGTAAATCAAGAGGCTGCGGGAATTCCGGTATAAGTTATAAAATGGTTTAGTTTAATAATTTACACCTAGAAATAGCGCGGGTCCTTTGAAAGTGCAGGGCCCACTGCGGTCGCATAGGTTGCATTGGCCTAAGGCACAATAACGGCGTATTCTACGCCGTGGGTTGACTAGTGTAAAAATATTTCACAAACATCACACCAGCAAGATCGAGCAAGGGAACCATGACTCATTAGTTACCCATGATCTCAAAACCCAGTGCAAAGCCCTCAGCCCCTTGGATGACAAAAGTGGTCATCATCAAACGAACTATAACTTTATCTCACAGATATTTCCCATAGATCTCTGTCTCAAAGATATATCCCTTGGAAGTCTCTATCTCAAAGATATTTGAGTCTTTAAAATAAGAAAAAAAAAGTATGGAATAATTACCTGTTCATCGTTTGATTTTGACGAGTAACATGTTCCCATGGTTACACAGCGAGATTTCTATTGGTGACTACGTATAAACTAAAATAGAAATAAGTATTTGAAAATAAGAGCAGCCTTGCATCTACGACCAACATCCCACTCAATAAAACCATAATATAAACAGTTATGTAAGTTGTTTTAAAAATCTAACATTATATATATTGGTCAACAAATATGTTTAATATAGTAGTAATGAACTCTAGAAACTTCACATGAGTGAGGTTGCGTGTCAATATGTTATGCGCCAGGAGGCCCATTGACTCCTACTTCAGCCTGCTTTTCTTTTTAGATGAGCTTTAGTGCTTACATAACCTTTGATAAGTCAAGACCATCTGCAAGGCAGCAGTTGTTTATTTTCGGAGTTGTCTCTCTTAGATGAACTGCTATCCCTAGCTCACGAGCTTTTGTTTTACCCGGGTTTAGAGTTAGAGCGCCCTACACTCACTTTTTGCTATCATTTCGCTGGATTTCTGAGACGCTAGTGTTGTGCGGTTTTCGTGATTGTAAATCTTGTTATAATGACACACACTCGCATGTTGCAGTTTCCCATGGAATTGCGGAATAATTGATTACAGAACACGTTTCCAATTAAAACTTATAGAATTTCTTTGAATAAACTTGAGTTAGAAAATGAATAGGAACAAAAACTTCTTTAAGTATTTGAACGAATGCACAAATCCACTCGTAAAATACTAAAAACAAATATATATATATATAAATATATATAAATAACTGCTACAAATCTTCTGGAATATTCAGTAAAGAACAGGAATGTAGTGAAAAGTAAAAAAAGTAAGCAAAAAAAAAAAAAATACTTAGAAAAACAAAGCAAAGCCTACCTAAGAAGAATAACTTCACATTTACAGCCATGTATATTGTTATGACATGATTAGGAATTAGTTATTTGTTTCGGGAATAGGGTAAAGTTTTACTTAGCGACGATGACGTAAAGTTGGTTTAAAAAACAAGAACGCTCTAAGTGACGCTACAAAGAAGACGCTTCGTGGAGAGCAGTAGGATAGATATACGGATTTACGGACATAGCTGACATCGGACGATTCCCTTCTTGATTATTAAATATATTTGTAGAACAACATCAGCGTCGACTACATATTTTGATTGTTTCGGCCTTTCGCCGGTGTTACTGAAGTAGTTTGAGTTCAGTGTTACTTCCAGTCAGACGTAGATCTACACTAGTTATATTTCAGAGAATCAACACCGCGCGGAAGCCTTAACACTATCAATACTGTAAGATTTATTATCTTTTTTACATCAAAGAAAATTAATTCATTGCCACTATTTAATTAACTACTTGGTTATTTTATTGGTTTATTTTAAGAGTTGTCTTCAACAATAAATAATTGCTAATAAAGCTTTTGGACAACATCAAAATATTTTTCACTAAAGAAAACTTACTGACCAAATAGTTCAGTGTCAACTCGTGAGTTTGTCAAGCGCTTTTTTCCCATCTCAATGTTTTGTTAGGTACAATAAATTAGTAGTGAAAAGTTTCAACTTGATTCGAGAATTGGTGTTGGAGAAATAACGTGGACAATTATCTAAAGGGAACAAACCCCACTTATATAGCAAATATCTTAATACTGAAGTACTTATTTCCTTTGTTGGTATCAAACAAAATATTTACCAGAAATTAATTGAATAATTGGTTTAATTTAAAAAAAAAATGATTCATATTTTGTTAGGTACTATCAATAATTGTTTAAAGTCTCATCTTGATCCGAGAATGAGTTGTGGGACGAAAAAACATGTTTAAAATTGTTTCCAGACTGACAGAGTTGATGTAAGCTTTGTTAAATAATAATGCTTCGATGCAAGCAAAAGTTTTAATCTATATCTATGTGGATAAAACAGTCTTTTATATTCTCCTGTGACTTCTAAATATATATGTATATGTATATATATATATATATATATATTGCAAAATATACATAAGAAACCGCAGTGAAGTAAATAATAAATGAAAAGCAATAAAAGAACAACTACAAACTAACTACCCTACTTTAATGGGCTGGTCTGGTGCCCTGATTAATGAGCTTCGAACTCTTGTCAAACTGGTCTGAAGTTTTAAACTCTTTCTCCTTCCTTTCGATTTTTATTTCGTTTGGACAAAGAAATAATAATTTTCAATTTGAAAGGATCGTCCGTAGAGTTACTTGATCTTGACAGATACGTCAATGGGAAAAACCAAAATAAAATCAAGAGAAATTCCAGTCAAGGATATTTGCTCTGAGTAAACTCGTTCAATGGAATGTAACTGTCTATAAGTAAAGTAAAAAAAAAAATAAAAAATTGAATATGGAGATGTTTTTGGATTTTTCCGTTTTATGATAGCAAAGCTGTGACAAAACCAGAAGGTAAAATGTAAGTCAGCGCGTATGGTAGGATATGTGTGTGTGTGGGAGAGGGGAGAGAGAGGAGAACAGAAGGAAGGATGGAGAGAGAGAGAGAGAGAGAGAGAGAGAGAGAGCAAGGAAGAGGGATGGAAAGATAGTGCCATATTTAACTGTTAGAGTACAAACCACAACAGTATATCTACATAATAGGCTCAGGCTTAATTTAGGTCTTGTAAGGGCCGCATCTTTACCGGTACATTAGGATTTTTCTTTCAGAGTATACAGTTCGTTATCAGTGGGTGTCAAAGGTCCGGTACAAGGATCACCCGCCGAGCTTACTCCAACAACCAGTAACTCAGACTAAAAACGTAAAAATACCTAGGTGTTATAATAAATGAAAAACTGTCATGGAATGCACATATTGATGAAACTATTAAAAACATCAAACAAAGCATTAGGGTTTATTAAAAGAAATTTCTATAAATCAAATAAGAACATAAAACTAAAATGTTATTTAACCTTGGTTAGGACAATAATAGAATATGTATCCTCTGTTTGGGACCCCTCAACTCAAGAAAACATTAAGAAACTGAAACATACACAAAATAGAGCAGTGAGATTCATAACAAACGAATATTCATATTTGACTAGAGTAACACCTTCAGTAAAATCACTAAATTTAGAAAGCCTTCAGGACAGAAGACTCAAAAGTAAAGTAGCAATTATACATAAAACACTGAACCATAATCTTCAAATACAAAAACAAAATTTAATAAAATACTCTGAAAGACACAAAGATAAAGGCACATTCCTCGTCCCATATGCTAGGACAAATTTGTACAAATACTCCTTCTTCCCTAGTGCTATTAGAGCATGGAATGGGTTGCCTGAGCTAGCCAGGAAAACCAGTGACTTGGCAGAATTTAAGTCATTGGTTAACATGCATGACTAAATGCACGACGCGTAGGACGTAATCATCTTCTTTTTTTATGATAAGATAAGATAATAAGGAAGGAAAGAGACGCTTCAATTACATAGAATCGCAGCTAGGTCAACAAAACGCTAACACCGAGGGTCCGTCCCCGACTATTAAGGTAATTTAAAAGGAATGGTGGATGCATAGAGAAGTAGAACCCATTGGGCGTGAGCATAGCTGGATTTATCTATAGGCAACATATAGCTTAAGACCCTCTCTTGTTATGGTTGCAGAGATATTTTCAATTATTTTGAAGAAAAAGCAACGGAAAAACAATATTTATTAAAAAGGTCCCCATATCTCAAAGAGCTTAGTGCTAATATGTTTATATTGCGTCATTGTTTGTTGTGCATGTTTTTGTGAGAGAAAGTACTTAACAGGATGTGACGTACTAAAATGATAGTCTTCAATGTCTACTTATATCAACACGAAGTCTCTGTTAATTTATTGTTATGTTTAATTGTCTACAGTAATTTATTTATTCTCTGTGAAAACAAGTTCATGGTCTTAACCATTGTAAATCCAATCCTGGGCGTGAGACCACATGGAGGCAGATTGTCCACCAGGTCAAACGAGAATGGAACGGATACAGTAGAATGTCGTTTATCCGGACGTCAGTTATCCGGAACGTCAAATATATAGACTGACGCGTTTTTGTTTGTTTTACCGTACGGTATCTTATTGTATTGTTGATGTGGAGCAAAAGATCAGCAATTTTTATCTCAATTATGGTAGGCTAGTAAGGCTACTACGTATGATGCTTTGTTCCCCAGTATATTTTACTTGAATTTTATGTTTACGTACGGCCTGATGCATCCATTGGAATTTACTTTATATTGTTGCTGAAATGGACCGTCTATATCAGGGGTCTCAAACTCATTTCAGCATGTGGGCCACAGTGGAAAGTAACAACCATTCAGCGAGCCGCACCACAAAAAGAGAATGTTTTTTCATTAAATTTTTGGAACACTATTGTCACTGCAGTTAGATGCTAAAATAAAGTTTTTATAATTATTAATTACATTTAGTGTAGTTTATTACATGCACATGCAGTTAAGTTTACCAAAATAAGTTGACGTTGTCTCTGTCACTAATTAAAAAGCAGAAACTGTAATCCCCCCCCCAAAAAAAAAAAAAAACTATAATTACTAGGCCTACAGCAGATGGCTCGACACTCATGTTTCTGTCCATTCAGCTGAGAGCGTTTGGCAGAGACCAGACCATAGACCTTAGGCCTGAAGTCGCGTGTAGTGGTAAGCCGCAAGGTTGCTCTCAGATGCTTATCAGTTATTCTTGATCGTAATGCTGTTTTGATATTCATTCTGGAAAAAACTGTTCGCAAACGTACGTACTCCCAAACATCGCTAGAATTATAGCAGCTGCGCAGAATAAGTTTGGAAACCTCTCCCTGGGAAGAAACTGGTAGAAATCTGGAACACCAATACAGCGTATTTTTGCTTCAGAACAGTGTCACACTGCAGGTCCAGTAGTTCCATCTGGACTTTCTCTGGAACGTTTTTCATTTCAACTACGAACGGAGTGGCAACAAGGAAAAACTGTGGTTCGAGAGCAGTGAATTGCTGAAAGCGGTGTTCAAAATCTTCCAGTAGTCTGGAGGGGATGTCTACGTAGTCTTTCAGGCGCTGTGGTTCAACCGTAATGCTCTGTAGAAAAGACAAATGAGCCAGGTTTCCATCTGCCAGCTGAGTGGCCCACAAAGTCAGCTTGTATCTGAATGATTTGATGCGGTCAAACATCACGGTAATCAGCTGCTTTGTGCCCTGTAGTTGTGAATTGAGTGCATTGAGATGTTGCGTGATGTCAGTAAGAAAAGCAAGATCCGACAAAACATTGGGTCACTGAGCTGAGGTATGTCTTTGTCTTTCATTGCCTTGAACAATGCTTTTTCCCGTCTCAGTTCACAAAAATCTCTGCAGCACTTTTCCAGGACTCAACCATCTGACTTCCGTGTGATACAGCAACTCTCCGTATTCCGTTTCTAAATCAGCTAGAAATGACACTTGTGGGACCAAGTTTTTAAGAGAGAAAGTAGTGAATTAAAATGCTACGAAAATAAGGGAATGCGCCGACCGAGTCCGGAGTCACAGGCGCTGCTATCCATTTATGTCTAATATATGTATGTATCACATTTGTTTCAGCACCTAGCTTCAACTCCACATATAAAGCCTTTTGCAGCGGCAATTAGTAGGTGATCCTGCTTGAAACTGTGTTCGCAGACAAACTTATGCCTTCCAAGAGTTTCTTTTTCTCGGGGCATACACTCTTTTACAAACTGGCCTTCAGTGAATGGTCGTGATGTTTTTGCTATCATCTCGCTAACAACAAAACTTGCCTTCACTGAATCCTCGCTTGCAGTGGCCGGACACCTCATTTACTGATTTGTTTACATTACACGGCGTATATGTGGTCATTGTAAATTTTATCTATTTTTTTTTTAATTCGCGGACGTGGGCGCGGGCCACACAAAATTGTTTCGCGGGCCACATGTGGCCCGTGGGCCACGTGTTTGAGACCCCTGGTCTATATTATTCCGTATTCAGTTATCCGGGCGATCGATTATCTGGACAGACCCAGTTTCCAATTACGGTATTCTGGATAATCGACGATCTACTGAACCTAGAAAATTTTGACCTAAAAAAAAGTTAGACATCTCTCTTATAAATTACAGACGTTTTTTCTTGGATAATTACAACCTGTGCATGATAATTACAAATACTGACTCTGCCATGCGCACCGCCATCTAGGCTAGTACAGAGATGCGCACTTCTAAAAAAAGGATGTTGACATTAAGAGACTAACGACTTCCCCCCAAGTGGAGAGCGGAGATAAAGATGTTGTGATCAAGACATGTTGTTCTGCATTTACTTGTGATGTCTTGTAAATAAACATCGTTGTCCTCGTTGAGTTGCCTTCCCTTAAGTTATTACAATACACTGATACGACAAAATAGAAAACAGCAAACTGTGGGAGATGTCATATATCATTTTAGAACCCCTGTAATATTTGGTGACTAGTAGTCACTGAACTATTCCGTGCAGTTAGCACGAGATTTTGCTTGGTCAAGTAACTGACCACGAGGTGGACACCTCAGTTGATCTTGGACTCTACAAGAGAGAGGAGCCTTGCTATCTCCTCGAATATAATACACATATATTAAGCTATTACTATGGTGTATGCTATTATTATTTCATTGGATTAATTAAGTGAGAAACTGGATGTACAACTTCTAATGGCTGAAGTCGCCAATATCTTTTGTGAATTATATTTTATATTTTATGTGAATAAACCATGTCTGCTAACCTGAAGTCTATTAATATTTCAGTATGTTAGTGTTCTCGCGCACCAGCAAATCTAGTGCGTGTGAGAAAGTATTTAGTTAAGAAGACAAAGAACATTATAGTAGTACCAGAAGAGGTATCTACAACACTCCGAGACATTCGCGTCATCACGCCTAAAATAAGAACCAGGCGGTGACATATGGTGGACAGAGAACTATAGAGGCGCAGATCTTAGAAAGAAAGTGGAGATGGATTGGTCACACCCTAAGAAGTTTGTGATTGTATTGTGCATTGTGTGTGTATATAAATTAAGACTACACAATGTCTACATAGCCCCCATAAGTGTAAGAATAATATCAAGCTTATGAAGACAGGAACCAAATCAATAGATGCCTAGCATAGAGCGTGTAATCTGTGGACCATATCGTATGCTAGGGCTGATTTTGATATGATGTCTGCCATGTAATTCTACTGTTTCTTTTTTCTTTCATTACTTTGCTCATTGTAATGTGGTTGTTACAAAGCAATAATATCTATGGCTCTTTAAACAAACTCTTTTGATGTGATATAATTATATAAGTTTAATTGCGCACTGGCGGTATGTGCACCGGTGTGCATTTCACTGATGTTTGAAAATATTGTATTTTAAATCGAGTAAGCCAAATCCGCATTTCATACATTAAAATGTAGGCTTTACATTCGGTCTTGTCATGTGGCATTTTCTGTTATTCCCGCCTGAAATATTTTAGTCACAATTACAGGAGTCAATGCTGAACAGTTTGGATGTAAAGAAATCAGAATATAAAAACAAACTCAAAGTTTTAAAAGACTTCATTTTAATGTTACAAATGAACTTACAAAAACTTTGAAAAATGTATATTTCGTCAATGTGTAAAGTGTAACTATATTTAAACAAAACTATCTGGAAGGTTAAGAGTTAAAAAACAAACAACTGAGGATATTTAGAGGGACATAGATGTATATACAAATGTAATGTTTCTAGAAATGTTCACAATACATATAAAGCACATTTGAATTAATAAGTTTGGGTTTCTATTCTACAAGCTATAAAACACAGTAACATACAAAAAGAAAAAAAAAACGCAATATGTGAAATGTCGGGGGTCGATATAAGAAAACCCACAGAAAATGTAATAATTTTAAAAGAGATGAATATTGTGATATATTTTCAAATAAATAAAGTAAGCAATGCTAAGGACGTCATATTGAAAGATCTTTGTACTTTGTAGTCAGCTAAAAAGTAATGACGTGTACAAACTTTTTACCAGACAGACAAAGTGAGCTTTGTAAAAAGGAGTTTATGCTACAAAGAATCCATTTTGAAGTACAAAGATTATCCGCACTTCCTTTCTTTGTTACATCGGATACGCCAAAAAAAGACTACTTAAACTTATCCTACACCGGATACGCCAAAAAAAGACTATTTAAACTTATCCTACACCGGATACACCAAAAAAAGACTACTTTAAACTTATCCTCCGTAGATCTCTAAAGCAGAAACATTTTCCATATTTGTTTTATTTTTTTTTCTTTTACATTTAGACTTTTTTCATGTAGTGGCCAACACCACTATAATTAATTTTACCTAAAGTGCCGCTGTGAAAGTGCCCAGTGCCAAACCCAATGCAGTGGACAGCGGCTCCACTGCTGCCTGGACATGTACTTGTTGTGTACGTCAGTTTGGTCAGATCATATGTGTCACTGTAGTCACCAAACTTATGATTGTCCACCCACTCCCCAACGCTGACCTGTTTAGTGCAGCCGTGGGGGTGTGACACGATAAACGTGAATTTCGATTTCTTTTTGTATTTATCTTTGACTTTCTTCCAGAGCTCGCAAAAATGCCTCATCAGCTCGTACAGTCTGTCGCCTAACTCCTCGTCACATGTCACGCATTTCAACTTGCTCTTGTCTTTTTCAACGTTGATGCTTTCAACAGTGACATCACCAAGGTTCACCTGGGAACTCGAGCTATCGTGGTCATCATAGAATAACCTGAACGTCGTGTGGCTGGCCTCAATGTCATCAAAAACCACATGTGCGGCCGTGTGGATAAATATTTCCCACCAGGTAGTTTTGGGCCTGTCTGATTGTTGACATTTCTCACAAGGGCAGGTTTTGTACTCACGTTCGTATTTATCTCCAGACAAAAAATTATAATTTCTACCACGACCGTTATATCCGCATCCATCTATAAACTTGTAGACTTTAATCTCACCAGTGCCCATTCTCATACAGGCATCGTCTTTCGCATTGCAAAATGGATACTCGTCTTTGGTATTTGGCCAAAATTTTGGTCTGTGTGGACTGACCTTTTGTACCTTGATTCGAACTGTTCGGTCTGCTGTGGCTTTGATAAATTCGTACAACACATTGTCACGGTAACCTCTGGGCAGATCTGTCATTTTAAATTTTGTAATGGGAATAAAATGTTTATGGCCTGGATTCTTCGGGCATGAATTAAAACGTTTGGGTATTTCAGTTTCCTCCCCTTCAAACATTTCCGTTTCATGTTGACCTGATGAAAGAAAATGTTACTACGTTTACGAAATACTAACTGTAAATACAAACACAGAGCCAAGGGCTAAAACAATGAATAAAGAATACATGTTAAGAATGAAGAATACATGTTAAGAATGAAGAATACATGTTATGAATGAAGAATACATGTTATGAATGAAGAATACATGTTATGAATGAAGAATACATGTTATGAATGAAGAATACATGTTATGAATGAAGAATACATGTTATGAATGAAGAATACATGTTATGAATGAAGAATACATGTTATGAATGAAGACTACATGTTATGAATGAAGAATACATGTTATGATGAAGAATGCATGTTATGAATGAAGAATACATGTTATGAATGAAGAATACATGTTATGAATGAAGAATACATGTTATGAATGAAGAATACATGTTATGATGAAGAATGCATGTTATGAATGAAGAATACATGTTATGAATGAAGAATACATGTTATGAATGAAGAATACATGTTATGAATGAAGAATACATGTTATGAATGAAGAATACATGTTATGAATGAAGAATACATGTTACTAGTAGTTGTGCCATTACGACTGGTGTCAAGAGTTGCGGTCCGCACCCCTTCACCCTACTATTCCCTACATATAAATTACAGCTTGAGGTACACTATTCTAGTGAGATAAATAGGTAAATTAAAATAGAAAAAGATTAGTAAATCATAGCCAGGCTAAGCCAGGGCACGAACCCCGGACCTTACACTCGCACCTCCACCTACAAAACAAAACATAGAGATGCCAAAAATATATTTATTTGATTGGTAGTGTTAACCAGTCTTGCATTTACCATAATTTGACAAATCTGTTTCGCGAATGTTGGCATACGTTCTACAACACAGTGTTATTGTGCCTAGAATCTTATCACACATGATGTCGCCTTGAAACCAAGAAATGAAAATATATTTTCGAATAGAGAAAGTTGCCCACTATTTATTTCCTTGTTTATTTAAATTAAATTAAATTATTAGTACTAAGCATAAGTACAAGCATTAGTCATAGGCTAACTGCGCTTATGTTTACATGATGATCATACGCTACAACTGTACTTAATTTTAAAAAGTTAAAGTATTATCTAGAGTTCTAGGCGCATTAATTCTATGTATAATCTTTATTAGTAAACGGACAGCCCCTTAACGTGGTAGACCACTTCACATATCTAGGTAGTGTAGTGTCAAATGACGCCTCACTTTCAAGAGAAGTTGATAACCGTCTGGCCAGGGCTAGTAGCGCTTTTGGACGCCTTCAGGCGAGAGTTTGGAAGAACAAATCGCTCCGCCTGCCTACAAAAATCAATGTCTACCAGGCAGTGGTTCTCTCAACCCTTCTATATGGCTCTGAGACATGGACACTATATAAAAAAACAACTAAGACTTCTTGAGCGCTTTCACCAAAGATGCTTGCGCTCCATCATCATACGGTGGCAGGACCGCACTACAAACAGCGATATCCTTGCAAACGCCGGTATGGACAGTATAGAAGGACTTCTTATGGTCCGACAGCTACGCTGGGCAGGGCACGTATCCCGTATGGGAGACAATGGCAGTTGTTTTTTTTTTTGGTGAGCTAAAAGGTGGTCGACGTAACAGAGGCTCCCCACGGAAACGCTTCAAAGACCAGCTTAGGCGTCAACTTTCCTTGGCTGACATAGAAGAGAGCACCTGGCTGCATGCGGCGTCAGAACAAGACAGCTGGAGGTCACTCACGAAGGCCGCGGGATAAACATTTGAGACCAAAAGAAAATCTGCTGCCGAGGACAAACGCAGACGACGAAAAGAAAATCTAAATCGACCACCTGCGGAAAATGGTTATGCTTGCCCTGGTTGTGGCAAAATATGTGGGTCACAGCTGGACTGCGCAGCCACGGGAAATACTGTATTCGTCACTAATCTTCGGACGAAGACAAGCCTTATATTAGGCCTGTTAGTATGTATGTTATAGATAGGCTATGTTATTCAGTATCTAGGAGTAATGTTTCTTGTTGACTGTTGTTGTAACCTACAATGGCGTCCTAATAAACAGCTGATTTGTCAGAGCCTTGCATAAGAGTTAGATCTATGTGCTTAATCTTTGAATGTTATCAGCAAGGCCTACTAGATTTTACTAGGAAAAAGTTATCTTGAGAATTTACACTCTAAATTTATTGAATTTATTGAAAATAAATGTAATACCTTTTGTCAAGTCTGTACAAGTCTGAAAGGACTCAGAAGTTTGCTGTTTAAAAAAAAATAAAATTAAATCAAGTCAATGAAATCTATGTTGTTTGTTTACGATTGGTGAATGAGGTCCAAGCGTGACCTATTAACCTTGTCATTCACACACACCCTTTCTCTTAGCCATTTGCCCGGCCTACTTGTGTATTGAAGCGCGACAAGAATGTACCCCTGCAAAGAATGCAAAGTATGCACTATCCATAATTCTAGTTCTATCCATAATTCTAGTTCTAGACAAGCAGACACACATTGAATTATTAGACCTGCTGTTTTTACAATATTCAGAAAGACAAAGTGTACTTCTTGATCCATATGCTTGGGCTAATTCTTACAAGTGGTCGTTCTTCCCTAATGCCGCTGAAGAATGGAATGGGTTGCCTGAATCAGCCAGGAAAACCAAATACTTAGTAGAGTTTAAGTTATTGGTTAACATGCATGACGAGATTGACACATGAGATGTGTAGAAGTATCTTTTTTTTTTGAAGTAACGTCTGTAGGCTCAATGTACAAGATAAACAAATTCTGGCTATGCACATGTGTAGTCCTAATGTATAAACAAATTGCTATCATCTGTCACTGCCAGCCGTGCCAGGATCAAGATTTGAAACTAAAAGTAGTTTATCACAGTGATGACGTTCTCGTCAGACATTTTGATGTGAAATATTTTAGCTACTCTTTGCTTGTACTTTGAAAAAAAAAAACTCTCTCTTTTTTTGTTATTTGTGAGTGTGTGTGTGTGTATGTGGTCTTACGTGGCAAGACATAGACATGTGGCAGAGTTTAATCCATCGATACCTTCAAATGTTTTATTAAAGACATTTAGATGTAACTATTTTGACTTATGACTTATCATGCCACATTTATCCAGGGCGCACTTACCATGCCACTCGTATCTAGGCCACATTTATTTATTTAATATACTGTTTTCCACTTCCCGCCAGATTGTGATCTTCTGTTTTTTTACCTTCTGCGAGATTGTGATTCACTCTTTTCTACTTTATGCGACATTGTGATTCACTGTTTTCTACTTTATGCGAGATTGTGATTCACACTTTTCTACTTTATGCGAGATTGTGATTCACTGTTTTCTACTTTATGTGAGATTGTGATTCACTCTTTTCTACTATATGCGAGATTGTGATTCATTGTTTTCTGCCTTCTCTTTAGTTGCAGTATCGTGAACTGAAATTCTCACTTTACCTTTACCTATCCCTTAGTCTGTTAGATCGTTGGGGCACCAAGCATGACTCGTCGACCGTTTTTCTTCATTCCTCCCTGTCTTTTGCCTCGTTTAAAACCTCTTTCAAGGATAGACCTGTCCATTCTTTTATGATGTCTTCCATTGCTTTATCTGTCTGCCTCTTCTTCTTTTTCCTGGTACTGTTCCCTGAAGGAACGTCTTTACAAGCCCCGTAGATCTTGTAATATGGCCATAGATTTCAAGCTTGCGTTTTTTTACAATAGTTAGCAGGTCATTATGGGGTCCGATCGCTGCAGTAACCCTGTCTCTATTCTCTTGGTTTGTGATGCGGTCTTTGAAAGTGATGCCTAGGATCTTTCTGTAGCATCTCAGTTCCATTGCTAGGATACTCCTCTCTAGCTCTGCAGTAAGCGTCCAAGACTCTCAAGCATAAAAAAATGTGGCCATGACCAGGGAGCGCATCCATCTGATTTTGGTGCCGATGGCTAAGCCTTTGTCTTTCCATATTATTTTAAGTTTTGAAAGGGCTGCTGTGGACTGTGCTATTTCGGCCTATTGTCACTAAATGGTCTAAAGTTGGCTCTCGTGGCACCTTGGCCGACTCTTCAGGGGTCGGGATCATCGGACTGCAGTACCCACCAAGGCAAAAATTTTTTTGTCTAGTCTTCCACTGTTTTTCGAAAGCTCTCTTCCCATGTCGATCCCGGACATAGATAGATAGATAGATAGATAGATAGTTAGATAGATAGATAGATAGATAGATAGATAGATAGAGAGATAGATAGAGAGAGAGAGAGAGAGAGCTAGGTAGGTAGTAGGTATGTATGTAGGTAGGATAGGTAGGTAGGTAGGTAGGTAGGCTAGGTAGGTAGGTAAATAGATAGATAGATAGATAGATAGATAGATAGATAGATAGATAGATAGATAGATAGATAGATAGATAGATAGATAGATAGATAGATAAGTAGACAGATAGATAAATAGATAGACATAGATAGAGAGAAAGAGAGAGAGAGAGAGAGAGCTAGGTAGGTAGGTAGATAGATAGATAGAGAGAGAGAGAGAGGGGGGGAGAGAGAGAGGGTTTGTGTTACATGTAGATGTAAACAAGAGCTGGTCTCATTCATTTTCACTGGCATATACAAATTGTAGTTCATGTCGAGCGCATTGAATGTTGTTTACAAAATGTGCACTAAAGCTTTTTTTTCCTACGTAGACCGCTATAAATCAAATAGAAACTATCAGAATGACATTGTATTGACATAAACAATCTTCCACCGGAGACCAACCCACGGTGACGGTGATCCACCTCTTTTTTTTTTTTTTTTTTTTTATTGCCAACGGCGCGTTCCAGACACTGACACAAGTTCTATTATCACTTTTTAGAATTGAATCTTGTTATGAGCTAAAAGACAAATCCGTCGATCTACATGTATAATGTGTAAGCAATGACATACTAGGTAAGAAGGAAATCTCGATAAGACTAACTATCGATTCAAGTGATTCTGTCTACATTGAATGAGGCTGCTAGCTATTTCTTAAACTTTAGACCGCTAGCGACTGCTATGTCAGTATGTGCTTCGGACTTTTTGTCTATATCAGATTTTACAATGTCATTTCCGGATTCTGGATTATTGTACAACAATTGTTGAGTGCTTTTCGTTTTACTATCTGGTAGAATGTGAATTCAACTCGCTACAAACCGCATCAAAAATGAAAGATACCGATTAGACATTGTTGCTAGTGGAGATTTGTCTATGCTACTTATAAACATTGAGTCGGACATACTCATGAGATCAACCTCATCCAAATTATTAACTTTAAAAAAAAAATTATTTTAAACAAAAGTTTTAATGTCAATAAACACTCCTTTAATAAAAGTTGTTTTTTTTAAAGTTTGAGAACCTCTGGTCTAGAAGGTACAAATCTTAGCAAGAATTTTGGGGCTTCGAGGTAGATCTAATAAGTTATATTATTAAAGGAAAGTGTGAAACCTATCAGCCGCAACATTTTGTAATTTAACTTTGAAACTGTGTAGATTGTTAGTGGGTAGAAAAATACACCTTACATACACATGTAAATCACATGTAAATCACATGTAAATCTAAAACTCTTGTATAAGAAGATTTTTACTTCTTCTGTGGACACAATTTTTTAAGTTATGAATCTTTCAAAAATGCTAGACCAATATATATATATATATATATATATATATATATAATATGTATGTGTAAATATATAAATGTAGTTACCTGTTCATCATTAGAACTTGAAGGCCATGCATCTGACATTTGTACTATTAAAATATATTTATTAGAGATAAATTAAATCTGTAAATAGAAAGCATTTAAATATTCTTAACATTTTACTCACTTGAATTAATAATAAGAAAAATCGAGCTTCGAGCTAGATCTCTTTTCCTAGGTGTTAAAACCAAGTCAAACCAAACCAAGCCAAACAAAATAAAGCTAAACCAAGCCAAACCAAACAACGCCAAGCCAAGCCAAAACCAAGCATCCCATAAAAAAAAAATCAATTTAATATACAAAAAATATGACATTGTTTTTATGTTTAGAGATCCTCATTTTTATACAAGTTTTTATTTACTTCATGGCTGCAAAGTAGAAACAACTCCCTATGATATTTAAATAAATATTTTCAGTGCAGATAATTATATAAGACTTACCAAGACAAAGATGAATGGAAAAGAGAAGTTCTGGAAGAAGACTCTTATTTGCGCCAGTATTGAGTCTACACGGCCTTATATTATTATTCATGGTTGCCATGAACGACGGTTTCTTGGAATACATCCGGAATTTTTTTTTAATTTAGAAGTGATTAGCCACGTGGAAATTAAAAATAAATCCCCCCCCCCTTTTTTTTTGGTTTATATTTTTCAAGAAACTTAAATATAGAATACAATTCTATCATCTTAGAAAATTCCAGTTAAGTTTAAAATAGAGTAAAAACAATAAACGAGTGTGTGTGTGTGTCTTTGTGGAAGTTTGAGATAGAGAGAGGAAAGGAGGGGAAAACCAAGAAAAAAAAAGCACTTTTTAAAATAACATTTATCTTCACCTATCCCTTAGTCTATTGGACAGTTGGGGCACTATGCAAGACTCATCAACCGTCTTTCTCCATTCCTCTTTGTCTTTTGCCTTAGTCAGAACCTCTTTCAATTCTTTTATGTTGTCCTCCCATCACTTTATCTGTCTGCCTCTTCTTCTTTTTTTTCCTGGTACTGTTCCCTAAAGGAAGGTCCTTGCGAGCCCCGAAGATCTTGTAATATGGCCATAGATTTTAAGCTTGCGTTGTTTTTTTTTTTTTTTTTTTTTTTTTTTTTACTATAGTTAACAGGTCATCATGGGGTCCAATCGCTGCAGTAACCCTGTCTATAATCTCTTGGTTTGTGATGCGGTCTTTGAATGTTTTAGGGTTCAAAGACATTCAAAATAAACCATTTCATGTAAAAAGGTATGCCTTTTTACAAAGCTTATATCGACTCTGTCTGGTAAAAAAGTGTGTATACGTTATTTCCCACTCCTATTCTCAGATCAGGCTGAAACTTGACACAATTATTCATTGGCATAAACAAGACTTGAATCAATAAAAAAAAAAACAATGAGTCAAATTAATTAGGCCCTACTGGTAATTAATTTTGTTTGATACCAACAAGGGAAATTAATCATCCAGTATTCACAGATACGACTTAACATGTAGTTTCGTCCCCATAGATAACAGGTTATTTCTCCCATGCCCATTCTCGAGTCAAATTGTAACTTAAAATAGTTATTTATTGTAACTAACAAAAGATTAATCACTTTGAAAATTTATTAATTATTTTGTTTGATATCGAATAAAGTAAATAGCTTCTACATTATTGAGAGACATTGTTGTAAGTGCGGAGTTCTTTCCTTTAAAAAAAAATTTTAAAGGATTTTTGTATACTTTTCTTTATTATATATTCTATGTTTTTGTGTGTGTGTGAGATCATCTGATTCTTGAAATCAGGCCCAGCGCCTAGTCCAAACGTTTATCAGGAGTCACGCCACAGTGCCATTATCTCTATGACCTTTGTAAAGGGTGTTGTTTGTTCTGTATCAACGGACAGGCGTAGACTGGGAGCACTTCACGCCAAGCCCTGTCTAAAGGTTCCAAAATTGGTAGAGATCTTTGTGAATACTGAATCTTACTATATGCATGGGGCCTCCGGATCCAGCCCACTCGCTATAAGTGGTCGAAGACCTTGTTAACCACGTGGGATTTATTCATGTTCCTTCATTGTAACCGCTACAAGCCGTGGAAAGACCGCCTTACCAGGTAGCCTAATTAACGACGGTCTTGTTATACGCGACTGTGGTCTCTGTTCCATCCTCATTCTAGAAGAGATAAAAAAAAAAGGGCTCAGCCAGGGTAACTCAACGGAGGTTGTGTTTACTGTCATTGGCCTAAGTGTCTATCTACACGTTTTGCCGTGGAGCTGGAATCCTCCGGGGCCCACCGTCTACTTTGCAACGCCACTGGCACGGACCGGTTACGTGCTTTCTCTGTAACCTTGCGTCAGTGAAGTCCTAATTATCTTGCCATCATACGACCTTGAATCGGAACTTTCCTTTTTGCTTACGTTAGTCTGACTCTCGATTCTACCCTCCGTATTAACGACCTTATTTACTCCAGGAGCTAAGTCTGAGCTATTAATAGATACACGTTTCAAAATTCCCACTTCATTTGATAATTGAAAATATCTCCATTTTAGCAGGATGTGAATCAGAGGAAATGGAAAGGTTTGCACAACAGTCTGTATGGACATGTGTTCATTAAAAAAAAATTTGTTTAGTGTGTCTGCAAGTTTATGAATAAATATAAGCAGTGGCGTAGCTAGGGAATTTAAGGGCTCGGGTGGTTTGACCAGTTTAGGGTCCGTGGGGGGGGGGGGGGGGGGGCTTGACCTCTTTAAAGGCCCCTGCATTTTGACATTCTACATCATAACATGAAATATGGCGTAATATTTAATGTAAAAACCAATTTTGGGCACTCATTTGGTGCCCCCCCCTCAAGTTAGGCCCGGTGGTATTTTAAAAATTGGATCCCCCCACCCTAGCTACGCCACTAAATATATGGGTATCCTCTAGATTTGTAATCAATAGCTCACATATTGAGGCATCGTTCCAGGCAGTGCATAGACACTCCTTAGAAAACATGCAGCATGTTTGAAACTAAAGATCAATAGTTGATTTCTAACAGAGAGCAGGTATACTTAATCTGTTAGGCCAAATGATTTGAAAATGCAAAAGCAGTGCATGACGATAACACAAAAAAATCCCAATCTAAATACAAACACGATACGTCGCTTTAAATAGCCTTACTATTAACATGCAGTCTTTATACTAGATCTCGGGTAAGATATTTATAGAAGCAAAGCGCAAAGTGAAAATGCGTTTTATCTACAGACCTATAGATAGTATACCTAGACTGGAAAAAAAGAAACAAATTCTTATCCGATAATGAGCAGATCACAGACCTATAATATATATATATATGTTTAAATGATTTTAGTTTTCAAAGTTTAGAAATAATGCAATGCAATTTTGCAGATTTTTAATAGAATGGGCCAATTACTCTTCGGAACTGCTTTCCCGTTTAGAGTTTAATGTTTGGATTATTGTTCTTTAGTTCATCAAAAAAACAGTTTTTTTCTCAGGCAAAGCAAGGGCACTATTCGCTGTTACACTTGCCATCTTGTTCGAAGCCAACCCAACACTTTCAGCACAGTTCTTCATAGCATTGAATAAATACTGGCATGAGTTTAAATTTTTGTCTGAATGTTTCGAAATATTACCAATAAGAATAATCTTCGTTTATTTTTAATTTTTTTAGCACGACATTTAGAGACAATATTTCTTTGGCCTCTTCATCGTAAGTGATAAGAATCAGAAGTTTCAATAATTTATATAGAAAGTTAAAATAATTAAAAAAAAATATATTCTGCATTTTTATATGTCTAATCTGTTGGCGCACCTGATTTTTGTGTATGTGTCCGCGGGCAGCATAAAACACTTCCGCGGCCCGTAATTTGCCCACCCCTGTTCTAACTGGCTGCCTGTTCGTGCGGTGTGCGCGCTGGACTGTCTTTCGGGCTTATCGATGGTTCATTAAAAAAACCTGTTTTTCTCAGTCAAAACGCGGGCATCATTAGTTGTTACACTTGCCATCTTGTTCCATAACAACCCTAGTAAACTAAAGCCTTTATATTTTGTTTGGCGTTAGAAAAATAAAGCATAAATTCAAAATGAGCTGGTTAATCCACCCCCATTTCAATAGCGTTATTAGCGTGACGCTATCTCAACTTAGTTATCCTAGCACACAGCTATGTGAGAAATTTAGCTTGAAATAAATTATTTTTACTAAAGTTTCAAATTCCAAACAACTTTGTTGTTTTTTCAAGTTTTTTTTTCCACCCCTCTTTCTTTAATAAAGAAATTTTAAGCTTAAATAGAGAATTGTTTTAAAAAAAAATAAATGCGTGTAAACATTGGCCAGATTCAGGTAATGGTAGGTCTAATCTATTGTATAGGGTTAGGGTGTCACTTGTGACATTGATTTAAAAAAAGTTTCTTTAAATAAGTTCTAACAATCTTGATTATTATACCAGGCGATGACGCGTTTATTAATGTCACTATTTCTTTATTCTTGAAACTCTTAAGGATACTATAACGTAATCATCTTCTTTTTTGAAGTAACGTCTGTATTATATAAGAAGATAAGATATAAATCGGAAATACCCAAGCCTTACATCCACGTAATAACGAAACGAGGAAGTCACAACCAAGGCGCCCCCCCCCCCCCAACCCACTTAGAGAAGTGGAAGAAGTGGTCCTTATCAACTGTGATGACTGAACAACCTTGTAGAGAGATATATAGATATAGAAAAGAATAGAATAATAATATAGATAGATAGATAGATAGATAGATAGATAGATAGATAGATAGATAGATAGATAGATAGATAGATAGATAGATAGATAGATAGATAGATAGATAGATAGATAGATAGATTAATCGTAACAGGGACAATACACATACCAGTGGATATATATTTGAGCTATATTCGAATTCTTCTTGACTACTTATTAAAGAGAACTCAATGCAAGTCTATTGTTTCCTTTATTTCCTATGCACACATTACAAAGTCAAGCTACAAAAAGCTACATGTACAATGTGAATAATTAAACTAATGATATTAGCACACTTACATTAAATACATAAAAGTGACTAATTAAAACATTTATTCTGTTGATAGAGCAACAAAAGTAAACATCTTATCTTATTCACGGTATACTAATTACCTGTACTAAAAACTCATAATATCTAGGTGTAATAAGTTATCATAGAATGCCCATTTCGGTGAAAGGATTACAAGATTATACAAAACATTTTTTGGTTTATTGAAAGAAATTGCTAGAATCAAACAATAAGAAAAATAAAACATAATATTATTTGAACCTTGTCTAATAAAAAGGCTTGTCTTTGAGTCCGAAGATTAATGAGGGATGCAGTATTTCCCGTGGCTGCGCAGCCCCAGCTGTGACCTTGTCTAAACCGATACCGGCATTGGCGATTTGCACAGCAATTCCTTTAAGTGCACAATCTGAGATCGCACCCTAGCTCTAGTAACCATATTGCAATTTCTTGTTGTTTTATTCCGTTATGGTGGATGCTTGTTTCACTTTGGCAACTTCCGGTAGAACAATTTGTTGATCCTGCTTGATGGATTTCAACTGTTTACTACCACTACGCAGCCATTTTGAGCGGGTGCGACGGCTGAACGGTAAAGCCGCAAGCGCTTTGTTTGGCTTCCCGAGTTCGAATCCTGATGAAGACTGGGATTTTTAAATTTCGGGATCTTTGGGCGCCTCTGAGTTCATCCAGCTCTAATGCGTACCTTGGGTAAAAGTAAAGGCGGTTGGTCGTTGACACCCTCGTTAACCGTGGACCACAGAAACAGAAGACCTTTACATCATCTGCTCCATAAATCGCAAGGTCTAAAAGGGGAATTCTACTTTTTTTTTACGCAGTCATTTCGTCGCCATAGTTTTGTAGGGTTGTGTTGCAACAGGAAGCAAGTGATAGAGCTGAAGTTTGAGCTGGAGCTAAATGTGACATATTGTTTCTTACCCGGCAATTTTAAGGCCTGATGAGGGAATCTGGGCCCGTATTGGCCGTACAAGCCCGTGAACGATGTTGTGATAAGGTTTGCCAATTGTTTTGAGAATATTCCGATATAAATTGCCAGTTAATCATTACTTAATTTTTTTCCCCCAATGTTTTAATGCATTTGATTAGTTGTTCTTGATTACCAATCATCAAGCATTACTAAATAGTTCATCACATTAAATGTTATATTCATTGTTTGGTTTGAATGCTAGAATGTCAGGGAACCAGGAAGACGAGTCCATGGCTTAAAATTACCGTATTATGTTTCGTACCGTTTGGACCCACCATCACCAGAAAACACGAAGAAATTATAATAGACGTAAAATAAGTTTATAACAAATGAATATTGATATTTAATAATTAGAGTACAACCATGAATAAAAACATTAAACCTAGACACACTTTAAGACAAAAGAATAAAACATAAAGTAGCAACAATACATACAATTTTGAACCATAATTTAGAACAAATAAATGAAGTCTTAAAATACTCAGACATAAAGATAAAAACAGATTTCTTATTGCATTTGCATACGCTAGGTCAAATTCGTACAAGTGCTCCTTCTTCCTTAGTGTCATTAGAGCGTTGAGCTGGTTGCCTGAATTAGCAACGAAAACCAAAGACTTAGCGTTAGGGCTAGAATTTTAGTCTCTGATTAACATGCACGTCTAGATTAACACGAGGAAGGTCACAATGATTTTCCTTTTTCAAGGAAAGTCTGTAATTTATAAGATAATTTTTTTAAAAAAAGGGAGAGTACTTAGATACAATATATAAATACAAATCAACATTGTTATTTCTCCAAGACGAAAAACTTTATACAAACTATTTACTCCATAATAAAAATTAATTAATGCTAAAGGAATTGATTTTCTGTACTAGATATATCGTCTGTGTTGAGATTTCGTTTTGTAGGTATATAAGACACAGCTGTAGTTTATGTTTGGCTCTAAAGCTCCTCCGTGAAGATGGCCCCCTCTAAATCCTAGACAATACACGTGAGCTCCGCTACTGCCTGGACATGTACCAGCGGTGTATGTTAGCTTGGTCAGAACAAAGTTTTTGTCCAGTTTCTTTACCTTTTCATTCTCTCTCCATTCACCCAGACTCAGCTGTTTCATGCCCCCGTGAGGGTGTGACACGAGAAACATAAACTTGGATTGACTTCTGCAGTATTTAGGTCTGACTTCTTCCCAGAGGTCACAGCAGCGCCTCGCCATTTTGTACAGTTTGTCCCCTAGTGAGACATCGCACGTGACCTGCTTCAATTCACATTTGTCGTACTCGACACTGACGTAACTAACGCTGAATTTATTAAGAGCTTTCAGCTCTGGGTGACCTTTATTATGATAGAGCAATGTACATGTTGTGTTGTTGGCCTCTATCTCATCAAAAACAACATGCGCGGCAGTGTAAACAAATATTTCCCACCAGACTTCCTTGGGTTTGTCAGACTGGCCACATTTCTCACATGGGCAAGTGTTGTATGTCGCCTCGATTGCTTTATCTTTATTGAAAAAATTAGAACTTCTTCCTTGACTGTTATATCCACAGCCTTTGATGAATTTATACACGTCTATTTCCCCACTCCCTAGTCGCATTTTCACGTTTGTTCCACTAAAGGGATAAGGGTCTTCTGTATTTGGGAAAAACTGAGGTCTCCCAGAACTGACTTTCGTGACTCTGATTCTGACTGTGATGTCAGCTATAGCTTTGATGAGGTCATAAAGAGTATCGTCCTGTAAGTCTTCGGGTAGATCTGTTTGAGTAAATCTTGTAATAGGAATAAAATTGGCATGGCCTGGGTTTTTTCTACAACTTTCAACATGTTTTTGTATATCAGTATCATCTCCGTTATATCCTTCCACTTCATGTTGGCCTGCAGAAGATATTCGTTGTTAGCAGTCAAAACATACACGTAGTCATAGAGTCAGGGCCGGATATATGTTAGCAGAGGCCTGTGCAGAATTTTCCCTTAGCCCCTACCTTATTGAATAATTTAACGAAAATCCACTGAACATTTCAATAAATTTAAAATTATGTCATAATTGTAACGAAAGAAAGAAATACTTTTATTAAATCTCATTAACTTATTTTGCATATTTAATTTAGGCCTACTATTTTATAAGCATGTTATTTTAGTTTATGCCCCCTCTCTTGAGGGTTAGGCGGCTTTAACCACCGGGTGGCCCAATCAGTCTGCACTGTCGTGAATCCGGCCCTGAATAGAGTAATAGTAGGTCACGTTGGTAACTATGTTATAAATATAATAAAAATAATAAATCACTAGTTATAAATACTTCATTTAGATTTACAAAGACCTACCAAAGGTTTTCTTGGATAGTAGTTTCTGTTTTTTCATTCTCCTCTCTTTAATCTGTTGATTATATATAAATATCTGTCCTTATTTAATTTTAGAATTATGTCTCTTGTTACAGGTATGTCTCTTGTTACAGCTATGTCACTCTTGTTATACTTATGTCTCTTGTTACACTTATGTCTCTTGTTACACTTATGTCTCTTGTTACAGGTATGTCTCCTTTTAAACAGACTCTTGTTACAGCTATGTAGATGCTTGCAAAGCAACAGAAGATAACAGATGTCGTCAAATTGTCTCAATAAGACTTCACCATTACGATTAAATATGTTATTGCTAACTAGTCTTCATTAAATTTTTAACATACTTGAGCTATAAACTAACAACTTCATAATATTATTTTAATGTAAAAGGTGAAATAATTACCTGTTCACTTTCAGCACTCGAAGACCAACTTGTTCCCATGGCAACATTCAAAGGTTTCTATGGATAATTACATAGAATAATATAAAATTACGTAGCTTGGAAAACTGTGAAAATAAAATACACAAATAAAGAAGAAGCAGACAAACCTAAACACAAACTTAATGTGTTGTAGAGACAGTACTATAACCACTTTCAAAGAAACACAAAACTATACATGTATGGCCTTATCGCAAGGACCTCAGGGCTCGCAGTGACCTTCTTTCACGGAACAGTTCCAGCAAAAAAAGAAGAGGCAGACAGAAAAAGTGATGGAAAGACAACGAAAAAGAATGAGCGGGTCTGCTATTGAAAGAGATTCTATTCAAGGCAAAAGACAGAAAAGAATGGAGAGAGGCCGTAGACAGATCATTAGTGGTGCCCCAACGGTTCAACAGAGTAAAGGATAGTTGAAGTTGAAAGGTGAAGAGACATAACGACACATTAATATGTAGTGATAAAGGGTTTATGTAAAATAAATGCAATAATAAATCCCTAAATGGTTAATATTAGTCCTAGAACAAATTCGTTTTCTTTCCTGAGATGTGACCTGGGAAACCACCATGGATGGATGACGACAGTGTTCAAAGCGCATACCACACGACCAGGCAGCCTCCCTGCTATCTAATTATGTTTGTTTTTGTTTTATCTGTTTCGAATAGTTCTTCCAGAGCTTAAGATAATTACTTCCTACCCAATGCCATCACAAGACGACGTAGGGTTAGCAGCGTGTGAGGTTTGAACCCTAGACCATTGAGACAACCCAATGACAGCCCAGAGCGCATACCACACGACCAGGGAGCCATCATGCTTCAAACAAATACATGCACAGGGCTTGATATTACCTTATACTATACATTCATTAAAATGACATTAGTCTAAAGTAAAAGATGTGAATAAAACATACAAAACTACACAAACCGGTCTAAGATATTTCTGTTGGCTCAAACAAATGGAAATGGTCCACCTCAGCTGTACTACTATTACAATTAAGATGCAAACACGAACAACATTCACACACAATCATACACAACCCGCCCTTGATGAAATAATCTTCTATGTACTTATCGACGAAGACAAATGACCTTGAAACACCCTGACCTAAGGTTAATGGATTCACGTAAATGACCTTGAAACACCATAACCTAAGGTCGATTGAGTCTCGTAAATGACCTTGAAACTCCCTGACACAAGGTCAATTGATTCTCGTGAATGACCTTGAAACTCCCTGATCTAAGGTCAATTGATTCACGTAAATGACCTTGAAACTCCCTGGTCTGAGGTCAATTGATTCATGTAAATGGCCTTGAAATTCCCTGGCCTAAGGTCAATTGATTCACGTAAATGGCCTTGAAGCTCCCTGACCTAAGGTCAATTGGTTCACGTAAATGACCTTGAAACTCCCTGACCTAAGGTCAATTGATTCACGTTAGTGACCTTGAAACTCCCTGACCTAAGGTCAATTGATTCACGTAAATGACTTTGAAACTCCCTGACCTAAGGTCAACTGATTCACGTAAATGACTTTGAAACTCCCTGACCTAAGGTCAACTGATTCACGTAAATGACCTTGAACCTTCCTGACCTAAGGTCAATTGATTCACGTAAATGACCTTGAAACTCCCTGACCTAAGGTCGATTGATTCACGTGTTGTCATCGACAATGAATAGTTATGCAAAGTTAAAACTCGATCCGAGAATGGCAAGTGGGAGAAAAAACGAGCTCAACATTTGTAACAGACAGACAGACAGAGTTGATATAAGCTTTGTAAAAATACTTAAGGCAAGCAGAAGTTCTAAATGGGGATAGAGCAGTTCTCACATCTAGATAAAGATCGTCTGTAGTATTTTTTCGCCACGCATCCTGATAGAAGCAAAAGAATAATAATTTAATTTGAAAAAAAAAAAACCCACACAGAAAGGAATATGAAACCGCATTGAAGTAAAAAGCAAAACAACAAACGACTTAAGAAAAACTAAGTCACATGATATTCTAATGAGATGGTCCGCTGAGCCGGATGAATGCGCTTCAAACGCTTGTCACACTGGTCTTAAGTTTTGAGCCCATTTCCGTTCCTTTCAAATAGTTAGGACAAAGAAGAAGAATACATACAAAAAAAATGTATATCCCCTCTACCCAGAAGAACTAAAGCAAATGATATTATATACATTATATACATAGAATACATGAGCATTGGACCACCTCACATCCCAATTAAACGAAAAACGATGACTCTTATTATAAGTTATCCCGACATGACCAACGCATAGTATTTGGCCTTAGAAACGGACACAACAGAATGAGACAACATCTGGTGTCGGGCCTAGCGAAAATTGCCGTTGTGGAGCATCACCAGAGAATGCTCTCCATGTGCTTCAAAACTGCACACTCTATAAAGAGACCCCAACAAAAGTTTGATCACTAAGCTCTACTATAGAAGAAAAACTGTATGGAAAATTGCCTAATCTGGAAACCACTGCGCGGTTCATCTCAGATATAGAATCTAGGATTACTGATCTAAAATCTGAACCCTTCGACATGAAAAATTACAACAAAGAAGAAGAAAGAAAGACAAGAAGTCATAAAAATTATTATCTTTTTGTAGTGGAGTGGATACTTTTTCAGGCCACACCGGCCATCCAGGTATCCACGTGACCCTTCCCCCTTGTGTCCGCGTAAAAAGGCAGAACAACGTGGGCACTGTCCATTCTACCGGCATCTCTTGTCGCTGTAGTGTCTGTTCGTTACTGGCTTACGTCGTCTCCACTCCCTGTTTGTGCCTGGTTCTACACCATGTGTTTATGGATGGCTGCAGGTCTTTAGTGTGTAATAGAGAAATTGAAATCGGCCTACGAGCTGCCTTCCTTTCATCATTTAGAATTTGTCTTCTGTGCCAAACCCACCACATTTATTTTGAAAGGAATGTTTGAAAGTTAGTCGATCTAGAACTAATTGTGAATGGGAAGAAACCTAAACAATGAAATAGAACAAATAAAGTCAAAGGTGATTTAAATTAATGATAAAATAGCTAGTAACTTACCGAAAAAACAAAAGCGTTAACTATGTCTTTTGGATGTTTCCGTTTCACTATAACAAAGCCGTGACGGACCTTGAGGAAATTTCCGGAATTCCCGGAAAAAATATGCAGGTAAAAGTAGATATGTGGGTCACAGAAGGTGACAAGTAGGACAGCGAGTGTGTGGAAGAAAGAAAGAAAAATAGAACGAATGAGGTAGAGGAAACAAAAGATATATTTACTGTTACCGGCACAGGGATGCTGCACATGTAGATTGCACCTACTTACATAAGCAGCAAATAGAAATACATCTAGGATTCTAAACTGCGAGTGGATTTTGTGTATTCGCTTCCAACTTAGGCCCATTATAAAGTTCATTCGGAAATTTAAGTCTACATCTAATTCATAGGCTTATCATTAAGTCCTATTGAATATGCTTTGTCGGAGATTTAATCTACTAATTATAATTTAAGGCTTTTCTTCGAGCCCGTAGATTAATGAGAAATACATTATTTGAATACCCATTATTTCTCGTAGATGTACAGTCCCAGCTGCGACCTATATAATTTGCCACACCCTGCGCAGACATAACCTTTGTCATGTGGTGGTAGATTTAGGTTCTCTTGTCGTCGTCTACGTCAACGGCAGTAGATTTTCTTTTGTTCTCAAATGTGTATCCCTCCCCCTTTATAAGAAACATCCAGCTGTCTCGTTCGGAATCCACCTGCTGCCAGGTCGTCCCCTGTCGAGCGTAGTTGTCGGACTGTAAGCGGTCCCTCTATAGTACTCTATACTGTTCATACCGGCATTCGCAAAAGCATCACTATTTGTGGTGCAGTCTTGCCTTTGTATGCTTATGATAGAGCGCAGACATCTTCGGTGAAAGCGTACCAGAAATCTTAGTCGCTAAGTTTAATCTACAAGATGTTCTTATTTTAAAGGTCCATAAAAGAAAAGGACTTGACCATATATAAATAAAGATTTAGATAAACTAGTCGACACATATTACTAGGCCTATTTAAGGATAGGTTGAGTGAAAAAAAATTGTTGCACAATATTATTTCATGATATAGGCCTAATGAATAATAAAACATTTCCAGTGAAAATTTGCCGTTTAGCTTGTATGCAAGTAAAATAAACATATTATTTTTCAGATAACCAGCTGTCAGGTCATGTGGTTTGCGCGCTGGACTGTCGTTCGAACCCTGCCCGCTCCCATCAGGATGTAGATCATCTTCAACTTTAAAGAAATATCCAAAACATGTAGGCCTAAAACATTTTACACCCGATGCCTCATCCAAGGACCTAGAGTTCGTAGAGTCTTTTACTCAACTCTTACTACTATTACAAAGAAGAATACGAATTAGTCTTCAAGTGTGTTAATTAACTTAAGTGGCATTAAAATTGATAAATGCATGGACCTTCCAAATATTAGGACTGTAAATCCCTGTAGCCGTCCGGTCCGTAGATGCTGTGACGGTTAACGCTCTACTTATTTAATATGAGAGAATAGCCGAGCACCCTTCTTGCCTAGTGCCATATTAGAAAATGAAATGGGCTGCCTGAATCAGACAGGAAAACCAACGACTTAGCTAGAAGAGTTTAAGTCATTGATTAACATGCATGACTAGATTGACACATGAAATGCGTAGGACGAAATTATTTTCTTTTTTGAAGTAACGTCAGTAATATATAAGATATGATATTACGCGTAAGTAGCTATTTAATTCTTCAAATAAGATCTTCGCCTGTCCAGTGTACGATTCAGCGTGCGGAGTTGAACAACAGATCGAGACATGTGAAAATCGTTTGTAGATATAAAATGGAGGGGGGAGGGAACAGTAAAGAGTTTCCACTTGACTACTCTCTTTAGTGAGTGTCCGTTAGTGTCCAAAGGGAAGATTGATGTTCGATATACTGTAGTTATAGAAACCACACACACATACACAAAACTTTTTGCAACACTAACAAACCGTACCGGTACCATATATAAGTTTCGAAGTTGCATCACTAACATCAGGGCCGGCCTTAGATACTCTGATTCGAGGCTCTAGACGAGGTGAATTGGGTGACACAAATTAAATAGAAACATATTAAATATACAGCAAAAAAAAATAAAGTTATGTAATGTACTAAAAACCTAGTGTACTCCGTCAATAACACTGAGGACAAGTTTCACTATTTCTTCTCTAAAATTCGCATTGGGCAGTTTCCATTGGATTCAGTTTCTATCAATAATGACAGTCTCTTCCCAACTGGTGTAAGCTATTTTAATACTATTTAGATCTAGATCTAATACTGCCCAGAAATAGTGTGAGGCATGACTTAGTGGCATATAGATCTAATACTGCCCTGAAATTGTGGGAGGTGTGGCTTATTATCGTATAGATCTACCACTTGGCTATCTATCAAGTGAGCTTGAATTCGAATCCCAACTCGACCTGAGTTGTATTTGTTGAGCACTTTAATTACATGAAAAGCCTAGGATCGGCTAATTTTTATCAACTACTTCGGATAACCTTCGAAGATAGTTGGCAGATTGTTTTAAGATGGCAGCGCCCATCGCTTCCATGTAATAATAATGTCAATGATTAGATTGTTAATTTGATTTTGTGATGATGATGTAGAATTTTTATAGATCTACTAATTATTCATTATATTTAATTTCTAAGTCTTCATCTAAGCCATCTCTGGCTCTAGATCTAGTAGACTCTAGAACTAGAAGTCTAGATTGACTAGAATAGATTTTTATAGATGAATTGTGAATTATGATATCTAAATATTATACTATTTATATCTTTAATCTTATTATTTTATAGTATTATTTCAGTGTATTATAATTATTATTAGAGTTTAGACTAGAGTATTGACAATAATACTAATAATAGTATTACTCTGAGTAGACTAGTAAAAAAAAATCATCTATAAAATGTCTACTAAATTATAAATATAGATCTAGATCTAGTAGTAATAAGTAAATCATCTAGTGAAATCTAGTCAATATAAATCTAGATCTATTCTTATTCTATAATTTTTATAAAATGATTTTATAATCATTATAATCTAAAAGTCTAGTAACGTAACTAGAGTAGGACTATACTCTATAGACTCTAGTAAGCTATAATCTCAGTATCTGGGAATGTAAACTATATGAGTAAATAGTATATTTACTACTAGATGTCTATATTAGTATATTATGTCAGTGGCATCTCTAGGGTGGGTGTCACTCAGTGCGACAAGATCAGGGTGTCACCCCCCCTGGTGTTCCACTTATTCTTCTATTAAAAACTATTGTTGTTTAGTTCTTTATTTTGTGCAAAAATGCAACTCGTTGATTGCTAATCTAGTACTCAACGCTGAAATGAGTATCGACTGTATTTTTTTTCTCTAAAATATTATCGTTAATTATTACATACTTTAGTGATGAAGAAGACATCTCTATCAGATGGGAGAAATTACGAGATGTAATCTACAGTTCGGCAATCACCGCCTTTGGGCCACAAAAATGTAGACTGGTTTGAAACGAATCTAGCACATATGGAACCTTGCATCGAGAAAAAGCGATCTGCACATCTCGCTCACAAGACAATGCCAAGTCCAAGATCTTTGGAGGCCTCCAAAAGTACTAATAAAGAGGCCAAACAAATGGCTAGAAAATGTGCTAGCAACTTTTGGAGGGATACCTGCAACAGAATCCAAGACAGTCTCCACTCAGGAAATAGCAAAGCTCTATTTGATGGCATTAAAGCGGCCCTGGGTCCAACAGTGTCTAAGCCTGCCCCCCTTCTATCCAAATCAGGAGAAAAAAAATTACAGATCAAACCAAGCAGCTAGAACGATGGACAGAACACTACCTCGAAGTCTATGCCACACAGAATACAGTAGACGATGTCGCCCTGGCTTCTCTACCAGATCTTCCAGTACTGGAATGCCTAGATGAGCTTCCGAGCCTTAGTGGCCTCAAAAAAGCAATAAACTGCATAAAAAATAGAAAATCTCCTGGGAGTGATGGTATCCCAGTGGAAGTAGTGAAAGTCAACGAATCACTCCTGCTCCCTGAACTCTTTATTCTCCTCTGCCGCTGTTGGGAAACAGGTCATGTCCCACAGGACATGCGTGACGCAACTATAGTCACAATATACAAGAACAAAGGGGATCGGAGTGACTGCAACAATTACAGGGGTATCTCTCTCCTCAGTATAGTGGGCAAGATCTTTGCTAGAGTGGCACTATCCAGGCTGCAAGTGATAGCTTCTAGAATCTACCCAGAGTCTCAGTGTGGATTCAGGAGTGGTAGATCCACTATAGACATGATATCTTCTCTACGACTAATGCAGGAGAAATTCAGAGAGAGAGACAGACCCCTTTACATCGTTTTTGTTGATCTGACTAAAGCTTTTGACATGGTCAGCAGAAGTGGCCTTTTCAAACTCCTGAGGAAAATAGGTTGTCCTCCCAAACTACTGAAGTTCATTGAGTGTTTTCATGAGGAAACTAAATGTACTGTCTAATTCAATGGAGCCAAATCAGCACCTTTTGAGGTTTGCAGTGGTGTCAAGCAGGGATGTGTGCTCGCACCTACTCTGTTTGGCATATTCTTCTCCTGTCTACTGCATTATGCGTACAACGACATAAACAAAGGTGTGTTTCTCCATACAAGATCCTCTGGAAGACTATTTAATGTATCAAGGCTGCGGGCAAAAACCAAGGTTAGGAAGCTACTCGTCAGGGAACTCCTTTATGCTGATGATGCAGCTATTGTGGCTGATTCTGATATTCAGCTACAGTCCCTGGTTGACAAACTATCTGCTGCTTGCCAGAAGTTCGCTTAAACATCAGTCAAAGCAAGACCAAGATACTTGTCCAAAACACAAACACTGCACCTCAAGTAAGCATTAATGGCCAACCACTAGAAATTGTTGATCACTTTTGTTACCTTGGCTCCATCATATCCAACAACACTCTACTGGATAAAGACATAAACAACAGGATAGCCAAGGCAATGGCCACCATGTCACGGCTGCAGAAAAGAGTCTGGGACAACATATTGCTGACTAGCAGTACTAAAGCCCTAGTCTACCGGACCTGTGTGTTGAGCACCTTGCTGTACGGAAGTGAAACATGGTCAACCTACTCATGGCAGGAAAAAAAGCTGAATGTTTTCCACCTCCGATGCCTAAGGCGGATCTTTAAAATAAGGTGGCAAGATAAGATAACCAATGAGGAAGTGCTACAAAGAGCAGGGTGCAAGGACATCCGCTCTGTTATCAGCAGCAGACGCCTTGGCTGGCTTGGCCACGTTCATAGAATGCCAGTAGGTCGACTTCCACAGGACATCCTGTATGGCGATCTAATAGAAGGCAGGAGAGCCGCTGGTCGCCCACTTTTATGTTATGCGGACGTATGCAAACGCGACATGAAGCTCTTCAAAATGACACTGGCAACTGGGAAGAGGTGGCACTGGACAGATCCTCATGGAGAGAGAGCATAAAGGAAGGGTCAAAGATTGCAGATGTCATACACAACAGAAGCAGAAAGAAGGGTGAAAATGCAACGCGCTTGGTGATTATATATGCCCAACCTGCGATCACAGCTGTGTATCAAGGATTGGCCTCTTTAGTCACACAAGAAGTTGCAAAAGGAAAAGATCGTCTCTCGAGACGTAAAATGCCACAGACATACTTTAACATCTACGATTTTTAAATTAGAAACAAATTAAAAATCAACTGAACATGCTTTTCTTAGTAAACATTAAACAACTCTTAGTGGAAACTTTTTTACATTATAGTGGTAGTTTCCTGAGGACGAGTAATGAAAAAAAAAGCCACTTTATGAAAAGTATATTGATCGGTATGGTAGATTTTCTCCGTCACATCTTCAAAAATCGTTCTTTCATGGGTCCAACAGCAAAACAATGAGCACACCAGCGAGTTCGTTCATATGACACTCTATCATTAATTAAAATATCCCATCGATTGGTAGCAGCACAAAGAAAGAAAATTAAATTTAAATTTAAATTTGGTAGTGTCTGCCTCAACCAACTGTCACACATGACCTAATAGATGTATATATACATTGAAACCTAATAGCTTATAAAGTTTTTTTGTTCTTTTTAAAAAAAGCCATTTTGTAAGTTATTAAAAAAATTTCATGTATAATCAATTTTTTCATAACAGACTTGAGAATTTTACCTCAATGATTTGGTTGTTTACATTGTGTACGATTTTTTAAATAAATTCTTTATTAAATTGTTGTTGTTGTTTTTACACCAGGAATACTATTTAAAGGAAATAACATTTAAACGTATTAACTGCCCAAGATGGCTTATTCAGAGCATGACTTTAGTCTAGATCGGAACAATGTTGTAAAATGTGTGACGAAGGTCAAGGAAGAGACAGATTTACTAACACAACCATGCCAAGAACAAGATTTCAAAATGCCAGAGATAAAAAGTGAAAAGCTAGATGAAGATGAATCAGACCTGTATACACAGCAATCAGAAAACTGTGATGAAACTGCTAACATCAAACTTGAGCACCAGGTATTCTTGTTTCACAACATGTTACACATTCAATGGTATTTGTTTAGAATGATGTCAAGTATAGATGCATTGTTAAAGCTTTGAGGACAAAGTCTTGTCCCCTAATATTCAGTTAGTGCCCTCATTGCTCACCAGTAGAGAGTATACTGATGAAGGGTTTCCAAATATTGCTTTGACTTTGACTAGCTGGGCAGGAATTTTTTAATTGGATGAAGTGTAGCCATTTTGTTGTCAGACATCTGGATGAAATCTAGTTCATTCTGTGCAGATATATTAACCCCTGCATTGCTGACTTTCATGTGTGTCAATAGACTTAATCTAGTTCATTCTGTGCACATATATTAATCCCTGCATTGCTTTCATGTGTGTCAATAGACTTAATCTAGTTCATTCTGTGCAGATATAATAACCCATGCATTGCTGACTTTCATGTGTGTCAATAGACTTAATCTAGTTCATTCTGCGCAGATATATTAACCCATGCAGTGCTGACTTTCATGTCTATGGAGCTTAGGGAGTGATCAGTTCACTAAGATACAGGGGCATTTCTTGTAGTCATGCACTAATGATAAAGTGTGGCCACCTCCTGATTGATTCTTGTACTCACAGGGAGACAATCACCCATCTAAAACTTTTGGTTTGCTGGCATTTAGTTCCCTTACTTATTGGCGTACAGGAAAGTAATATTTTGTTGATATTTGGCTCATGCATTTAATTTTTTTTCACTTGTCATAATCCCATATATTATCTAAGATTTTCTGATCTTTTAACTTCCAGTGGAGCATAGTTAGGCAATTATACTTCACCATCAGATTCAGTTTTGGTCAAAATCTCCTCAGTTGGGTCCATGTCCACTATCATCCTGTCTTTGCTTTGTCTACATATCCCCTCCATGTTTGCTTTGGTCTCCGCCACCTTTCTCTTCCCACAGATTATAATTTGAGATTTGTTCTTCTAGAGACAATAGGTCTAACAGTCTAAATCAAATAGTCAAACCATGCAGATGATGTAAAGGTCATCTGCTTCTTTGGCTGATGGCTAACGAGGGTGAGGTGTCATGGGGTCAATACAACAACCATCGACTTTTACTTTCCCCAACTGATGTAAGGTACCCATTAAAGCTAGATAGATGCAGGGGCATCCAGGACCCTTGGTTCGGGAGTCAGGCACTTAACTTCTCAGCCACCATGCTGTCAGTGTTCAATTTCTATGCTAGTCTTGCTTTGGCTTGACTTGGTTCCTGTGGTTCGCTAGGGAGTTTTTAGATTACAATTCATTAATACTTGCTCAACTAAAATACGAACACTTAATACTTAATATTCTTCAAATCTAACTCCAGCTTTACAAGGAAAGCAATAATACTTTAATAACCAATTAAGCACACAATAAAATATCTCAATAAATATGAATAATACAAAACACCTGTCCAGGAAGTAAACGTCCAACCTTCCTTGACCGGGAGCGAGACCTCACTAGCTCAACACACTCTCTCGCACATTCAACAAAGACCAAATCATTCAGTTCACAACATATGCAACACTATTCACATTCACAACAAGGGGATATAACAATCATACCAAAATATTCATACCTCCCCCCTGGCACATGCCCCATCTTTAGAAAATAGCATACACATGCATGAATTGTGGCAAAGTCTGCCGCTCTAGCATTGGCTTAATTAGCCACACCAGATTCTGCCCTGTCTCAAGACTAAACCAAAACCAGTGGCTCATCTGGGCGCATCCATTGCCTTTTGAGACAAAAGGAGCCAAATATATTATATTCAATTAAATGAGCATATTTTATTATTTATAATATGAGTATACCAAGTTTAATTTATTTTTAAATTGTTACAGGTCAATGACCACGAAGGAGAAATGACTTCAGAAAATTGTGCAATCTCTAGTAGTATGCAAGATCAAAAAGAACAAAATCTTCACATTGAAACTGTTTTAGGAAAAGAGATGAACAATTCTTCGACTCATCAAAGTAAAAAACACTTCAATTTAAAAATTAGTTTAAAAGAATTTTCACAACCTGCAGCATTGAAAAAACAATTCCAATGTGAAATATGTCTCAAAGTATTTGCTAAAGCTTCCTTATTTAATAGACATCAAATGGCAGTTCATTCAGGGGCAAAACCATTTAAATGTCAGACATGTCAAAAAGGATTTGCTCAATCTTCATATTTAAAAAGACATGAAGTGATTCATACTGAAGAGAAACCATTCAAATGTGAAACATGTTCTAAAGGTTTTCCTTCATCTTCTAATTTAAAAAAACATCAGGTGACACATACAGATGAAAAACGATTTAAATGTCAAATATGTCAGCATCTATTCGCTACATATTTTGCCTTGAAAAATCACCTTCTAATTCATTCTCATGAAAAACCATTTAAATGCCAAATATGTCAAAAAGGGTTTGTCAAAAGTTCAGACTTGAAAAGACACCAAATGGTTCACACTGGTGAAAAGCCATTTAAATGCCATGTCTGTTTAAAAGAGTTTTCTCAATCTGGACATTTGAAAAAACACCAGCTAACTCATACTGGTGAGAAACCATTTAAATGCCAAATATGTCCAAAAGGTTTTTCTGAATCTAGGAGCTTGAAAAGTCATCAAGCGATCCATACTGGTGAAAAACATTTTAAATGTAAAATATGTCTGCTTCTCTTTGCTACATATTCTGCTCTGAAATATCACCAGCTAACTCATACTGGTGGAAAACCATATAAATGTGACGTATGTCAAAAAGGGTTTGCCAAAACTTCAGTATTGAAAAGACACCAATTGGCTCATATTGATGAAAAAGCAAAGAACATTCATGTGTGTCTGAAAGAGCTTTCTCAATCTGGACATTTGAAAAATTACCAGCTTGCCATTTAAATTTCCAAAATGTCGTAATGTCATTTTTTTTCATACTGTTTTATTTTGTGTGTGGCTAAAAGTGTTCTCAATATGGACATTTGTAAAAAAAAAAAAAAACAAAAAAAAAAACAGCACCTAAATCCTTGTGGCGAAGATTCATTGGTCAGATATTAACGAAATTGGGAAAAGATCATTTTTCACATATTCAACAAAGCATGTTAGCTTTTCATAAAAATTCCCTAAATGCTGTAGTGTTTTGATACCTTTTTGTTTCTATCAAGAGCAGCATGAAACAAAAGATGTGTGCCTGTTTATAAAAGGAAGACCCTGTCTCTAGCCAGAAAGTTCTGAGACTAGTCAGTAGACTCTCTATACACTACTGACAAAGAAAATGAAAGGACATGTCAGCCACTTGCGAGGTATAAAAATTTCACAAGACATTTTCTGATAGGATAAACAAACCATGTTCAACATTTATGCTACTAGATCTGCACCAACTGAACCTTAGGACTATAAATAGAAATGTGAAGGTCTGTCAAGGAGTAGTGTAATAACTGTATGTGGACATTAGAAGTGAATTGAATAGTTTTAAGAACAAAAACATTCTGGCTCACTGCTATGTGATATGAAGCTTGATACAGGGACCAAGTAGTGTTGTTTGTATATTCTGTTATAAGTAAAATAAGATATGATTTTGATTCTTGATGAATGTCATTTAATAATGTATTAAACTATTATTTCTCTTAAATTTGCAGTCATTCAAAATAAACTATTTTAAATTATAATAATTTTTTTACATAAATTTAATTAAGAAAATCGATTTCATGATAATACGATCCGGCTAACATTTTGTGTGCCTAATAATGGGCATCCATTCCAATATGTCATCATAATATGTTAAGTTTGATAATGCATCGAAAACTAAATGTGTGCATTCATGGGCTTGTCATTGGTTTCTGAAACTTATTTCTGTATTTCTACCTGTAGGCTAGTAAGCAAATCTCTTTGAGTACACACACATTTAATAGTACCAATAAACAAAAGCATAACATTTGAACCTTACTACTACTAATAATAATTATTTTATTTATAAAGCGCTGTTAACAAACAAAATGTAGGCTCAAGGCGCTGTAATAACATTGCAAACACAGACACGACAGTTAAAATGACAGTTAATCTAAAAAAGTTTTAAACAGATAGGTCTTCTTAAAAGTAGTGTAGCATGTTGTCTGTCTGAGATCAATGGGGAGTGAGTTCCAAACCTTTGGTCCGTGAACTGAAAAAGCCCGCAGACAGTAGCTTTTGAGGGAGAAACGAGGCACTACTAAAAGCGTTGAGTCCATTGAGCGCAGGGCTCTCTGGGAGACATAAAGAGTAATCAGTTCGCTAAGGTACAATGGCATCTCGTTGTTATATATACATTGAAGATAAAGTGTGGCGACCTTGTAATCGATTCTCGCTTCACGGGAAGCCAATGGAGCGTGCGCAAGAGTGTAGTAGCAGAATCTCGTCTTGTTTTTCTAAGGACTATTCGTGCGGCGTTGTTCTGTGTACGTTGCAGCTTGGCTATTTTGTCATCAGGTATACCTGCTAGCACGGCGTTACAGTAGTCAAGGCGGGAGAGTATTGAATGCCACAGCTAGCGCTTTCGTTGACTTCGTTGTTAAATATGGTCGGATCTGGCCTAATCTGCGCAGCTGCAGATAAAGACTTATGTGTGGGTCGAAAATTACTCAATTTGAACGGTATTTATGACGTATAAAAGTAATGTTCCCCTTCCAGACGTGAATGTCGTCTGTTTCTGTGGTTAATGAGGGTGTCTTGTGGCCAGCACAACAACCAATTCTTGATCAAGTACCCGTTAGAGCTGGGCGAGCTCAGAAGCGCTCTAAAGGTCCCAAAATGACTCATGAAAAGGAAGTGGTCACTGTTGATGAGGAAGTTGTTGCAGACGTTATTTCTCTCACTCTTGGATCAAGTTGAAACTTAAAACAATTTTTTTTTTACCTCATAAAACAAGAATCAATTAAAAAAAAAATAAACCAATTAGTCAATAAATTATTGGTGATCAATTATTTTGTCTGATATCGAACAAAGGAAATAACCTATACATTATTGAGAGATATAGTTGTGCGTGCGGAGTTCTTCCCCTTGTAAAACTTTTTTTTTTTTAAATACCGGTAATGTGCTTGTCTGGTAACTGTGTACATTACATAATTTCTAAGTGAGTTTGTTTGCTTAAGAAGATTCGAAGGATGGGTTTTGTTGTTAGGTAATATGCCATCGTAATAAATTTTAAAAAAAGTAAAAGCTGGAATTTTCAAATTTAGGCCAATGCCTACGGGTCGGATGACGTGAGACCTCAAATGGAGGACATGTTTTCCTTTTGCCGGATGTCTGGTAACCGTATTCATAATTCTTCTTAATGTACTCTTTACAAATTTCAACGTATAGAAACTTCTTTCCTAAGCTGCTTGCTTACAATACAGCGTAATCAAGCCGATGGCAAGATACGCCTCTGCACCTCTAGAACATTCAGAGATCATGCAACAATGTTCATTCACCTTGGTTAGGCCAATCCAATATTAGATTATGCGTCCTCCGTTTTGGGACACTGCAACTCAAGAAAACAAAGTAACCAGAACAGAAGCAAAATATTTACATTTGATTACAGTAACGCCATTAGTAAGATCGCTAATTTAAGAGATGTTTATTGATAGAAGAATAAAAAGCTATAAGTAACAATAATACACAAAACACTGAACTATAATTTACAAAAAAAGAAAGCGCAATAAAATACTGAGAAAAACACAAAAAATAAAGACACATTTCTTATTCTGATACATTTATAGGCCTACAAGTGCTCTTTCTTCGCTAGCGCCATTAGAGAATAGAATGGGTTGCTTGAATCAGCCAGGAAAAAAACGACTTGGAAAAGTTAAGTCTCTAGTTAGCATACATGAATACATAGTCACATAGATTCTCGTAGGAGTAGGCTTAATATAAGACAAACCAAATCAATCGTATAATCTGCACACAATAGGAAACATTTAAACCATTTCCTAGGCATAGCACAAATGTTGTGGTAAAGTTCGTACGTAGCCTACATGCAAAATTGTGTATTTCAAGATCTCGTCTGATCTGGGGCGTAGACCACTAACCAGCTTCATTGCGGCGTCTCGGTTCCTGAGTCCAACTGTCCTCACGTCTTGCCCATCCAGGCCGTCCTCTCTTCCTCTTGCCCTGGAGATAAGGGGCTTGCAACTTGTGTGGCCTGTCCATCTTCAGCATCTCTGAGTGATGCCTTCTACAATAGGCTGCTGCTTAGCCTACTTCTTTACCATAGTCCATCTGTGATGCTGTATAGCCAGGGTTACAGGTGTTAATGAATATCGTACCGTAGTTTTTCATTATGGTGATGATGGTTCTCCAGATCTCTGCTCCATACAGCAGTATTGAACTATAGCTCATGTCTCTGGACTAATGCTATGGTCGAAACGCTGTCGTCAACACAACATTTTTCCCCTCCCTGTTTCTCTCTATCAGTGGCGTAGCTAGGGCGGGGGATGGGGGAGAATTTGAAAATCCACCCCCCCCCCTGTGCCCCCACTTGAGACAGAGCCCCAAATGAGTGTTCGAATTTATTTTTTTTTTACATTAAATATTACGCAATTATCTCGTGTCAAGATGTCAAAATGCAAGGGTCCCCAAAAGAGATCAAGCCTCCGGCCTCCAAAGGATGGCAAATCCTTAGCTACGCTACTACTCTCTATGCTGCGGATGTGTCGGCAAGCGCCGATACAGTTTGAGTTGTGCGCTTGGCAAGTTCTGTGCGCTGTAAGTTAATTAGTCGTAGGCCTACAACTGTGAGTCTTCGGTAAAGTGGTATAAAATGCCAGTTGACTGTATGACATCGCTAAGAAGATATACGAACATGGAGAAAACTAGACTGGATCAATAACCGATGGTATTTTAAAACTTGTTGAGACTATCCTGTTTACCACGACACTTAGCTACCTTCAGTCAGGTAGGATCCAAGCCATTCCAGGACTATCCCTGCTAAAACCAATAGTGGCCATTTTTTTTTAAATGTTATGTTCCAGATATTTAATAAATATAATGAACCACAGACTGTGATCTCTAATAATAATAATAATAAGGCTTGTTTTCGGGTCCAAAGATTTGCGAGGAGTGCAGTATTTCCCGTTTAGCCACATCCAGGGCAAGCATAACCTATCTCTAACAAACCGTGAAATGAGGTGACTTTTCCTACTCCCTAGCGGTACTTAAAATGTGAATGATTTTAAAAACGTTTTTCTGGAGTTGTTTCCCATGTTCTCTCGACTAATTTTTAAAAAAATAATAAAGGTTAGTAATTTGAAATCGCACTGTCTTCTGTAAGAGATATAGATCGAGATTGTTTTTGAATCAATTCATGCCCTTCAATATCAGTTGTTTCGTCTGAGTTTAGAACTTCAGCTTAAACATACATTAATGTTTATATCAGATTTTACAATTTTAGTTGTTCATTGGATCATAATTATGAGGGGAAATTTTAACGATTTAATGAAACAATTTCCTAACCTTTTCTGCTTAAGAAACAGGCCAAGTCCCTCCCTTATAAATCAATACAATCATAATGTGGTGCATTTATTTGTATTTGTCATACCAAGAGTCTACAGTAAACTGAGCTCACAATATGCAAAGCTTTTTGTTGTCTCGGTGCACCATATTGATAAACTAAACATTTTTTTAAAACCATGTAATAACCTTTAGACACTTTCTTACTCCAGAAGAATCAAATGAAAAATCCAAATGAAAGTAATGAGCAGCATAACTTTTAGTGTGAAAATCTCTTAGTATTTTGATCACTGTGGGAAGCGTGGTCGAGAGGCTTCCCACAGTGATCAAAATACTGAACTAGGCTTGGCTTGGCTACCTAGAAGGTGGCTAGAGGTTTGACACCCGACTCGGGCAGTTTACTGAGCGCCTAAAGGCAGCACGGAAAACCAACTCCTAGATACCCCCACCGGTCCACAATTTAGATTGGACCAAAGCGCTCTGAGCATGCTTAAAGCATGAAAGTAGCGCTATATAAAAGCTATAAATATATATATTAGGAATTTTTTGTTTGTAAATAGTAAAACTGTCTCTGCTCAATGCCCCAGTGATATTATTAAGAGAATATATTTTACACTCAGAGAATTTCTAAATTGGATGACATTGCATAGTTTAAAAAAAACAACACTCTATAATAGTCTTGTCAGATAGGAGAAGGGTGTGATGTGTCTGCATGCGGTGGGAGACCATATGAATTCTTCTGGACGTACCTTCAAATATTCATATTCTTCCAACAAAATAAGTTCATTTAGAACAAAATAAATGTGCAATGTGAGCAGTACACAGAATGAACAATTAATTTAATGAAACTTACAAGGAAGGGTACCTGAATTTAGTTGGGGAAAGTAAAGGCGGTTGGTCGTTATGCTGGCCACATGACACCCTGCTTGTTAACCGTTGGCCTTAGAAATAGATAACCTTAACATGATCTGTATAGATGGCAAGGTCTAAAAAGTGAACCTTTATTTTACTTTTACAAGTAAGCAAACAGTATAAAGAAATAAAACATTGTAACACAAAGCCATGTCTACAATGACAGGCTGGGATGTCTCAGATTTAAAACTGATCTTATGAACAAAAGTCAGTGTAACAATAGGTGAAGGCATTGCCATTAAAGTATGAACATTATTTAATCCACAAAAAGATGATACAATAAGATTATGTCAAAGTATCTAATACTGTAAGAAATGTTCGAATCTACCAAAGTCTTCATGCACTTCATAGCTCCATCTTTCTTAGATGCAAAGTTGAGCACTTATTACAAGTATACAGCATTAATAAAGTTTATCAGCTACATGACAAGTTTAGATCATAACCCTCAATAGTGGGGAGCGTGGTCGAGAGGCTAAGTACATGTTATGAAAATTATATTCTTTATCGGTTGTTGTTCTTGTTTACATGTGCTTGTAACTCGTCCATATGAATGTGTTCACAAAATGTGTGTTGTGTAGTCATTCAGTATATTAAAGCCATACAAAGGGGACATGGTTTTCGACTCTGGGTTATCATTATGTTCATAACAGTACACTTGAACTTGGCTACCTATGAAAGGGGCTCCAGGTTTGGCACCCAACTTGAGCAGAGTTGTGTTTACTGAGCGCCTAAAGGCAGCACAGAAAACCTTCTCCCAGATAATCCCTACCCCCACTGGTTCACAAATGAGACCATAGCGTTCTAAGCATGCTATAAACATGAAGGTAGGGCTATGTAGAGCTAAAAGTTAGATTTAAATATCATAATGACATGAATTATGTCTTCTAATCAGCAGCATGTCATAATCATAGTTTAATATTTAGTAAGAGTATTACATATTGATTCTGCAGGGCAGTTACTTGTGACAAGACTGATAGGCTTTTAGAATAATAATTTTATTTATAAAGTGCTGTTAACAAACAAAATGTAGGCTCAAGGCGCTGTAATAGCATTACGAACACAAACACGACAGTAGAAATCATAAACTAATCTAAAAATTTTTTAAACAAGTAGGTCTTAATGTTCTTCTTAAAAGTGGTGTAGCTTGTTGTCTGCATGAGATTCAATGGGGAGTGAGTTCCAAACCTTTGGTCAGTGAACTGAAAAAGCCCACAGTCCGTAGCTTTTGAGGGAGAAACGTGGCACCACTAAAAGCGTTGAGTCCATTGAGAGCAGGTCTCTCTGAGGGACATATGGAGTAATCAGTTCGCTAAGGTACAAGGGCATCTCATTGTTATATATACACTGATGACAAAGTGTGTAGAGGAGAGACAACTTCAATGGTAATGTTGGACCAAAGTACTTGTTTCAGGGACATGATGAGGATAGAGCATTGGTTTCAGGGGCATACCTCATGTGTTTAGAAATGAGGAGAGAGCATTGGTTTCAGGGGCATACCAGTATCTATTAGAAATGAGGAGAGAGCATTGGTTTCAGGGGCATACCAGTATCTATTAGAAATGAGGAGAGAGAGCATTGGTTCCAGGGGCATACCTCATGTGTTTAGAAATGAGGAGAGAGCATTGGTTTCAGGGGCATACCAGTATCTATAAGAAATGAGGAGAGAGCATTGGTTTCAGGGGCATACCAGTATCTATTAGAAATAAGGAGAGAGCATTGGTTTCAGGGGCATACCTCATGTGTTTAGAAATGAGGAGAGAGCATTGGTTTCAGGGGCATACCAGTATCTTTTAGAAATGAGGAGAGACTGTCAGAGGTCAGTTCTGTGACTAATAAATAGCATTCTTGTGATACAAGTGAACTAGACGTTGAGATTCAGTGATATGTTTATGCTGATTTAATATAAAGTAAAGAACACAGATATAAAGGAATTTGTAAAATTATCTCTCTATAAGCACTTCATTGTTATTATTATTAAAAAAAAAATTATTTCAATAATAAATATCATTAAATCGTACAACATAATGTTACAACAATAATAATATGTATTGTAAGGGAAGCAACTAACATATTTTCAAAACTTATTGAATGGCTATGAGGTTATTACATAAACTGCCCTGCACTTACAAAAATATTGATTCGATATATCTAATTTAAATGGTAATAGATCTTTTTTTCCTTTGGCATGTACTGCAAAAAAAGCTCACAGCTAATGCCTACAGCTCAGCAGCAATAAGCTGGCTAGAACAACAATAAGTCAATAATGTACATTAAATCATACAACATAATATTAAAACATAAATAATCCTGATGCATTCAGAATTGTTTACAACAATTAAGTAAAAAAAAAATTAGAATCGACTATAGTTTATTAATGATTAATCAACTGCCACTTTGAAGAAATAAAGCTTAATACATTACTAAATTACAAGCATCATCAATTAAGACTATATCTGATCTTAGAATTGCTTATAGCAGTACAAAACTTATGTGTCTAGGTTCATCTCAACATAGCAATGATCCAGAACATTTTTCTCTAACCTTTTCAATTCCATAACTTCTTATACACACACAACAAAGACAGACCTTTCACATTGGTATCTATAATCGCAAGGATCTGTTCGTGCATATTTTGTAGATACATATTGCATGTCCCTATGGTTTGGTTATATGGCAAGCTCCAACAAAGAGTGTCTTAAAAATTCTTTTAACAGCCATCGGCTGACATGTCCTAGCATTTTCTTGGTGACTTTAGTGCATAGAGTGTAAGGCCAGTCTCAAAACTTTCTGGTTTAAGTTATGTTTCATACTGCTTTCAATGGACACAAAAAAGCTATCAAACTTTTGAATATTTTTGTGAACATCTAAAATGCTTCAGTGATTAAGTGAGACAGTCAGCTTTTTCCAATTCTGCTATGAATTTTCCCCACTATGACTTAGCTGGTGTTTTTTCAAATGTCCAGATTGAGAAAACTCTTTTAAGCAGACATCACATTTAAATGGCTTTTCACCAGTATGAACTATTTGGTGCCTCTTCAATTTTGAAGATTTAGCAAATCCTTTATGGCATACTTCACATTTATATGGGTTGTCCCCGGTATGAGAAAGCTGATGCTCTTTCAAATAGGAAGCACTTGAAAATACATTGTGACATGTTTGACATTTAAATGGCTTTTCATCAGAATGAATAAACAGGTGATTTTTCAAATGTCCAGATTGAGTAAACTCTTTTGGACACAATTGACATTTAAATGGTTTTTCACCAGTATGAATTCTCTGATGTTTTTTTAAATGTGAAGAACTAGAAAAACCTTTAAGACACGTTTGACATTTAAATGGCTTTTCACCAGTATGGGTAAGCTGGTGATTTTTCAAATGTCCAGATTGAGAAAACTCTTTTAGACACACATGACATTTATATGGTTTTTCCCCAGTGTGAACCATTTGGTGTCTTTTAAATTCTGATGTTTTGACAAATTCTTTTTGACATACTTCACATTTATATGCTTTTTCACCAGTATGAATTAGCTGGTGAGTTTTCAGAGAAGAATATGTAGCAAATAAATCTTGACATGTTGGACATTTAAAATGTTTTTCACCAGTATGCATTGCTTGATGACCTTTGAAGCTTCTAGATTCAGAAAAACCTTTTTGGCATATTTGACATTTAAATGGTTTTTCATATGCATGAACCACCTCATGTTTATTCAAATTGTAAGACGAAGAAAAACATTTAGAACATGTTTCACATTTGAATGGTTTCTCCCCAGTATGAATCACTTCATGTCTTTTTAAATGTGAAGACTGAGCAAATCCTTTTTGACATGTCTGACATTTAAATGGCTTTTCCCCTGAATGAACTGCCATTTGGTGTCTTTTAAATAAGGAAGATTTAGGAAATACTTTGAGACATATTTCACATTGAAATTGTTTTTTCAATGCTGCAGGTTGTGAAAATTCTTTTAAACGAATTTTTAAATTGAAGTGTTTTTTACTTTGATGAGTCAAAGAATTGTTCATCTCTTTTCCTAAAACAGTTTCAATGTGAAGATTTTGTTCTTTTTGATCTTGTATACTCCTAGAGATTACATAATTTGTCGAAGTCATTTCTCCTTCTTGGTTATTGACCTGTAACAAATTAAAAATAAATTAAACTTGGTATACTCATCTTCGCATATCATGTTCAACCTGATAAATACAAATGAACAAGTTCTTAGCTGTAGAGTATAGCCTCTTAGACCAGTTTGCCTCATGCAGAACAACTGTAACTTCTTTAAGCTGCCCATAAAGGGAAAAGCTAATTTTAGTTTTTCAGCTGACAGTCAAGGTTAGGCTTCAACAGGCCCCTCGACCACAAGGGAAGAGAAGGGCTGGGAGATTAAAACAAACATGGAGGAGACCATAAGTCCAAGAAGTGACAACTGAAATACAGACATAGACCCAACTGACGGGAAGAGCCCAAAACAGTCCAATAGGAGTCCAAACAAGTCAAGTTACACAAGTCCTCACCCATTAGGTAAAAATTGTTAATGCTCTTAGCTTCACATTAATAGATATACTTAATTATAAATATGCTACTCAGAATAAACCAGAATAAAAACGTTTCCAGTCAAATATGTAATGAATAAAGGACTCAAGGTAACTTCTATGAAGTTGTCTTATATGTTAGTAAACTTAATGATTATAAGTGTGGTCAATGTTAAGCTGGTATGACTAAATTGTAGACAAACCAAAGTAAGAAAACGTTTCAAAAAGTTAATTGTTTACTTGTGTAAGTTTTCACAGGTTCTTTCTTGGGGGAGCTACCACCTTCTACCAAGCGCGTCCCCAGGTGGCGGATAGGGGAAAGACCCTTAGATATAAGGGCTAGCTGTGAATAGCAAATAAACAGCCGCGGACCAACTGGTTTGCAGTCATGGAGGATGAGGTGAAGTATTCCAGTGGTTAGAATATTTACTAAAAACATCTCAGAAATCCAGGGAAATGATTGCAAAAAGCGAGTATAGGGCGCTCTAACCCTTAACCCGGGTAGATGAAACTCGTTAGCTAGGGATAGCAGTTCATCTAGGAGAGAAAACTCCGAAAATAAACACCTGCTGCCTTGCAGATGATCTTGGATGATCAAAGGCTATGGGAGCACACCCAGAAAGAAAAGCAGGCTGAAGTCGGAGTCAATGGGCCTCCTGGCGCAAAACATATTGACACGCAACCTCATCTATGTTGGAGTTCAGTAACGATTCTAATAGATGTGGCGTCCTGCCTGTGGAATCCCGCCGCGCAGGTAGGGGGCCGGGCTCTCCGCCTCGAAGGAGCCCACACAAGCGAGCTGGTGGTTCTTCTATCTCTGCCTGTGGAGCCAGGAGCAGGGACAAGAAAGTAAATACTACTGGCCAACACTCCAAGACCAAAAGTTTAAAAATCCTACAATGGAACGCAGAGGGCATCCAAAAGAAAAAAGAAGCTCTAAAAATATTTCTGCATGAGAAAGAAATAGATGTAGCTTGCATCCAAGAAACTCATTTGAACAGTAATCTTCGTTTCTCCATTAGAGGCTACACCTGCATCAGACAAGATAGAGAAATCAGACCCAAAGGAGGAATCCTCACCCTCATTAAAAATGACATCCCTACCACAGACATAACTATGCCCAGCTCCTCAGAATCAGAAATAATGGGAACTAAGCTAATTCTTCCGGATGGAAATATTAATCTTTTTAACTGCTACTTCCCACCAGACAAGGAAATAGAGATTGATCACATACAAATACCTGACCAAGAAGACTGTCTTATCTTAGGAGATATGAACAGTCACTCTCAGAGCTGGGGATACCCAGACCTAAATGCCAGGGGAGAAGAAATTGAAGAATGGCAAGCAGAGAACAGACTTATCCTACTTAACAAACCTGAGGATAAACCAACATTTTTCTCAAGAGCCTGGCTAACATCAACCACTCCAGATCTAGCCTTTGCAACTGACAACTTATCCAAAAAGTGCACCAGAGAAGTTGCAGACCAGCTAACCACCAGTGACCACAGACCCATATTGATCAGTATGGATAGCTCCTTCAAAATATCAGAAAACTCCACCATCCCCAGATGGAACTACAAAAAAGCCAACTGGCACCTATTCTCAAAGCTCACAGACCTATACACAACTTCAATAAACTGCAAATCAAATCAGGTTAATAAGTCATACTCAGCTTTCTCCAAAGCAATCCTCCTAGCAGCTAAGGAATCAATTCCTAGAGGAGCAAGAAAAGATTATATTCCCAACTGGTCTGATCACCTTCAACAACTCCACAATGCCACCATTGAAGTCAGAAACACAGTAGAAAATAACCCTTGTACAGAAAATAACATAAATCTAAAAGCAGCTAACGCAGTTTTCAGGAAAAATTACCTTTCCGCCATGAGGAAAAGTTGGCATGAAAAAACAGAACGGCTAAACGTAGATAGAGACGGCCACAAACTCTGGCGTATAGCCAAATGTCTCAACCAGGAAGAAAACAGAACAACTCCTATAGTAATAGAAAAGGACAACAAACCCCTGAAAGGCCAAGAAGCAGCAAATGAATTCATTAAGTTTTTCCAAAGCGTAGGAAAAATACAAATCAGTGAAAGTAGAAATAAAGATGTAAACTCAGAAATCCAAGATAGAATTAAAGAAAACAATCCAGCTTACTCCTTGGGAATGACCACTAATCTTAAAATGAAGGAGCTTGATGAATCCCTAAAAGTCCTCAAACCAAAACAAGCCCCGGGCCCAGACAAAATATCTAATGACATGCTTCTTCATTTGGGTCCTCAAGCCAAAAGAAAACTGCTACAAATATTCAATGCTAGCTGGAAATCTGGCAGAATTCCAAACATCTGGAAAAAAGCCATTATGATCCCTATACTAAAGCACGGCAAACCAAGAAACAAACTGGATAGCTACCGCCCCATCAGCCTCACTAGCTGTTCCTGCAAATTGATGGAAAGAGTGATAAATAGAAGGCTGACATGGATCCTTGAGTCAAATAACCTACTCACTGAAGCCCAGGCTGGCTTTAGAAAAGGCAGATCAACAGAAGATCAAATCGCCTTTATCACACAAGAAATAGAAGATGGCTTTCAAGAAAGGAAACCAACAACAATTGTGTGGGTTGACTTAGAAAAAGCATTTGACAAAGTCTGGGAACAAGGTCTCTTGCTCAAACTAATCCAGCATCACATATCCCACAGAATGTACAACTGGATAAAGGAATATCTAAATAATAGAAAAGCCTTTGTTTGCATGCAAGGACAAAGAAGCCACACAGTGGGTATTAAAAATGGTGTTCCCCAAGGAGGAGTCCTATCCCCAACACTTTTCTTAATATTCATAAACGATCTAAATCAAAACCTACCCAGAAAAGTTAAAAGCAGCATGTATGCAGATGACCTTGCCTTAATTAGCACAGAAGAATATGTAGGAACATCGAAATTCCGATTACAAGATGCTCTCGATATACTAAATAATTGGTCCAAAGACTGGGGCATGTCCATTAACACAAAAAAGACCACCTATACCATATTCTCACTGTCAACAAAACAGCAAACAATAAAATTAAAATTAGATAAGGAAGCTTTAGAAAAAAATGACAGCCCTACATACCTTGGAGTCACCTATGACCCGAGACTAACCTGGAAAAGCCAAATAGATAAAACACAGAGTAAAGGCATCCAGAGACTATCCCTCTTGAAAAAATTAGCTGGCACAGATTGGGGAGCAAATCACAACATCCTGAAAAAGACCTATACCAGTTACGTGAGACCTGTACTAGAATATGGTGCCACAGCATGGGGCTCAGCAGCCCAAACCAACCTAAGAAAAATAGACAAGGTTCAAAATATTGGTCTAAGGATAATGACAGGAGCAATCAAAACAACACCCATAAGAGCTATGGAGGAAACCGCTGCCCTGATCTCTCTGGATGAAAGAAGAGAAATAAAAATCCTTTCCCAATTCACTAAATTGGAAACCATGGAGAGGCACCCACTCAGAACAAAAATCCTCAAAACTGGCACCAAAAAACGTCTCAAAAGGACTAATTTCATACAGGAATCTCTAAACCTAAAAAAGAAACACCAACTTGAAAATATTACCCTGGAATCCTCGATACACTATAATGAATCCCCACCCTGGGACGAAAGCCCTCTTCCTACTATAAGGGACCATATTGAAAGCATTAAAAGAAAATCTGATTACAGACCAACAGAGCTCAAGAAAATAGTGAACTGTTTTCTACATAATAATTATCCTAGCAATCAGTGGATCAGAGCTTACACGGATGGCTCAACCCACAAAGCCACCACAAATGGAGGAGCTGGAATACTTATCGAATGGCCAGATGGAGGAAAACTAGAAAAATCCATTGCAACTGGAGAGCTCTCTGACAGTCACAGAGCAGAAAGGGAAGCACTAGCACTAGCTGCTACCATCCTAGCAAATCATCCAAGTTCCCCACACAGTCAGATTGTCTTACTAACCGATGCAAAAACAACCCTCCAAAGCCTGCAAATCTCTGATTCCTCATATATTAATAACCTCAAAACAGCACTTACAAAGCTCAACAACAATAGCAAAAAAACTGTAATTCAATGGATCCCAGCTCATATAGAACTAGAAGGAAATGAGAAGGCTGACTCACTCGCCAAGAGTGGGAGAATTAACACACTATTAAACTCTGCACTCTATCCAGAAGAATTGAAGGAATTAATAGTAAATAAAATAAATGAGAAATGGACGAGCTCTCATCCAAATCACAAGAAAGATGACGCTTACTATAAGCTATCCCGACAAGACCAACGTCTAATCTTTCGACTCAGGACCGGACACAACAGAAAGCGACAACACATGTACCGGAAACTCAAAATTGGAACCAGTGAAATCTGCCCATGTGGAGAATCACCAGAGAATACAGACCACGTCCTCCAAAACTGCTCTCTATACCAAGAGGCTCGTATAAGACATTGGCCCCAAATCACCCCAATAGAAAAGAAACTATATGGAGAGCTCCCTGATCTGGAAACCACTGCGCATTTCATCTCATGTATTGGTCTACTCATCTGAACACTCCAACATAATCAATGAGAACGAAGAAGAAGAAGAAGACAGGTTCTTTCAGAAAAAAAATATTTTTTTTTTCTAGCCAAAGCTCCAGCAGGATTGTCTGCAGATAGGAGTGGAAGGGTTAAAGATATTTCCATGGTGATGACAAGTACTTACCTCACAACATGTCAACCATCATTACCTTACCTTCTTATTTAAAAAAAAAACCTTTGCAAAACAATACCACATTTAGAAAGATGTCAAATGAGAATATGGGAAGTATAAAGATCTGTCAAATGAGAACATGAAAAGTATAAAGATCTGCCAAATGAGAACATAAGAAGTATAAAGATCTGCCAAATGAGAACATAAGAAGTATAAAGATCTGCCAAATGAGAACATAAGAAGTATAAAGATCTGCCAAATGAGAACATAAGAAGTATAAAGATCTGCCAAATGAGAACATAAGAAGTATAAAGATCTGCCAAATGAGAACATAAGAAGTATAAAGATCTGCCAAATGAGAAGTGAACATTAAAAATATCTAACACTAGTTGTATTCATGACAAAAGTATGTTTTAAAAGTCAAGCAGAAACATTTTCTAATATTAATAAAACTATGACCATCAAAACTGTTCTGGCACCTTTCCTCTATGCCCATTCCCTTATTTTTCACAGTTAGGGCTCAAAAATAGTAACAACCATGGCACTTTAATAAACTCAACACACAGATGTAGGTTTTTTTCAGAGTTTTGTTCATGTATTTTTAGTAGTGTGATACATTGAAACTACTTATAACACCAAGGTCTAGTTTTTCATTACTTATTTACCTCACTCACAGACATTTCTAAGCCAGAGGTGTTTACCGGCTTGATGATAGGTACAGGATAAAGACTGTTGTCCTCCTTCTTTGATACAGCCAGCAGTTTAGTGTCTAAGGACCATGGTTCATAACTATCTGTAAAGTGGCTTTTTTCTGTCTCTTGCTTTATCACAGTTTCCTGTAAGACAAAAGTGTACCTCATTAATCTCTAGTATAAGTGCAATGAGCCCTGATTGATTCACTGACTGACTTATCCCTTCCACTACAAAAATTAAACCAGTTACTACTTTCCCTGTGCCAACAACTAAGCACCTTTCAAGATAAAATTTTCAGAAAACAATTTTTTATTCTATACTATGCAATTCTGGCCAGTAGTTCATGTTGGGCTCCTTTGTCTGAAACAATAACTCAGAGGATATTAAAAAACTTTTTTAAGTTACCAATTTTTTCCTCCAATACATTTTTAAAGCCCTGTTGCTGTGTATTGACATACTTGAAAAGTAAACAATGCAGGGGGTTAATATATCTGCACAGAATGAACTAGATTTCATCCTATCTGCTTGCTTTGACATTCATACTCTCAAGAATTGACTACTGTATTGGAATGTCTGACAACAAAATTACTACATGTCATCTAAGTCAAAAAATTCCTGCCCAGCTTTGTCAAAGTCAAAGCAATATTTGGAAACCCTTGTCAGTATACTCTTCACTGGTGACTTATGAGGGCAAGATCTGAATATAAGGAGACAAGACTTTGTTCTTTAACAATGCTTGTACATATTTGACATAATTTTGAATGTGTTACGTTATGTGAAAAAAAAATACCTGGTGTTCAAGTTTTAAATTAGCCGTTTCAGCATAGCTTTCTGATTGCTGTGTATACAAGTCTGATTCCTCTTCATCTATCTTCTCAGTTTTTATCTCTGGTACTTTGAAGTCTTGTTCTTCACATGGTTGTGTTATTAAATCTGGTTCTTCCTTTTCCTTCTTCACATACTTTAAGACATGGTTCAGATCAAGAGAAAAGTCATGCTTTGTGTCAGACATCATGGACGTTTAATATATCCAAACGTTAGCTCATTTAAATAGTATTCCTGGTGTAAAAAAAAAATTTAATTACAAAAATAGATCATTTAATTAAAGACTGCTTTATGGAAATTTATTGTGATTAAAAACATACTCTAATGTTAACAACTAAATCATTAATATTTAAAATTCTGAAATCTGTTATGTAGACATTGATTAAATATTGGTCTTTTGATAAAACTCACAAAATGGCTTTAAAAAAAAAAGAAATGTAAACTTTAAAAAAGAAGACATTTAGGTTTCAATGTATACATCTAATTAACAGTAGACCTTTGGTTAGCAAAGAGTAAGAATGGCAATGGCTACCAATCAAAAAGATTTTTATTTGGGAATCTTAATAGTCAAGTTGTCTACAAGAAGAGGCGCAGTGGCGGAGCAGTAAAGCGCTTGGCTACTGAACCAGGGGTCCTGGATTCGAAACCTGGTGAAGACTGGAATTTTTAAATTCAGGATCTTTGGGCTCTAATGGGTACCTGACATTAAATGGGGAAAAGTAAAGGCGGTTGGTTGTTGTGCTGGCCCCATGACACCCTCGTAAACCATAGGCCAAAGAAACAGATCATGATGACATTTACATCATCTGCCATATAGATCACAAAGTCTGAAAGGGGAACTTTACATTTTTGTCTGCAAGATGGAGTTGCCAAGTACTCTTGCCAGGACTGTCTTTTATATTTAATTTATTATTTTCTCTCATAACAATATTGCACCTAGTGTTGCCATTGTGTAACATGCAAGTTATGATGTACACTATATATACACACACTCACACATCGAATTTGCTTGACTTCATATCAGGCATGCACTGGCAAGTGTTGCCAATGCAGAGTATGTAGGGTATGATGTATACTATACTGCTTCATAATGGATATGTGCTGGCAAGTGTTGTCATTGTGTAGTATGTTGGGTATGATGTATAAATATGCTTCACTCCCTAATGAACATGCTCTGGCAACTACCTAACAAATAATAATGCTCTCTTAGAGGCCAGTATGGACAATATACAAGCACTACATATCATTCTAGACAGCTGCACTGAGTCGGACACTTGACACTTAACCAGCAGGGAGGACAATATTATGCCAAAGGTGATCTTTCAAAATTACAAGCTTAGGGGTGGACAGCATAACAAAGATGCTCCTCATTAGGACAATAAAGATCAACTCATATGCTGATTTGGCTTAACTGGCATAGAGAGTAACTGGCAGCAGAGTGCCTTTGAAAGAGACATTTAGAGCGCTCTCACAAAGGATGAGGGACAAACATTTGAGTCCCAAAGAAAAGCCCTTCTAGTAGAAGACAGGCGCAAAAGACTTAAAGAAAACTTAAACAGACCATGGCAAACAGAAACTTTGTCCTTAATCTTTGGATATTTGATATTTTGGGTTTTTTGGCACATCGGCACAATTTAGGCCATGTCGTGCCTATAATCCCTCAAGGATTATTCTCCCTTTTTAATCTTTGGAATTGAAAACATTGCCAATATATATATATTATACTAGTCGACCAACAGCGTAGCATACGCTGTTATCTTGCAGGGCCGGCCTTAGGCCAATGCAACCTATGCAACCGCAGTGGGTCCCCACACTTTCATAGGACCCACGCTTAGTCTAGGTGTATATAAATAATTAAATTTAACCATTTTATAAATTATAACAGATTTCCTGCGAAACAGTCTTGGAAATATCCGGAAATTATTAAAATCTGTAGAAAACTCATACCAATCTCCTGAAATATACAGACAAAATTTGTTATTTTGGGGTGTCATTCAATATGGAAAACGCCAATCTTATGTGCTATTGAGCGTGATCTATGTTTGAAATAGAATTTTTATGATATGCTGTATGACTTTGATACATGCAAGGCTCATAAAGTAGTTCTGTACGTAGTAAAGAATGAAAAAAATGCAAAGACCAATTTATTTTCTAATACAAACTCACTTATTAGTGTATCCCTACCCAAACTTGGCCCCGCAAAATCCGTTTCGCATAGGGCCCCACAACAGTTTAGTCCGACCCTGCTATTTAGTGATTGGTGAATACAGAGTCGATTATATTTTGTTTTCCTCCCCTGCCCTCTTTTTTTTTTTTTTTTCCCGCTAAAACTATGTGGGGTAGAAATAAAAAAAAGTGATCTTTCCATGACTTTTAGGTCACAACGGTTAAGTCCAGCCCTGCTTTATTGTGACTTGTGAATACTATTTGTTCTCTCCCCCCCCCCCTTTTTTTTTATTATGCAGAAATAAGAGAGTGATCTTTCCTTTACTTCTTGCTCGTTCAAACTCTTGAGGGAAGGAGAGAATTATATATATATATATATATATATAGATATTATTGAATATTTTAATATTATTACAAGTCATAACCTACATAGATCTATAATATATTTCTATAACTATATAATAATATATATATTCATTATATAAGTATTGTCATTGAGTCATTTGTCTTGATTCCAGATGACTGTTGGTGAACCAGTTATCAGTGGTTGATTTGTCGTGTGAACCATGTTGAATGAATGAAATTGTATTGAATTATTTGTCTGTAAAAGTAAACAATTTTATATATTTATCAAATAGATCTAGACTAGACTAGTAATATAGTAGACTAGTCTAGTAAGTGTAAGACTCTAGTAGTCACTAGTACTCTAGTAGGACTCTACTATTCTAAGTATTCTCTGAGAGTCTATAGTAAGTCTATAGACACTACTATAGTAAAGTTGAGGTTGTAGGCAATGTAGGTGGATTCTATTCATTCACTACTTTTTCTAGACTCTAGACTAGATCTGTACCTTCTGCTACTAGATTACTAGATAAAGATATTATATTAATTTAAATAACTTTAATACGCTTTTTCAAGACAAATTAACTTTAGAATTATTAAGAGTATTTAGTAATAAGAGTTTAGAGCAGTGATTCCCAAAGTGGTCTATATAGACCCCCAGGGGTCTACGAAGACTTCCAAGGGGTCTACGAAAGTTAAAAAGGGAATTGGGGGTCTATGAGATGTGCACAGGGGTCTACGATAAAGAATTTCAATTCAGCATGTGGTGACTTTAATTTTGACATTTGGAATTTTTTCATACACACATTTATGATTTGTACCTTAGAAAATCCTTAAAATTTTTATCCTGCTGATTGAATGAAAAATAGTTTTGTTTAATTTAATAACTATATTTAAATAGTGTAGTTTTGTCTAGTTATAACTTAAAAATAAATAAATGTAGACTTACAGCGTTAAATATTTGAAATTGAACTTCATTACTTCCTTGCCAAACAAGCGAGTGTTAATGGGCCATTTTTTTATGATGCTATGAAACCAATTAAGCTGGAGGATCATTTGAGATGATACCACCCTAATAAAAATATAAACGTTTGCAACACTCAAAGATAAAGTTCAGAATACACCCACAAAAACTCTCTTTGATATGACATTGAGAAAATGATTATAGTAAAATACTGAAAACCTCAAATGATAGGCAAATTATTGATTTTACTAGCCATTGAAGAAATAGTAAAAACACACAAACTTATATCATTAAAAGAATTTCATGTTTGGGTTTTGTGACCGTGTCTTGTTTTGGGCCTCTTGATGAAGAATGCAATATTGAAGGCATTGGCGGCATTCTCTGGTGACACTCCAAAAAGACAAATTTCAATGGTCCCAATTTTGAGCTTCCGGAACATATGTTTTCTCATTATGATGTGTACGGTTCTGATGTGAAAAATTCTAGGTTGTTCTATCAGGATAGTTTATAATAGGTGTCATCTTTCTTGTATATCGAATGAGAGCTTGTCCATTTCTCGTTTTTACAATTCACTATTAGTTTCTTCTTTTCTTCCTGATAAAGTGTGATGTTCAAGTGTGTATTTGTTTTCTCACATTTGGCAAGTGTGTCAGCCTTCTATTTCCTTCTATTTAAACATTGGAGAACAGGTCACACAGTATGTTTTGTACAAAATCTTTTGGATGTTCCTTCAGCTTATGTGGATAATAACATCCTAACCCAAATCTCCGGACGGGAGATGGGAGTAGGCAAGGTGACCACCGTGCATCAGTCCAGGCATCATGAGTTGTTTCATTTAGGATACATCAGAGTTTGTCAAGCTTTGAATGACTATTTTTAATATTGGTCAAGAAAAAATTTAACTGTTTGGCGAACTTGGCCGATTCTCTAGCATGGTAGATGTTAGCTCCAGTGCTCATATTTCTTCTCTGTGGTTGTCACAGAGCTCATTAGTTACAATGAACTAAATTTTTAAATTATTTTTTTTCCATTGGCCATTCAATGAGTATTCCAGCTCCTCCGTTTGTGGTGGCTTTCTGAGAACCATCCATGCAAACTCTGACTCATTGGTTGTTAGGGCAATAGATTTGTAGAAGAGTTCACTAAATTCTTGAGCTCTGTTGGAATATAGTCCAATTTTTCTTTCTTCTTATATAAGTCTTTGCAAACGACATATTTCTGCAAACAACAAATTTCTCTATACAGCTGGCAGAGTCAACCTTGTCTGGTAATGATGTAGTTTTTTATTCAAATTATTATGGCTCAAGAAATCCACGAAAAACTGCTCTTTGTGAAAACTTTTACTGTGATACTTAAGGCACATTAATATTTAATGTTTTGAAGAACTACATCATAAAACAACAAATCCCTATATGAAAAATAATCTCCGTAGTAACGGATGGTAAGCTTGCAAAAAAAATGTGTATAGTGATAGTAACGATACATATTAACTGTTATATAATGGTTTAAATTTGAATTTTGTTAATACATTTATTTTAAAAAATTAATGCAACTTAAAATGTAGGTTTAAAAAACTTTTTCACTACTCGTGTCACTGGTTAGAAAATTATTTTAAATAAAATGTGTAATTTGAAATTGATGAATTTTAAAAAATTCAATATAACTTGAGAAGGGGGTCTACCGAATAACCAAAAGACATGACAAGGGGTCTAGGAGACAAAAAAGTTTGGGAACCACTGGTTTAGAGACATTAGAGTTTAGATTTCTACTGACTGACTGTGACACTCACTGTTCCTGCCATATAATTAATAAAATATTATAATATGATTACTGCAGATTACTGGGTTAGTGCCTTTTTATAGATCTAGTTAGTTATAGATCTATTAATTCTATAATATAGTCTTATAGAGACAATATACTCATATAGTGACAATAGTCACTTATAAGTCTTATAGATCTAGATAGTGGGTATCTTAATAATCTGGTAAAACTTCCCATCGAAGGCCCCTAGTTTTTCAGGTCAAGTAATATTTGGCTACTTTTACTAGCTTTTAGTATTTTATTTTTAGGTTAGGTCTAAATATTAAATCTAGTTTTAAAATTTATTTTTAAACAGTTTTAGTTAGATCATAGATGCGGTACTTACGGTACTTTTAAGTCTAGATCTAGATAGATACCGATAGAATCTGAAGATCTATTAGACTAGATAAAAGAGATTATAGGGAAATCTAGATCTAGACTAATTTAAAAAATTAATAATTAGATTTAAAACTACATGAAATTGTCATGAAAGCAGTGGACGCGGCCATCTTAACACAAACTGTCAACTACTTAAGAGGTTATCCGAAAACTTTATTCTTTATGTATCTTATCTTCTATGATACAGACGTTACTTCGAAAACAATGTATCCATCATCTTGTCTTATAAATTACAGACCTACACATTGTAACTTCAAAATAGACTATAATAAGAATTACGTCCTACGCGTATATAATACCGGTACATGTGTCAATCTATAGTCATGCATATTAATCATTGACTAAAACTCTGCTAAGTCTTAGTCGCTGGTTTTCCTGGCTGATTCACATAACCCATTCCATGCTCTATATAAAAAAAATTAGAATATTATATATTATGGCATGGAATGGGATATATAATGGCACTAGGGAAGATTGGATATAGAATAAGAAATGTGTCTTTATTTTTGTGTCTAAGTATTTATTTTCTTGTGATTTTGAATTTGCAAATGGTATTATTTACTTTTTAAGTTTTCTGCCCATTATGTCTTTAAGTTGTGTTCTCTTTTTATGGGGCTACCCCTAAATTTGTCATTTTCTTAAGTTTAATGTGTGACTATAGATTGCTTGTTTCCATGCTGCGCTCTCAGCAAAAACTTGACTTATCAGGATTTGAACTCAAGCCTCTTTTATAGACAGCCAAGCAGTCTGTGCTACTCAGCCAGAGAAAGTGGGCACCAGTTGAATAGAAACTGCCAAGGTTGTAAGAGACTAGGGTTGCACTGGAGCTGAGCTGTTTTTGTAATACCGGTAACTGTAATTTTTCTTTTGGTACTTAACTCAATGATGGGAATTTCACTAAAATTTTAGGAATTTCTCACATTTCCCCAGATTCATTATTTTGTTCAGAAAATGTTTAAATATGCTTGTTTGAGAGACATGTAATGAAAGCACAATTCTAACAAGTTCAGACTGCCTGGGCTAGCTACTAAAGTTAGACTCAAGAAAACAATATATACCGGTACTATTTATGCCTAGAAATAGCTCTGATAGTTTATCAGACTGAGTGCAACTATGTGGGGATAAGTTGCACGCTTTCTATTAAACCTTTGTATTTAATTTTCATTATGTCCCCAAAATAACCAGATTTTATACATAAAGCTTAAATACCAATGTTCAATATTAAATTATCTTGTTTTTTTTTATGTCCTCCTTTATAAGATTGTGTCTTCTTTAAGTCCTCCTATAGGTGTGATGGTGTCTATTAAACCAAAGTGATTCACTCAGCATAAGATGGCTGCCTGGTTGTGCGATTTGCACGCTGGATGGTCGTTCAGACTAATTAATGGTCCCAGGTTGAAACCCTGCCCACTCCATCCCTCGTCGTCCTGCTGGAGGTTTGGACTAGGAAGTAATTATCTTCAACTCTGAAGGAACATCCGAATCATTTAAAACATTTTACAAGATTATTTAACAAGAATTCAAAACTGATGAAGAGGTGGGAAATATAATAAAGTAAAAAAAAAAGTGGAAGAAGATAATTTTTTCCTTTGCTTTATGATTTAAAGTAGACTTAGGGTTAGTTTTATTGAAACATTATTCTCTTGTTATTTAATGTGTCTAAAAGAAACTAACAAAAATAATTTAAAAATAAAAAGCAGTCTACTACAGAATTATGAATTACTTTGAACTTCTGTGGCTGTTACCTGTGGACAAAATGTTTTTGCATCTTTTATTTTCTCATTGTAGACTAGTTAGAAGAAACTAAACAAAAGGAGTATTACTAATGTTTTTTTTTAATATTCCCTCGGCCCCACATCTTATATAATCCACAAAAAAAAAATCACTAACTATAAAATGTTTGTTATACAGGAATATTATTACATTTTAAGTCTGAAACCTATACAAACAAAATATAATATTTAATTACAATGGTATTCAATGTCAAGATGAAACAAAATTTATAAAAGATAACATGTTTATTAATCCAAGATACTCAAAATCAAATGCCACTTAAGTGTTCGTAAAATAATAACATTGAATACATTACTAAATTACATGTATCATGAACTAATATTACTAATATAAGTCAACTACAATTGCTTATACCTGAACATTCAACAAAACTTGGTCACTGTGTCTAGCTTAATCCCACATCTAGTAGTGATCTAGAAGATTTTTCTTTAAACTATTCAATTAATTTCTTATACACACACAATGTGTCTACCCAGCTCTAATGGTAACCTGACATTAGTTAGGGAAAAGTTGTGCTGGCCACATAACACCCTTGTTAACCGTAGGCCACAGAAACAGATGACCTTTACATCATCTGCCTTATAGACCACAAGTTTGAAAGGGGAACTTTTGTTTACACACACAATGTTACTATATAATTCCTTGACAGACTTCACACTAGTAGCTATAGTCCTTAAGGAATTGTTTGTGGATATCTAGTAGTTGTAGATAAATGTTGAACATGGTTTGTTTATTTAGTGAGATTCTTATATCTGGCAAGTAGCTGATGTGTCTAAATTTTTCTTTGTGTTAGTAGTGTATAGAGAGTGTATTACTCAGTCTGAAAACTTTTTGGTAAAAGACACAAGATCTATCTGGTTAGAAAAACATAAAAAAACACAGATAATGCCTTGGTGTGTGGGAAGTGAGAGCAGCAGCAGCAAACATTGAACACAAAAATGAATGTATTTTTTTTTCTCTTTAAGCAAGGTTGAAAAGTTCTCATGCCTGTCTTTCTTACAAAAGCCAGGTTAGAAAGTCCTCATATCAATATTGGTATAGACTCCTCTGTACCAAATAGTTCTCATTTAAATGTTTTTTTTGTCAGTATGAGTCATTTGGTGTCTTTTCAATTTTGAAGATTTAGAAAAGCCTTTAAGGCATATGCCACATTTGAATGGTTTTTCACCAGTGTGAGTCATTTGGTGTCTTTGCAATTTTGAAGATTTAGAAAAGCCTTTAAGACATATGTCACATTTGAATGGCTTTTTACCAGTGTGAGTCATTTGGTGTCTTTTCAATTTTGAAGATTTAGAAAATCCTTTAAGACATATGTCACATTTGAATGGTTTTTCACCAGTGTGAGTCATTTGGTGTCTTTGCAATTTAGAAGACCTAGAAAATCCTTTACGACATATATCACATTTAAATGTTTTTTCTTCGGTGTGAGTCATTTGGTGTCTTTGCAATTTTGAAGATTTAGAAAATCCTTTTTGACATACCTCACATTTAAATGGTTTCTTACAAGTATGAGCTAGCTGGTGATTTTTCAACTCTTCAGATAGAGAAAATGTTTTTAGACACACTTGACATTTGAAAGTTTTTTTGTCAACATGAACCAATTGATGTGTTTTCAAAGTTGAAGATGATCTAAAACCTTTGTGACATGTTTGACATTTAAATGGTTTTTCACCTGAATGGATAAGCTGATGACTTTTCAATGTTATAGAGTTGGGAAAACCTTTGTGACATGTTTGACACTTGAATGGCTTTTCATCAGTATGAGCCTGCTGGTGGAGTTTCAAGCTTGAAGATGTTAGAAAACTCTTAAGACAGGTTTGACATTGAAATGGTTTCTCCCCTGTATGAACCCTTTGGTGTGTTTTAAGACTTGAAGATTGAGTAAAACCTTTATGACAGGTTTGACATTTAAATGGTTTTTCACCAGTATGAATCAGTTGATGCCTTTTCAATAGGGAAAATTTAGCAAATTCTTTTTGACAAGCTTGGCATTTGAATGTTTGTTGATCTGTGTGAACCAGCTGATGTAATTTCAAATTCCTAGATGTCTTATAACCTTTATGGCATGTTTGACATTTAAAAGGTTTTTCAGTAGTAGGAACCTTTTGGAGTGTTTTCAATTGTGAAGATGTAAAACGTTTATGATGAGTTGGACATTTATATGGTTTTTGACTTGTATGAATCAGCTGATGGTATTTTAAAGTTGAGAACGCCTTAAAACCTTTATGACATGTTTGACATTTAAATGGCTTTTCACCCCTATGATTCATTTGGTGTAATTTCAAAAGTAAAGATGTCATAAAACCTTTTTGACATGTTTGACAATGAAATGGTTTTTCACCAGTGTGAACTAATTGGTGTCTTTTCAATTTTGAAAATTTATCAAATTCCTCTCCACAAGTTTGACATTTGAATGTTTTTTGACCTGCATGAACCAGTTCATGATATTTTAGATTCATAAATGTTATGAAACTTTTAGAACAAGTTTGACATTTAAAAGGTTTTTCCTCTGTATGAAGCATTTGGTGTACTTTTAAATGTGAATTATACATAAAACCTTTATCACATGTTTGACATTTAAACGGCTTTCCAAAAGTATGAACTGTTTGATGTTTTTTCAAAAGTGATGGGAAAAAAAAATCTTTAGAGCATGCTTGACATTTGAATATTTGTTTGCCTGCATGAATCAGTTCATGTTTTTTAAAATTTGAAATACTAGAAAAAACTTGATGACATGCTTGACATTTTAGTGACTGTTTTTCACAATGGTGACTCCTTAATTTTGAAGGTGTGGAAAATCCACATTGACATTGTTGACATTTAAATGGATTCTCACCAATAACATGAACCAGCAGATGATATTTTAAATACGTAGAATGTAAAAAACCTTTATGACATGTTGGACATTTAAATGGTTTTTCACCTGTATGAACAGTTTGGTGGGTTTTTAAATGTGCAGCTCTTGCAAACCCACGTTGACATATTTGACATTTGTAAGGTTTTTCACCCGTATGAATCATTTGGTGTTTTTTCAATTGATAAGGAAAAGAAAATCTTTTACAACATATTTCACACATAAATGGTTTTTCACCAGTATGAACAACTTGGTGTCTTTCCAATAGATAAACTCTAGAAAACCCACGTTGACATATTTGACATTTGAACGGTCTTTCACCAGTATGAACCATTTGGTGCCTTTCCAATAGAGAAGAATAGCAATACTTCTTATCACATTTATGACATTTATATGGTTTTTCCATGCTATGAATCAATCTATGTTTTTTCAATTCTGATAAATCATAGAAATTTTTAAAACATATTTTACAGTAGTAATTTTTACTTCGCTGCCAAGATGAGATTTTCATCTCTTTTTCTGATTTAGTTTCATCTGGATGCTGTTTTTTGTCATCTTGTATTGTACTAGTAAGTACAGAATCCATTCTTTTGTCTTGCTCAATGTCTTTACCCTGTTGAAATGAAATGCTCAACTTAGTATTAGATTATTCATGTATCATAAATGTGTAATGTACAAAAATGTTTAAGCTCTTAGGTAAAGGTTCTAAGGTCATATATTATAGTAAAGAGCTTCTTGAAGCAGCTCACAAAAGTAAAAGGTACTTTTTACAAAGTTTTTAAAAACTAATTACAGTAAAATCCACCCAGATATCCCTTTCTTTCTCCCCCCTCCCCCACACTCCATTTTCCAAACTGGTCCAGATCGGTGATAGGATCATAACATATTGAGAAGGTTAAAAGCAGGAAACGGCACTAATCAAAACACAATTTTATCACAGCATTTATTATTTATTTATTTCATTTACAATTTCTTATTCTTAGACCCGATTTCACCACCAAACCCCACCTTTTCCTCTTCTCGCTAAACACATTGGCAACCCGAGTCATCATGTTCCTTGGCGTATCTCCCCTTCTCTTAGTATGAATGTCAAACCACATTTGCTACTCACCAGTTTGCAAATCCAGGCAAGCCTCCATTATTCTATTCTAATGTAAAGTCTATCAACCTTGTTGACTTTATCACTAGCGCGAGACGATCTGGGCTCCTTTCATCTTGCGAGGCAGCCAGGCTGTCCCTTCCCCTTTGTCTAGACCCTGAGCGTACGTCACGCTTGAGCTCTAGACAGGTGTTCTTAATACCTTATTGGCAAAAGTGGGAAGAGCTAATCTTGACAGGATGTCACACATTATCTATCTTGAATTATCACATGTTCTATCACATGCTGTCTATCCCAATCCCTATTTCCGGTCAAGGGGCATATAAGGCTCAAGCTGCTCCAATTGCGAGCAGTTGCCACATTTTTTTTTAATGTTGAGGGATGTTCATTAACAGATTTCATTCATTGTGCTCCTTTCTCTTGAACCTTGTGCCTGATTGCGACTGGAGACTTGACTGGTTCCTGTCACGTGGAATTCCTGCCTTTCGCAGAATCCCCAAACTTCCAGTTACATGGAAATACAGTTTGCTACTTGATCAGAATCCTTGATCTTCCAGAACTCCTGTTCCTGTTGAGCCCACCCTTAACTCCGTGGCTGGAGGAAGGAACCTTAGCATCAGCGAACACTAAGCTCCACATCTGAAGTCAATTCTCAGCACCCGCAGCCTACCTGATCACCCTTGATTTTGCCCCACCCCACCGTGTCACTCCCACTTCGAGGACACCGAACAGAGGCCAGGCTACTCTCAATCCAACTGCAGTATTCCAGCTGGAGCTGGCACCTCTCAAGCTGATGCTCATGCTAGCAGACTAAAAGGGTCTACAGCATCAAGGCAGAGAGATAAGCTCCTGAGACCATGACACAACACAGGGAACTCAAGAGCTAAGTTAATAGGGCATTCACACATTTATAGCCAGCAGTCAATATGATGAGTTAACCATGTCATTTATCTATACTTACTTTGTATATTACTCTAGGTTGTATGATTTTACTCCTCACTTTTCGTAATCCCTCCCCCCTTTCATTTTAATTACATTAAACTATTTTATCTTGTTATCAATTGTATGCTAACGTGTGTTCTGTTTCGGATCTCTAAAGCGCGCTGGTCTATGGTGGCATTAGAAACCCCTAGACCTGACGTCTCCAAAACTAAATTATTGAAAATAATTTTTAATTATTAATCTTAATTTTTAATTAAACACACCTCCCAGAGCCCCATGATAATGGAGGCCTTTCCCAGCGGTGCGTGACACCCACTCACAGGCACATTGGAGACAGGACTGTGCCCTAGCATAGTGTCAAGTACAGGATGAAGACTCTTGCTGGTCTTTAGTGGTGCAACCAGCATACCACTTGAAATTAAGGACCTTGGTTCACTACTGTTTGTAAAACGAGCCATTTCTGTCTTTTGCGTCACAGCACTATCCTGTAATACAAATAGATTTTAGTTATGACTTACTTACAAAATAAAAAATAATAAACAGAGAACAAGATGGACATATAAATAAAAGTGATGTATTTTATAAAAGTCGAATTCTTTAATAACTTTTTAAATTCATGTTTTTATGTGCATTGAAAACTATCCTCAAAAATAGACAAAACATTATACTTATAGAATATTAAAACTTTAATAATATTTTTAAGAAGAAATAACTTTTTGCTTATGAAACTAAGATCTAGGCAACTGGGGATGTCCTAATAAAGACTAAACGTAAGAACAATTTGCAAAAAAGGTCTGTATCCAAAACACAGATTAATTATATAAGTAAATCCATAAAAATGACAAAATGTAATGATTTTAAAGTGTCATTAAGTTAAAATGTCTAAATGAGCAACTTAGTTTTTCCCTCTATTCAATGTGATCCAGATTTTAAAGCAAAAACAGAAGCTCAGGTCAGGAAATAATAACAATTCATAGCAGCTAAATTTATTTAAATACACTGAAAGACATGAATGAGAAAATCAGGATCTCCATGTACAATGATCTATGTAAAAGAAAAAGGTGTATTTGTTGAAAGATTTGAGATATTATTAGGACACTACAACCTCAACTCAAAACTTCTTTATAATTTTCCAAGCACATATATATAAATATATATATATAAAAAATGAAAAAATTCTAGGAAAAAAAAAATATATATATTTCTAGAATATTTTTTTTTATTCTATTAGATTTTAGAATACATAAAAAAAAGTTCACAGAGGGTTCGAGTTCCTAAGGGTCTATGAAACTTATACCACCACATGTCAAGTGTGATTTCTTTCCCTTGTTGAAGATACCAAACAAAATAATTAATTACCTAAAGTTATTTAACTAATTAGTTGTTGTTTTTTTTAATGATTTTTGTGTTGTCTGGAAAAAGAAATAATAGTGCAAAATTTCAGCTTAATCCTAGACTACATGTGGGAGAAAAAACGTGTACAAACGTTTTACCATAAAGACATACAGAATATTTGATACAAGTTTTGTAAAATATAAGATGCATGTATGGCATACAAAAATTCTATATCTGGCACTATTAACTAATTTTAGGTGTTTACTTGTTTTACTCTTAATAAAGTAATGGTGTTTTTTTTTCATAATAAGTTTCAAGAAAGATTAAAATTATTATTAATGGCTTGCAGAAAATGTATTTACTCATATTTACAAGCTATGCCATTGATAATATGTTAGTTGTTATGTAAGTAATAGAATATATACCTGATGCTCAATGTTCATATTAAATGTTTGAACACAGTTTTCTGATTGCTGTGTATACAAATCTGATTCATCTTCCTCCGTCTCCTCGATTTCCATCTCTGACACTTTGAAGTCTTGTTCTTCACATGGTTGTGTCAACAAATCTGGTCTGTCTATTTTTATACTTATTTTTTTGAAGACATCGTTGGGATTAAAAGAATAGTTATGGTCTGTGTCAACCATCATGGAAAGTTAATAGGTCTTTATTTAGCTAAGTTCAATAATATTCCTGTTGTGAAAACAAAAATAAAATTAACAACTTTTTTTTTCTAAATATTTTTCCAAAATTTTACCTCTTGTTAGGTCTATTAAAATATATATATATATATATATATGGATAATTCTAAAACAGGTGAATAGTGAACATTTATTTATTTTAAAAGACATGAATTTACAAAGAGGAAAATGCAATGTAGGTACAAGATCTATATTTTATGTCAGAAAAAAAAACACACTTATAAATATATATTACATGTTCTGAATTCAAATCCTGGTGAGGACTGGGATCTTAAATTTCTGTATTTTTTAGGACACCTCTTAGTCCACCCAGCTTTAATGGGTAACTGACATTAGTTGGGGAAAAATAAAGGCAGTTGATCGTTGCGCTGGCCACATGACATCCTGGATAACTGTCGCCATGGTCATAGAAACAGATGACCTTTAAATCTACCTCATAGATCACAAGGTCTGAAAGGTGTCATTTACTTTCTAGTAGTAGATTAGAAAGGGAAATTGCCAGGTCCTATTAAAATAGTAGGCCTTATATTTAGTACTAAACTAGATTCTTACATTCTATACACTCAGGGTCATAATATTGACTATAGATCTATAGTCTATAGACTCTAGATCTACAATTCTAGATTATAATTTACCTTCTATACTATACTATATATCTAGATCTATATAGAATATAATAGAATAGATCTATATATCGATAAATTCTATAATATATATATATATTCTATATACCACTATTCCATTGACTATACCGTCTTCCATAGTAGTCTATACATTATAATTATGCATCTATGACAACTATGATATCTATAGTTTAATAGTGATACTAAGTAAAGTATATAGAATATAATATTTAAAAACTTTAAAGTGTCTTAACTTTAAGTCTGAACTAACTTTAACTAAGTATTAATATTATTAATAATTATAGAATTATATCATAGATAAGGCATGTCAAACATAGTGTTTGTCTGCTTGGCCACCTCAAAAATTATCAAAATAATGTTAAATTATTAAGGGTTTAACAGTCACCACATATTTTCTGGTAAAATATTTACTACAAAAAAAAAAAAAAAAAAGAAAAGTAACACAATACAATCAACTTTGTTGAACTTATTAAGTATTCTTTGATGATCAGATTTTTTAAAACAAATATTTTACGAAAAAATATTTTAAATTGAACTAGATGTGGTAATTTCATTTTTTTATTAACTTCAAATCTTTATTTCTCTTTTAGGTTTAATGTTGATTTGTAAACTTTGTAATTATTATTAATCACTATCAATTTTATCAAGTCCACAGGCTCTAATGTCATAAAGAATTGAAGAGGTTTTTTTGCATCGGGTGAGAACAAACTGACGATTAGGTTCAGGATTTGTCATTTGCAGTTGATCTCTTATTGCCATGGTCACCTGCAAGATCTGAATTTGAAACTTCAAGGTAAAGACAAAGTTGTCACAACTGTGTGTGATGATGTGAAGTGCTTTCAAAAAAGTTACGATTGTGGATAAACACAACATCAAATGAAAACCTTGTTCACTTCTCAACGTGTCAGGAACTAAAAAGATTAAATACGGCTGCAACATTTGGTAAATGTGTCCTAAACCTGGAATCGTTACTAGATGCTTTCAATGACCATTTTCATGACTTCCTTTCATAAGGACCTTCATTGTTGGTATCTCTATTTTCATTTGCTCCTGAAAATGCTGCTGATAATGTGCAACTAGAGCTGATAGATATATATGCAGTCAGATTTTTGTTGAAAGCGAAGTATATAGAAGTGCCAGTTATTTTCCTGAACAGTACATGGAATAGCAGAAATTTGCAGCTAGAATTCTTGCTATGTTTGAAAGGACTTTTCTCTGTGAGCAGTTCTTTTCATAATGAAATCTCTACAAAAAAAAAAAAACTCTGTTGAGATTACCTGATGAAAATTTGTCATCAGTGATGAAAGTGTCAGTGACAAACTTCAACTTGACATCTTATCTTATCTTGACATTAACTTGACTTGACTTGGCCCTTCACCTTCAGATCATACTCATAGACGTCATAGTAGTTAAGTAGTCATAGAATAGTTTTTAGTGTGCCCCATGTTAGGTACTTCAACATCGCTATTTTAGTGCGCCGGATGTCTGCTTAAAAACTGGTCCTCATGGTTTTGGTAGCGTCCACGGTTACCATCGGAAAAGTGCGTAAAACGTCATTATTTTTTAACCGATCTTCTAGATTAGAGTATCATTTTGTCGGGGAGAAAATGGCGATTCTTTTGATACCAAATTTGACGGGATTGGCTTACTAGATCATTTTTTTTTTAGTTTCCAAAATTAGGGTGTGTTCCAGATAGGATTACTTTTTTATTTTTGCTTTGTAATTATTTATATTGGTTAGTAATTTGTAGTATCCATATCTACATAAGAATCACGTGTGATTATTAAGCTATTTTGGATGGCGCTCTTGGTATATGAATGCCAAAATGACCACCAAATCGAAAGTAGCCATTTTGCTATCAATTCTACCGGAAGTAGTAATAAAATACTTATAAAAGATTATTAAAACGAAGTTTTCTTGTTTATTAATACTGATAATGAAGCAAAAAAACTCGTATTAATGTAGATCTAGATTTATTTAATTACTAATAGATCTAGAGAAGCAACAGATAATGTAGAAAAATCAAATTATTGTTTTAATCATACACTAGAGTGTAGATCTAGGTCTAATACTTAGATTTAGGCTTAGATTAGTTAGATCTATTTTCTAGAATAGGAACAGAGATGCATAGAATGAAATCTAGAATTAGATGAAGATTTGATATATAATATACTAGTCTAGTCTATACTTAATTGTCTTGATAAACTAATACTAGTTTCTAGATCTAGAATGTTGAGGACTAAATTTTTTTTTATGTGAAATTTAATGGGAGAAAATCTGAGAAATAACCTAAAAACTAAAACAGCTTTTCAATATATATAAATTAGATCTAGTATTCTAGATGTTATAAGTTTGTTTAGATTATGTCTGTACATATAATATATGTATTAACTTTATAAAAGAGACATTCTGATATCTAATCTTGGCAATTTGACTAATAGTATTGATTTCTATTGCCTCTTGCCTTGCTCCCCCCCCCCCCCCCTTATCCAAATATTTTGTAATTTTACATCTGCGTTTTTTGTTTTGTTTGGTAAAAAGAAAAGGTCAATATTTTTAAAATGTTTTTTAAAGATTAATTTTTCATACTCCAGCTGTTTAAAGTCTCCTTTTAATTTTATGATTAAATATTAAGAAATAAAAACAAGTTTTCGTCAATATTTGAAAAAAATCTAGCTGTTCCCGTTGTACAATTTTTAAAAATAAATGTCACAATTTTGAATTGCTATTTTTCTTCAAAATTAATATTTATTTTTGTAGCAAATAACATGTTTAAAGTTTCTTGAAAATTTGAAATGGTAATATTAATAAATAAAAAAGTTGTGCATGAATAAGTCAAATTAGAACCAAATTTTTTTCTTCTTTTTTTTAGCTGCATCTGGCTGTAAAAGTATAAAAAATAGATTTAGATGAAAGATTTGGGGGTTATAAATGATATAAAGAACATGTAAAGTCTCCTGAAAATTTAAAATGGAAATATTGAGAAATAAAAAAGTTGTGCATGAATTAAGTCAAATTTTGACCAAATTTGTCGTCTCTATTTTCAGCTTTGCCCGGCTGTAAAAGTATAAAAAATAGATTTAGATGAAAGATTTGGGGGTTATAAAATGATATAAAGAACATGTAAAGTCTCCTGAAAATATGAAATGGAAATATTGCCAAATAAAAAAGTTGTGCATTAATTAAGTCAAATTTCGACCAAATTTGTCGTCTCTATTTTCAGCTTCGCCTGGCTGTAAAAGTATGAAAAATCGGCTTAGATGAAAGATTGGGGTCATATCACACTTTAAACAACATGCATAAAGTCTTCTGAAAATTTGAACCAAAAATATTGAATAATAAGAAAGATATGCATGCCTTTATAACAAAAAGTGAAAATTCGGGTACCAAAATTTTTTATTGAATACAAAGCCAAAGAAGGACAAAAAAAATACAAAAAAAATCATAACTTTGCTTCTACTTATCATAGAAACATAAATTTGATATTTTTGTAAATGGGACACCAAGCTCTATTTAATGATATCAATTACAAAACAATATGATCAAAACAATTTTTTTGTTGAAGTGCCTACCCATATCGGTCATGTACTGTAGCCTTTTTTTTTACATGAGTTTGACATGCCTGTCATATAAGATTTACTTACTACTAGATCTAGATTTACTTACTTTACTAGATCTAGACTCAGATATAGATCTAGATAGATCTGGATATTTTAGTAAGTCTTAGTAGAGTCTAGATCTATGTAGATCTAGAGTTAGAGTAGAGACAGTAGGCTGAGTAGGCAGTAGATCTAGATAATCTTTCCAGTTTCCGGACGTAGAAAATATGCGTTGTCAATTATCCATATTTTGTCATCATACAGTATCAAGATCATATAGAATAATATAGATCTATCTATCTATATATTTATTTATGTTAATGATCAAGATATATATAGTATATAGATTTAGATCTAGATCTCTTTATATATAATAGATATAGATCTATAATCTACTTAATCAACCTTTAGCCTTTACAAGTAATGTTCAAAAACTTCAAATATTTAACTCTAGACTCTTAGACAGACTGATAGACATCAGAATAATAATAATAAGGCTTGTCTTCGAGTCCGAAGATTAGTGAGGAATACAGTATTTCCCGTGGCTTCGCAGCCCCAGCTGTGACATGCATATTTTGCCACATCCAGGGCAAGCATAACCATTATCCGCAGGTGGTCGATTTAGATTTTCTTTTCGTCGTCTGCGTTTGTCCTCGGCAGCAGATTTTCTTTAGGTCTCATATGTGTATCCCGCGGCCTTCATGAGTGACCTCCAGCTGTCTCGTTCCGACGCCGCAGATAGTGTGGATGCTTTGCAGACACGCTCTTCGAAGGACTTCAGTATCTGGTATTTTGTCTTGCCATTTGACATTTAGTATTTTTCTCAGACATGTCATGTGGAAGTGGTTTAGTTTCTTTGTATGTTTTCTGTACACTGTCCATGTTTCTGAGGCATATAGAGCAATGTAGGGAGGATGACGGCTCTATAGACCCCTAGCTTTGTATTTGTGGTGATACCACGTCTGTTCCAGATATTTTTAGACAGTCTGCCATAGGGTGCACTGGCCTTCGCGATACGCAGGTCGATTTCACTATCGATTTTTCCATTTCTGGAGAGTGTGCTGCCAAGATATGTGAATTTGTCCACTGCGTTTATATCCTGTCCATTTATAGTGATGCTTGGACTCGAGTAGGCTTTCCCAGGAGCTGGTAAATATAAGACTTCAGTCTTGTTTGTATTAATGGTAAGGCCAAAGTCTGAGCATGCTCTTGAGAAGTCACTGACGATGCTCTGCAGATCATTTTCAGAGCAGGCATTTAGGGCACAGTCGTTAGCAAATAGTCTGATAAAAATATGCAGTATGATGTATCATCAATCAAATCGATGTTTGGGCACCAACTCATTTGCATGATTTGTCGACTTAAAATTGGTACAACAACAAATGTTTAAATTTTTCAAAAGTTTTAAAATATAAATAAGCTGAAATTGTAGCCAGTGGTGTAGCTGGGTGGGGGGAGATTCGAAAATTTCCCGGGCTCCAACTTGAGGGGGGCCCCAAAATGAATGTTTTTTAAATTAAATATTAAATACCAGTATTGCACTAAATGCAGGGGCCTTCAAATGATGGCTACTTCCTAGCTACGCCCCTGGTTGTGGCAGACGCATCTCAAGAAAACTGAACATTGTTTAAATGTGCAACCATAGTATTGTTTCATGGTCCAACTCGGAAGATGAAACACTTCTCGTACAAACTCCTAAATATTTAAATTTTGTTTTGTTGTTCTTTTTCCTTTGTAACTACAATGAAATTGTCCCTTGAAGAGTAAATTATTTGGACTCGCAGGTGATTGTGTCCCTCATGGAAGGATATCACACACCCCTGCATTTTTTTTGGACATCACACACCCCTGCAGTTTGAGAAATGCTGCTTTACAGTCAAATTTTATCTATGCCAGAGGTGGGCAACCCATTTGTACGGAGATGGAACCGCATAAAAAATAGTTCTTTTTAGCGGCCCCATAAAGGGGAAAAGACGCTATTAGTTTTGTGCGAAATGTCTGTCCGTCCGTCCCGTTTAGATCTCGTAAACTAGAAAAGATAATGAAAATCCGGCATCACAATATTTTAGACCATTCAAAGTTCTGATGCAACGGCTACTTTTGTTTTTCTGAAAGCGAAAAATCTAATTTTTGAAATCAGTTATGCAAGCAGTTTTTTAAAGAGAAAAAGCTAATTAGTATGCATCATAATTTAGACCTAATTTAAAACGAATAGTAATCTTGTAAACACCGTTTCCCTAAACCTTTATTAATATTGCAGAATCATATATATCTTTATTGAGGATTCGAATAAGAGATTGAGCTTTATCAATACAATTAGATCAAGTATTAGACATCAGCTAGGCCAGGGGAGGTGCGGTGGCTGAGCGGTAAAGCGGCCCGGGTTCGAATCCTGGTGAAGACTGGGATTTTCAACTTTGGAATCTTTGGGCGCCTCTGAGTCCACTCAGCTCTAATGGGTACCTGACATTAGTTGGGGAAAAGTAAAGGCGGTTGGTCGTTGTGCTGGCTACATGACATCCTCGTTAACCGTAGACCACAAAACAGATGAGCTTTACATCATCTGCCCTATAGACCACAAGGTCTGAAAGAGGAACTAGTTAAGCCAGGTTCACATCTAACTTTACATTCACTTTCACCTATCCTTTGATCTGCTGGACCGTTGGGGCACTACACAAGATCTGTTAACCTTCTTTCTCCATTCTTATCTCTAATTTGTCTTTGATATAATTTCCTTCGGATGTTCTTTCTGAAAATATTGATACCTGTCTGGGTGGACCACTTCGGGGGCCGATTTTGAGTTTGTGTTTCCACACAAACTGTCTTTTGTAACCTTGTTTATTTTTGTTTTTTTAATGAGGGTCCGTGTATATATAGGCCTATATATATATCTGTGGCATTTTACGTCTCGAGAGACGATCTTTTCCCTTTGCAACTTCTTTTGTGACTAAAGAGGCCATAGTCTTTGATACACAGCTGCGATCGTTATTCTTTTTGCCTAGCACCAAACTAACTTCTTTTGGAGCTTCTTTCAATGATAATTGTTTGCTGTTTCGTCAATTTTTTAAATAAACTCCTGGCTTTTTTTCTTTCTTTATTTGTGAGATTGCATCCAAAATCAAGATGCTTTGTTTGGTTGTTTGAAATTGTACTTTAAACACCGCGATTGGTTCACAACTCAGAAAGCGCACTGCTTTACCACGAGGTTTTGTAAAAATACTTAGTGGTGCATTCATCGTTAAAAACACGACATTCATTTTCTATTTTTTTAAAGCATTCATAATGTTTATTTCCAATCCAACAATACTTAAATATTCAAATATTACTCTTTTTTTTACACAACTTTGAAACAATGCAAAGATAACTACATAATTTGAAAAAAAATGCTGTTTTGAGTCTAATCATCTTCTTTTTTGAAGTAACGTCTGTATTATATAAGATAAGATAATACTGAATGCTTCGACATATTGCCAATGAGAATAATTTTTGTTTCCGAAAAAAAAAATTTTTGAATTATAAAGAATATTTTCTTTAGCTTCTTCTTCATCAGATTTAATTATTTTGTAGACAGAAGTTTAAAAAATTATGAAGACATTTAAAATTACCCATTTTAAAAATATATGCATTTTTATAGATATAATCTGTGGATGCATGAAATTTCTATAGGTGTTCGCGAGCCGCATTAAATGTTCTGGTGGGCCGCGTCTCATAATTTGCCCACCCCTGTACTAAATGATTAGTATTCTAGTAAACTTAAGGCTGACAAGTCTTAGTAAATCATTAGTGTGTTATGACTTATAGTAAAAAAAAATCATCTAAAATTACTCTAACCACTAAAAGCTACCAGAGTTATAGAGGCACCGGGTATATTTATAAGGTATGATCAAGTTCCCACCTTGGCCATTTACCTCTTAGTAGAAGAACAATTTTAGAGTTAGGCCTACATAGAACCTCTTAATAGAAGCAGAATCTATAAAGACCAAACTTATCATAATATTCCCCCGCCCCCCCCCCTTTTTTTTTAGTCAATTTAGATATAAAGCTATTTCTTGTATGAGTTATGTATGTGAGTTGTGTGTTACAATCCACACACAATGGACACCCGCACATCTAATGTGCTACCAGGTACAGAGAAGGAACGGTGTGTTCAGTTTTTCGGATCACCACTAGCCCAATTGTGGATATAGGCCATCGGAAAACAGGGATGTGACAAATGCATATATCTTTCTCCAGTACTGGTACAAAAAAAGTGTCCCATTAGCCTAAACATAGTTGAAGTTTTTGGTTTCATTTCAAGTGTAGACTATTCACTTCTTCAGCGTTTGTACTTTTACAGTTTATCAATAGAAAATGAATTAGAATAAATGGAATATATACATTCCTCAGTATCATGGGAAAGACTAAGTTAACACTGAGGAAAATTCAGGAGCCCATGACCGTTAGGCAATTTGCAACATGCGACTCCGCTGATCCCAAACTGTATCGGCACTTGCTGCTTCTTTGGATAGGCCGTCCACTAGCTGCACGAAGAACTGATTGTTGCCCAAGTATTCATCTAATTTCCATGGGATGATCCACAGTCGCTTAGCAACTGAAGGGGGCCATACAAATTATTGATCTGGAGTTGACCAATCTCCTGGTTTTGCATATGTAATTAGATTTAGTCGACCTTTTCTTTTTCCTGAGATATCTCACCCGACAAGCACTTATCCTAGATCCCTCATATTTAACAAATTAAACACGCACAAGAATATTAACAATATGTTACTATTTACTATCCAGTGAACGATTTGTCAGTGACCAATTTTAAATCTCACATTGATTGTATTAAAACTATTTTTTTAAAGCCTCAATACTCAAAAGACAAATAAGAAGTTCCCATTTCAGACCTTGTGGTCTACAGGGCAGGTGACGTAAAGGTCATCTGTTACTGCCCAGGACAATGAGGGTGTCATGTGGCCAGCACAATAACCAACCCCCTTTACTTTTCCCCAACTAATGTTAGAGCTGAGTCGCCCAAAGATCCTAAATTAAAAATCCCAGTCTTCACCAGGATTTGAACCCGGAATCTCCAGTTCGGACTGCGCCTCCCTTAATACTTATAAAACAGCTTAAAAGTTGTAATCATTTTATTCAGAAATTTATTATCAAGATCCTGCTTAATAAAAAACAAATGGCACAAAAAAATCACATGAATCTCATTGTATCTTCTTTAAAACAAGCCAGGTTAAAAAGTCTTTACATTAGCGTAGGATACAGACTCCTATCTTAAAAGAATTCCACAACTGATTTCCATGACAAAAACATACTTCTTTTGCCACATTTTTTCACCAAATAGCAAAAGAGTTATCAATTTCTTTTGAGTCTTAAATATTTATAGGAAGAGCTGGTGAGTGGTTAATTGTGTGGGACACTCCAATTCTTCCAGTACAGCACTTGGGCTTATTTAGTGGAAGTCCTTGGTATTTGGAGTTTTGACAAATTTGAACATTATAAATATATCTAATAACATGTATGAAATTATAATAGATCATCACCAGATTAAATCAGCAGTTGTTTGCTAAATATCAAAATTTGTTTTTCTTAGAAATGGTCTTTTAGGAGCCAAATCTTGAAAAACTTCTATGACATTATTTGAATAGATTTCCCTAATATAGAAAATACTTTGAACACCTTCACATTTAAAAGGCTTATCACTACTGGTTTTGTGGATTAGTTAGTGTCTTTTTAACATGAAGATTTTTAAAACGTCCATGCTGCCAATTTAACATTTGAATAATTTTTTTCCCAGTGTGAATTTTCAATATCAAGAGAAGTCTTTATAACACATGTAACATTTTAATGCTTTTTCATCAATACAAAATTAACTGGTGTCTTTGAATACAAAGATCTAGAAAGCTTTCCAACATTTCTTTGTTTGTTTCATCAGAATTAACCAAATGTTGATTTTTTAGAATAGAAGATATTTGATATTTAAGAGGTTTCTTCCCTTGTGTGAATCTGTTGGTGAACTTTCAAGTATGAAGAGCCAGAGAAAGCTTTAAGACAAGTTGGACATTTAAAAGGTTTTTCACCTGAATGACTCAGCTGGTGACGTTTCAAATGCGAAGATCGAGTGAAGCTTTTATGACATGTTTGACAAGGAAACGGTTTTTCACCTGTGTGAGTCAGCTGGTGGCGTTTCAAATGTGAAGAGCAAGTAAAAGCTTCATGACATGTTGAGCATTTATATGGTTTTTCTCCAGTATGAATTCGCAGATGACGATTCACATGTGAAGGACAGGAAAAAGCTTTATGACATATTGAACACTTAAATGGTTTTTCCCCTGTATGAACCAGTTGGTGGTTTTTCAAATATGTACGCTGAGAAAAGCCTTTATGACACGTTGGACAAATAAATGGTTTTCCTCCAGAATGAACCAACAGATGTGTTTTTAATATTGAACTTCTGGAAAATTGTTTAAGACAGAGAGGGCATTGATTATTGATAGTTGGCTGGCAAGAAGCAAATTTAACTTCTTTTTCGAAAACAGTTCCAATAGGATGGTTTTCTTCTATTTTTTCTTGTATTCTACTAGAAAACACACCCATTTCTATTAGTGTTTCTTTTTCTTGTTTAAAGTTCTGTACCTGTTTGAAAATAATTAAACAAAGTAGATTAATATTAACTTCTCATAAATATACAGGTAATAAACATAAAAGAATTGAACAATTTGTGTGTGTTATTTATTAAAGACTTGTAAGCTATGTCAAATGTCAGCATTTTTTTTTAGCATTATGTAATGTGTGTTCATCTGTCATATTGAGTTTTCAAGAACTGTATGAAAAAGATTTCACAATAACTGCTCAAAATAGCTGCAAGTTCCTCTGTTCTTTAGAAAGAACACCTTTTGCTTTCAATGTTAATATTGTATACTGTATTTTTTCTTATACAAAAAAAAAAAACATTTTAAAACCAAGATTTAAAATTCCTAGATAGTTTTACTGCTAAACAGTACTTGCAGGTACATAAATCAAGAAGACAACAACCTCAACAAGCATCATATTTTGCCCTGGATTTGTCTTTTATACAAGATTTGTTAAAAAAAGACCTAACGTTTGAAATGATGAAAAAGCCTGTACCTGTATACATACTAAGCGATTAACAAATAAGATAAGGCATATAGTTCATATAGACGAATGCATGCAATAACGTGAATATATTCGGATGAATCAATACATTAGCAACCTTTAGATAATGATTTTAAGGACAGATACAACTGGATTCTCATCAAATATATGTTACACTATTTGTGGGCCCGGTTGTATGGTAATGCCAGGGCCAATTTTGACACCCAGTTCACCCCTGCTCTCAAGTGCACCGGTACATCTTGTAATAGAGTCTAGAGCAGGGGTTCTCAACCTGTGGGTCATGACCCCCTTGTGGGTCGATTGACGATTGGCCAGGGGTCGCCTAAGACCATCGAAAATGTGGATTGTTATTGTCTAATTTTCTACTGCTCTGTGTGCGTGCGTGTGTGTGGGGGGGGTCGCGGCAGAGTGGTGGATTGTAAAAAGGGGTCGCCGAGTTTAAAAGGTTAAGAACCGCTGGTCTAGAGCTTTAAGGACATTTCATAGCTATCATGACTTGTGAGGTTTTTACCACTAGCAACAAAAACAAGCAGAAACTTAAATGTTATCTTTTAAATTTGTGTGCAATAAAATAGATACAATATCAGATAGTAATATATATGTATATACTGAAAAAAGGAAAAAAAGAATAGAAAATTATGGCTTTTAATTATTTTATTAATAATCATGACATTTTTTAAAAGGGGTGGGGTGTCAAACTGCTAAGTATTTGATAAAATTATTGTTTAAAATTCATTTTTATTTAAAAAAAAAAAATTGTAGCTATTATATCACACTACTTTCATACTTATAGCATGTTCTGAGCGCTATGGTCCATTCAGAACAGTTTGCAACTCTTTATATATATATATATATAAATGTATATGGCGGCCTGGTCATGCGATATGCGAGTTACACTGTCATTCAGACTTATTGGCATTTTCATAATTAACTATAGGAACCCCAAGAAATTATGGATGACAAGAAAATAGTCATATTTATGTAACGAATAACATAAAGCATTAAAAATTCTTTGTAAACAACTACACTTTGTTAAATACTTAAAAAAAATAAAAAAGCTTTATAAATAAATGATCTCTAGAGGTAATAAAAAGAATTAATAGAATACACATTTTAATTTAACTGAAGATGCCAATGTAGTACACATACAAAAGCAAATTACAGATAAATATATGGGTGAGCTAAGTGTTTACAGAAGATTTATAAAAAAGAAAGAGTTTGGACCAAACTAAGTTTGATATGTTTCCTTATTTTTTAATCTAAAATTGAAACAATTATTTTCAACCTATTTTGCATAGAAAAGGCTACAAGAATTTAATGGTGCTTTCATATGTAAAGATCAAGAAAATCTATTCTGACATAATCAGCATTTGAAGTGATTTTCACAAGAATTAATCTAAAGGTGTATCTTCAAATATGAAGTTGAACATCCCTTTAGCCAGATTAGACATTTGAATTGTTATTTAGACCTATATAAACCAAACTGGTGATTAAATAGCTGAGAAAATCCTATGCAACATGTTTGAATTTTAAATGATTGCTGACAGCTTTTCCTAATTGAAGATGCAGAAAATACTTTTAGACAAATTTGACATTACAATAATGTTTCACTAGTATGAATCAAATTGTGTCTTGCCAAATGGTAATTGGATGAAAAACTCTTTAGACATATTTCACATTTGAATAGTTTTTCACTCCCATGAATCAAAGTGTGTCTTTTCAGATGTGAAGTTGAAGCGAATCCTTTAAGGCATATATTACATTTAAATGGTTTTTCACCAGTATGGATCAAGCAGTGTCTTTTCAGATGTGAAGAAGAAGCAAATCCTTTGAGACATGTTTCACATTTAAACGGTTTATTTCCAGTATGAATATAACTGTGTGTTTTCAAATGTGAACTCTGAGAAAATTCTTTTGAACATATTTCACATTTAAACCGTTTACTATTATGAACTCGCTGGTGATATTTCAAATTTGCAGATGTAGAAAATTCCTGTTGACAAATTTCACATTTAAATGGTTTTTCATTGATATGAGTTGGCTGATGATTTTTCAAAACTGAATCTTTAGAATTTTTTTTTAGAGATATTTGACGATTGATTTTTTTTTTATTGGCATGAATTGAGGTGTGTCTTTTCAAATGTGAGGATGAAGCAAACCCTTTGAGACATATTTGACATTTAAAAGGTTTCTCACCAGTATGAATGAACTGATGCCTATTCAAATGTGAAGTCTTAGAAAATCCTTTTAAACATATTTGACATGTATATGGTTTTTGACTGGTATGAATTTGTTGATGATGTTTCAAAACTAAAGCTGTAGAAAATTCCTTCTGACATACTTGACATTTAAATTTTTTTCTGTCATGAATCAAATGGTGTCTTTTCAAACGTGAAGCCGAAGAGAATTCTTCATTGCATTTTTTACATTTAAATGTTTTTTTAACATCATGAATTCTTTGATGATGTTTCAAAATTAAAGATGTGGAAAATATCTTCAGACATACTTGACATTTGAATTTTTTTCTGGTATGAATCAAATGGTGTCTTTTCAAATGGGAAGAAGAATAAAATTCTTTTCGACATATTTGACATTTGAATGGTTTTTCCCCGGTATGAATCAAATGATGTCTTTTTAAATGTGATGAGGAAGAAAATCCTTTAAGGCATATTTGGCATTTAAAAGGTTTTTCACCAGTATGAATGTAAGTATGAGTTTTTAAATGTGAACTTTGAGAAAATCCTTTTGAACATATTTCACACTGAAATGGCTTTTCACTGCTATGAATTGGCTGGCGATTTCTCAAAATGAAAGATTTAGAATATCTTTGTTGACATCTTTTACCACCAGTATGTCTTTTTAAATGTGAAAGTTTAGAAAATTGTTTTAGACATTTTTGACATTGATGATTTTTCTTAGCTCGAGAATAAGTGGAACTTTTAATATTTTGTACGAATAAATTTCCATTCCATCGTTTTTCTTCTATCTTATCTTGTAAGCTATTGCAAAAAAAGCTCTTTCCTGATGCCACTTCTTTCTCTTGTTTAATAACCTGCACCTATTTAAAAATAATTAAATGTAGTAGTTGTAAAAATGTATGATACTAAATAGTGATAACTATAACAAATTGTAAGGTTGTCTAACTTTGCTAATCATAAAGAATGTAAAAGTGTATAAAATTATTCTTCAGAAATAAAATTGTAGCAGTTTGTTTCTATAACAAGATAAAATAAATTTAAGCAACAATTTGTAACATTATGTAACTATAGTAGGATAGGTTAAAAGAGCATCAGTATTTAAACACATCTTAAATGTTCATCTTTCCTGGGATAGTCTTCACTGTGAATTGGTAATCCATTAGTTTTAAACTCATTTTCAGTTTTTTGAAAATTTCTTTCATGCTTACAGATGTTTTTTCCATGATTTATAAAAGACTCAAATATTGTCCATGCATGAGATTGTGTGCTTTTAATGTCTGAGCAATCAAGGAATAGCTCTTTTGAAAGTACTAATTGCAATTACTAATCCAAAGGTCATATAGTTGACTGGAAAACTCAAATCAACTTTGTGAATGCTGTCAATGGTTTCTGCTCTTTTCTCAACTAAATTTCAAATACCATACTGTGAGTCGACAGATTTGATTAAACAAAATTGTTGTCAAGTGATTTAGATATTACTGGGTCTGTGACATAAAGTTAGTTTTACCCAACACAGTTGTATCCCTTTATGAACATGACTAGAGATTAAATCTTACAGCAGCATCAATACTTTCATGAAAGTGAGGAATACACACACGACTTGTGCATAGATAGGTGACTACAGGCTTCTATCTCTTTAGTAATGTCTGACTTTTCAAAATGTATTTTAACACCCGAGGTCTTACAGCACAGTGTTAATGCCTTCATGAAGATGATGGCTAGTTACACAATGGCTTGCACAAGCAATTTATTGTGATGCTCATAACATTACATGGTAAGAATAAGAAGCTAGAAAGTATTGGCTTATTGAGGGAGAATAAGGAGCAATAAAATCTGTAAATGGCACAATCAATATTTCTAGATTGTGAAGCAAAATCTCTTTACTTGACCATTATAATTCTTAACTGTTTAAAATTAAAGGTGAAAGCATTTGTCCCATCATTTTTGACAATATTTTAAAAATTTCTTTGCCACAATCCTTCTCCTTTTTCCAAGAGTAAAAAAATGGAAACATGAGATGAAATTAAGAACCTAATTCGCTGATTATAATTTTACCACATTAGAGTGAAGTAAATAAATAAAGCACTTAATTATATTTTATTTAAATTGTCTTAATAGCTTATAAATAAAACTAATGACTCCATGAGAGAATTGGTAAAACAAGAGAGTAGCCAAAGGTAATTGTGGAGAAAACTTAAAGATCAGAAAGCAAAAGTAAGAAAATGTTTGTAAAAGTGACTCCACTACTTAAATAAAGCAAATAAAAACAAAGCTTATCTAAAGAAAATACTCTGTACTTACAACTATATCTCTCAATAATATAGAAGTCATTTTCCTTATTTAATATCAAATAAAATAATTGATTACCAGTAATTAACTAGTTGGTTAATATTTTTTTTATGATTCATGCATTGTCTATGCCAATGAACTATTGTGCAAGGTTTCAATTTGTTCCAGGAATGGGTGTCGAAGAAATAATGTGCACAGACTGAGTTGATTTAAGCTTTGTAAAAATAAAATGAATATTTAGCAGGATAAAGGAATGGTCTGCCGCCTAAAGAGCTTGGGATATGTGGAAGTAAGTAGTCCTATCACTAAAAGAAGTATGTTTTATGGTTTTATTTCAAATAGACACATGTTCCAATTGCTTTGAAAGATTGTGTAAAAGTAAGATAATCAAAACGACTGAGATCCCTCAGTGCTTCTTAGCTAGTTTGTATCAAGGCTGGGTTGTCACAATGGAGCCAATAATAGAATATGCATCCTCTGTTTGGGACCCCTCAACTCAAGAAAACATTAAGAAACTCGAACAGACACAAAATAGAGCAGTGAGATTCATAACAAACAAATATTCACATTTGACTAGAGTAACACCTACAGTAAAATCACTAAATTTAGAAAGCCTTCAGGATAGAAGACTCAAAAAGTAAAGTAGCAATTATACATAAAACACTGAACCATAATCTTCAAATACAAAAACAAAATCTAATAAAATACTCTGAAAGACACAAAAATAAAGACACATTCCTCGTTCCATATGCTAGGACAAATTTGTAAAAATGCTTCTTCTTCCCTAGTGCTATTAGAGCAGCCAGGAAAACCAGTGACTTAGCAGAATTTAAGTCATTGGTTAACATGTATGACTAGATGTATTGTATAAGAAAAGATAAAAGCAACCAACACTCTACACTAAGAAGCATGAATTCTTGTTTCTAGTCTGGTAACTACTATGTATTTTAGATGTAGTATTATTTCAAATTCCCAGGACTAGTTTTTCATTTCAGTTGATAATATTTATTTACCTCACTCACAGGCACTCCAAAGACGGGGGAGTGTCCAGCCATAAAGATAGCTACAGGAAAAGGACTGTCATCTGCCTTCGCTGTCCCAGCTAAGGACCCTGGATTATTACAGTTAGTAAAATTAGTCATTTGTATCTCTTGCGTAATGGGGCATTCCTGTAAAACAAACAAAATGTACAGGTACTTAAAAAATATTAACTGAACCTAAATTTGTGTCAATTTAAAATAACTATACTAATGGAGACAGACTATGAGTGTTAGTTTGAACCTCGCCGCGAACAAAAGAAACAAAGTGGCCTTAGTCAAGAGAAAGAAAAAGAAAGCTGCCCTAAAAAATTGCGTATATATGCAAGAACCGTGGAAAATTCTGACGCTCCAGAATTGGCTTGATTAGTCACACCAGATTCTGCCCAGTCTCAAGACGAAGCCAAAGCCAGTGACTTATCTGGGCGCATCCATTGTCTTATGAGACATAAGGAGCCAAATATATATACCTTTAATGTATATTTCACTTACAAGTTTTCTTCACATCCTACAACTAGTATGAACATTTATTTCCTTTAATCTCATTCTATGTTATTGTTCATTGTTATGTCTAATGCACCGATTTCTAAAACTTATTTCCAGGAGGATAATAAAGATATTATTGTTATTAAATGCAAATTCTATTTTAAATAGCTCATTATTTTGAAATTAAAGCTATGTTTAAACCTAAGCAAAAATAACAAATCTTTTTGCTTCCTTGACCTAGATCTATTGAACTGGTGATCAATTAGACCACTTGGACCTAAAAGGGACAAAACTTGAGTGGCTCTTTTTTACTACTATTTCACTATCAATGCTTCTTACATTGGATGATTGGCTTAATAGAATTAGAAATAACAATACTGAAAAAAAAATATTCACGCTCAATACTAACACTCAGCTATTTTATAACAAGGCATTTTCTTTGATTCCAAAGATCAGTGCAGTATTTCATAAAACTACACAGACCCAGATGGGACCTGTATATTTAGTCACATCTTATATAAACAAAGCTGTTGTGCTCGAAGCATCTATCTATGTTTTCTTTCTGTCATCTGCACATATTGTCAGCAAGGTCTTTTTTTAGGTGACCTTTGTTATGCAGTGGTCTCTTCATCGGCCATCTGCTCACAGATACATCCCTTTACACTAGTGAGGGCTAAAATGTTGCCTGAGTTGATCTTTATGGTGCTTCCAGGGCATCTCTGTTACATAGTCCTCTTTAAGCTCTCTAGCAAAGATCAACTTTGCTTGTGATCTTCCAGAATATGAACTAAGTGTTTGACCCAGCACAACTGTAGTGCCTCTACACCAGTGTTTTCCTAACTTTTTCCTTAACGAAACACTTCGTTAATTCTGAGTATTTACTGGAACACTTAACTAATTTTTAAAGAGGGGTTAATTCATGGTGACCTACTAGTTAATCATTCCAGTAGTTTATATGGCAGATGATGTAAAGGTCATTGGTTCCTTTGGCACCCTCGTAAACCTATGCATCAAAGTCTATTAAAACTTGATATTTTTTTGGGAAGGTTATTAAAAAAGGAATTTATGATATTTCAGACACACACACAAAAGTATTGTATCCCATGCAATTCTGGCACAAGATGGATGACCACTGACCAGCAACTGATTGACCTTTCTCACTAAAGAGTTTCAAAAAAAGGTCATGTTCATCTATCTAATGTAATGGTGTTGAATACATTTTTGGGTCGCCATTATCACTCAACAATTGTATCTTTTTTTTTTTGGGGTACAAAGTTTGCTATTATGCTCTCCTGGGCCCATGATATAATTGTACCATGATAACCCTGGTCAGTCAGAGGTGTTCATATAGCAGAAGACAAAGCTGTTCAAGAGAATAAAACAACTATACTAGTCCATTTATTAAATTACAAATACTCCTTCTTCCCTAGTGCTATTAGAGCATGAAATGGGTTGCCTGAGCTAGCCAGGAAAACCAGTGACTTGGCAGAATTTAAGTCATTGGTTAACATGCATGACTAAATGCATGACGCGTAGGACGTAATCATCTTCTTTTCTGATGTAACGTCTGTGTTATATAAGATAAGAATTGACTTCAATTCAATGACTATATATATATATACTATATATATATGAATATAACTATTTTTATCCAATATACCACAAAATCCTTGTTTCTCCTGTTGAACTTTTAGTAAAGTCCATCTTTCTGGATGATATAGATTTTTTGTTTGTTCTAACCACAATGGTATTGTGATGTTCTTAGATATGTTGTGAAGAGAAAATAGATCTCTTAAATCGAAAAAAAAATAAAACATTGAAAAAAAAAACAACACTGCCCAAGAAAGTTAATGCAAAAAAACAAAAAATTCATGTAGACACGGTATAATAAAAAAGGTTAAACACAACTGAAATACCCTCCTGTTTGAGAACTTTTTAACTTTGTTGACTATAATTAAGTTATTGCCCTTGTTAAAATGTTCACAACAACTTTAAACGAAATGGATTCCACTATGTAAATCTCTTACAACTGGAATATCAATGACACTGTTGCAGAATGTCAGAAAAAAATAACTAAATTAGAAAAATTTGATCATATTAACAACAAAGCTAGACAGACAGTCATTACAATTAACATAACAGAATCGATCATTCAATACGAGTTATACTCCATGAATTCATCTCACTGTGTGTTTCTTCTAAATAAAGTTGTTTTTTTTTCATAAAACTTTTTAACTCTATCCATTATAGATTATGTTACATTTTATGCAAACAATGGAATACCTGATGTCCAAGAGTCACATTAGAAGTTTCTGATTGCTGTGTATACAAGTCTGATTCATCTTCATCTATCATCTCAATTTTTATCACTTGAAAGTCTATTTCGTCACTTCGTTCTGTTTCTTCTATTTCTTCACTTAGTTCTGTTTCTTCTATTTCTTCACTTGGTTCTATTTCTCCTATTTCTTCACATGTTTCTGTTATTTCTACCTTCACATGTTGTAAAACATGGTTCAGATCAAAAGTAAAGTCATGCCCTGTATCGGCCATCATGAACAGGTCTAAATTTTAGAGAAGTTTTACATCTGAAAAAATAAATTTAAAAAAAATTCAAGTTTAAGATCTAGATCAACTTCTTTTTATAATGTCAGCACTGGTTTACCTTCTATATTATTATAGTATTAGTTATATGTATCTATCTAGTCTTTAGATTCTACTTATAGATAAAAGGTTAGATTTTATATCTACCATCATGATCTATTACAGCTAGACCTAGTTTTTAGATAGATCTAGATCGATAATAGATCTAGATCTAAATGTCAAGAGTTTAAATGTAGAAAGAGAGAATAGATAGATCATCATAGACTCTAGAGATAGTCTAGATCTTCCAGCCAGTGAAGTGAAAAGTGAAGATGATCTCGTATTAGTATAGTATAGTTATATAGATCTAGATCATGGGCGTAGCCAGGAATTTTTTCTCCCCCCTCACGCAAAAAAAAAATTAATGTGTGTGTATGTGTGTGTGTGTATAATTCATCCATTCATTCTTGCGGAAGAAATTTATTGTACCCTAGAATAGGTTCTTTCTGGAGTTAGTGGAAAAATTGTAGACTTCCCGCCAGCAAGGAGGTCTGGAGGAGAGTCGTGAGCTGCCCAGCACGGGGCAGACCCCCGCCGCCAAGCACTATTTCCGGTGTTTAAAGCCAACAAAATGCATATTGGGAGGTATCTACAGTGCATTATCCTGCTATTAAAAAGTTTTACTTCAAAAACCTTATGTGCTATTTTTACTGACTTAGATCCTCTCACGTCGTTGGGCGCATTAGGCGGCAAGCTGCTTCCATAAAAAAAAATCTGTAACTGGCATTGTCTGAAGCCTCTTCCCACCTGCTCTGCTTTTTTGCTTTCCTCATAATTGCCTCCATGTCATCGCAACTCTCATTTTCCGTAATTCATTTTGTCCAAGAACATGTCCCGCAAACCTCATGCGACGCTGTGGGGGAGGGGGGGGGGTGGTAAACTAAAAAATCTGTGGAGTTTTTTTTTAAATTCAAAACCCCATTAGCTACAGTCATAGAATTTGGTGACTGTAGTTTGCTTTAGAATAAAATTGAAGAGAGAGGTTTTCAACCTCAAAACTCTCTGTATGAGGGTATTTAAACTCAAAACCATCAGGAGGTGGTTTAAACTTTAAAAAAGCCCTCTGGAGGAGGGGGTTTAAACTCAAAACCCCCTTGGCTTGGCTATGCTTATAGAATTATAAAAGTGTGTAATTTGCTTTTTTTTTTATTCAAGAGGTATTTTTTTTAGCTTCAAACCCTGCTGGAGGGGGGTTTAAACTCAAAACCCCTTATGGCTACAATCATAGCATTTTGAGTGCGTAATTTGCTTTTTATATTGAAGAGGTGGTTTTAGCTATTAGGTAAACCCCACTGGAGTGGGGTTTTAAACACAAACCCCTCTTGGCTACGCTCATAGAATCTGATGACTGATGTATAAATAGTCGTATATTGAAGAGGGGGTTTTAATGTAAATTTTGGAGGAGGTTTTAAAATCAAAATTTTCCTTGCTATAGATATGTGAAAATCTGTAAAACCAGAAGTAAAAAAATAGCGTCAAAATTTGAGATTAGTTTTTTTTACTTTCTGTACATAAGCCCTTGATTGAAATTGATTATGATTTTAAATCCATTGAAATTGTTGCCAAAATGGGTGAATATGGATACATTTTATATTGAGGAACATTTTTTTTTCATGTGGACTTTAAAAAAAATGTGTATTTTCTTACTTTTTTTAACTTGAAGGTATATGTATTTTTATTTTTACTAACACTCATTTCAGGTAAGTCCTAAGAAGTTGATTTTTTTCCCTGTAATAGATTATATATCTGGCCATATTTCTGCCAAGTTTCATCACGACACATTGCTATCTTCAATTGTTATCGATTATAATGTTAACAACATAAATTTGCAATGCTCCCTTTGGACTTTTTTTTTTTTTTTTTAAAACTAAACTTTCCAATGAATAAAATCATGCTTAGGCTAGTAGATATAACAATTATGCATGTTTCTTGATAGTTTTAGAAGAGTTTTAATCTATTATATTTATAACTTTAAAGCCAATTTGAAAAATAATTGTTTCAGACGATTTGATCCCACTTTTTAGATATTTTGTTATTTTCTGCCATCACAAAGCCGCCATTTTGTCCACACCTCTCTGACATTTCTTGTAACTCTAGACCCGATAATTTGTTTATTTCATCAGTATTTATATTCTAAACAAGTGGAGTTCATAAATATAAATGAAATCACATTTGTGAGCTAGAAATTTACTACGAATACTAGGTCTACAATTAAATTTCTTATTTAATAAGTAGATTTATCCTCTACAAAATTCAATTCCAATTTTTAAACTTTTTGAGCGGGGGGTGTGTCTTGCTGGCTGAGCAAGCGAGACGCTCTCATCTTACATGCTCCATGTCAACCAATGCTAGGTCAAAACGCCAGAAAGAAAATCATAACTTTCTAACTGTTCAACTTAAAGTCATAATTTATACACCATTGGAAAGTTCTTTCAAAGTATTTTAATGATGTACTAACGAAAAATTGATTTTTCAAAGATAATTTTTCTATTTCACATCCCTACTTTGCATTTTTTTTTTTTTTTGGTTTTGTTTTATAAAAGAGTGGGATTTGACTGCAAAACCCCCTGGTAGGGGGTTTTAAACTCAAAACCCCCTTGGCTGTGCTGGGTCAAGTGACGGTTAGTCGGTTTAATCTCTAAAGTTGAATATTAAAATCTAACAAAAAATCCAAAATTTAAAATAAAATTTAATAATAAATAGAATCTGGCTACGACCATGATCTAGATTATTTATAGATCTATTAAATTGGGGTATTAGTTTAAAGTCTTATTACAAGTAATGATGCAGATTATTCTAGACAGAGAAAAAGTGAAAAGAAGTAATAGTGTATCGCCACTGTAAGTGGCCAGATACCTAGACCGGTCGCCATCTTGTTGACAAGCTTATTAATCTCCCTTTACTAGATCTATATTAAACTTTTTTTGGTGAGAGTGTTATGTTGTCCACTATGATGATTTTTACGTTTATTTGCTGAAATGAAGGTCCATAGAACACATGCAAATTAAAAAAAAAAAAAAAAAAAATGTTAACATCTTAATTAAGAATATATGGTTTACAATTAGATCTATAATGATCTATTTCGCCACTATATAAATCGAAATTATGATAAAATAAAAAAATAGGCATGAATAAAATGAAACACTCATATCTTCATGTTTAATTATTTTCTTTTCAACAATATGCATAATGTCTTAATGATCTATAGAGAAATGACAACAGTAAGGGGCATGTATTACTATAATATAGTCTGCATGCCAGACAATCGCCTTCTCAAACGACTTCGGTACCGGAAGCTGTGTGCAGGAAAACGCTCCCTGGGGGGGGGGGGGGGGGGGGGGGGTCAATACAAGCGCTATAAAGACACGTTTAAGAGCTCCTTTAAGGAGTGTAATATTGACATTCACGGCAGAGAAGCACTAGCTCTTGATCGCTCATCATGGCATGAAGCTGTGAGTGTCGGAGTCTCGAGATATGAAGCAAGGAGAGTGGCCAGCATGAAAGATCGCCGAACCAACAAAAAGCTGAGAGAAGAAGACGGCTTTTTCAAACGAGGATCGGACTTTACAGTCATCTCATTGTGTAGTCTACTGTCTGCAAGCAGGGCTGGCATTACGTAATTTGAGGCCCTAGACGAAGGGAATAGGGTGGCCTCAAATGAAATAGAAAAACAAAAAATATGCAATAATTTAGGCCTATAAACTGTCCTGTATCACCTGTATCAATATAAAAATCAACAAACTCACATAGCGCAGATAGCACTTTATAATGTGCTTTATGTACTATTCTGTCAATTTATGATCACCACAGAATAGAAATAAAGTTTCACCATTCAATCACCATAAGGAATAAACATATGTAGTATAACAAGTAGCTACATCAAAACATTCGTGAATAAACTTTGAATCATAGTAGAGAACTAGAGGATATCTGGAAATTTAGGCACTGGAAAGTTAGGCACTAGTAAATTTGGTACTTTTTGACAAGGTGGAAAATTAGGCACTCTTTAATAAGGACCTTAATTTTGAACATAATTAAACAATTTTAACATATAATTTATCATTAGGCTTTGGGCTGTTGGTGGCTTATAAAAAATACCAACTAAGACGATTTCTAACTGCATTTTCATGAGACAAAAGAAAAGCTGACAAAATGGGAGAAAAGAACAATCATGAGAATACAGGGGAAAAGGGCTCCGGATTAAGAGTCATTTTATAATATAGACATAAGTTTTTTTAAAAAGTAAAGTTCCCCTTTCAGATCTTGAGATCTATAGGACATAATGTAAATTATACTGAATTTGTTGATAGTAAATTTATTTCCCCCCCTGTAACTGCATTTTCTGACCTTTCGAGTAGCGATTTCAGAAATAAGTGTATATATTTCAATACTATTTTCACACTCAACGGACAGAACAGCAATTGAATGCATAATTTACCTTTTTTTTTTTCGTAGAACTTCTTTATTATTTTTTTCTCTATCGCAAATTTGAAAATGAATGCTCCCTTCAACAAACTCTTTCTAGTGAAGAAAGAAATAGCATACATACATTTATTCCCCCCCCCCCCCCCATTTATTTACTATAATTGCATTTTCTGACTTTCTCACTCAAATGACAGAACAGCAAGTGAATCCATAATTTAACCTTTGGCATAAAATTTCATTAGTTTTTTGTTGTTTTTTTTCTTTGGCAAATTTGAAATAAAAATCGTTGCCTCTAAAAAAAATCTTGCTGGAGAAATAAGCAATAGCCACAGACATATATGCATATAATATATATATATATATATGTCTATGGATATAGCATACATACAGCACGCTATAGATCAATAATGTTTGGAAAATTAGTGATACAAAACATTATAAAGTAGAAGTGTACCGTATATTTAAAAAAAAAAAAGCTGAATCTTCTACACAGTCTTTATATTATGCGTCTATACGAAAGGCTTCTTGGCAGATTGCATTTCTGAACAGTATTTTACGGCAATATCATATGAGTAAGATGAAATTTGAATTGCTTGAGATGTAGTGCTAATAGAGCATGGAATGGGCTGGCTGAATCAGACAGGAAAACCAACGACTTGGCAGAGTTTAAGTCTTTCATTAACGTGCATCACTAGATTGACATGTGAGATGCGTAGGACGTAATTATCTTCTCATTTGAAGTAAACGTCTGCATTTTATAAGATAAGTAGATAGAAGCATAATGGATATTATATAACTCTTTATCGCTTGCATTTAAAACTGGTCATTCACGAATGAAACATGATAATTTTGTAGGTTAATGAAATCGCTTACGTGACTGAGAAACATCGATTTCAGTAGTTTGGTAAAAAATAAGTAATCGAGATTATTTTCTCATCTTAAGACTAAAGACTAAGACTGCTTTATTGATTCTTATGGAAATTTGTTGTGATTACAAGGACTCTTTTCTCATATCTTATCTTATTTTATATAATACAGACGTTACTTCAAAAAAGAAGATGATTACGTCCTACGCGTCATGCATTTAGTCATGCATATTAACCAATGGCTTAAATTCTGCCAAGTCACTGGTTTTCCTGGCTAGCTCAGGCAACCCATTCCATGCTCTAATAGCACTAGGGAAGAAGGAGCACTTATACAAATGTGTCCTAGCATTTGGGACGAGGAATGTGCCTTTATCTTTGTGTCTTTCTGAGTATTTTATTAAATTTTGTTTTTGTATTTGAAGATTATGGTTCAGTGCTTTATGTATAATTGCTACTTTACTTTTGAGTCTTCTGTCCTGAAGGCTTTCTAAGTTTAGTGATTTTACTAAAGGTGTTACTCTAGTCAAATGTGAATATTCGTTTGTTATAAATCTCACTGCTCTATTTAATGTTATCTTGAGTTGAGGGGTCCCAAACAGCTGGATGCATATTTTATTATTGGCCTAACCAAGGTTAAATAACATTTTAGTTTTATGTTCTTATTTGATTTATAGAAATGTTCTTTTAATAAAAAAAAATACAGACAACACAACAATTGACACATAAATAAAACAGACACAACATAAAAAGTTCATTCAGCGACTACACACAGGCATCTTGGTACTTTTCATGTTTCTTGATCAACGAGTGGCGTTGATATAGCCTGACCGAGTGAGGCACGAACGAGTTTTTTGTACCGCTCTGTTCTTATCTTGATTGACAGAAGTCGCCCACTTCGCGACGACTTGACGCAATTATGATGGGAGACAACTACCACTGTTGTCTTCCAAGATTTTTGCGTTTTTTTCTTAGACGTTTCTGCTCATAAAGTGCCTTTAACTATGGTAATGGTGTGCGTGTGATTTTTGATGCCCTTTTTATAATGTTTTCTACTGTTTAGATGAGGCGTTGCCTTGCCAACAAGTTATTCCGTATGTTAGCAGATTTTGTATAGTCGCGCCGTAAAAATTATCTAGAATCTGCTTATTTAGTTTAAAGCGGAATTTTTTCTTCAAAGTGTTTCCTAACTTCTGCACTCATGTAAAGCACTGCCTACACACCCCAGGATCGAACCACTACTTCTGTTATTTACATTTTGGCGCGTGTAAAGTCATATCTCAAATAATTGACTTCAGTTTTAATCTTTTTCGCAATAATCGTAAATATTTCCACTTGACAAACGATCGTCCCGCGTACACTGTAGCAACAAAGTTCAGTCGGCGAGAAAAAGAAAAAGCCTGGGTGTAGTGGAGGGGGTGGGGGCGTTTACAAAGCTTTTGTCAACTCACTCTGTCTGTCTGGTAAAAAGTGTGTACACGTTACCTCTTTTTCTACTAATTGTCGAAACCGACTTGATTTCACCCCAATAAACTAAATTGATTTTCGGATTTATAAACTTTAATTTGTGTTATGTAAAAAGAGCATGCATTCTCCTACAATACCAATACCAAATATAACATTTTCTGATAACAAACAAAAAAGTTATTGAAGTTTAATTATACAGGATAGTGGAATACAAATGAGCAAAACGAATAATACTATCGGAAAGTGGAAAATAATTACGGAGATAAAGAGTTAAAAAGATCTATACTTACGTACTCTTTGCTCACCGGGTAGGCCTAGGCCTACACCAAAAGCTTATTTATAGATAAGCCTCGATCAATGAAAATCGCTAACAGAATAACTTTGAAACACACTGCATATTCAAACAGAACTCTAGCAAAACAATATACTAGTTTTGCTAACTTAAATAAAAAAAAAAAAAACAAAAAAAAAACAACTAACAACAGCATTAGCGGCGCAATTTTTAAACAATTGTTGGCAAACCTTTTTCTACAATTTCTTGATAGTAAGAGGATCTCCGAAGCCTCATTAACTCCCATAACATTTCAACTGAGACTAATGAAAGCCGACTAGTATTTCTAGAATCTTTCTCTCGAAACTAATGACCCAGATGTAAATTACAGATCTAAATTTAGCTTTTAACTTAACTAGCATTTACTTTTGTACTTGTTGCTTTGTGTATTTTCAATGATTACAAAAAATTTCTAATAGGAAAATTCCAGGTTTTCTTTTTTATTTTCAAGGGAAACTGTGACTTTTCCTATGATTTCGAGGTATATTTGGGCTAAAACAAATTTCCCGTGTTTTTTTTTTAAAGATTTCCGTGTTATGTGGCCACCATGTGTTCAAGATGCAATATATATTAAGCACTTAATACATGGAATTTCCAATCAATTTATTTCATGATGTTATGGTCCCATACTTTAGGTGAAGTGGGTTAGCTTAGTAGCCTATATCTGTGCATTTCAACCGTAAACAAGGCAGTTAAGTGCGTGTAAGTAAGACAATAACGTAACACATAGATCTACCGAGTTTCCCTATTCAGCTAAAGGGCTATTGTAGCCGAATGTTACAGCTAGTAGGCTACATTCAATACCTGGCACTATTAAGAAGAATCCACGTGCTTTATATTCCACGGCGCTACTCGATTAAAATCCTTTAAGAGACACAATTCTGTTATGCTGTGGGGGCAGAGTTTGTCTAAAAAAAAAAAGGTAAAAAGATCGCGATAATTTCCAGTAGCGTAATGAAGAATTTTGCTTCCTTGTCCAGGCACTTATGACTATGACTTAAACAGACTTGCTTAGAGCAGGATGTGATTAAGAAAAAAAAAAAGCCCTAACCATACGATAAACTAACCCTAACCTACTTATTTGTCAACCATGAGATTTATGTTAAGCAAATATTCACATTTGACTATAGTAACACTATGAGAATATCCTTAAACTTAGTTACACTTGAGGACAGAAGAATAAAAAGGACACACAACTCTGGACCATAACTTACAAATATCAAAACACAACCTGATAAAATACTCAGAAAGATACAAAGATAAAGACAAATTCGTACAAGTGCTCATTTTCCCAGGTGCCAATAAAGCATGGAATGAGTTGTCTGGATAATCAATGACTTATCAAGGTTTAAGTTTTTAATTATTATGCACATGGACACGAGAAGAACATTATAAATATCTAACTTCTGAAGAATTGTTTGTAATATATATATATATATATATATGTATATATATAAATATATATATATATGTATATATATATATCTGTGGCATTTTACATCTCGAGAGACGATCTTTTCCCTTTGCAACTTCTTATATGGCTAAAGAGACCAGGCCTCAATACACAGCTGCTGTCACAGGCTGGGCATATGTAATCACCAGGCGAAGTTGCATTTTAACCCTTCTGCTGCTGTTGTGTATGGCATCTGCAATCCAAGACCCTTCCTTTATGCTCTCTCTCCATGTGGATATATATATTGTTATAACCTTGCCATGCACACGGCCATCCAAAACAGTGAAGAAGGTGTGCACTATTAGAGACTAGACTGAGAAGGATGTTGACATTTGAAGAAAGAACGTGTTTCGCCTAAGTCTTGAGCTGATGTAGATGCTGTGCTCAAGGCAGACGTTGGTTTATGTACGTGCGATGTCCTCGTGTAAATAAACATTTGTCTCGTTAAGTTCCCTCCCTTCAGTTTTTACAATGTATACATATATACACATACAAACTGTATTAGTCGTTTAAAAAAATCCAACGAAATTGACATATCATAGAATTGTTAAAAAAAAATTTTTTTTTTTTTTTTCAATCTTTAACTGGTGTATTTTTTTTATAAAACAAGAAAAAAAAATACTTAAAAAAAAAGAAAAAAAAAAAAAGCTTATAATTAATCGCAGTAGAATCAGTTAGTTTGGATCAGTCTTTGTATTTAGATTTGTACTAGATTTAGACTAACAACAATAAATCTGCGCGATTGCAAGTATTTTTAATAACTGTTTTTGTTTAGCCTAATTTTTGATGCTTTCTCAATGCATTATGCTCAATGCTTATCAAGACCAGTTGGTAAGGGGGTAGGAAGAGAAAGCAGAGGGTATCTGAGTGATCGCTTTTCGAATGCATTTAAAAAAAAAAAAATGAACGACCTGAATTCAAACTCGAGGGGTAAGGGCTCCTCAAGCCAATACACTACCGGTATCTATTCTGCCAGCGAATCCCTTATGAAAATAGGTTTTAAGTTATCTATTGTTAGCGTCAAACTTTAAAGGGTGACTTACAGAGTAAAAAGAGGGTTAATTCAACTTATACTAACACACCAGTCAAGTACAATTTATTTCCCTTGTTCAAGATAACAAACTAAATAATTAATTACCAATAGTTAATTAACTAATTGGTTAATTTTTAAAAATTATTATTGATTCTTCTTTTAGTAGGTAAAAAAAAATAATTGTGCAAAATTTCAGATTGATCCGAGATAGGGTGTGTGAGAAATAACGTATAAGGTGTATAGACAGACAAACAGACTGACATATTTGACATTAAAATGGTTTTTCATCAGGGATGTTTTTTCAAATATGAAAGCTGCAAAAATATATTAAAACATATTTGATATTTCAATGCTTCTTTATCAGTATGCAACAACTGTTTTTTTCAAATCTGAAGTATGTGAATATATTTTAAAATATTCCTGACATTTGAAAGCTTCTTTATTAGTAGGTAACAACTAATGTTTTTTTATACCCCGGTACATAAAACATTTTTTGACATATCTGACATTTAAATGTTTTTTCATCAGTATGAATATGACGGTGCATTTTCAAATATGAAGATGTAGAATTTTTAAATATTTTTTATTTGCATATTTGACATTTGAATGTTTTTTTTTATTAATAACTGGTGAGTTTTCAAATTTGAGGAATCACACATTTTTTTCAGATATATTTGACACATAAATTTTTTTTTTTTATTAATAACTGGTGCGTTTTCAAATTTGAGGAATTACAAATTTTTTTCAGATATATTTGACACATAAATGTTTTTTCACCAGTATGTATCATCTGGTATTTTTTCAAAGAAGAGGTATATGAAAACAGTTTAAAGCATGTTCGACATTGTGATGCTTCCTTATGAGTGTGCAACAGCCGGTGTTTTTTCATATACAAGGAATCAACAAAACCTTTTTCACATATTGAACGATTTTTTGGCCAGTGAGTGCTAGATGTGATGACGTCTTGATATGAGATTGTGCTGATCAGACAATGTGTTTGTGAAGTTATACTATACTTTTAAACAATCACTGAACACTCGAACAATGTTGTGATGCTGGAGATTTAAATGTAAAATATCAATTCAAAACAACAACAATAAATACAAAGCTTTAATTCTGGAACTAGGAATCACTTAATTAGAATACACACTGTACAATACAATTTAATGTAACAAATTTACTGTCATCATTCAAGCCCCCAACTGAATATTTCCATCCTTTAAATACTTTTACCATCTACATCATTCTGCATTTACAAACAATCATTCTCCTTTTCACTGTATTAAATTTCTGCACCAAATTTTTTAGTCTGGAATTAGCTTACCACAGTGATGCAAATATTCAATCAATAAAAGCATTAATAATGGATTTGTAAGCTTCTGTTGAGTCAAACACGTCAACAAAATAACTATGACCTTATGCTACAGAAATCTAAAAATAAACTTAATGCAACAGCTGCTTTATGCTACGGGACAGTCAGTATGAATCAGCTGATGAATTTTCAAATATGAAGAGCTAGAAAATTTTTTGGGACATATTCTACATTTGAATGTTTTTTCACCAGTATGAATCATCTGGTGACGCTTTAAATCTGCTTTTCTCCAAAAACATTTTTGACATGTTTGACATTTGAATTTTTTTTCATCAGTATGAATCATCTGGTGAGTTTTCAAACTTGAAAATTGAGAAAATTCACTTCGACATATTAGACATTTGAATGTTCCTTCACAAGTACCAGTATGTCTCAGCATGTGACTTTTTAAAGTTCTAGAATATGAAAATTCACTTAGACATATTTGACATTCAAATGCTTTTTCACAAGTAGCTGTATGTCTCCTCAGATGAGCTTTTAAATATCTAGAATAAGAAAATTCTCTTTGACATATGTGACATTTAAATGTTTTTTCATCAGTATGAATCATCTGGTGACTTTTTAATTCTGATTTTTTCCAAAAACTTTTTTGACAATTTTGACATTTGAATTTGTTGTCATCAGTATGAATCATCTGGTGAGATTTTAAACTTGATGATGCAGAATATTCTTTGAGACAAATTTGACATTTGAATGTGTTTTTTTTAAGAGTATGTCTCAGCAGGTGATTTTCAAAATTTTTAGAAAAACAAAATTTTTGTTGACATATGTGACATTTCAATGGTTTTTTACTAGTATGAATCCTCTGGTGACGTTTTAAATCTGCTTTTCTCCTAAAAATTTTTTGACATGTTGGACATTTGAATTTTTTTTCATCAGTATGAATCATCTGGTGAGTTTTCAAACTTGAAAATTGAGAAAATTCAATTCGACATATTAGACATTTGAATGTTTTATGAATTGGCTGGTGAGTATTTAAATGTAAAGGTCTAGTAAATTCTTTTAGACCTATTTGATGCTGGTTTCTATTAGTTTCATAAGAAGAAACAAAATTCACTTCTGTACTTAAAACTGTTTCATTAGGTTGGTATTGTTCTGGTTGATCTTGCATGTTATCAGTCAGTACAGACTTTCCCAAAGTCATTTCTTTTTCTTCCTCCCTGAACTGCACCTGAGATCAAAACAAAAAAGGAAACATGAACTCCAAAGTCAAATTATTCTTAATCTGATGATAAGTGTCCTCAAAATTTTTTTTTAATGGGCACACACATTTTTTTTTTTGCATGACATCTTTCTATCCTAGATGTCACTGTCTCAGGGGAAAAAGTGACTCCATATTGTGATTATTTATCATTAGTGTAAAAAATAATATGATACAAATATAGAAATGAATTTTTAAAGTAATTCTGATGCTGGAGTCCTGCTCGTTAATAAATGTTGGATGCCCCTTGCGCATGGTTACCTAGAAAGTGTATCAAGTGACATGTACTGATTTTAAAACACCCCTTGGATCTGGTTACCTTAGTAATATCATTTTCTTCACCAACATCACCCAACTTGTGTCTTTTTAATTCTGAAGATGTTGAGAATCCACGTTGGCATATTAACCTTCTAATGTTTTTTAAACCGGTATGAGTCAGCTGGTGATTTTTCAAATGTGAAAATTGAGAAAATTCTTTCAGACAGATCTGACATTGAAATGATTTTTGAAAATCAATTTCTTTTCTTAAAATTTGTTCACTATGATGATATTCTAATTGATCTTGCATGTTTTCAGCCAGTTCATAGTTTTTAGAAAATATTTCTTCATCTTCCTCAATAAACTGCACCTGTTGGGAAGAAAAACAACATTTAACTCAATAGTCAAAGTATCCATTATTAGATAGAATTTTTAAACATAAATACAAAGAGATTTTAAAAAACATAAATTTTTGCAAGATAAAATGTATTCTGTAAGATGTTACTGTCATTAAATGAAATGATGTTTTATATATATAAACTATATTTATTTACATTTTTTTTTTCCAAGGGTTGTATAAGACAAAAGATCTCCCTGCAGCTCTGGAAGCATTTCAATAACATTTTTAAACATTTGCACAAAGGCATATGACATTTTAACTTAGAAACTAGTATTAGCTGTTCTTCTTTCAAACCTTGTGATCTGAAAGGCAGATGAAGTTAAGATTTAGCCAATGGTTAACAAGCACATTAGCTTGGCCAGCATAAGGTCCAAACGCCTTTACTTTCCCCAATTAAAGTCAGTTACTCAATTCAAAATCCCAGTCTTCAATGAGATTTGAATCCAAGACCCTAGGTTCGGAAGCCAAGCACTTAACCCCTCAGCTACAACACCCCTTCTATATTATTACATATTTTACTTTTATCCACAATGGCAAATTAACATTTTAATATTTTTTAAACCAGCATGAATCTGCTGTTGATTTCTCATGTGTGAAGATTGTGAATTTTTTTTAGAGAAATCTGATAATGAAATGTTTTTCAATGGTGTAAATTTGCCTGTTTTCTGAATTGGTGTTTTCTCATTTCTGAAGATGTAGTGAATCTTTTACCACATATTTCACATATGAATGGTTTTTCACCAAAATGAATCATCTAGTGACATTTCAAATTATCAGAATCAGAGAAACCTTTTGGACATGTTTGACATTTAAATGGTTTTTCACCAGTATGAGTCAGCAGGTGACGTTTTAATTGATAAGGTGTTGATAATTGTTTAAGACATATCTGACACTGGTTTTGTTTGGTTTGATGACAAGTTTCTGTACTCATATTTGTTTCATTAGGTCTATATCGTTCAAACTGATCTTAAATGTTATTAGCCAGTACCGGTACAGCTAGTCCAATGTATTCTTACCTGACTTAAAGACACTTCTGGAACTGGGGTGTCTCTAAGGGTTTCAGATTTTGGCATAATGATAGGTACACAATGACTGTTGTTAGCCTTCTCTGACATAGCCAGAAGTCTTGAAGCTAAGGACTGTGATTTATTTCTATCTGTAAAATGAGTAATTTCTTCCTCTTGTTTTAAAATATTTTTCTGTAAGCCAAAAAAAACAACAAGGTTACAAAAGACAGTTTGTGTGGAAACACAAACTCAAAATCGGCCCCCGAAGTGGTCCACCCAGGCAGGCTTCAATATTTTCAGAAAAAACATCCGAATGAAATTATATCACAGACAAATGAGAGATAAGAATGGAGGAAGAAGGTTAACAGATCTTGGGTAGTGCCCCAACGGTCCAGCAGATCAAAGGATAGGTGAAAGTGAATGTAAAGTTAGATGTGAACCTGGCCTAACTAGTTCCCCTTATAGACCTTGTGGTCTATAGGGCAGATGATGTAAAGTTCATCTGTTTTTGTGCCTAAGGTTAACGAGGGTGTCATGTAGCCAGCACAATGACCAACCGCCTTTACTTTTCCCCAACTAATGTCAGGTACCCATTAGAGCTGAGTGGACTAAGAGGCCAAGCGCTTTACCGCTCAGCCCTTGCGCCTCCCCTAGCCTAACAGATGTCTTATAATTGATCTAATTGTTTTGAAAAGGCACTTTACTTCTGAAAGAAGAAACATTAGCTCGAAATTGAAGATTGCATTCATTAAACTCTAATCCTGGATCGCTTCATCTTTTGAAAAGGCTCAATCTCTTAATCAAATCCTTACAAAAAAAAAATAAAAAAATTCCGCAATAAAAAAAAAAAGTTCACAAAAATGACGTTTACAAGATTACTATTTGTTTTAAATTAGGTCTAATTTATAATGCATACTAATTAGCTTTTTCTCTTTAAAAAACTGCTTGCATAACTGATTTTAAAAATTAGATTTTTCGCTTTCACAAAAAAAAAAAGTAGCCGTTGCATCAGAACTTTGAATGGTCTAAAATATTGTGATGTCGGATTTTCAATATCTTTTCTAGTTTACAAGATCTAAACCGGATGGACGGACAGACATTTCACACAAAACTAATAGCGTCTTTACCCCTTTTGGGGGCCGCTAAAAAAACGAATTCCCGTGCCAAGAGGAAAAAAAACACTTTTCTTTTTTTATTCCAGTTTTCCCTTCAGAAAATAGATACATGTAAAGGCTATTTGGTTGAACTGGTCACACCTCAGTAATAGATGCCAGGACAAAGATCTGGTGTCTTGAGGTCATTCAATGTCCCTCCGTTATCTATTTCGCGAGTAAACCCACGAGTGAAATCAAAAGACTCCCAATGCAACGTCGACTGAATGCACTTTACTTCTGAAAGAAGAAACATTCGCTTGAAATGGAAGATTGCATTCATGAAACTCTACTCCTGGATCACTTTATCTTTTCTGATTTTTTTTTTTTTTTTTTTAATGTGTTCTTCTCTGTGGTGCAATTTCTCTAAGGCCAATTAACTTCAAGAGTTAAATTATAATGAAACTTTAGCATGATGGAAGAGATTGGAAGAAACCTGCAGAATTCATTAAAAGACTACATTATGCGATGTCACACTCTAGGAGATAAATCTAGTTTTGTTTGTCTGCTTGTTTCTTCGCTTATTTGCTCTTTATTTTAAATAACGTATAAAGGACTTTTGATAAAATTTCCTCGTTTTCTGACAGACAACGTATTGTGGTCATAGACTAAACGAATCCATTAGTTTTTATCCTGTTCAAATGATCTTGCCATTTCTGTACATTAACATGGCGGAATACTTTGGACTTTGGTTTCAAAAAAATGCATTTTTTTTTACAAAATAATAAGTGACTGTAAAAAAAAATATATATATCTCACAACACTATCAACTTCACTGCAAATTTGTGGGAAACTAATTGATTTGAGCCAAATGAGTTAATGAATATGAGCAGAGGCGTAGGCAAAATAGACGACTGCCCATGGTCTCGCGGTTCGAAGGTTTATTTATTACTTAAAAGAGATACATCATCATCTTTCCTTTGCGTTCCTCGTGGAACGTAGGGCCTCAGCAAAACACGCCACTCTCCACGGTCTCTTGCTAGTTTTTTAATAGCTTCCCAGCTCTTTCCTGTCCTCTCGGCTTCCTCTAGTATACTGCGTCGCAACATTCTTTTTGTCTTCCTCTGTATCTTGTGCCCTGGGAGGGTTCCACTCTAAGGCCTGTCTAGCACTGTTGTTGGTATCTTTTCTAAGGGTGTGACCAATCTATCTCCACTTCCTCTCTAAGATCTGCATCTCTATATTTTTCTGTCCACTCATCTCCCACAGTTTGGTGTTTTCTATTTTGTCGTACCAGTGTATTTTTAAGATATTTATCAGACATCTGTTGATGAAGGTCTGTACTTTTTTGTTGTTGCTTCAGTTGTTCTCCACGTTACATGGAGAGCAACTGAAAAGATACATAATCACCTGAATCTACTAATCAAAATAATTTAACACACCACGCAGTTACAGATGTAGTGATTCTTAGCTTGTAGGGTAAAAAAGAAGCCGATAGAATCTCCAACCCATTAGGATATATTATATTACTATACTATCGGTTTTAAAAATGTAGTCAAGTGACGATACTTTAAGTGTGAGAGACAGTCGAGACCTGGACCGTAAAAACTGTGTTTTTTTTTATACAAAACATGAAAAGGGGTGTATATTGTCAGTAAAAAAAAAGTGAAGTGTACCCAAAAATGTAGATGTTCGCAACATGAAGGCTCTTGAAATTAGGCATGATACAGAATTTGAAATGTATCCGGACACATGAGATGAATGTCGATGGAGACACTTTTGCTAACAAATTGGGTATTTTGGATTTTCAAAATCTATCTAATGATAAAAAGTTTTCCCAGAAAATGTCTGGCAGAAATTATAACTCGAAAGAATTATTTCCCTTACGTTTTAATTTTTTTCTTTTCGCTACAAAAGTGAGATGGAGTAAAAAAAATTGTTCAGTTTTCTAGTTTTAAAAATATGTAAGAATGTTTGTGGTGTTTCTCATTTCTAGGATTCAAATAAAGAAATTTTAGGATGAGTCATGGCTTACAGTGTTTTTGACACACATCTCAGGAACCTGGCTGCACATTATTTGAAACGAAAAGGTAGATAAAATACCAAGACAATTTTTTTTTCAACATTTTTCATCTATTTACTGGCGTTTGTGATTCCATGCCTGAACCAAACCATTAGCTCTAATCTCATCTGTCCTTTGACGATTCGTAGTAGGGGTGTTGTGACATTTCGAGTAACCACCAAATCCCTTAACTTCTCCAGGTGTTTAAGAAGGATATGAAGGGAGAGAGAGAGAGAGGTCCATTCTTTCATGTTGTCCAGACAGATTTTCTTTGGATGACCCTTTCTTCATACCACAGTGGGTCAAGTCTTGCAATACGACACAACCAGCTCAGCTTTCGTCTCTTCACATTATTTACGAGTTCCTCCTTTTTACCAGCCAGCGTGTTGACCTCCAAAAGTTGGAAACAAACTCATTTGTTCTCTAAACTGGTATCTGATGAGTTAGCTAGGCATGGCCGTATAAAATCACCAAAGGTGGTTTCATCACATATAAAGTCACTCACAAGTTTTTCAATCTTTCAATTATAATAGAATTTCACTGATGAAAAGTAAAAATCAACGACTACATTAAAAAACAAAAGACAGTTTGTGTGGAAACACAAACTCAAAATCGGCCCCTTAAGTGGTCAGGCTTCAATATTTTCAGAAAGAACATCCGAATGAAATTATATCAAAGACAAATGAGAGATAAGAATGGAGAATGAAGGTTAACAGATCTTGTGTAGTGCCCCAACGATCCCGCAGATCAAAGGATAGGTGAAAGTGAATGTAAAATTAAATGTGAACCTGGCCTAACTAGTTAGTCTTTCAGACCTTGTGTCTATAGGGCAGATGATGTAAAGTTCATCTGTTTTGTGGCCTACGGTTAACGAGGGTGTCATGTAGCCAGCACAATGACCAACCGCCTTTACTTTTCCCCAACTAATGTCAGGTACCCATTAGAGCTGAGTGGACTCAGAGGCGCCCAAAGATTCCAAAGTTGAAAATCCCAGTCTTCACCAGGATTCGAACCCGGGACCCCCGGTTCGGAAGCCAAGCTCTTTACCGCTCAGCCACTGCACTTCCCTGGCCTAACGTATGTCTTATACTTGATCTAATTGCTGTCAATGCTTCAACACTGATGGAATGCACAGAATTGATTTGATATTTTCTGCAGAGATGCCTATGCTTCAGAAACTCATTTCTTTAGATATTTCTCAGTTTTACATTAAAAATCTATGGCCTTCTTTAGTTGGAGGGTTTGAAACTCATTCATTATGAAGTTTACACAAACAATTTTACTTCACCACCCTGATAATTTACTGTGAATAGTCAGTAATTATTATTTTGTATTCATCTTCAATTAAGTCCAAATATTTTATGCAAGTAAATAAGATGAATTCTGTTTTGGACTGGTTATGTTATTTTAAGGCCAAAGGTTTACAGTGTATGCTCTATAAATACCTGATCTCCAAAATTTTCTGCAAAGTTTTCTGATTGTTGTGAATGCAATTTTGAATTATCTCCATCTGCCTTCTCAATTTTTATCATTGACACTTTAAAGTCTTGTTCTTGACATATGTGACATTTAAATGTTTTTTCATCAGTATGAATCATCTGGTGACTTTTTAATTCTGATTTTTTCCAAAAACTTTTTTGACAATTTTGACATTTGAATTTGTTGTCATCAGTATGAATCATCTGGTGAGATTTTAAACTTGATGATGCAGAATATTCTTTGAGACAAATTTGACATTTGAATGTGGTTTTTTTAAGAGTATGTCTCAGCAGGTGATTTTCAAAATTTTTAGAATAACAAAATTCTCTTTGACATATGTGACATTTCAATGGTTTTTTACTAGCATGAATCCTCTGGTGACGTTTTAAATCTGCTTTTCTCCTAAAATTTTTTTGACATGTTGGACATTTGAATTTTTTTTCATCAGTATGAATCATCTGGTGAGTTTTCAAACTTGAAAATTGAGAAAATTCAATTCGACATATTAGACATTTGAATGTTTTATGAATTGGCTGGTGAGTATTTAAATGTAAAGGTCTAGTAAATTCTTTTAGACCTATTTGATGCTGGTTTCTATTAGTTTCATAAGAAGAAACAAAATTCACTTCTGTACTTAAAACTGTTTCATTAGGTTGGTATTGTTCTGATTGATCTTGCATGTTATCAGTCAGTACAGACTTTCCCAAAGTCATTTCTTTTTCTTCCTCCCTGAACTGCACCTGAGATCAAAACAAAAAAGGAAACATGAACTCAAAAGTCAAATTATTCTTAATCTGATGATAAGTGTCCTCAAAATTTTTTTTTAATGGGCACACACATTTTTTGTTGTTGCATGACATCTTTCTATCCTAGATGTCACTGTCTCAGGGGAAAAAGTGACTCCATATTGTGATTATTTATCATTAGTGTAAAAAATAATATGATACAAATATAGAATTGAATTTTTTAAGTAATTCTGATGCTGGAGTCCTGCTCGTTAATAAATGTTGGATGCCCCTTGAGCATGGTTACCTAGAAAGTGTATCAAGTGACATGTACTGATTTTAAAACACCCCTTGGATCTGGTTACCTTAGTAATATCATTTTCTTCACCAACATCACCCAACTTGTGTTTTTTTAATTCTGAAGATGTTGAGAATCCACGTTGGCATATTAACCTTCTAATGTTTTTTAAACTGGTATGAGTCAGCTGGTGATTTTTCAAATGTGAAAATTGAGAAAATTCTTTCAGACAGATCTGACATTGAAATGATTTTTGAAAATCAATTTCTTTTCTTAAAATTTGTTCACTATGATGATATTCTAATTGATCTTGCATGTTTTTAGCCAGTTCATAGTTTTTAGAAAATATTTCTTCATCTTCCTCAATAAACTGCACCTGTTGGGAAAAAAAACAACATTTAACTCAATAGTCAAATTATCCATTATTAGATAGAATTTTTAAACATAAATACAAATAGAGATTTTAAAAAACATAAATTTTTGCAAGATAAAATGTATTCTGTAAGATGTTACTGTCATTAAAAGAAATGATGTTCTATATATATAAACTATATTTATTTACATTTTATTTTTCCAAGGGTTGTATAAGACAAAAGATCTCCCTGCAGCTCTGGAAGCATTTCAATAACATTTTTAAACATTTGCACAAAGGCATATGACATTTTAACTTAGAAACTAGTATTAGCTGTTCTTCTTTCAAACCTTGTGATCTGAAAGGCAGATGAAGTTAAGATTTAGCCAATGGTTAACAAGCACATTAGCTTGGCCAGCATAAGGTCCAAACGCCTTTACTTTCCCCAATTAAAGTCAGTTACTCAATTCAAAATCCCAGTCTTCAATGAGATTTGAATCCAAGACCCTAGGTTCGGAAGCCAAGCACTTAACCCCTCAGCTACAACACCCCTACTATATTATTACATATTTTACTTTTATCCACAATGGCAAATTAACATTTTAATATTTTTTAAACCAGCATGAATCTGCTGTTGATTTCTCATGTGTGAAGATTGTGAATTTTTTTTAGAGAAATCTGATAATGAAATGTTTTTCAATGGTGTAAATTTGCCTGTTTTCTGAATTGGTGTTTTCTCATTTCTGAAGATGTAGTGAATCTTTTACCACATATTTCACATATGAATGGTTTTTCACCAAAATGAATCATCTAGTGACATTTCAAATTATCAGAATCAGAGAAACCTTTTGGACATGTTTGACATTTAAATGGTTTTTCACCAGTATGAGTCAGCAGGTGACGTTTTAATTGATAAGGTGTTGATAATTGTTTAAGACATCTGACACTGGTTTTGTTTAGTTTGATGACAAGTTTCTGTACTCTTATTTGTTTCATTAGGTCTATATGGTTCTAACTGATCTTGTATGTTATTAGCCAGTACTGGTATAGCTAGTCCAATGTATTCTTACCTGACTTAAAGACACTTCTGGAACTGGGGTGTCTCTAAAGGTTTCAGATTTTGGCATAATGATAGGTACACAATGACTGTTGTTAGCCTTCTCTGACATAGCCAGAAGTCTTGAAGCTAAGGACTGTGATTTATTTCTATCTGTAAAATGAGTAATTTCTTCCTCTTGTTTTAAAGTATTTTTCTGTAAGCCCAAAAAAAAAAATTCTTCATTAACTCCATATTCATAGAACAAAAGGGTACAGATAAATAAAGTGTCAATACTTCTAATTCTGTCTCTCAACAATTCATCTTTTTCTTAACAACTTTTTAGTAAAAAAAAACAACAATAACCCCCCATCCCAACTAAACTTGATCTAGTACATCTGATATTAGCAGAGCCCATAATTCATATATATTACTTTATTTTTAAGAATTGTTTCCCCCCCCCCCCCTTTCCTCCCCAGCTCCTTTCCCCCCCCCCCCCCCCCATTTTTTTTCATTGTTGTTATTTGCAGTTTCACACACAGATACTAGTTTCTCAGAAACAGATCTAGCCAATCTCGTGATCATTAAAACTAAAAAGTGATACAACTGATGTGCAATACATTACATTTTAACTTTTAATTTAGACTGACTTCATTTCAACAGTCAATTTGAATTATTAATAACAACTTTTTAAAATGTTATAAATTGAAACCATGTTTGTTTTCAGTAAAAAGAAAGAAATGCTCCCCTTTTAGATCATGCAGTCTATAGGGCAGATGATGTAAAAGTCATCTGTTTCAGTGGCCTTTGGTTAACAAGGGTGTCATGTGGCCAGCACAATGACCAACCGCCTTTACTTTTCCCCAACTTAAGTTAGGTCCTCATTAGTGCTGGGTGGACTCATAGGCGCCCTAAAGATCCAGAAATTTAAAATCCCAGTTTTCACCAGAATTCAAACCCAGGAGCCCCGGTTCAGAAGCCAAGCAATTTACCAATCAGCCACTGCACCTTCATCTTTGTTATATTTAAATATGTTTTTGACTTGATTATATGAGAGAGCAAGCACTGAATGTAAGGTGATAAGACTTTGGTGTCAATGCTTCAACACTGATGGAATGCACAGAATTGATATTTTCTGCAGAGATGCCTATGCTTCACAAACTCATTTCTTTAGATATTTCTCAGTTTTACATTAAAAATCTATGGCCTTCTTTAGTTGGAGGGTTTGTAACTCATTCATTATGAAGCTTACACAAACAATTTTACTTCACCACCCTGATAATTTACTGTGAATAGTCAGTAATTATTATTTTGTATTCATCTTCAATTAAGTCCAAATATTTTATGCAAGTAAATAAGATGAATTTTGTTTTTAACTGGTTATGTTATTTTAAGGCCAAAGGTTTACAGTGTATGCTCTATACATACCTGATCTCCAAAATTTTCTGCAAAGTTTTCTGATTGTTGTGAATGCAATTTTGAATTATCTCCATCTGCCTTCTCAATTTTTATCATTGACACTTTGAAGTCTTGTTCTTCAGATGGTTGTGTTAACAAATCTGTTTCTTCCATTTCCTTTTTCACAACATACCGGAACTTAAAGACATGGTTTAGATCAAAAGTAAAGTCATGCTTTGTATCAGCCATCATGGACAGTTAATAGGTCCAAATTTTTGCTAACTTTTAAATTATACCTGTTGTATAAAAAAAAAAGCTTTTTTAATTGACTTTTTTTTATTTCACAAAACATGGCACAAAAATTTAAAAGAAAATGTGTTTAAAATTCTGGAATCTGGCCTCAACAGTTGGTACAAGTGGTGAAAGTGCTGCGGCATTAGTTTAAAAAGTCAAAACGTAAATTTAAAACATGAAAAAAAGATTCCTAGAATAGTGCTAAGCCTTGATCTAGCCATTGAGATTTCAATGTAAAAATAAAATATTTATTAGCATTCATCACCTGTGCAGATTTTTGTTGTTGTCTAGACTTTGGAGCTGGACAAAAGGGGTTTTTTTTTTAAAGGAGACATTGCTGATAGATCTATATTTAGTTATATTACCCACTGCCAATTGTTTATGTCATAATTGGATAGAGATATTTCTACAAATCCAGACTCATGAATCATTATTATTATAGCTTTTATATAGCGCTATTTTTATAGCTTATCTAGGAGTTGGTTTTCCATGCTGCCGTGCTTTAGGCGCTTAGTAAACACAACTCTGTCCGAGTCAAGTCGAACCTTGAGCCCCCTTCTAGGTAGCTAAGCTAAGCCAAGCCAAGTTTAAGCGCACTTGGCCTCTAGACCATGCTTCCCACATTTACACCTTAGATCTAAATCTAAGCCTAAGATATATTGATGATAAAGTAACAATACCAGATTGTCTCCCTTGTCTAATTGAACTGTTATTTACTTTTTTTTTAAGAGAGAAAATTCATATGCCAGTTTATGTGTTTTTATGTTTATTTTGCACTTTCAAGTAAAAACTTTAGACTCCTAACACTAAATCCTATAGCTCTTTTATAAAAAAAGTTAATAAGAATATAATACTTATTAAATAAAAAAAAATATTGTCAGAGAATTATAATCTGCATTTTTTTCAAATAAGAATTCTTAAATTTATATGAAAATATAATTTTATGTATCTACAATGTAAACAAATACTTAAAAAAAAATTTATAGAGTTAATCCTGACAATAATCATCTAGAAAACCGGTACATACTGAGCAGACTGAAAAGTGCATCTTCCAATGTACACAGACTGTAAAGAGACTGATGTAACTGTCGACACTCCTACAGTGATACAGGCCCAGGCAAAAACTGTTAGAAGGCTCTAGGCACTTCTTATTGAGAATTTGCAGCAGAGCTATCAGTCTTCAATAAACACTCAGGACTCTGAGGAATTCAGTCAACCATGCTGCCACTTAAGGGAGAGAAGAACTAGACTAAACTCACTGTACTCTAGTGTATCAGTCTTCAATAAACATGACTCTGAGGAATTCCAGTCAACCATGTTGCCACTTATGGGAGAGAAGAACTAGACTAAACTCACTGTACTCTAGTGTATCAGTCTTCAATAAACATGACTCTGAGGAATTCCAGTCAACCATCCTGCCACTTATGGGAGAGAAGAACTAGATTAAACTCACTGTACTCTAGTGTATCAGTCTTCAATAAACATGACTCTGAGGAATTCCAGTCAACCATGTTGCCACTTATGGGAGAGAAGAACTAGACTAAACTCACTGTACTCTAGTGTATCAGTCTTCAATAAACATGACTCTGAGGAATTCCAGTCAACCATCCTGCCACTTATGGGAGAGAAGAACAAGACTAAACTCACTGTACTCTAGTGTATCAGTCTTCAATAAACATGACTCTGAGGAATTCCAGTCAACCATGTTGCCACTTATGGGAGAGAAGAACTAGACTAAACTCACTGTACTCTAGTGTATCAGTCTTCATTAAACATGACTCTGAGGAATTCCAGTCAACCATGCTGCCACTTAAGGGGGAGAAGAACTAGACTAAACTCACTGTACTCTAGTGTATCAGTCTTCAATAAAAGCACGGGCTAGCCTCTCTCCTGATATCCTGCTAAGAACAGCTGCTGACTGGGAAAAGTGGAGGGATTCGGTTATGCGAACTGTCACAGCACCCTTATAAATAGATTTATAACAAAAGTCAAGTGACCAATCAAAGATCATAGATGAGAGATGTACAGAGACTCAGACAACTCATTAGACTAGTATGTATGCTGTGTTAGCTTTTTGCGTGATGTAATTTCATATTAGGAGAGGTAAATGTGACGAAATTATTTATCAATATTTTTGTATGTGCACAAATTGGCTAAAAGGGTAGTCCCGAGTACTTGACAGTTGACTCTCTATTCATATTCATAAAAATATATTAATTTAATGTCACTAGTTTTGACAATTTTTTTAAATAAATTAACAAATATTTCATTAAAGCACTTGATAAGAGATTCTAATGATAAATACATTATTTTTGTAGGACCTACAGTTTAAAAATATGATTTTTTTAAACGAGTTTTGTCATAACATTAAGGTCAATGGAATGTTATGACAAAACAGGAAAAACACAAATGTGCACAATAATGCAAGCATTCTACTTATAGACAAACCTTATTATCAAATTAAAGCTTAGAGTGTGCATAAAATTTATATACTATTTATTGTAAATAAATCCTTTTATGTTTTAATTAATTTTTTAAATAACTCTCTCTTCAATCAAACACTTTTTAGACTTGAATACTTTGACAAAAATTTTTTTTTCATGTTCATATTGTTTTGTAATTGATAATAAAAATTGATATTATTAAATAGAGCTTGTTTTCCCATTTTAAAAAACCAACAAATTATGTCTTTATTTCAAATAGAAGAGAAGTTATGATTTTTTTGTTTAAATTGATATTTTATCCTTCATTATCTTTGTATTTTTTGTTCCCAATTTTGACATTCTGTTATTAAAGCATGCAAATCTTTCTTACTATTTAATATTTTTAATTCTAATTTTAAGACATTTTAAACATGCTCTTTATAGCATGATATGATGTCAATCTTTCATTTTAAACTATTTTTATTACTGTTAGAATCAGAATTTTAGTGCATGAACAATTTTTTTTTTTCTTATTTTAAATAAGTCAGCCATTACTTTGATGTTTGATAACACCCAATAATTAAAAAAGTGCCAATAATTACATGTAAACATTATTAGTTGGAATGAAGAGGGCAAAATAAGGTTTCAAAATTTAAATGTGACCATGGCACATTTTCATAAATAAAAAGATAGTTTTATAAACTTGAAATTGAGATATTTACAAAGTGCTGGTGGCACTGGTAATAGTTTTATAAACTTGAAATTGAGATATATACAAAGTGCTGGTGGCACTGGTAATATTTCAGTATTTTTAAAGTACTTACAAGTATTTACATATAAGACATTATTAGGTCTTTAAAAACAACATCACATGCTAGTGAGAGTTTGGAAATACATCATAGTCTTCTGCTGTCATCATCTTCCTCATTCCAATAAGCCACAACATATTTTTCAGGATCATTTTTTTTCAAGTGATCTATCCTTCTTAAGTAAATAACAGGTTCATTGTCATACCATGCATGACATATACGTCTGCCAGATGCCAGCAAGTAAATCATATATTTGGTCTACAGACCTATCAATCATCTCAGGAAATATTGCTTTGATTACGTGTTTATGTTTAAGTTTCTCAACATTTTCTTGACATCCTTCCTTTTTTTGGTTTCTTTTGTTTTGACCTATGTTACATTTCCTTTATATGTTCTGAATTTTTTAACCTGTTTCCTTTTCTCTTACTATGTGCAGCACCAACGCCCAGGATATAAAGCGATATCTGTATGGATTAGTGAGAGAATGCTGGTATGAGTAGTGCATTGTTGTTGTTTTTTAGCACAAATTTTTTATGAAATTAAGTATAATGTGGCATTAGGAGATTTTGCCTTTGCTGCACTAAACATTAACATCAATTCCTCACTATCCATATTTTGTGGTCTACAAGACTCGATTTGATTTTCGATATGAAATAAATTCATGTTTTTCAATAACACTGCAATCACTGCAGGTAGACACAATTTCAACATTTTTTCAAGCTCCTCATCTTTAGGGGAGAACAAAATTAATGAATTCCAAACAGGATATTCAGCATCTAGATATATCCATATATTCATTGAAAATAAGAACAAGAGGATTTGCAACAGACTTCTTAATTCGATCCAGGGCATCTTTGATGAGTTCTATTGCTTTAAAATAAAAGCCATCCTTTCTGTTTTTGGGATGTAAAATTTAACTTTAACCATGGGGCTGTTAGAAGTTTACCTACCATCCCTAAGGCACACATTTGTTTGTTTGATGTCTCATCACAAAAATCTTTCTCTATAACTGATTATAGTCCTCCACAGGTGAGACTATCATTTCTTAAGAAATCTAACAGGATAGTATCATGGTGTATTATACTGTATATATTCCAAAAATGTGAAACAAAATGTGCAATCTATTGCCTCTATAGCGAGGTACAAGACCCTTAACTTAAGGTAAAGTATTTTAATTAGAAAACAGACAAAATCCTTTTGGGTCACCTTTACTGTTGATGAAATGCAGTTTACTAATTTGTAGTACAGTAAATTATACTATATTTGCTGCTATACATTCGTTGCCATATATAAATATCCTTTCTTGGTCTTCATAGTTTTTAGTTCAGTTTTGCATCTACTTGGCTTGCAATAGTGTCCAGGGGATGAAGGTTACATTTCAGCTGGTTCAAATGTTTTTGCCATATATCACACACTCTTGTTATTGTTGCATGGTTGACTGCTGCACGATCCCTCATTGTGTTGGAGATGTTATTAATTATTGTCTCTCTACAGGATTCATAATGATAATCTAGCTTCTTGTAGTCAGCATAGAGGTGTGCTAAATTATAAATTGAGGAAGTAATATCTGCTCATAATCTTCTGCCAAATCACCACTTAACACATCCAGTGCAAAAACACAATCATTTTTGGTAGTAATTATTAGTAATGTGTATAGCATTGCCATGAACATCTTCTTCTTCCTGATCCTGTGTAGTGGCATCAAATCCAAGAGTTAAATTTTGTGTTGACATTGCTACTTCTGCTACCTGATATTGTGAGATTGTGCAATCACACCTAGATTATTAGATAGATCTAGATCCAATTCCCTCCGCAGAAAAACCTCTAGTCTCTGGCATGATGTAGATCTAGGATCTATAATCAAATGATATTGATATGATAATCTAGATAAGAGTAAGATCAGTAAGTTGAGTAAGAGGACTAGACACTGACTAGACTCTAACTCTATAGAGTAATAGACTAATAGAGTAGCTCAGTAGAGCCAGCTGCCAGTAAGTATTGACTCAAGACTCTTCAATTATATGCAGATCTAGCCTCAAATCCAGATTTACTCATTAGGTAGGCAATCTAAATATTTACTAACTTCATATAGATCTAGAGTCAGACTCTCCCTTTAGAGTTAAGATCTATGCTGAGGATGGACTCTAAGTCTAGTCAGTATCACTATCACTCATTCGCTGGTCATAGTTACAAATATTGTTATTAGAATCTATTTCCGGTTTTGAATTAGATTCACACCACAGACCTATATATCTGCTCAGTAGATCTATTTGAGAAGGGACAAGGTTTAGATTATGATGCAGGTGTTATTAGAATCTATTTCCGGTTTTGAATTAGATTCACACCACAGACCTATATATCTGCTCAGTAGATCTATTTGAGAATGGACAAGGTTTAGATTATGATGCAGGTCTCTTTGGCAACGCCGTTTTGGCCACTGGAAGCCTTGGTGCTGTGAATATTGTAGACATAGATTGTACATTGATTTTCTTCTTAAGGAAAAAAAGTTGTCCAGTACTGCCGTATAGGGTGTTGGTATACATTCATTTAAATAGTCTTTCTAAAAACATTTTTTGTTGTGAATGTGTATTTCTGTTAAAATTATGTGCATAGGTAAAAGAGGTAATTTTCCACTTTTTTTTTTTCATTTATATTTAAAACTTTTTCTTATTTGTTAAAAGTGAAAACTTTTTTGTTCTTTTTAAATAGGTCCCTAAAATATATTTATGTTATTACAAAATGTTGAATGGTTTCTAAAACTCATGGCGCCAAAACGGCCGTCGTCAAAACGGCGGCGCCAAAAAGTCTCGTAGCACTTAGATCTAGATCTGGGGCGGACTTGGAGTCAAAATTGTCCTGGTACCAGGATCATAGCAACCATTGGGGAAAGGGGTTATTTGCACTTAGACCCATGACCATATAAGGTAGATAGGAGCCCACGTGATTCCTTGGAAAAAATGTTGACTATAAAATTTTAAACGTATCAAATTTAAATCTTGTAGCCTATTTCTTGTTAGCAATCGTTAGGACTATAATAACATTACTACTTGTAGGACCTATGACCTAATCATATGCATAGTGGGAGGGGGGGGGGCGCTTTAAGGGTGCATGATGGACTGGGCGCCACTCTCAAAGGAATGCCAAAAGATTTTAAAAACAAATAAATTTATGGAAATTTTAATTTTAAAAAAAATATTTAATCTAATAAAATTTTTCACATAGCACAAATTACTTATTGCAATACATGATCTGTCTGATAGAGTATCGTTATGTTTAGTCTAGTTCTACAAGAGACTTCCACGCGGGTTAAATCTGATGCATTCACCGTGTTGGATACAATGCGCTGTGCTTATGACAATTAGTCAATAGGGCATGCATCTACCTAGTATAAGATTAAGACACACAGATAAAGGCACATTCCTCGTTCTATATGCTAGGACAAATTTGTACAAATGCTCATTCTTCCCTAATGCTATTAGTGCATGGAATGAGTTGCCTGAGCCAGCCAGGGCAACCAATGACTTGGCAGAATTTAAGTCATTGGTTAACATACATGACAAGTTGCATGACGCGTAGGACGTAATCATTATTTTTATGAAGCAACGTCTGTATTTTATAAGATAAGATAAGAATTGCGTTTGTAATGAAAAATCTTTTACATATATCAAATCCATCCAATTATCGATTAATATAGTGTGTTCCTTCATTGAGGCCTAGCCTACTCTCGTAGTTTGTTCAATAGTTTTATAGGCACTTCCAAATCACCGTACGTGTCACAAGATCTTTATAACAATACAATGTCTCCGAAACACAATCTTGACAATAACTTATTGTATTTCTACATGATAAATGATTGCCAGACGTCTAATAAGAGAAGGACATGTTCTGATTCTTCGAGGTCGCGTCCGACGTGCTTGAACCTAAAGCTGGCTATTGCTACATTTGCAAGAAAGATGACTTTAGTTTTTCTTATTTTCGACAAACTCCTTCGTGAAGATTGGAGTTTGTTTATTTGAGGCTGTTTTTTTTTTTTTTACTCTGAGCATCTTGGGATATGTGAACTTTCTTTTTTGAAAAGCGTTTTTGCAGATCAAAGAAATTCTATTCACTATCTTCTTTTGGCGTAATGCTGGGTCACGAGGCAGCGATTGCACGAAGGCATCTACATCAGGTTTCGCTCAGACGGCAATGTGTTCAATCTTTGACGTCTAATATGGGTTCCAAAGGACTGTCAATGCCGGGGGTGAAAGTGGGCATAAGCACCCACTTTTCAAGAAATGCTCCCGTGGCTTGCGTCTCTAAATGCCTCTGACAGTCAAATCCAGCTCCTGGCCTTCACGTGTGATTTCCCCACAAATCCGGCGGAACCTGTCTTACAAACTGACAGGAGAAGGGATGAAAGGCGGAACACTGGCGCCTCAAAACCAGTTTAGCTTCGTGTTCGTGTTTTTCTTGGCACAGTCTGCAAAAGAGCTCACAGCTCAGCAGCAATAAAGCTGGCTAGAAGAAGACGTCTAATATCCCATACAAAACAAAACAAAAAAACCAGAGCCGGTGATTGCGCCCTGCTAGATTACAATAAACATGATCTCCAGATCGTGGTCAACGAATTTGCAAACGCTGCCGCCTCTTTCGGTTTATCTATAAACCTCGGGAAAACAGAAGTCAAACCGCTACCATTATTGACAACGCGTACCACTGCCTCGTAATAGAGAAACGGATGGAAAAACAAAGAAAATATTGGAACCTATTGGCCTGGAAATTAAGCGTATATGGAAATTATCTAAAATAACAATATACCCCGGTACCCCGTTGTAATAATGGGGGATGACAACTGGATGGCTGCCTGGTCGTGTGGTTTGCGCGCTGGACTGTCGTTCAGATTTATCGATGGTCGAGGGTTCAAACCCTGCCCGCTCCCACCCCCGTCGACCTGAGGGAGGTTTGGACTAGGAAGTAATTATCTTCAACTATGAAGGAGCATCCGAAACATGTAAAACATTTTGCAAATATTTTTTTTCCTATATTTTATAATTTTAGGAGAATTACAAGAACCCTGTAACATTAAGTTAAAATGGTTTAATATCTATATATATAATTCTCTTCTTCCCTAAACAGGTCAAACAAGAAGTTAGGAAAGACCACTCTTTATTTAGTATTGGAGTAGTATTCACATTACGGATGACTGGCTGCGCGCTTGACTGTCGTTTAAATTTATCAAACCCTGCCCGATCCCATCCCCCTTTGTGCAGCTGGAGGTTTGGACTAAAAACTAATCTATTTAATGTACTAAATAGCAGGGCCAGACTTAACCATTGTGGGGCCCTATGCAAAACGGAATTCGCTGGGCCCAGTTTGGGTAGAGATACGATTATAAGTGAAAATTAAGAGTTTATATCAGAAAATACATTCGTCTTTGCATTTTATTCATCATTTACCAAGTACAGAATTACTTTACGAACCTAACGTGTAGCACAGTCATATTGTATATCATAAAAATTCTGATTCCTAAATAGATCACGCTCAATAGCAAGAATTACCAAATGTTTCAATCTATCTACGAGAATTAGTTTGAGGCGCGAGAAACTTCTTTCACCAGATTCCAAAATTACCGGATAATGCTTTTTTTTTTAATCATGAAAATCTCCTGAAATTATTAAAATCTTCTGAAAACTGATGCAAATCTCCTTAAAACAGACAAAATAGTCATTTCGGAGTGTCATTCAATATGGAAAACGCCAATCCTACTCGCAATTAAAAAAAAACGGCACTGTCAGCTTTCATTTAATAAAAATGTAATAACAAGTTGAATTTTAACCAAAAACAAGAAGTTCTAATGTTTAATTTACATTAATAGTCACTGACATACAAATATAGATATATATCTATCTCGACCTCTTAGGAAAAAAAAAAGCGATATTTCGATAATCTAAAATGCAGATCTGAATGTTTATCGGCTTTTTGTTGGAAAACTACTATCTACTGTAGATGGCTCGTAGAGTTAATTTTTGACCGTGATTTTGTACTTAGTAAACTATAAATAAAATGCAAAGACGAATTAATTTTTCTAATACAAAGTCTTAATTTTCACTTATTTATCCTTATCACAACCCAGATTGGGCCCCGCAAAATCCGTTTCGCATAGGGCCCCGCAACCTGTAGGACCGGCCCTGACTACACGTGTACGTCTATCTGGAGCACGTCTTTCCACCCAGAAAAATGTCCGTTGTTAAGAGTAACAAAAAAACTAAAACAAATTAATTCCACTTATCTTATTCATGGCTAACCAGTAACACCTAGGTGTTATAATAAATGAAAAACTGTCATGGAATCCACATATTGATGAAACTATTTAAAATTCAAACAAAGCATTAGGGTTTATTAAAAGAAATTTCTATAAATCAAATAAGAACATAAAACACTAAAAATGTTATTTAACCTTGGTTAGGCCAATAATAGAATATGCATCCTCCGTTTGGGACCCCTCAACTCAACATTAAGAAACTGGAACAGACACAAAATAGAGCAGTGAGACTCATAACAAACGAATATTCATACTTAACCAGAGTAACACCTTAGTAAAATCACTAAATTTAGAAAGCCTTCAGGACAGAAGACTCAAAAGTAAAGTAGCAATTATACATAAAACACTGAACCATAATCTTCAAATACAAAAACAAAATTTAATAAAATAGAAAGACACAAAGATAAAGGCACATTCCTCGTCCCATATGGTAGGACAAATTTGTACAAATACTCCTTCTTCCCTAGTACTATTAGAGCATGGAATGGGTTGCCTGAGCTAGCCAGGAAAACCAGTGACTTGGCAGAATTTAAGTCAGTGGTTAATATGCATGACGTGTAGGGTGTAGGACATAATCATCTTCTTTTTTGAAGTAACGTCTGTATTATATAAGATAAGATAAGCTTTGTAAAAAAAAAACACTTCATAATCTCAAAACCAACTCAATAGAGTTGCCTAAATTATGTTTAAAAAAAAAAAAAAGAACTAACAATTAAAACAAACATGTTGAGCTTTAAGATCTCAATATATGCAAATCTATTTAGAACTATCAATCTTAAGCACTTTATAAAAAGGAGCAGGATATACACATTATTTGTTAAGAAAGCATCAACAATATTCAACAATACCTTCAATGAAAAAAACAACAACATTAAAGCAGAGACAAACAAGAACAGATTATACATGTTGATATCCAGTTACCGGAAGTGAAAGAAAAAGTACCAGTTCATGTCTTGAAATTTGTCATTTGTACTAGAGCTCTGTTGTGACATTATCATGTTAGAGCAGCGGTTCTCAACCTTTTAAGCTTGGCGACCCCTTTTTACAATCCCCCACTCTGCCCCGATCCCCCCCCCCCCCCATACACAAACACAGAATTGTAGGATAGACAATAACAATCCATATTTTCGATGGTCTTAGGCGACCCCTGAAAAATGGTCAATCGACTCCCAAAGGGGTCGTGACCCACAGGTTGAGAACCCCTGTGTTAGAGGATGCTTCAAGGAGCGTGGGTCAGAGTGGATAAATGAGTGGCATTATTATGGTACCTCTGGGACAGCAGGAGTCTCAGGTGGAACATTTAAAGATTATACCTCTGGGACTGCAGGAATCTCAGGTGGAACATTTAAAGATTATACCTCTGGGACTGCAGGAGTCTCAGGTGGAACATTTAAAGATTATACCTCTGGGACAGCAGGAGTCTCAGGTGGAACATTCAATGAGAATGCTTCTTGCAGGCAGAGGTCTCAAATGCTGCAGGTTTCTGTGTCATATCCAGTGGGTCTCACAATAGAACAATAAAACTCATAAATGGAAGCAGAAGCAAATCTAAGAGTATATCAGTAAAACAGACAAATTTGCTTTATGGAAGAGATGTTCCCATCAGGACAAATCTGGTGGTAATTTGTAACTCATTTTACAGATAATAGTGGAATCTACACACAGTCTAGGCCATTTACAATTCTGTTTCAGTAGAGCTCATAAACTGTTTCATTAGGGTTGAAACTTATCAATTATAGATGCTTTTAGAATAAACAAATGTTTGTCTAAGAATATCACATTGAAATTGTTTGATCACAGCATTCACAACTTATAATTATAGCTTTTATATAGCTCTAATTTCATGCTTATAACATGCTCAGAGCACGATGGTCCACTCTCATTTGTGGACCAGTGGGGGAAGGTGGTATCTATGAGAAGGTTTTACTGTGCTGCCTTTAGGCGCTCAGTAAACACAACTTTGCTCAAGTTGGGTGTCAAACCTCGAGCCCCCTTCATAGGTAGCCAAGTTCAAGTGTACATAGCCTCTCGACCACGCTTCCCAAAGGAGTCTCAAGTGGAATATTCAATGAGAATATGTTTAACAAAATAGTCCAAATTAACATTCATATTCATACTACTCATCTCTCATCTTTGCCTGTGGTCCCGTCTGGGACATATGCCACCAACCAGCTTCCTCCAGGCATCTCAGTTCTGGACGAGTCTCTTCAATCCCCACGTCTTGCCCATCTGTCATGTGGTTCCAAATCGCATGCCTGGGTGGTCCCCTCTTCCTGTTTCCTTGGGGGTTCCAGGTGACGGGTTGCCTAGTTATGTTGGATGCAGGCTTGCGAAGTTTGTGACCTATCCATCTCCAGCGTTTCTGAAGATATCTACATCACATTCAATCACTTTTTATTCACAACTTAGGTAATTTGTTTAACAAAATGGTCCTAATGTACAATCATATCCATAGTACAATTAATTGTATTTCATCCTGATAGAATAATTTACACATGTTAGAAAGAGATATGAGCCAAAGGGGTGGGTTTTTTTTCCTTCTATATATCTCAGAAATTTAAGAAATTAGTAGTTTAATCTTTTATAAATCAGTATGAATCAGCTGGTGTCTTTTCAAATTTGAAGACATGGAAAATTCTTTCAGACATAATTGACATTTGTATTAATTTTCATGAGTATGTAACAACTGGTGAGTTTTCAAACTTGAAGATTGGGAAAATTCTTATTGACATACTTGACATATAAATGGTTTTTCACCAGTATGAACCAAGTGATGCTTTATCAAATATGAAAGCTGTGAAAATATTTTTAAAAATATTTGACATTTCATTGCTTCTTTATCAGTATGCAACAACTGGTGTTTTCTCAAATCTGAAGAATGTGAAAATATTTTAAAACATACCTGACATTTGAATGCTTCTTTATTAGTATGTAACAACTGGTGTTTTTTCATATATGAAGTATCAATAAAACCTTTTTGACATATTTGACATTTGAATGGTTTTTCACCAGTATGAATAAGATGGTGAATTTTGAAATATGCAGATGTAGAAAATTTTTTGTGGCACATTTGACATTTGAATGGTTTTTTATTACTATGTAACAACTGGTGAGTTTTCAAATTTGAGGAATAACAAAACTCTTTCAGCATAATTGACATTTGAACGGTTTTTCACCAGTATGTATTAACGTGTTTTTTCAAAGAAAAGGTATATGAAAACAGTTTAAAGCATGTTTGACATTGTAATGCTTCCTTATGAGTGTGCAACAGCTGGTGTTTATTCATATATACAAAGAATCAACAAAACCTTTTTCACATATTGAACATTTGAATGGTTTTTCACCAGTATGAATCTATGAATCAGCTGATGAATTTTCAAATATGAAGATCGAAAATTTTTTAAGGCATACTTGGCAGGGCTTTTTATTATCAGTAAGCAACAACTGGTGAGTTTTCAAACTTGATGAATAAGAAAATTCTTTTAGACATATTTGACACTGGTATTGAATTTTTTATCAGTATGTAAAAAGTCATGGGTTTTCAAACTTGAAGACCCAGAAAATTGTTTTAGACATATTTTACATTTGAATGGTTTTTCCCCAGTATGAATCATCTGGTGACGTTTTAATTCTGGTTTTCTCAAAAAACATTTTTGACATGTTTGACATTTGAATCTTTTTTGTTCATCAGTATGAATGATCTGGTGAGTTTCCAAACTTGAAGATGCGTAAAATTCTTTTAGACAAATTTGACATTTGAATGCTTTTTCACAAGTATGTCTCAGCAGGTGATTTTTTAAACTTTATAAGAAAATTCATGTTGACATATGTGGCATTTAAATGGTTTTTCACCAGTAAGAATTGGCTGGTGAGTTTTTAAATGAAAAGGTTTAGTGAATTCTTTTAGACCTATTTGATGCTGATTTCTATTAGTTTCATGAGAAGAAACAAAATTTATTTCTGTACTTAAAACAGTTTCATTAGGTCTGTATTGTTTTTGTTGATTCTGTATGTTATCAGTCTGTACAGGCTTTCCCAAAGTCATTTTTTTTTTCCTCACTGAACTGCACCTGAGATGAAAACAAAAAAAGAAACATGAACTCAAAAGTCAAATTATTCTTACTTTGATAATTAGTGTCATGTGCCAGGGTATTTTGTGTGTCTATTTGCTTAGAGAGCCAAAAGTATGTTTGTTAGCAAGTGTATATAAATTAAACTGTTATTTAAATTAAATAGAAATCAAACAAGTAAAAAAAGGATTCTGTAAGATGTTACTGTAATTAAGATAGATAATGGTTCACAAATTTTAAACTATATTTGTTGATATGTTTTTTTTTCAAAATATTTTAAGATGGTGGTAAGAGTCAAAAGAACATCAAAATGCAGCTCTGACACCACGCCACAAAATCAATTTAAAATTAGCACCTAGTTATATACTTTTATTTATATTTATGCTAGCTGTTTTCCTTTCTTAATAATGAAATTTTTTATTTCATTACACACATTACATTTTTTTTTAGGCAACACCTTGTGGTCTATAGGGCAGAGGATGTAAAGGTCATCTGTTTCTGTAGCCTACGGTTTATGAGGGTGTCATGTGGCCAGCACAACGACCAACGGCCTTTACTTTTCCTCAACTAATGTCAGGTACCCATCAGAGCTGGGTGGACTCAGAGGCGCCCAAAGATCCCGAAATTAAAAATCCCAGGATTCGAACCGGGGACCCACGGTTCGGAAGTTAAGCGATTTACCGGGCCTCCAGGCAACACTGAAAGTGTTTTTTTTTAATGGGCACATACATTTGCATGACATCTTTCTTTCCTTGATGTCACTGTCTCAGGGTGAATGAATTACTCTGTATTGTGATTATTTATCATTAGTGTAAACAAATAATAAGATATAATAAAAGAAATGAATTTTTGGAAGTATTTGTAGTGCTGGAATCCTTCTTGTTAATAAATGTTGGGTGTGACCCTTGGGTTTGGTTACCTAAAAAGTATATCAAGTGACATGTACTGGTTTTAAAACACCCCTCGGGTCTGGTTACCTTAGAAAGATTATCATTTTCTTCACCAATATAAGCCAACTTTTGTCTTTTCATTTCTAAAGATGTTGAAAATCCACGTTGACATATTAACATTTTAATGTTTTTTAAAACAGTATGACTAAGCTGGTGATTTTTCAAATGTGAAGATTGAGAAAATTCTTTCAGGCAGATCTGACATTGAAATGATTTTTGAAAATTAATTTCTTTTCTTAAAACTTGTTCCCTATGATGGTATTCTTCTGATTGATCTTGCATGTTATCAGCCAGTTCATAGTTTTCAGAAGTCATTACCTCGTCTTTTTCAATAAACTGCACCTGTTGAAAAGATAAACAATGAAAACAACTCAAATATCAACCATCCTTCAATTCTTAGAATTTTCTAAGCACTAAAACCGAGATTATCATTAAAATAAAAGTAAATTTTTACAAGGAAAAAAAAAGTATTCTGTAAGGTGTTACTGGAATCCTTCTTGTTAATAAATGTTGGGTGTGACCCTTGGGTCTGGTTACTTAGAAAGTATATCAAGTTACGTTACTGTCATTAAAAGAAATGATGTTTTATAAATATAAACTATATCTATTTACATTTGTGTCAACATACCTTTGAAGGGCTTGTAAGAGACAAAAAGAGTATCTACCTGTAGCTGTAGAAGTATTCCAATAACACTTCTCAACATTTGCACCAAGGCATACAGTATTTTAACTTAGAAATAGTATTAGCTGTTTTCCTTTATTGTAAGATAAAATAAGATAATTTTATTGATCCAATCAAATGGAAATTCAGTTTGACTACAATTGACAACCTCATCTAATGAATGGAAGTTTTTTTATTTATAAAAAAAAAAGTAAAGTTCCCCTGTCAGACTTTGCAATCTATAGGGCAGATGATATTAAGGTCATCAGTTTCTTTGACTGACAAGTAACGTGCAGGATGTCATGTCATGTGGCCAGCACAACGACCAACTGCCTTTACTTTCCTCCAGCTACTCACATTGAGTGGAGTAAACTCAGGGGTGCCCAAAAAATCCCAAAGTACCAGTCTTTACCAAGATTTGAACCCAAGACCCCAGGTTTGGAAGGCAAGCCCTTAACCACTCATTCAATGTTGGAAGACCCTTTGGTCTGGTTACCTTGCTAAAATTCTCATGGTTTTCAACACTAAGAACAGTCTGGTGTCTTTCTAAATCTGAGGAATCTGAAAATCCACGTTGACATATTAACATTTTAATGTTTTTTAAACCTGTATGAATCTGCTGATGATTTTTCAAGTGTGAAGATTGAGAAAATTCTTTTAGACAAATCTGACATTTAAATGTTTTTTCAGTGGTATGGATTGGCCTGTGTTTTCTGAATTGGTGTTTTCTCAATTGTGAAGATGTAGCGAATCCTTTAAGGCAAATTTCACATATGAATGGTTTTTCACCAGTATGAGTCATCTGGTGACATTTCAAATTATGAGGATTAGAAAAACCTTTTTGACATGTATGACATTTAAAGGGTTTTTCTCCAGTATGAGTCAACAGGTGACGTCCTAAATGAAAAGGTGTTGATAATTGTTTAAGACATATCTGACACAGATTTTGTTTAGTTTGATGACAAGTTTCTGTACTAATAGCTGTTTCATTAGGTCTACATGGTTCTAATTGATCATGTATGTTATTAGCCAGAAAACATTTTTCTGAAGTCATATCTTGGTCTTCCTCAATTAGCTTCTCCTGCTGAGAAAAAAAAAAAAGAACTCAATCTTAAGTTTTTCTTACTTTGATTCTTAGTATTTTTATTTAATTAAATAAAGATCAAATAAACAAATTCTTAATAAAGCAAATAAAATTGTTTTTTTTTCAAAATTAAGTTTATATAAGAAAAAGACCTGCACAATTACTGCCATATGTTTCAATATCTGCAACTGACCAAACTACCCATGCCACGTATGCTGCCGGCTTTTTAAAGCGAGAATTGGACTTTACAATCATCATCGAGTCAATAGGAAATGAGAAATGTGCTCATCTTAGACAACGAAGGAGATATATATATATATAAATTAAACTGTATATATAAATTATAATTAAAATTATATATATGTGTGTTTCAATATTGGAATTTTATTACACTTTTTCTATATAAAACACAATTGTTTAATTTCAAATAATTGATTAATGAATTGGTTTATTTTTATTGATTTGTGTGATTTTAGTCTACAATGAATGATTGTGCAAAGTTTCAACTTTATCTGAGAATGGGAAGTTGGAAAAATAATGTGTTTGAGATTTGTACCAGACAGAGTGAGTTGATAGAAGCATTGTAAAAAACAAATATTTTGGAAGATCAATTATGGGAGTCTGTGTTTCAAAAATAAAAACTATACGTCTTTACAGATATTTTTTCAAGATATTCTAATAAGGTTTGTAAGAGACAAAAATAACATCCAACTGCAGCTCTGGAAACATTCCTAAATCTTTTAAAATTTGCACTGAGGCATACAGAATATAACTTAGAAAATAGCATTAGATTTTTTCCCCCATTTCTATATGTTGACAAAATAGCCAAGCTGCAACATATACAGAACAACGCCGCACGAATAGTACTTAGAAAAACAAGACAAGTTTCTGCTACTATGCTCTTGCGCACGCTCCATTGGCTTCCTGTGAAAGTGACAATTGATTACAAGGTCGCCACACTTTGTCATCAGTGTATATATAACAATGAGATGCCCTTGTACCTTAGCGAACTGATTACTCCATATGTCCCCCAGACTCAAAGCTTTTAGTGGTGCAACATTTCTCCCTCAAAAGCTACGGTTTGCGGGCTTTTTCAGTGCACGGACCAAAGGTTTGGAACTCACTCCCCATCGATCTCAGAGAGACAACATGTTACACCACTCTTAAGAAGAACATTAAGACCTACTTGTTTAAAATTTTTTAGATTAGTTCTTGAATGTTTCTGTCGTGTTTGTAAATGTTATTACAGCACCTTGAGCCTACATTTTGTTTGTTAACAGCGCTTTATAAATAAAATTATTATTATTATGTTTCTTAGTTTGAACGGCTACTTAGAGAACATATAGTAGATGATAACAGCCATTCTGAGAATGTATATTAGAGAGATAACAGTCATTCTGAGAATGTATAGTAGAGAGATAACAGCCACTCTGAGAACATATAGTAAAAAGATAACAACCACTCTGAGAATGTATATTAGAGAGATAACAGCCACTCTGAGAAAGTAAAGTAGAGTGATAACAGTCATTCTGAGAATGTATAGTAGAGAGATAACAGCCATTCTGAGAATGTATAGTAGAGAGATAACAGCCATTCTGAGAATGTATAGTAAAGAGGTAACAGCCACTCTGAGACTGTATAGTAAAGAGGTAACAGCCACTCTGAGAATGTATAGTAGAGAGATTACTTTTTGTCTTAAACATTTTTGTTTTGCAAGAAAATATCCCTAGACGTTCCTGTGATATTAGAAATTAAAAGTTTATAAACAGCAAGATTATAAAAAGATTTTTCACAGTGATAATTTATCATTATTATGATGAGTCAAAAAAGAAGTGATTGTGTCATTATCAGATCACATTACTGGAAAGTGGCAATGTATATATTTGAAGTTAGTCTCTATTTAATATTCAAAGTAGGATTTAGGCCTAAGTATAGAGAGAAGCAAGTCAAGTCTTGTTAAGCGGTACTAAAAAGATACTAATGCATGTTCAATACTAAGTCATATCTATATTTGTTTCTGTATTCTAAATTATGCTGTTCTGATTATCACCATATTTTATTATGTAATAAAGTTATCTCCTTCTGCCTTGAAAGACAATGGATGCAAATGAATGAGTTACTGGTGTCACATGCTTCACCATAAGTTCACCAAAAGTTGGGGAGAATCTATCAAATGCAATTTTTTTTTTTTTGGGGAGAATCTGTCAAATGCAATTTTTTTTTTTTTTTGGGGAGAATCTGTCAAATGCAATTTTTTTATTTTTAACTACAACATTTTTTTCCTTCTTCAACTGAAAGACCTTTAACCCACTAATTAGGACTCTGCATGCACACTTCTTTGACTCATTAGATGTAGTTCTGAAGGAAAAAAAATGTGCACTCTCGAAGAGCCCACATTGTAATGCTCTCTCTGCACTAAAGACAATTGATTACTTTGTTCTTCAATGAAACAACCCTATCTACCTCAGAAACGCTCTTTGATATCTGAAAGTCCTTTACAACACATTATACAGCAGAGTTTAGGCCTCTAGCATTATAATCATGATTATGAATATAGGTCTCTAGCATTATAATCATGATTATGAATAAGATGTCATTATTTTCTCTTTTGTGGAAATGTCTGTAAATTTTAAGATATTGAATGTTCTCTACATTCCTGCTTGTATCAGTTGCTAGTCTTGGTGTTAATCAAGTTTCTTTAACATAATTAACTCTTTCTCTCCTGACAATGCCAATGTTGATTTAACCCCCATCAAACTAAAAGGAGTTTTTGGGATTATAAACTTTAATTTATGTTGTGTAAAAAGAGCATGCTTTCTCCTACAATTTAATACCAAATATAACATTTTTTGATAACAAGCAAAAAAGTTGAATATAACAGGATGGTGAAATACAAATGATCAAAATGAATAATACTATCAAAAGGAAGAAAATAATTACGGAGAGAAAGAGTTAATCAATAGATGGGAAAAAAAGGGGGGGGAGTTTAAAATAGGAAAGTCGACAACTTTTTTTTTAAAGAGTCTGGTAACACTTAAACATTTTCAAAAGTGTGTTACAGTGACTTTGTTTTATTTAAAAGATCTAGTCAAATGTAAATTTACCTGATTCAAAGGCACTTCTGGAACTGGGGTGTGTTTAAGGGATTCACATTTTGGCATAATGATAGGTACACAATGACTGTTGTCAGCCTTCTCTGATATCGCCAGAAGTCTTGAAGCTAAGGACAGTGATTTATTCGTATCAGTAAAATGAGTAATTTCCACCTCTTGTTTAAAAGTACTTTTCTGTAAGAGAAAAAAGTTACTTTCATTAATTACTTATAATATGAACAAAATATTCAAATACAAAAAGGGACAGATAAATATATAACAATATAGATGCAAACATTAACAACATTCACATACCTTACACACACACACACTCTAATTTGTAAAATCTCAAACCTTTACTACAAAGGACACCAAATGACAAAATTATTAAAGTAGAGTAAATTCAGAAAAGTTCTGCCCAGCTCATCTCCCTACACTTCACTGGTTCTATGAGAGAGCACAGAATTGATTTGATATTATGTTCTAACACTTCACTGGTTCTATGAGAGAGCACAGAATTGATTTGATATTATGTTCTAACACTTCACTGGTTCTATGAGAGAGCACAGAATTGATTTGATATTATGTTCTAACACTTCACTGGTTCTCTTGAAAGGGCAAGCACTGAATGTAAGGTGACAAGACTTTGTTGTCAGTGCTTCAACAATGATGGAATGCACACAATTGATTTGATATTATGTTCTGCAGAGATACATTTACACCACAAACTCATTTCATCCATTATTTCTCTGTTTCATATTAAAAATCTATGGACTTCTTTGGTTGAAATATTTGGAACTGACTCATTATGAGGCTCAGACAAACAAAATTACTTCCCACCCTGATAATTTATTATGAATAGTCAGTAATTATTATTTTGTATTTTGTTATGACATGATTAGGATTTAGGATTTGTTTCAGGAATAAGGGGAAAGTTTTACTTAGTGACAAGTGACGTGACAGATCTTTAAAAATAAGAACGCTCTAGGATTTGATGGAGACAAGACGCTTTTCCTATCACAGCAAGAATAAGAAGTAGTTTACAGACATAGTTGACATTGGACGATTTTCTTCTTGATCATTAAACATATTTGTTGACCAACATCAGCGTCTACAGCATATGTTGATTGTTTTGGCATTTCGCCAGTGTTCCTGAATTAGTTTGAAAGTTACCTCCTGATCATTTCATTGATTACATTCGACACCGCGGAAGAGCCACAATAATTTATATTCTATTAAGTCAAAATATTTTATGCACGTAAATTAGGTGAATTCTGTTTTGCACTGGTTATGTTAATTTAAGGTCAATGGTTTACAGTATATGCTCTAAAATACCTGATCTCCGAAATTTCCAGCAAAGTTTTCTGATTGTTGTGAATGCAATTTTGAATTATCTCCATCTGCCTTCTCAATTTTTATCATTGACACTTTGAAGTCTTGTTCTTCACATGGTTGTGTTAATGAATCTGTTTCTTCCATTTCCTTTTTCACATGCTCTAAGGCATGGTTCAGATCAAAAGTAAAGTCATGCTTTGTATCAGCCATCATGGACTGTCCAAATTTTTGCTAACTTATAAATTATACCTGTTGTAAACAAAAAAAAGCTTTTTTAATTGATTTTTTTTTATTGTACAAAAATATGGCACAAACATTTTAAACAAAATGTGTGAATTCTGGAATCTTGCTTCAACAGTTTGTACGATTGGCGAAAGTGCTGTGGCATTAGTTTAAAAAGTCAAAATGTAAATTTAAAACTTGAAAAGAGATTCCTAGAATTGTGTTAAGCCTTGATCTAGCCATTGAGATTTCAAAGTAGAACTAAAAAATTTTTTAGCATTAATTACCTGATCAGATTTTTTTTTCATCTAGGCTTTGGATCTGGACAAAAGGGGTTTTCAAAGGGGGACATTGCTGATGGATCTAAAAAGTTATATTACCCACTGCCAATAGTTTATGTCATAATTGGATAGAGATATTTCTACAAATCTAAACTAAAGAATAATATTCCCTTTAGATATAAATCTAAGCCTAAGCCTTATACATATTCATACATACATGCATATTTGTATGTTTGGAAAAGGCAGTACTGACTTTTTTTTTTACTCTATTGTCAGTATTGAGTTTATTAAACAGAAAAAAATAGAATTAATAATCTAGAATCTCTATATTTATATTATAGATCTCATATAGTTCTAGATTAAATATATAGATTTAGAATATTACAGATCATTAGATTAAATCTAGCCTCACATCCAGATTTACTTATATTAGTTAGTTAGGTAGGCAATCTAACCAGTTACTAACTTATAAAATTATAATTATAAAGTCAGACTCTCTCTAGGCTAGTCAGTAACACTACTAGATCAAGACTAGATGATAGATCTACATATTACATAGCTCTAGGTCAGGATACTGAGGATTGACTCAACATTGACAATAGAGATCTCCTACTATTGAATTTTGAATCTATTCTTATAACTCTATTGATTAAATAGATTTAGATCTAAGTATATTCTATTAATATTAATTCTAGACTAAGATTTGGATCTGTAACACTTTGTGTATATTAATATCTTATCTTATACTATATTATATAGTATATAACCTACAGATGTTACTTCAAAAAAGAAGATGATTACGTCCTACACGTCATGCATGCATGACTTAAATTCTGCCAAGTCATTGGTTTTCCTGGCTGGCTCAGGCAACCCATTCCATGCTCTAATTCTAATAGCACTAGGGAAGAAGGAGCATTTGTACACATTTTTCCCAGCATTAAATAAGCATATCAGGCCATATAGTCATATGGAACAACTAATGTGCTTTTATCTTTGTTTTTTTTGTGTGTCTTTCTGAGTATTTTATTAATCTAGATTTTGTTTTTGAAGATTATGATTAGGGTTCAGTGTTTTATGTATAATTGCTAGACTTTACTTTTGAGTCTTCTCTCCTGAAGGCATGAAGGCTTTCTAAATTTAATGATTTTACTAAAAGTAAAGGCAAATCCAAGGGGAAGGTGTTACTCTACTCTCTTAGTGTTTAGTCTCTAATAGATAAATCTAAGTCTAAGTCTAGTAAAGTGACTTAAGTCTTAAAGTCTAGTTAAAATTCAAACGTGAATTTAATTATTATAGGCTAATAATCATAATGACAATGATATTGATGTCGATGATGATTCTGATATGATGAATGATGTCCCAATGATGATGATATTGATAATCGTTAGGTTAAATTAAGTCATGATTAAGTTAAGACAGTTAATGAGTTATGTGAGTTAAGACAGTTAGGTCTTGTCAAGTGTCACTGTAACTACTGTAAGAATAGAATCTCACTGCTCTCTATCTATTATAATAATAATCTATTTAAATTTTAATAAATCATAATAAATGGTAATTACATAAACAATATTAATAATAAGGCTCGAGTCCAAAGATTAAGGAACGTGACTACGCAGTTATAGCTGCGATCTAGATCTACATATTTCGCCCTAAGACGGATGTGAACAAGAGACTCTAGACTTCTAGACTAGTGTCTCTAAGATCTAGACGTAGACTCTAGCTTTTATTTCGGAATTTGTATCAGAATTTGTTTACAAATAGTGTCATTAGAATCTATTTCCGGTTTTAAATTAGATCCACACCACAGACCTATATATATTATAATATATGCTCGTTAGAAAGACGTTTGGCGACGACGTTTGGCGACGCCGTTTTGGCGACGTGGTCGTTTTGCCGACGGGACGTTTTGGTACCGTACTGAATATTGTAGACATAGATTGTAAATTAATTTAAATAGTATTTCAAAAAATTAATTACTGTTGTGTACCGGTATTTGTGTTACAAATATTACAATTAAGTAAATAGAGGTAATTTAAACTTCCATTATAATTTTTTTCATTGAACATTTTTCTTATTCGTTAAAATGAAAACTTTTTTGTTCTTTTTTAAATATTGATTTTTTTTTCGTATATAAAATAGATCTATGTTTATTATTAAATTTTGAATGTTTTCTAAAACTCCTGATGCCAAAACGGCGTTGCAAAAACCTCGCGTACCACTTAGATCTGGGGCGGACTGGGAGTCAAAATCGTTCTAGCACCAGTATCGTAGCAACCATTGCGCACAGAGGTTCTTTGCACTTGGACCCATGACCATTAGGGCCACACGGTTCCTTGAAAAAAATGTTGACTGAAAAAGTTTAAATATATCGAATTTATATCTTGTATTACTTGTAAGCAATCGTTATATAGACCTATAATGATATTATTACTTGTAAGACGTAATAGCAATGCCTGAATTAGAAAATACTTTATATATGTATATAGGAGCCTACTGATTTACCGGACGGCATATGATGAGCCGATTTGTTTTTTTTATTGCACTCAACCTAAAGGAATTGAGTCCAATTAATAGACCTATTCTTGAACCCATGTTCTCTGATACTCATAATTTATGCACAATGTAGGCCTAATAAGAAAGTCTTAATCGACCACCTGCGGACAATGGTTATGCTTGCCCTGGATGTGGCAAAATATGTAGGTCACAGCTGGGGCTGCGCAGCCACGGGAAATACTGCATTCCTCACTAATCTTCGAACTCGAAGACAAGCCTTATTAACAATGCACTGAAAACCAAGCAATATAGCAGACTCTTTCAGATAACTTTGATTGGCACAAACATGATGTAGGGCAAAGGTAGAATCTTGTATTCGAGAGAAATCTTTGTACAGAAATTTTTAAGTAGCGGACAGCTAACTATCAGAGCCGCTATAGACCAACTGTTGTTGGTCATTGTTTACTATTTCTTATTGCCATTGTTACAAGTATTCTGAACGACACAAAAATAAAGGCACATTCCTTGTCCCCTATGCTAGGACAAATTTGTTCCCTAGTGCTATTAGAGCATGGAATGGGTTGTCTGAGCTAGCCAGAAAAACCAGTGACTTGGCAGAATTTAAGTCATTGGTTAATATGCATGACTAAATGCATGACGCGTAGGACGTAATCATCTTCTTTTTTGAAGTAACGTCTGTATTATATAAGATAAGATAATCATCTGTACCTGTGTTTTATTTCAACTATAAATTCTATTTAGGTTATCTTTGCAAATGGATTTATACTTTTCTTTATATAGTTTGTTGCAATGAGTTTGAAAGCATTAAAGTTAAGAAAAACATATTCAGTTCGGCGTCCTTCATTGTAGCATACTCTCGTAGTTTGTTGAATAGATTCATCGGCACTTTCGAATCCACGTTTGTCATTAGATCTTTGTAACAATACAATGTCTCCAAAACAATGGTGAACTAACGTATTGTATTTCTACATGATAAATGATTAGGCTACCAGACATCAGACAAGAGGACATATTCTGCTTTTTTGAGGTTGCGTCTAACATGCTTCTGTCTATACATTTGCAAGAAAGATGACAGGTTTTTTTTGGTTTAAATTTTCGACTCTTCCTGGAGTTTTCTGTTTATTTGAGGCTGTTCACAGGACATTTTTTTTTGTACTCAGAGCATCTCGGGAGAGGCTATGTGAACTTTTTTTTTTAAAATGCGTTTTCGCAGATCAAATAATATTTCTGCACAGAGAATGCAATAGGAAATGTGTATAATATGCTGCAAAAAAAGTCGCTTTATTCTAGAAATATGATACCGGTAGGCCTGCTTCCTTTAGTTGTTTCACTAACATGAAAGCTTAAGATTTTTAGTGGAACATGATAATTTTGTATGTTAATGAAGTCGCCTACGTGACTGAGAAACATCCATTTCGGTAGTTTGGTACAAATAGATTATTTTCCCAACATTTTGAATTTTCTCTTTAAAGTGTTTATAACTTCTGCAATCAATAAAACCTTTTTCACATAATTGACATTTGAATGGTTTGTATTGATATTAATATTTGAGTGCTAGATGTGATGATGTCTTGATGTTCCGATGAGATTGTGTTGATCAGACAATGCATTTTTCATGCTTTAATTTATGATAGATTTCTTTTAAACAATTACTGAACACTCAAACAACATGGTGATGCTGGAGATTCAAATGTAAACTATCAATTCAAAACAACTGAGATTCCTTCAACAATAAATACAAAGCTTTAATTTTGGAACTGGGAATTACTTTAATAATATACACACTGTACAATACAATTTTGTGTAACAAATTTACTGTCATTATTCGAGCCCTTAACTGAATAGATCCATCCTTTAAATACTTTTTACCTCTTTCTCATTTGCAAACAATCATTTGTTTCACTGCACTCAATTTCTCCACCACTTCTTTTAAAGTCTGGAATTAACTTACTACTGCAATGGAATTATTAATAATATTAATAATTTTATTTATAAAGCGCTGTTAACAAACAAATGTAGGCTCAAGGTGCTGTAATAGCATTACAAACACAAACATGAGAGCTAAAATGACAAACTAATCTAAAAAAGTTTTAAACAAGTAGGTCTTAAAGTTCTACTTAAAAGTGGTGTAGCATGTTGTCTGTCTGAGATCAGTGTGGAGTGATTTCCAAACCTTTGGTCTGTGCACTGAAAAAGCACGCAAACCTTATCTTTTGAGGGAGAAACGTGGCACCACTAAAAGCGTTGAGTTCATTGAGGGCAGCGCTCTCTGGGGGACATAGTTGACAAAGTGTCGCCACCCTGTAATCAATTCTTGCATTCACAGGAAGCCAATGGAGCATGCGCAGGAGCGTAATAGCAGAATCTCATTTTGTTATACGTGCGGCGTTGTTCTGAAAACATTGCAGCTTGGCTATTTTGTCATCAGGTATACTTGCTAGCACGGCATTGCAGTAGTCGAGGCAGGAGAGTATGAATGCCAAAGCTAGCTTTTTCATTGACTACGTTGTTAAATATGGTCGGATCTGGCCTAATCAGCACACAATATGGACTTAAGGAACCTGGCAGTTCGTGATAAAAAGAGAATGTGCTCTCAATTTTTGAGACATTGTTCCAAGTGCCGTTCTTAATTATTTCTGTCTTGTCTTCGTTCATCTTGAGCTTATTCCCAACCATCCAATTGCTCACCCTTGCAACGGTACTACTGATTTTCTCTGCAAGATGCAACACCAACGAGGAATTGTATATAACTGTGAGTCATCAAGTAGTATATGATGCCGGTTGATTGTATGACATCACTGAGTGGGTATGTATACATAGTGAACAGTACTGGGCCTAGAACTGATCCTTGGGGTACTCTGTACTTCAAAAGTAAGATTGTTGATTCTGTCCCGTTAATAACGACACTTTTGGTGCGTTCAGTCAGGTAGAATCCAAGCCACTTTAGGGTGATTCCAGCTAAACCAAAAGTGGCAGAGAATCTGGCCATCATAATTTCGCGGTCTAGCGTATCAAAGGCTGCAGACAAGTCCAGCATTGAAAGAATTGAGATGTAGCCTATGTCGGAATGGTGAAGTAAGTCATTTAGTACCCTGACTACTGCTGTTTCTGTGCTACGGCACTTCTTATATGTAGATTGAAATTCTTCCAAGAGACAGTACTGTTCAAGATGAGAAAGAATTTGGGCTAACATGATGCACTCCAGAATCTTTGACAGGAAGGGAAGATTTGATACCGGGCGATAGTTTTTTTTTAGACATTCTGGGTCAAGACTGGATTTCTTTAATACAAGTGCATGCTGTGGTACAATACCTGTGAAGAGTTCACAATGTTAGTAATTGTTGGTACAAGCTTATCTAAACATTCAAGGAACAAGGAAGTTGGAATGGTATCAAGGTCACATGACTTATTTGTCATCTTTAAAATAATACTCTTGACAAAATCTTCAGAGACACGATGAAACTTGTCAAAAGGAGAATTTTGAAAGATTGGAGAGTGGTCAAGCTGTGATGAGAGGGATGGCATGTCATTTCTTATCTTGCCAATGAAGAATCTATTGAAGGAAATAAGGGAGTTCAGCTACTGGGATAGATTACGACAAATGTTCGTTATTAGCTCCCCCTAACATTTCAGCGGTGATCCTAAATAGCTCCTTGGAAGAATCAGAAGATTTCATTATTTGACAAATATGACTATTATTATTTTTAATCAGTATGTGAAAACTGATGGGTTTTCAAACTTGTAGAGCTAGAAAATTTTTTGGGACATATCTTACACTTGAATGGTTTTTCACCAGTATGAATCATCTGGTGACGTTTTAAATCCGCTTTTCTCCAAAAACGTTTTTGACATGTTTGACATTTGAATTTTTTTTCATCAGTATGAATCATCTGGTGAGTTTTCAAACTTGAAAATCGAGAAAATTCACTTCGACATATTAGACATTTGAATGTTTTTTCACAAGTTCCGGTATGTCTCCTCAGGTGAGTTTTTAAATTTCTTGAATAAGAAAATTCACTAAGACATATTTGACATTTAAATGCTTTTTCACAAGTAGCTGTATGTCTCCTCAGGTGAGCTTTTAAATTTCTAGAATAAGAAAATTCTCTTTGACATATGTGACATTTAAATGTTTTTTCATCACTATGAATCATCTGGTGGCTTTTTAATTCTGATTTTCTCCAAAAACTTTTTGGACATTTTTGACATTGAAATTTTTTTTCATCAGTATGAATCATCTGGTGAGATTTCAAACTTGAAGATGCAGAATATTCTTTGAGACAAATTTGACATTTGAATGTTTTTTTGATTTTTTTACAATTATGTCTCAGCAGGTGATTTTTAAAACTTCTAGAATAAGAAAATTCTCGTTGACATATGTGACATTTAAATGGTTTTTCCCCAGTATGAATTGGCTGATGACTTTTTAAATGTAAAGGTCTAGTTAACTCTGTTAGACCTATTTGATGCTGGTTTCTATTAGTTTCATGAGAAGAAACAAAATTTACTTCTTTACTTAAAACTATTTCATTAGGTCTGTATTGTTCTTGTTGATCTTGCATGATAACAGTCTGTACATTCTTTACCAAAGTCATTTCTTTTTCTTGCTCCCTGAACTGCACCTGAGATCAAAACAAAAAAAGAAACATGAACTCCAAAGTCAAATTATTCTTACTCTGATGATTAGTGTCCTATGCCAGCAGACATTTTTTGTCTCTTGTTTTTGTGCATTTCTGTGTTTCTACATTATGTAACAGCGCTATATAAATAAAATTATTATTTAAATTAAATAGAGATCAATCAATTAAAAAGGATTCAGTAATGTGTTACTGTAATTAAGGTAGATGATGTTTCATTAATTTTAAACTATGTTTGTTGACATGTTTTTTTTTCAAAATATTTGAAGATGCTAGTAAAAGTGAAAAGAACATCAAAATGCAGCTCTGACACCACTCCACAAAATCCATTTAAAATTTGCACCTAACTATTTAGCATTTTAACTTGGACTTAGAAATTCACACTAGCTGTTTTTTTTCTTTCTTAATAACAAAACTTTTTTCATATCAATACATTATTAAAGTTTTAAGGGAACATCTTGTCATGTTTGACGTAGATCAAAATCCAATGCACTAGATGAGTGATACACAAACTAAGGCCTGTGGGCTGCAGATCATATCTGGATAGTCACATGTTAACATTTTTTAGGCATCACTGAAAAAGTTTTTTTTTTTTTAATGGGCACAAACATTTTTTGTTGTTGTTGCATGACATTTTTCTTTCCTTTATGTCAAGACACTTTATTGTGATTCTTCTTTATCATAAGTGTAAAAAATAATACGATACGAATCAAGAAATTAATTTTTTAAAGTATTTGTGATGCTAGAGTCCTGCTTGTTAATAAATGTTGGATGCCCTTTGAGTCTGGTTACCAAAGAAAGAGTATCAAGTAATGTTTACTGGTTTTAAAAAACTCAATGGGTCTGGTTACCTTAGTAAGATTATCATTTTCTTCACCAATATCACCCAACTTGTATCTTTTTAATTCTGAAGATGTTGAGAATCCACGTTGGCATATTAACATTTTAATGTTTTGTAAGCCAGTATGAGTCAGCTGGTGATTTTTCAAATGTGAAGATTGAGAAAATTCTTTCAGACAGATCTGACATTGAAATGATTTTTGAAAATCAATTTCTTTTTCACTATGATGGTATTCTTCTAATTGATCTTGCCTGTTTTCAGCCAGTTTATATTTTTCAGAAGTCATTGCTTCATCTTCCTCAATAAACTGCAACTGCTAAGAAAAAAAAAACCCATTAAACTCTGTGTCAAATCTTTTAAGATTTATTTCACATATGAATGGTTTTTCACCAGTATGAATCATCTGGTTACATTTCAAATTATGAGAATTAAAAAACCTTTTTGACGTGTTTGACATTTAAATCGTTTTTCACCAGTATGAGTCAGCAGGTGATGAAATGATAAGGTGTTGATAATTGTACAACATATCTGACACAAATTTTGTTTAGTTTAGCAGCATGCAAGCGAAATTGCCAATGAAAGATGCTTTGCATAAAGCAATTTAGCGGAGAAGAAATGAAATGCAAGGAGCTCCTCCACAGCCTGAACATAGGTCAGTTTTGACTATTCCATTCCAATACCATAACTATATAGTTTCACCTGAGCTGAACGAAAAGGACAATAAAAGAATTTTACTATTTGGTAGAGAATCAAATGGCAGTTGGAGCAGTCAAATGAAAAAGCTTCACATGGATGGGAGATTCAGAATCTCCCCTTCTATATTTTAACAGATCAACATTATTATGGCAAATGCAGAAAGAGGTGGTTTTATACTGCCTGTCCTAAATGCACTACTGCATTATACCCCCCCCCCCCACCCCCCAACGAAAAAAGTTTTAATAACTTTGACTATTTCATGCACGCTTACTGTGAAGTATGCATTGCTGCCTGGTCTTGTGTAATTTTAGTGATTTAACAATAATTAAATAACAAACAAATACCAAAAAAACAGACACAAATATCTCTTGTTCTGAACATAACAAAAAAAAAAGGCCTTAACACAAACACTCATATGAAACATAGATATGAATCATTCTTTTTACAGAAATAATACAATGAACGTAAATAATGTGACCAAAACAGTTCACGCCAAAACTACCTTCGTGCCAAAATGGCTGCGCCAAAATGTCCTGCTTCGAGACATATTACACATATGAATGGTTTTTCGCCAGTATGAATCATCTAGTGACATTTCAAATTATGAGAATCATAGAAACCCTTTAGACATATTTGATATTTAAATGGTTTTTCACCAGTATGAGTCAGCAGGTGATGTCTTAAATGATAAAGTGTTGATAATTGTTTAAGACATATCTGACACTGGATTTGTTAAGTTTGATGACAAGTTTCTGTACTTATAACTGTTTCATTAGGTCTATATGGTTCTAATTGAGCATGTATGATATTAGCCAGTACACATTTTTATGAAGTCAAAGATCTAGTCAAATGTATTCTTACCTGACTTAAAGACACTTCTGGAACTGGGGTCTGTCTAAGGGATTCATATTTTGGCATAATGATAGGTACACAATGACTGTTGTTAGCCTTCTCTGACATAGCCAGAAGTCTTGAAGCTAAGGACAGGGATTTATTCATATCTGTACAATGAGTCATTTCTACCTCTTGTTTTAAAGTACTTTTCTGTAAGAGAAAAAAAAATTAACTTCACTAATTACTTATAATATGAACAAAATACTCAAAGAACAAAAAGGGACAGATAAATAAAGTGTCAATACTTCTAATTTCTCTCTCTGGATTTCTTCTTTTTCATTCTCTCTGGATATGAATTCGAATATATCATTTTAAGCAACAATTCATCTTTTTCTTAATAGCTTTTTAGTAAAAAAAAAACAACAATAAGCCTCCCTCCCAACTAAACTTGATCTAAGTGCATCTGACATTAGCAGAGCCCATAACTCATACATTATTTTATTTTTTTTAGAATTGTTTCCTCCCAAACAGCTTCTTTTTCCCTGTCCCCCTATAAATTATTTTTTAAAAAGTCAGGTACTCATTGCAACTGGCTGGACTCAAATTCGCACTAAAGATCCCAAAATTTAAAATCCAAGTCTTCACCAGGATTCAAACCAGGGACCCCGGTTGGGAAGCCAAGCACTTTAACACTCAGTTACGGCGCCTTCATGTTTGTTATACTTATATTTAAATATGTTTTTTGACTTGATATCGCATCCAGCAGAATCTCTTTGGGTTTTAATGGTTCATGACCACAACTGCCAGGTCTTATTATCCATACAGGGTGACAATGGGATGTGTAGTTGAGTGGTATAAACCACTTGGATACTTATCAAGGGGGCTTGAATTTAAATCCTGACTCAAGCAGAGTTGTGTTTACAAAGCACCTAAAGGCAAGACAGAAACCTTCTCTATAATACCCCCCTCCCAACTGGTCGACAAAAGAGATTGGATCATAGCCCATGAGCATACTATAGCAGCAAACATGCGCAGTGCAAAAGTAATATTTTTAAAAATTTTAAATTATATTTTAGATGCACATACACATCTAAGATAAGATAAGATATGATAATTTTATTGGTCCAAGGTAATGGAAATTCATTTTGACTACAATTGTCCACCTCACCATAACAACAATATAGATGCAAACATTAACAACATTCTCATATGTAACACACACACACTAATTTGTAAACTCTCAAACCTTCACTACAAAGGACAAAATTATTAAAGTAGAGTAAATTCAGAAATGTTCTGCCCAGCTCATCTCCCTACACTTCACTGGTTCTATGAGAGAGAGCACAGAATTGATTTGATATTATGTTCTAACACTTCACTGGTTCTATGAGAGAGCACAGAATTGATTTGATGTTCTAACACTTCACTGGTCATATATATGAGGGCAAGCACTGAATGTAAGGTGACAAGAGTGTTGTCAATGCTTCAACAATGATGGAATGCACAGAATAGATTTGATATTATTTTCTGCAGAGATAACTGTGCTTCACAAACTCATTTCTTTAGTTATTTCTGTTTTAAAATAAAAATCTATGGCCTTCTTTGGTTGGAGGGTTTGGAACTTACTCATTATGACACTTAGACAAACAATTTTACTTCACCACCCTGATAATTTACTATGAATAGTCAGTAATTATCATTTTGTATTTATCTTCAATTAAGTCAAAATATTTTATGCATGTAAATTAGGTGAATTCTGTTTTGCACTGGTTATGGCCAAGGGTTTACAGTGTATGCTCTAAAATACCTGATATCCAAAATTTTCAGCAAAGTTTTCTGATTGCTGTGAATGCAATTCTGAATTATCTTCATTTGCCTTCTCACTTTTTATGATCGGCACTTTGAAGTCTTGTGCTTCACATGGTTGTGTTAATGAATCTGTTTCTTCCACTTCCTCCTTCACATACTTTAAGACATGGTTTAGATCAAAAGTAAAGTCATGCTTTGTATCAGCCATCATGGACAGTTAATAGGTCCAAATTTTTGATACCTTATAAATTATACCTGTTGTAAAAAAAAAAAAAAGCTTTTTTAATTGATTTTTTTAATTTCACCAAAATATAGCACAAAACATTTAAAAAAAAAATGTGTGTAAAATTCTGGAATCTGGTACAAGTTTGTACAATTGGTGAAAGTGCTGTGGCATTAGTTTAAAAAATCAAAAAACCACGTAAATTTAAAACTTGAAAAGAAATTCCTAGAATTGTGCTAAGCCTTGATTTAGCCATTGAGATTTCAAAGTATAACTAACAATTTTTTAGCATTAATCACCTGGACAGATTTTTGGTTTGTCTAGGCTTTGGATCTGGACAATATGATTTTTCAAAGGGGGACTTTGCTTATAGATCTATATATTAATATTTACCCACTGTTTATGTGAGGTAGTCATAATCAAACAGCTCAGAGATATTTCTACAAATCTAGAATCAAGAATCATTTACAGCGGATTTGTCTCCCTTGTCGAATTGTCCTGTTATTTACTATTTTTTAGAGAGAAAATTCAAAATTCATATGATGCCAGCTTATGTGTTTTTATGTTTATTTTGCATTTTCAAGTAAAAACGTTAGACTCTTACCCTAAATTCTTTTTTTTTAAAAGTTAATAAGAATATACAATAATACAATACCAACTGAAGTCTTAATTTAAAAAAACCCAACCTATTGTCAGTGATAACTTAGATAAGAAATCACATACGAATTGTAATCTCTGCATTATTAAAATAATAATTCTAACATTTATATGAAAATATAGTTTAAGGTATCTTCAATTTCAATGTAAACTAATACTTAAAAAAATAACAAACAGTAGCCTTAGTAGGTAGTGTTAATACTGACAATAATCATCTAGATTAGATCTAAGATTTCTAGATTATCATTATTCTAGATCATCTAAATTGACTGTGTCACTAGATTTACATCTAGAATATTCTAGAACTAGATTAGAATAAAGACTCTTGATCAACTAGACTCTGTTGACTGAAAAGTGTGTCCTCCAAAAAAAAACAAAACAATACTGACAATAATCATCTACATCTAGAATAGAGTCTCAATCTAATATTACCGACCTACTGATGAGTTGACTGAAACTGTGTCTTTCAATGAGCAGACACTGAAGTAACTATTGTAACTGTCAACACTCCAAACTCTACAGTAGTCTACACTGATAAAGGCAATATTAATTTAGATCTAGATGATAGATCGTTACTCTATCTAAGAATTAATTAAGTTATTAACTTAGTTAATAGTAAAAAAGCTCAGGGAAAAAACTGACTGTTGATGAGTGTTAGAAGTATACTCAAAGACTAGTCTGAGTAGTCACTAGATCTACTTGAGGTACTTGTCTAATAAATTATACTTAGAGTCTAGAGAAGCACTTCTTCACTCTAGAGAATCTGCAGAGAGAAGACTCATCATAATCATATCAAGTCAATCAAGAGAGATTCAAGAGTCATCACTAAACTTACTATTAAAATACTATTATCTAGGCTCTCTCTTATAGTATAGATCTAGTAAATTAGTTAGATTTATCCTATTCTAGAACTAGATACTATAGGAGTATAGCCTAGTTAGGCCTAGACTAGTAGTAGTAGTAGAGTCTATAAGGCTAGTCAGTATCACTGTTCATAAAATAGTAACAAATGTTGTCATAGAATCTATTTCCGGTTTTGAATTAATTCAAACCACAGACCTATGTATATCTATATCTTTATATGCTCAGTAGATCTATTTTGAGATTGGATAAGGTTTTACCGTTTAGATTTAGATGCAGGTCGCTTTGGCAACGCCGTTTTTTTGCGACTGGGCGTTTTTGTGCTAAATATTGTAGACATAGATTGTAAATTAATTTAAATAGTCTTTCAAAAAATATTTTTTGTTGTGTATGTGTAACTCTGTTACAAGTCTATAGGTAAAAAGAGTTGCTCTATATTTTATCATTAAATATTAAAACTTTTTCTTATTTGTTAAAGTGAAAACTTTTTTGTTCTTTTGAAACATTCGTCGTTTTTGGTTTTTTTTCGTATATAGGTCCCCTATGCGCAATGTTGATTCTTATGTCTATGTGTCTTCATCCTTATCTTTGTCTAACAAGCGACATACATATTGACAATTCGCTTGTACAAAGACTTCGCACATATATTATATTTTACAGAATTATTTTACCATTTCATGGGATAGTAAGTGTGTTTGTTTGGAGTGACCAAGTATTGTCTGTGTATGGACAAGCTAGTTCACGTGTTGGTCCAGTGAACAGGATATAAAATGTTCAGGGTATGACTGTCCCGGGTACGCTATTCTGCCTCAACATGGCACTCGGGTGGAAACGATTGCTTGAGGAAGTGATTAGGCTAAATGAATAGCAAAACAAAACTCCTGTGGGCGTGTCCAAGGGAATGCGAGAGCTTTCTCATTGCACGGTGAGCAGTTGATAGAGAGCTTCTAAGTCCCTGTCGATAATCCATGCGCGTTCCTCAAGGGACCGTAACACTAAAGGCGAGTTCTGTACGGTTTGCTTGGTACAACATAGGAAAATGGCGGATGTTCCCGGTGTGCTCGGTCTTCGGCCATGCATTCTAGTCCATGCGCCCAGAGTGCCAGATCATTATGCCTAGCCCAAACCTCCAGCTGGGTGGCAGTGTTCCATCAGTAATACAGATCATTAGGCCTAGGCCCAAACCTCCAGCGGGGTGGCAGTGTTCCATCAGTAATACAGATCATTAGGCCTAGGCCCAAACCTCCAGCGGGGTGGCAGTGTTCCATCAGTAATACAGATCATTAGGCCTAGGCCCAAACCTCCAGCGGGGTGGCAGTGTTCCATCAGTAATACAGATCATTAGGCCTAGGCCCAAACCTCAAGCTGGGTGGACAGTTGACGGCAGAGAGGATGGTTCGGATTTAGGACCATTGGTGCTATTTAAAGAATTGTCCAACATGGGCCAAAACTAATCACAAGAAACTATATTTCTTTCAGATTGAATATTGTTAAATCTTTTTTATTGGAAGAGAAGAAGTTGTTTTTTTTTTTTTTAGAAGTAAACGTTCGATGGGACATTCTTTCAGAACTATGACTTTTCTTTCAGAACTATAACATTTCTTTCAGATCTATGATTTTCTTTCAGAACTATGACTTTTCTTTCAGAACTATGACTTTTCTTTCAGAACTATGATTTTTCTTTCAGAACAATGATTTTTCTTTCAGAACTATGACTTTTCTTTCAGAACCATGACTTTTCTTTCAGAACTATTATTTTTCTTTCAGACTATGAATTTTCTTTCATAATAATTGCTTTTCTTTCAGAACAATTGCTTTTCTTTCAGAATTATGATTTTTCTTTCAGAACTATGATTTTCTTTCAGAACTATGATTTTCTTTCAGAACTATGACTTTTCTTTCAGAACTATGACTTTTCTTTCAGAACTATGACTTTTCTTTCAGAACTATGATTCTTCTTTCAGAACAATGATTTTTCTTTCAGAACTATGACTTTTCTTTCAGAACTATGACTTTTCTTTCAGAACTATGATTTTCCTTTCAGACTATGAATTTTCTTTCATAATAATTGCTTTTCTTTCAGAACAATTACTTTTCTTTCAGAACTATGACTTTTCTTTCAGAACTATTACTTATTATTGCATAAGACTGCATCTTTTTTAACATCCCACAACAAAACCACATTGTTCTACATTACGACATAATAATAATAATAAGGCTTGTCTTCGAGCTTGAAGATTAGTGAGGAATCAGTATTTCTTATGGCTGCGCAGCCCCAGCTGTGACCTACATATTTTGCCGAGACGACATAACAACACCAGAAACACAGAGAGAGAGAAAGAGAGAGAGAGAGAGAGAGAAAAGATATGTAAACAACCTCCCTCTTATCATTTCACTAGTATATTCAAATGTCAGGCCCCCCCTCCCCCAATTACCAATTTTTTTTTCTTTCCTAACGCCACTGCTGCCAGTCACCTAGAAGTTGACATGTCAGTAGATGACACATTTGTCACTCTCTCCTAATGCTAATACTCTTCTGCATTACCGCCTGGCTGGTGTCAAAGAGAGGAAGGCATGGGACACTGAGTAGCGGGAGGGGGGGGGGGGTTAAAATAAGTAGCAGGCGAAATAAGACTCAAGTAGGAGGGGGGGGGGGGACTTATTCTAAGTGACACGATCTAACACAGGGGTTCTCAACCTGTGGATCGCGACCCCCTTGGGGGTCGATTGACAATTTGCCAGGGGTCGCCTAGGACCATCGAAAATATGGATTGTTATTGTCTATGTGTGTGAGCGGGGGGGGGGGGGGTCGCGGCAGAGTGGGGTATTGTAAAAAGGGGTCGCCGAGAATAAAAGGTTGAGATCCGCTGCTCTAACAGATTTGAACTAGTTCTAAATGATAATGTGTTTTGTAAGCTTACTGCAGACGGGAAAGGAGAGTCTTGGGGTGGCTGAGAAGCAAAGCGTTTACTGCTGAGCGAAGTGACTTATTTTTTAATCTAGGAAGTCTCTAGAATCCGTTGTTTCACCCAACGGTTACCTGACATAAGCTAGAGAAACGTCAAGGCCTGCGGTCATTGTGTTGGCCACTTTACACACTTGGTTCACATGAGATCGCCACTTATTGAGAATAGCCTGAGAGGTGAGATAGATGAGGGTCAACATTAAACCCCAATTCTCCCCCTCGCGAACAGATATAAGGAACATACGTGTACAAACTGCTGAGACAGGCAACAGTAACAGACTCTAGACTTCACAATTACTTCTTTGAAAAACTGAGACGGAATTTACTTTTAAAACTAACGGACGTTCTTAACATGAATGTAGCCGCAACAATACCGGCAGTAGGCAGCCGCAGCAATACGGGCAGTAGACAGAGCCGCAACAAAATGCGAGCAGTAGGCAGCCGCAACAAAATGCGGACAGTAGGCAGCCGCAGCAATACGGGCAGTAGGCAGCCGCAACTAAATGCGAGCAGTAGGCAGCCGCAACAAAATGCGGACAGAAGGCAGCCGCAGCAATACGAGAAGTAGGTAGCGAAATGCGGGCAGTAACAATACAAGGCGGTCGCAACATTGCGGGCAGTAGGTAGTAACTTGGGTGCGGCTAAACCCGGACTATTTCGAAATTTATACACACAGAAACAAACTATTTAAAAAGTATTAAGCAACCTTGGAATTAATTAGGTCTTCAATAAAAGATATGAACATAAAAGACAATATATCCATAACTTTTTATTTAAAGGAACACGTCACACATTCGGAACATTTAGAGGAACACTTTACACATTCGGAACATTTAGAGGAACACTTTACACATTCGGAACATTTAGAGGAACACTTTACACATTCGGAACATTTAGAGGAACACTTTACACATTCGGAACATTTAGAGGAACACTTTACACATTCGAACAATAAGCGGAAAATTTTGGTTACTTTTTTTCGCGATGCATTATTTTCATGGCAAACATTACAATCCTTTCACTTAACATTCGAAACCTGAAAAACAAACAAAACTACATAGTTCACCCAATAGAAACACGAAAACTGAACTTTATTTTCTTACAGGGATTAAATACCAGTTCAATTTTCATAAAAGCACACATACGCCCTAGTTACAAACAACCCCATTTAAATAGATAATCATGGAGGACATCACGTTTTTGACCCTCAACATTCACGGACTCACAAACAAACAAAAATACGTAGTTCATTTATCCAGAAAGTACAAACCAGACTTTATTTTTTTACAAGAAACAAATTTGGGCACAGAACACAAAGCACACATATACACAACAGATATGGGCTTTAAGGAAGGGTGTTTTAGTTATGGTAGCAGATCCAGTGGGGTAGCCATCTTTCAAGTGTCAGATAGGTTTAAAATAGTACACAAATATAGTGACAACAAAGGAAGAGTAGTCATCATAAAAGTGGAAACAAGAAATGAAACAATTACACTGGCTAACATCTATGCACCAGCAAAAAAAACTGAGAAACGGGAATTTTTTGAATTCTTGAGCGGAAAATTACATGACACATATAAAGGGGATACTCTGATTCTAGGAGGGGACTTTAATTACATCACGTCCTCACTAGACAGGCAGTACACAGCAACGGCGAATCTTCCTTTACAGATGAACCCTACCATAAATAACTTTCTGAAAGACATTGAGAGCGAATTCAAAATAATTGATGCGTACAGAAGAGTAAACCCCACAGGTCAGGACACTACTTCGGTGAACAAAGCTTATCCCGTAACTTCCAGAATAGACAGAATTTATGTTCCAACGGAGTACCATATAAATAAGATAGCTCATTTGGAAGAGCCTCTGGAATACTCAGACCATAAGGCAGTAATAGTTGCAATAAGCAAGGAAAGTAAAAAAAAGAAAAGGAAAACTAGTCATTGGAAATTTAACAACTCTCTCCTAGAAATACTGCTTTTTATAGAACTAATATCAAACACACTCAATTCTTGCTTGCAAGACTTAAACAATCCAAACGCTAACCTAGCACAAATATGGACACTACTTAAAAATTCAATAAAACAACAATGTCAGGTAATATCAACACTGATACAAACACGGAGAAAACAAGAACTAGAAAAACTGAAGCACACACTAGTACACGCTGAGGATGAAATAGATAGAACACAAGCCTCTTTAAAGCTGGAAGAATTAAACAACTACATCTACAAAGGAGCTGAAGTTAGATGTAGAAACTATATTAGCCAGGAAGGTCCTAATAAACTCTTTTTGTCAATTGAACAAAATGTCCAGTCAAATAAATGCATAACAAGTGTCCTTGATATAAACGGCTCCAAAGTTGAAGACGAAGACAAAATAAAAGATGTTTTTACGAGACATTTCACAAATATCTACCAGGAAGAACCCATAAATAAGGAGGCTCAAGAATGTTTTCTAAAATACTGCAAACAGTTGAAGCAGGCTGATGTAGAATCTTTGGAGACCCCTTTTACTCTAGATGAACTCAAAACGGCATTAGACTCGACACAAAACAATAAATCCCCCGGACCGGACGGTCTGACTTTCGAGTTCTATACGGCTTTTTTTCCCCTAATAAGTCCTCTATTACTGCGACTATATAGTGACGCTATTATAACAGGACAACTTCCAGAAAAATTCAACGAAGCATATATTACACTAATAGCCAAAAAAACAACAACAGATAACAGTTCTCCAAGTGACTACAGGCCCATTTCACTACTCAATACAGACTATAAACTACTGACAAAAATGATCTTTAAGCGACTTAAACCCTTCATTCCCCAACTCGTAGGACAAGACCAATACTGCACCCACCCCGACAAGAATATTGATGGAATGACACACTTCATTCGAGATTTTATCATTTACAGCCATGAAAAAAACTCTAGCGCTTCCTTGTTATCTGTAGACCAAGAGAAAGCATTTGACAGAGTCAGCCATAACTACCTCTTTAAAGTAATAGAAAAATGTAAAATCAGCCCTTTTTTAATTAAATTTATTAAACTAATTTACACCAATGCTAACAGTAGACTAATAATCAACCATTCTCTAAGCCAACCCTTTCCAATTCAAAGATCTGTGAGACAGGGCTGTCCCTTATCCCCCTTTTTATATATCCTTTGTATAGAACCATTTCTAAAATCTATTAGGTCAGATCCTTCTATCAAAGGAACAAAAATCCCGGGACCCATCCCGGTAGCCAAAGTCAAGGCATATGCCGACGACACAACTTTTTTTCCCTCCTCTGAAAAGGATATTAATAACATAGTTAAAAAGTTTACTCTCTTTGGCCATGCCAGTGGATCAAAAATTAACATAAATAAATCCTCAATAATGGGTGTAGGGAGGTGGACATTTAAGGAAAAATATTCATTGAAACTTGTAAACAGAATCAAAATATGTGGTATAGAATACAATAGTAACCCTTTTTTGTTCTGTGAAGACTAGTGGAGAAATATTATTATTAAGGTATCCAATATAGTTAACATGTACAAGCATACAAGTTCTACCATCTTTGGTAGAGCCATTCTAATAAACAATTTAGTCATCCCAAAAATAGTCTATCTAGCCAATATTATAGAACCTCCAACAAAATACATATTTCAATTAAATAACATAATTAGAAGTTTCATCTTCAAAAATACACTTAAAAACATCAAACATACCACAATCATTCAAAACAAAGAGGATGGGGGGATCAATTTACAAGACATCAAAACTAAAATATGTGCACTCAGATTAAAATTCATAGGTCAAGTAGCTAAGAATCCAAATGATTTTCCCTTTACAATATATTATTATGGTTTGAGATTAAGCAATTTAATCCCAATACAAAACAACACTCCACACTATTTTGGTACAAACTTACATCCCTTTTATAGATCCATTTCAAGAACTCTTCCTGGCAATGAACCCTTAATACACAAGAAATATAAAGAAATATACACAACATTAAAAAAACAGTTACAAGAAAATTTAGATAGGATTAAATGGGGAAAAGATTTAAATATAACAGATTTTAAAGACACTTTTACTAATCTTCATAACAAACACATTGCAACAAAGGCTAAAGAAATATCTTACAGACTTATCTTTGGGATGACTCCATTTTCAAAAAAAAAACCTGATGTAAAACGTTGTAAAATTTGTCAATCTGTTAATGGTGATAATGAAAAGCATTTATATTTAGAATGTTCGGTATTTAGTAATGTCAGAAATACTGTAAGAGTGTTATTGGAAGGAAATTGTGAAACCTATGTGAATATTAATTTATCTATCCTCTTAAATAAGTTGCCTAAAGCCAAACACAAAATGATACAAAATTTCAATTTAATAATTGTATCAGAATACAGAAACTTAGTATGGAACAGTAGACTTAAAGCTATGTTTCAAAATGTCAATTTTAACCCTAATAATTTAGACACAATATATAGAAATATAGTTGATTTTAAAATTAAACACTATAAAGGCTAACCCCAAATGTATTTTTACTATGATCCATTGTATGTACATATGTTATATATATATATAATTTTTTTTTCTTTTTTTTTTTTCGCATGTACTGGAAGGTTACATTTGTAATCTAAATTATCAATTTACAAAGTCTGTTTAAACAATGAAGAAAACAAGTTTGAATGTATGGGTGTGGATGTTTTATATTTAAAATATGCATGTGTATGTATCTAATACACCAATTATTCGCTTTAAAAATTATAACTTCTAAAAATTACCTGTAAACTATTTATTTATTTTCTTTCAACAAGAGAGACAATTAGGACTGGAAGATGCAAGGTGAAACTTCTTTTGATTACACCCCTTTGACCAGATCAACAAAATTTCAAGACAACCCAAACGGGACCGGATTTCATGAAAATGAACCAAATGGACAACTAAATTGTTTCAAAAACAAAGCAGAAACGGAAAAAGAGGGGAAAAAAAAAAGAACACTTTTACAATAAATAATAATAATAAAAAAAAATAAAGATAATCTAAAAATGAGTTATATTCCAAAATGAAATAACTTTTAAGCTCTACGTGCACATACTTACTTTGAGCTCTGTACTTTTATAGAAACCAAATTACTATTAGAATTTGCGAAATACAACAATCTCTTACTGGCTAACACACTAGGATGCAACAAAACATCGCGTATAACCACATGGCACAGTCCGAACTGAGAATACCACAACCAGATCGACTATATCAGCGGTTCTCAACCTTTTATGCTCGACGACCCCTTTTTACAATCCCTAACTCTTCCGCGACCCCCGCACACACACACACACACACATACAGCAATAGAAGAAAAGACAATAACAATCCTTATTTTCGATGGTCTTAGGCGACCCCTGGCAAATCGTAAATCGACCCCCAAGGGGTCTAGATTTTCTTTCTTTTGTTTTTAAGTTATAATTAGCCACAACTGAATTAATTGAGACCACTTAATTATGCCAGTCACTCCCCCATTACTACTATCAACCAATAGAAATTAAGCAAGGAAGGTGATTCAAATTTATGCCAAGTCAACCTGTTAGATGAAACAAGAGAATCACCTAACAACACCAGTATGGGAATTTTGTGGAACGCAGCTGAGAAGCATCGAAACCTCCCAGATACCCTGTGATGTACTTGTTCAGGCTGTCTTGAGGTCAACTCTAGATGACTGTTGAATTTCAACCAATTACTCTGCAAACGTTTTGAGTTTGATTGTCCGGGTGTATTCAGTGGAGTTGATCAACAATACAGACTAAACACGACGATGGATGTAACGAGTAAAGAGATGTGGTCAACACTGAGGAACAATTTATCATAAATTTATTCTAAGAAAAGGCCACAGTAAAAGTCTCTGTCAAAAAAAACACGTCTTTACCCAAAGAATTCTATCGCTAACAGATTTTCCGGTCTCTAACACAAAATATCTTAAACGTCACTAGTCCCATTCAATATACGTCTTGTATGGTGCGCCGCTAAATAACTAAATTAAAAACAAGGTGTCTAACAATTTGCAGGTAATAATGTTTTGAGGTGCTAGTTATAACGAGTATTTTTCTTTATCAGATCATATGATCATTTTTCCCATTGCTATTAGAGCAAGAAACGGGTTGCCTGAATCAGCCATGGAAGTGAACTACTTAGCAGAGTTTATGTTTTTAATTTACATACAAGATGTTGTTACCGGTCGTTGACTCGTAGCCCCAAACTACTGGGAGACAATTAAACCTTTGTAGGCGTAATATATCTTAACTAATACAACTTCAAATAACTTGAATAACTTCCTTTTGTGTATGAGGCTAGATGTAACTTTATTTATAATATAGACATAATCAATTTGTGAAAAATGAAATAAATGTATTAAACTTTAGTAATAATATTTTTTTTACAAGTTACATTTACTTACTTTTTCTGTATTCAGATCTCTTTCGACCTAAAAAGTAAACGTTTTACGTGGGTATTAATTCAAAAAAAATATACAACTGTCTGTTTAACATTACAGTTCTGCTTACTACGCAGTGTATATTGATTGCTAGATCCTTTTGACCTATTCTTTTTTATCCATTAAGTCAAAAAAAATTCTTGTATAGCTGATCTGTTTTGTGTTATTTGGGAAGAGTCATGGAAAGTTTCAGTGTCAGAAAGACAGTTGTTAGCTCTCCTACTCTGTTAAGCCCTGGACACTACACTTAATAAACAACACCAACACTCTAGTATCAGATTCATGAGTGAATTTATTTACTCATTTTGTCAACACACATGACACATAACATTCCAACATTCCCTCCCTTAGTCAAGGGGAATCATTCAAGCTACTCCTAGAAACAATGTCAACACACCTGACACATAACATTCCAACATTCACTCCCTTAGTCAAGGGGAATCATTCAAGCTACTCCTATAAACAATGTCAACACACCTGACACATAACATTCCAACATTCACTCCCTTAGTCAAGGGGAATCATTCAAGCTACTCCTATAAACAATGTCAACATTCATTACAATTTCTCTTTTCTTTGTCTCACTCATTCTTACTTTCAACTATCAAGGCAAAAATCCAGAATCAGAAAGAAATGTAGGAAAATCAACCGAGAAATACAAGTACATATTATATTAACAAGTATTTTATACGTGACAATAGTAGAATGTCAAATAACTCACAAATCAAACAAAGTAAAAAATCTTTTTTATTCACGTTTTTTTTTTAAACCTACTATTAGAACTACAAGACAAATATGGTGAATAGCAAAATGAAATTGTAGGCAAATTCACATAACTAGGAAAGATGATATATTCAAACAAAAAATATGGCAGGGTCATAGGTATATTTACATCACTAGAAATAGAAATATGGTGAATAAAGAAAAAAAATGAAATAAGAGTGCTGTTAACATATACTCACCCGAGAGTCTTCCTTCTTGCAGTATGGTCAGAAGTAGAAGTCCCGATGCGCCTCGTTTGGTCATCACATTAGCTAGTTGCGCTCTCCCAGGACACCAGCGAATTTCAATTCTTTGAGTCCTTTGCATCTCATTGATGGAAGCAATGTCAATACGTAGCCTTTTGTCTTCCACTAGCTTGGTGGTCTGCAGCGCTTCAATGACACTTTTGTTGTCAATGAAACTGTGATAGGCAACGACTGTTACCACAGAGTTCTTCTATTACAGTTCTGTAAAAGATGGCAGACTCAAGGCCTTCTTGCAAGCCTAATGCCTCAGCAGCTTTGGTAGATCTCACTACCCTTTTGATCTTCGAGGCTCGCCAAAAAATTGGACAGCAATGCCCGTCTTTGTCTTTAATCCATACAATATGAGCACTTGTACTTCCTGTACCACCACTTAGATTACCCAAGGCGGCATCGCAGAACAGAAGCAGCTCCCAGTCGTCTTCGGGTTTTCGATTTAGACCTCTATACAATTGTATGGGTCTTAAGTCTTTTAGCTTTCCATAAAGATCTGTCATTAGCAATGTCTGAAGTCTCCTCCCACCTGGTGTCCACTGTTCTGACGTCTGAAGGTGTGTCGCCAAGTAATACGAGGATGTCCCTGTTTGCGCTTTCCTCGAATTGGCTTCCATGTTATCGCAACTCTTGGTGTGCGTAGTTCATTTTGACGTAGAACATGTCCCGCAAACCTCATGCGACGCTCTGTCACAATCTCACAAAGTGTTCGACTCCCATTGGATTTCCTTGACCCAAAGTAACGATACGCATAATGTTAGACTTCATCTATTGGTACGCCCCTGCGCACTATTCAACACGGGCCGAAGACATGGCCCCACCAATTGATACCCACGCTGACCTGCTAACTTTTGTAACAAAAATGCAAACAAAATCTCTATGGCCATATTACAAGGTCTCAAAAGAGCTCTCAAAAACCTTCCTACAGGGAACAATACTAGAAAAAAGAAGAAGAGGAAGAAAGAGAAAGCAATGGGAAGACAACGTAAAAAATGGACAGGCCTGGCATTGAAGGAGGTTCTATCCAAGATCCAATCCAAAAGACAGAGAGGTTGAAGAACGACCGTCACCAAATCTTGCGTGGTGCCCCAACGGTCTTAGGGATAGGTGAAGTGATTAATTAATTTATAAATTTGCTTTAAATATCATTCTAAAAGTGTTCGCAAAGAGCAGTTTCTTCTCCACTTCCTGATCTTTCACGTCTGGCTCAAATCTTGGGTCTACGGAACTGTTTTAATGAACAGAAGAAGGGGTGAAGGCGATTAACTGGCGCCTAAACCACTAAGCTTTGGGTAGAAGGGACTCATTAGCCTTCGCTTGCAACCCACCTAGCAGAAGGAAAACTGAATTCAAACCTCAGCTGCCTTGCAGATATACTAAACACGTCGACCCTTATGCAGTTTGCAGCACACAGTGCTAAACCCTGTCAGAGCCTGCGACCTCGCTGATCCCAAACTGTATATGCTTTTAATGTGAACTTCAGAGCTCGAAAGTTGTTCAACTTTATCTTTTTAATCTTTTTATCATGGTGGCATCGTCTCAAATTACCCGACAGCGTAATTATTTAGTCACCTAGGCAACCGCTTGTTTGACAAGGAAGGAATGCATCCCCATTTTCAATAAATTTTAATTTTTTGTTTTGTTTTAAATGTAGACAAAATTAAGCTATTTAAATCTGTTTTGAAATTAAATACACCAATTTTTCATTTGATTGCCTGGAAAATTTAAAGGATTAACCAAAGTACAAATCATATATTCAGAAATGAAATAATTACATTAATGGGATGTGAAAATTAAAGTTACGACCTGCTTAAATGTAATCCATTATCGTAGACCCTAGTGGACATCTCAAACACACCTAATTTATTTTTTCACTTTCGTAGACCCCTGGGGGTCTATACAGACCTCTTTGGGAATCACTGCACTACATAAATCCTTTCAAAAAAGGTACCCACTTTGACCAGTTCATTAATGTGTATACTACAATGGAAAAAAAAATGTTCAGTATTCAGACTAGATGGCACACACAAACATGTTCTAGTTGTGGTGTCCCCTTAGATGTTTCTCTGACATTCAGTCTCGGAACTTGTTGAAACTTTCATGATGCATTGTCCCTAGCAAAACATGAATCAAGAAATCAAAATGAACCAATTAGTCAAACAATTATTGGCGACTCAATAGAATAGTTGATAGAAAAAGGGAAATAACTTCTTCATTGTGAGAGACAGATACAGAGACAGAGATAGAGAGAGATAGAGAGAGAGAGAGAGAAAGAGACACACAGAGAGAGAGACAGAAAGAGAGAGATAGAGAGAGAGGCAGAGACAGAGAGATACAGACAGAGAGAGAGACACAGACAGAGAGAGATACAGACAGAGAGAGAGACAGACAAAGACAGAGAGAGAGATAGAGAGAGACAGAGAGAGAGACAGACAGAGAGACAGACAGAGACAGAGAGTGTACAAGAAATGATCTTACAAGCCACGGTCTGAGACATTAAGTTTGGCTATAAGCTCACTTGCATTTGTAACAATCCAGTCAAGAGTATGGCCTTTGACGTGTGTCGGAACATTTATTAGTTGGTCTAAGTTGCGATCCTTTAGCGCATTTTTCAGCGACATCGCGTATGTCTCATTTTCACTGTCAAAATGCAAGTTCACATCGCCTATGACAAATAGATCTTTTGTTGCTATGTGACTGTCAAGGAGGTCTTGAACTTCTTTGATGAAAACTTTTGTTGTCAATTTATTTCTCTTGCTTGGTGGTGGGCGGTACAGGAAAATAAAAGTCAGTGTTCTACTGTGGTGGGAAAGGCGAAACTCGCACATCTCAAAGGTGGTGTGCGTTGAGCTGTCAGGTCTTATTGTTACATACTTGGCTAGACTATCTCTGTACAGTATTTCTAGACCCCCTCCGCGGCCTGTTTTTCGAGGGAGACTCTTTAAAATAAAGCCTGGTGGCGTTAACTCAGTGGTTCTTGGCTCATCACCAACTTCTTTAAACCATGTCTCACTAAGGAAAACGATGTTGTAGCTATCATCAGTGATGGTGTCTGCAAGCTCTAGAGCTTTGTTACTGCATGACTGGGCGTTTAGGGGCATTATTTTAAGCAAACTGGAGGATGTAGTCACCAGAGGCGTAGCACGTTTTGAAGACACCGGAGGAGTAATATCACGAATTATAGGTTTTTGATGGGGAAATCTGACCTCTGTCGTGTGAGGAGCAATAGGGTAGGGGTGGTTAATAAAACAGTTTAGTAGGGAACTGCTGAACTTTGTCGTAGAAGAAATGACAGGGGTAGGGGTGGGGTTAACAACACAGTTAAGAGTCCTGGAAATTGTGTGACATTTATCTGTTGAGTTGAATTGCGATGGGTTATGCCATAGGCGAATAAGACGCCCAGCCCTAGACACACGAACTGTCGGCAGTTTACGCCCGATGCCAAGTCGACGAATATTTCGGAAGACCTCGCTATCTAGTCGTGATTTGAGTAACACACATGTGCGTCCTATGCGACATAGTAGATTAGCGTCCATGACTCCAGTACGGCGATTTGACACACTAGGACTGATGACACACAGGTTTGCACTGCGACACTAACACATCAATCCCTCGGGCTATGAGTATCCCTCTGTCAATGTTTATATAGATGCTTGTTAAACTAAAGGATAGTAAATAGATAGATAGAAATGGAGAAAGAAAATAGACAGAGAGATTAAAAAAAGAGAGAAATACATAGATGTATGATGTGTTTTGTTCTTTTATTATTTTTTCCAAAAGGTGGTACATGAAAAGGGAGGCTACTAGGATCAATCTATAGAAATGGTTAATTCGTGGATTATTTACCCTGTCGGTTTACAGTGTTATTGTTTGAAGATCAACGTGTACAAGAGAGTCTACTCCCCTTATCTAACAAGGGAAATGTCAAATATCTCAATTTTAGAATACCTTTGTTTTAAATCACTTCTTACTTTATGAAGCTGATCTTTTAATAGATGTCTAGATGGCACACTGTTCAGTAACTGTTAATAATTATTGTTTTAATTTACAAAATAATAAAATTTCTCTGAAATTTTAATAAATGATGTCACGCATTTTTAATTTTGTTCTTTTTGTAGAATAAAAAAATAAAAAACAAAGAAGTAGACAGTACGAGGATCGAACCCACGCGCTATAGCATGGCGCTATAATAACTTAGTTGACCATCCATACTCACGCGCTATAGCATGGCGCTATAATAACTTAGTTAACCAGCCATACCCACGAGCTATAGCATGGCGCTATAATAACTTAGTTAACCAGCCCTACCCACGAGCTATAGCATGGTGCTATAATAACTTAGTTAACCAGCCATACCCACGCGCTATAGCATGGCGCTATAACTTAGTTAACCAGCCATACCCACGCGCTATAGCATGGCGCTATAATAACTTAGTTAACCAGCCATACTCACGCGCTATAGCATGGCGCTATAATAACTTAGTTAACCAGCCATACCCACGCGCTATAGCATGGCGCTATAATAACTTAGTTGACCAGCCCTACCCACGAGCTATAACATGGCGCTATAATAACTTAGTTAACCAGCGATATTATTAAAAAAAAGGTAAAGTTACTCTTTCAGAGCATGCGGTCTGTAGGGCAGATGATGTTTAGGTCATCTGTTTCTTTGGCTAACGAATACATGAGAGTCACGTGGCCTCCTCAACGACCAACCGCCTTTACCCCACCCCCTTTCAAGTAAATCACTAGAGTTGTGTGGACTCTGACTGCAGAACTAGAGAGGAGGATCCTAACACACACACACTCATAACAACACGGCAACCATTAGTTGATTGTCATCTTCATATTAGACATGGCTGCCAGGTTGTGCGGTATGCGCACTGGACAGTCATACAGTTGACTCGATGCCCCCGGGTTCAAATCCTGCCAGCGGCCATACCGCGTCGTGCTTTTGGAAGTTTGGACTAGGAAGTAGATGTCCTTCAATTCCACTCTGAAGGAACATCCGAAACATTGAAAACATTTCACTAACAAAACATTTGTGGACAACAAAAAATTAAATAAGACTAAACGTCCTCCTATCCACCAAGACTTAAGTTTGAAACTGCTCTCTTGGGCAACAGCGACTTAAAATAGAAATAAAATTAGAACCTCACCACCCAAATCAGTTAGATTGCAAGATTAAAAAAAAATCTGCAGTTTGAACAGTGGCGTATCTAGGGTAAAAGGGAGGAGAATTTGAAAATCCCTCCACCCCCCCCCCCCCCTTGAGAGGGGGCCCCCAAAAGAGTGCTTTTTACATTAAAAATTAAATATTACGCAAAATGCAGTGTACTCAAGAGGTCAAGCTTCCAGGCCCCAAAACGATGGAAATTTCCTAGCTACGCCCCTGAGTTTGACAAGATTCATTAAGTTTTGAGCCTTTACCTTTGTCTATTGGAATAATTGAACAATGGCTACAAAGGCAGTCATTACACATAATAACAGTATACAAATAACATACACAAAACAATCAAATGAAGACACAAGAGAAGTAATATGGATGTAACTGGTACATTACATTAGAAATAATAATAATAATAATAAACAACGGGCTATCTGGCTTGATATATTGAGATCTCTAGATCGAGTTGGGACTGTTTCATGGTTTTACTTTGAGATTTGGGGCACCACACAAGATCTGTTAACTGTCTTTCTCTATTTCTCTCTGTTTGGAACACACGGAAGACACAATGACAATTCTGCCGATCACGTTTCACTGCACATTCAACAAAGTAGGTCAGAAAACAACAAACTTGTTAAGACCTTTGACCAGTTGCAGTGAAAACAAATGTACCGACCAGCAAAACAGAATATTACAAAGAATATTCAAAGAATTAAGGTCAAGTTCAGTTTTTGAAAAGTTTTCGTTTTTTAAGTTTATAAAAAGGACAGAGCAAGATATTTGGGTTTAATGTTTAGTGCTAGTTATTGTACTTTAAGTCCCTACTGTATTATCTCTTCATTGCATTAATACTTAAGTCTACTTATCACATTCGAGGCTCTATGTGATAAGCGTCACAAAAAGGCTTCATTTCTCTACTTATAATGTGAGCAACAGTGTAGCTAGCTTTATCACCGACTCATTTTCTTGTCCCTTTTAAGAGAATATTCCCAACAATCCTCTAATCTCTGGCGTAGTTTAAAAATCTTTTAATGGCGGCTCGAATCAAGAATGCCGTCATATTTCTTTTAAGATGCCGTTTTTATATTGTTTCTTTTTAAAACAGTCACACTTTCTTTAGAAGTCAAATATACTGCTTTATTATCATGTTCCACAGAAAAAAAAAAGACCCGTCCATGTTTCCTGGTAGATTCTACATTTAGAGTCCCATTCAATGAACGTACAAATGTTTCATGGTGTTAAAAATTTGTCAGAGAAAAATTGACACCTCAACGTTTGTAAAGTTACACTAACTTATCACATTCACCTATCCCGCAGTCTTTTGAACCACTGGGGCACCACATGTTATCTGTTGACCGTCTTTATCCATTCCTTCTTATCTTTGCCTAGTGTGAAATCTCTTGCTGTGAATGAGTCGTCCGCTCCCATGACTAGTTATTACAGTTTCTATCTCTGTGTTTATCATTAAGATTTATTTCATCGAGTTTTATTATATTTCTTTGGACTGAATTTGAGACGATTACATTTTAATCAACTTAGAATTGAGTATCAGTGTATCATCAAACACTCTCGGCAAAGGTGTAAAAAAAATCTACTATTTAAACGCTTCTTCTTCCCTAGTGCTATTAAAGCATGGATTGGGTTGCTTAAGTCAGCCAGGAAAACGTAGCATAATTTAAGTCATCGGTTAACATGCATGAATAGATGCATGACGCTTAGGACGTAATCATCTTTTTTTTTTTTAAGTAACGTCCGTTTTTAATAAGATAAGAAAAACGTTTACAGTAGACGACCACGTATAAGAGGCGCCCCACGGAAACGCTTCAAAGACTAGCTTAGGCGTCAACTTTCCTTGGCTGACATAGAAGACAGCACCTGGCTGCATGCGGCGTCGGAACGAGACAGCTGGATATCACTCACATAGGCCGCGGGATACTCATTTGAGACCAAAACAAAATCTGCTGCCGAGAACAAAAGCAGACGACGAAAAGAAAATCTAAATCGACCACCTGCGGACAATGGCTGTGCATGCCCTGGTTGTGGCAAAATATGTAGGTCACAGCTGGGGCTGCGCAGCCACGGGAAACACTGATAATCTTAGGACTCGAAGACAAGATTTATTATAAAAGTAGACGAGGTTTGTTGTAATTAACAATAAGAAGAAACATTAAGTGAAAGAAGCACACTTAGGGTAGTATTTATTCAACGCTAGGAAGAAATGTGCTGAAAGTGTTGGGTAGGCACGACTCAAGTAGGCAAGTGTAACAACTGATGATGTCCATGCTTTGTCTGAGAAAAACATGCTTTGTTAAGACTAAGACTGCTTTATTGATCAATGTAGAAATGTGTTGTGATTACAACATATAAAGACAACACAACAGAAACATACACATAAATAGAACAAACACAACATAAAGAGTTCATTGTCTTGTAAAATGTTTAATACGTCTCGGATGTTCCTTCAGAGTTGAGGATAATTACTTCCTAGTCCAAACTTCCCGCAGGATAACGGGGGATAGGTGCGGGCAGGGTTTAAACCCTAGACCATCCATAAATCTGAAGGACAGTCCAGCGCGCAAACCGCAATATTAGGCAGCCATTACACACATGTATCTTTGTCCTTTTCATGTTTCGATGGCTGGGATTCATATAGTCTGACCGAATAAGGTAGGAAGGAGTTTTGTACTGTTCTGGTCTTGTCTTGATTGACAGAAGTCGCCCACTTCGCGACCACTTGACATAGTTTTGATGGAGCGTGTGGCTTTTGTCTTCCAAGATTTTTCCGATTTTCTTTAAGGTATTTCTGTTCATAAAGTTAATTCAATTATGGTAATGTTGTGCGTGTGCTTTTGGATGCTCTTTTTATAATGATTTCTAGGCAATATCACTACCATAAACTGTTACCTCTGCATAGAAGTGTTGACCTTTTTTCTTTTACGTGAACAAATAACGACAAATATTTGTTTTTAAATTGTAGTACTTTAAGCAACCAAACAAAAAAAAGATCATGGCTTGAATATTTCTGGTCCATTGGTGAATTTGATGGGGGCCGCCACTGAATTTTTGTAATAACTCAAACTCTCTTTGTAATCTTTTAAAATAAAACTTTTTTTTTCAAGTATAATTCATAAGTTTTTTTCGTATATTGTGTCCATCTAGTCGTACTATTTAATCAGAGACTTAACCTCTTCAAAGTCATTGGAGTTCATGTTATAGATCTAGTACCTACTCTAAACCATTTGTACTTGTTTTACAAATACATAATTTGGGAATCGATGTCACTGCCAAAGAAAGGGAGACAAATCCTATGACTATGGTGTCACAAGAAAATGAATGCAAACAACGTGTTATTTCCCTTTTGAGCTGTAGTAATAGACAATTAAAAATGTCTGAACTATATTCTTAATCATTGTTTGCGTTCATTCAACTGAGGTTTGATTAAAGATAAATTAATGTGTACAAGGTGGATTGGGTGCAGCGAATCGATGGAGCTAGCTTGTGGCATGTCATGGCGTCATGTTATGCATGCACCTTTTTGGTCAACAGCTAATGCTAGAGTGCACTGATGCACAATCTTCGGCCTGTGGGACATATTCAGCCCGTAACGCTGTGCTATACAGCTCAAGGAGATTTCAGACCATAGTTATAAAGATGCAATTTCTCGGTGCTATGAATTCAATTATTTATTTTCTTTTTAATAAGGGTCCGTGACTTAAATAATATATAACACTGTCGATCATAGTTATCGAGAGGTTGTACGCACATAGTTCATGATCATTTGCACTGTTCTGTAATTTTATAATCATTGTAAATATACACCTTACAAATTGTCTGATCGAGATGCTTTTTTTTAAATTCATCACATGGAATGTAGATCAAGAATATTTTTTTTTTTTTTTTTAAAGGAAACCTCAGAATTTGCGCTATTCAATTTTAGCTTTATCATCATAGGAATCCTTGGGCCTTAGGCCTCTTTTCTTTTCTTTGCCTTTTTTTTGGGCTTAATGTGCCTCTTGTATGGGCCATCTTGCCTCTTTTGTGGGCTTTTTTTTTTTTTTTTTTTTTTTCAAATATGTTTTTATTTGTAAGTTCTCATAATTCACAAGTATTAAATCATAAACAATTGAAAATTGATTAACCTAAAAATACAACAATAGTAACAGAAACATTATTTAATATCAAAGACATACTACCTAACCATCCTAGCCATTGAATCCACTAAAGACAGAACAATGATTGAAGTATCCTCTACCCCAGAACAATCAACACAATATCAAATATCCCTGACCCCCATTTCTGGAAAACTACCTGAGCATTGTACAAGTATATGAAAATCAAACTAGATATTTCTCTATCCTAAAATCCATTATTTTTCTAAATGTCAATTCTAAGTGATTAGGATGAAAAACCTTATTATTATGTAGAATTTTGTCTACATATTAGAAGGATTCTGCAGTGCTCTCGTGTTAAAAAAATGAATTACTCTACTAAATTGTTCTAAGTGCAAAGATCTTTATCGCGGTTTATGTCATTTTGCATAATTTTTATTTTTACGTCTTAAATATTGCAAGAATGAAGTCGAAGACACTTGGAACTCTCTGGCACACGGAATTTCGCCTCAATGGCTCCTTCTGCGTGTCTGAAAAAAAACTGTTCAGTCTGGGAAAGATCCATTTTTTAAAAAACCCTTCTTCTTCTTATAAAAGTAATGTTCCCCTTTCAGACCTAGCGATCTATAGGGCAGAGGATGCAAAGTTCATCTGTTTCTGTGGCCCACGGTTAACGAGTGTGTCATGTAGACAGCACAACGACCAACCACCTTTACTTTTTACGACTGTTGTCAGGTACCGAATAGAGCTGGGTAGTCTCAGAGTCGGCCAACGATCCTAAAATTAAAAAATCTCAGTCTTCACTAGGATTCGAACATTGGACCCCCAGTTCAGAAGCCAAGCGGTTGAAAATTAGATAAGATTTAAATTTATTTTTATATGCAAATTTTTAAAAGCAAATTAATAAAAATCTATTCAAGTGTGAGGTCATTTTTAAAACGAGAATTTAGCACATTTATGCAGCATACAAATACTCTAAATTATTACAACGTGATTATTATAATTTACTAATATGATTCTGGTAACGAGTAGCACTACTTAATACCGATTCGCTATAATCAGCAATTATGAATTCAGGTTTTGTGCAAGGGGTCAACAAAAAAAAATACTGTCATTAGTTTTAAACGTTCCTGATAAAGCATAGATCAGTGATCCCTAACCCAATCGGGGGGCCATTTTTATTTTTGACATTCATTTCGCGGACCATATCAACGAAAAGATACTTAAAGTAAGTGTACTTCTGAGCAACATTGTAGCTGCCTTTCCACCGACTCATGTTCTTGATGTCTCATACATCCTCCAATCTCTAGGCGTAGTTAAACATATTTTTTTTATTTGCGATTTAAACCTAGAATACCGTCTTATTAGTTTCATGATGCCATTTATATGTTGTTTTATTAAGCAGCCAAAATTTTTTTATAAAACAAACATATTGGCTTTTTATCATGATCCACAAAAACTTAAAGATCCACTTTTCCTGGTAGATTCTACATTTAGAGCTCGCACAAATGTTAAAGGTCATGGTACCAATCCATCAGAGACGAAGTGTGGGCCCTAACGTAGGTAAAGAAACATTTTTTACTTCTTTTTGTAACAGGGGAGTTTTTCTACACTTTGTCGACGTTTCGGCGGGCCTGATGAAAACACGCCGCGGGCCGGATCTGACCCGTGGGCCGTATTTTGGGCTTGATGGCTTAGATAGTTAATTATTATGTACAATTATTGAACGAATATTTAGAGCGCAGAATTAAATGGCACATGATATCGTGTATGGTGAAAAGTTATAACGATAAAATGCCATGGCAACTTTGTGTCACTATGTTTATTTCCTCGCTTAATCACATAAAAAAAAAGAAAAGAGGCAAGAGTCTTATGATTCCTGGGCTGTAAATAGCTCAACAACTCATGTTAAAACTAGATTAGATAATATAAAAAGAAAAAAAAACTATACAACTAAAATTATCCCAAAGAATATACACAAGGGCAGACAATTGAAAGTCAAAAAGTTGTAAGGATTTAAAAACAAATAAAATGTATCAAAAGACTAAAATCGTGTGAGTGGAATATAAGGCGAAAGGTTCCCCCTGGAGTCCGCCTATAATTCAGAAATGGTAAGTAAAGCATGACACATGGTAGGCTTCCAAATTCTCTGCCTATATCCTATAGTTTTATAATTATCTTGTGTGATGCGCCAACGGTCCAACAGACTAAGGAATAGGCGAATAGGTTTTGTAATACATAAAAGTAACCAATCTTGGAAACCACTGCCCAGGAACTATAACCAGTAAGCTTTTGAGAAGGAGGGACGTTCTACCTACTTAGCAGAAGTAAAACTGAATTTAAACCTCTGCTGCACAGGAGCTATAACCTAATGAAAACTATAATAGAGTGCAAGTGAAAATAAAACGTCAAGGCTAACATGCTATAGAATGTTAAGTTGCAAGCCTCTAATAAAGCACACATGGTCTCACATTAACTAGACTATTCTAGTTTATTACAATAATAGCTTATCCTTATTTACTTTATTTCAGTGGAAGCACTATATGTTAAGTGGCATCCTAGCAGAAGTTAATTGATTTGAAGGTGTAAAAAAAAAATGGCTAAAATTCTTGATAAGCTTAGGCTAGTATACTATAACTGTACTTAAGTCACCAGTGGAAGCACTACTTGTTCAGTTGTTAATTTGATTTTGATTGATCTGAAGGTGCAAAACATGGATAGAATTTGGCAGCCCAGAATCCAGGGGGGGGGGGTGCAATTGAACCCCTTGGAACCCCCCCCCCCCCCCCCCCCCGCGGACGACCATGGTAGTTTAACATCACAATGTCCACTCCAAAAAAAAAAAAATTTAACTAAATTTCCGTCACGAAATTTCCACTCCCTGCCTTCGAGGAATTTTATTTCGAGGATAGTGGTTCAAGGTTTAAACTCTCGCCCGTGTGTTTAACATTTGGTTGATTTCTAGTTTCAGAGCAGGCAGAAAATCATCTACACTAGTTACAGCTTTTTTTTATAATGTGGTCTTGGTAGTTTAAAATTAGACAAGGGGAAATAATTAGTATTTTATATTTTAAAAAATATTCAAAATATGTTAAATGTTAAATATGTTAACCTGTTAAATAACTAAAAAAAGAAATAATGAGTTGTTAATATTTTTTTTTTGTTTTTGAACCCTGCAAATGTAATAATTAAAAAACAATTTTAAAAAGGTACGATAGGGATTAAAATTGTAATTAAACTAATTAATATGAAATCTTTTCAAACTTTATTTACAATTTAAATAAACCCATATAGATAGCACATAGAGATAACAACATGGTGTGCGCTATCATTGCACACGTCACCGTAAAATTATAAACAAAATTTAAGGAACCCATAACATATCCAGTTAAATAGTTAAAGATCAATGGCACGTTTTGTTAATTCTTCTCTAAAAATAATTGTTTTCAGACCTTACGGGCCTCCACCTATGGAAGACCATTTGCGAATGCCTAGTTAGCGATATGCCCAAGGCCAACCCTTTTGGCATATAGGCATATCCAATCCCACCAATATTCCCTGCTATCTGTATTCTCTACGTTGCGGGACACCAAACACGCCTACTATCCAACCCGCTATGAAAAAGTTATGGAAAGATAACTTTTATTTCTGCAAGTCGGACTAGAGTTACCCCACGTAACTTTCGCGGTAACAGAGAGCGCAGTTCAGACAAAAAAAGGGGGGGGGGAGAAGAACAAGTCTCTACGTCGCCCAACCATGTGGGACACCACGCACGTACGCCGACTCTCTTACCCTCCTCATGCCCCCCACTGCCCGCACCTGCGCCTTCCTCTTTCTCCAGGCCTGCGCCCATAATCGTTTGCCTAAACCCATTCCATTTGGAAAACTGTGTCTTTCAGGAAGTGTTCACCCATCACTAAATAGCGGCTTGTGCTACTCCGTTTGTCATTATTGTGTCATCAGCTCGTCTGAAAGTTTAGATACAGCACAGATCTCACAATACCATCAGAACAATTTTTTTTTTTTTTGCAAATCTTATATCAATTCACTCAGTCTGTATAATCTGTTTAAAAGTGTATACACGCTATTTCTCCCACACCCAGGATCAATTATTCATCCATATAGACATGAATCATTTTACAAAAAAAATTAACAATGAGTAAATTACTTACTTGTAATTTATTATTTTTGCTTGATACCAACAAGGGAAATTAATCTTTCAGTATTCACAGATACGCATCGTAGGGTTACGTCCCTTTAGTAGGCCTAATTAAATACGTTATTTACCCCACGCACATTCTAAATACTCAAGTGCTTAATTTTTAGATTCGGAGCCAACACTCTACAAGACTATACACACATTTATAGAAATTATAATCGAACGTCTCAACGTCTTATAAGTTTAAGACGTTTCGTCTTAAATGAGCACTAGCCGGATATGACCCGCGGCCTGCGGGCCTTAGTTTGGGTATTACTAATCTACTCGACTGAATATAGATATATGTCTATCTTAGAAAATGTTAAGTTCCCATTTTTTTTGGTATAATTTTGCCCTAGCAATGGAAGTAGAGTGATCAAATCAGCCAACATATTTATATCCAATAAAAATAAAGGTCAAAACCCGGTTTACCCGATTTGTTAAAAAGTTTCGCTCTTTTGATAGAAATACAATTAGGTACTTTTTGTCTACTTTTAGGGCACTCCGGTTGTGAGGGAAGGACATTAAATATGCACTACTGTCTCGACATGCTCTAAGGAACATTTATGCCAAGTTTTATCAAGATTGGTCAAAGGTTTTGATTTTTATTCGGGACACACATAAATACATACGTAATACATAAATGAAACATACATAAATACATACACACATACACACTTACATACATACATACATATATACATACATACATACATACATACATACATACATACATACATACATACACACATACATACATACATACACACATACATACATACATACATACATACATACATACATACATAAATACATAAATACATACATACATAAATACATACATACATACATACATACATACATACATACATACACACAAACATACATACACACATACATACATACATACATACACGCATACATACATACACACATACATACATACACACATACATACATACATACATACATACATACACACATACATACATACACACATACATACACACACACATACACACATGCATACATACACACATACACATATACATACATACATACACACATACATACATACATACACACATACACACATACATACATACATACTGGGTTTGGCTGTCACGTCCTGGGGTATCATTTTTAGCTGGCTTCAGTTACTAAATGAATCATCGTACTGGAGCTTTCTGAGCTTTACCTTTTAGTATTCCTCTGAATTTCTCTTGTACACCAGACAACCTAACAACACTGACCACAAAAAACAGAATGGTCATCCTTGATAATGAGTTGATATTGCGTCCCTTATAGTTTGATTAGAGTAACACCATTAGTAAAATCACTAAACTTAGTGACACTTCAGGACAGAAGAATAAAACGTAAAGTATCTATAATATATAAAACACTAAACCAGAACTTACAAATAGAAAAAAAAAAGCCTGAAATAAATACTTAGAAAGACACAAGGATATAGGCACATTTCTTATTCCGTACGCTAAAACAAATTTGTACAAGTGCTCCTTCTTTCCTTGTGCCATTAAAGAATAGAATGGGTTACCTGAATCAGCCAGGAAAACCAATGACTTGGCAGAGTTTAAGTCATTGATTAACATGCATGACTAGATTGACACTTGAAGTGCGTAGAATATAATTATCTTCTTTTTTTTAAAGTTAACTTCTGTAATATACAAGATAATACTATTGCCCATTGTAGCCGTTGAACTATAAGCATTCATGGGCATATATTTGGGATATTTCGTAGCACGCTTCCCGGGCAAGCGATTAACTCTCGTTTTTTTAAATAAATGATTAATCCCTGACAAACTCATTTCCATAATGGGCATAAAGGTTTTTAATTATTGCTTTTGTTTTAATAAGTTCTTAAATTAATCACAACTATTCTTAAATAGGCCTACTGAGTAGATTTCAATTGATATAAGGGGTTGGGGTTAGGGTTGATGTGACCAAGTAGTAAAGCGCTTGATTTCTGAACCAAGGGTTATCGGGTTCGAACCTCAATGAAAATGATTTACAATTACCATATGTGATACTTAAAGTAGATGGGTAAAGTAAAGGCAGTTGGTCGTTGATAATTTATCCTATAGGTCGCAGGGTCTGAAAAGATTGCAACATATCGACATTACATTTAAATACGTAAAATTAATCTAGAAATCTTACGAAATGTGCATAGCTATTGTTACAACTCCCGTTTGATTGTATAAAATGACTGATTTCTTATCTTCTTATCTTATTTAATCTATACGTAACTTCAAGAAAGAAGATGATTACGTCCTACGCGTCAAGCATCTAGTCATGCATGTTAACCAATGACTTAAATTCTGCCAAGTCACTGTTCTTCCTGTTCTTCAGGCAACCCATTCCATGCAATAATAGCACTAGGGAAGGAGTATTTGTAGGCCTACATATTTGTCCTTTTTGTACATTTATCTTTGTGGCTTTCTGAGTATTTGATTAGATTTTTTTTATTTGAAGATAATGGTTCAGAGTATTATGTATAAGTGCTACTTTACTTTTGAGTCTTCTCTCGTGAACGCTTTCTAAATTTAGTGACTTTACTAAAGGTGTTACTGTAGTCAAATGTGAATATTGGATTCCTTCAAAATAAACCTTCATAATTAGCACGTTTCGTATATTATCTTATAAATTACATACGTTAGTTCAAAAAATAAGATAAGTCCTAGGCCTGCACGTTTTATGTGCAAATCTAGTCATGAGTTAATCTGCGACTTAAACTCGACTAAGTCATTGGTTTTCTTGCTTATTCAGGCAACCCATTCCATTTTCTAACGGCACTACTGTACGCATCTATAAAAAAAATTTTTTTTTTTTAATAATTGAAAAATGCATTAAATAGGCCTAAGCTAAGCTAAATATTTAGATCTATGACCTAATTAAGATTTCATTTTATTCAAGTCCTTGTTATAATTAGCATAAAGTTCTTCTCATCTTATTCTTATTAAAATTATTTTTTAATTAGACCATAATCCTAATTATTCAATCCATAATCCTAACTGACCTAACCCACCCAAGCATGTATGCGGCTGGCTTTTTAAAGCGAGGATTGGACTTTACAGTCATCTTCTAGTCCATAGAAAATGAGAAATGTGCTCATCTATATGTATATGTATGTATATTTGTATGTATATATATACATATATATATATATATACCATCCTAATTATACCTATGTAGCACATATAATTTAATCTATATATTTTAATTTCAGTATTTAATATGTAAAAATAGAAAAAAACAATGAAATTAGCGGTCATTCACGTGAACAATTAAATTATAAAGAATTACACCTCCTAATTTTTTTATTTGAATGACAGATCCCTTTCAAAATAATTCTTTAGACGTCTCTTTTCAAAAAGATCATTTGACTAGTCTAGATCTAGTTAGTAGTTGGTGTTAGATCTAGTAATAGCTTCATGTCGCGCTTACATGCACATTAGTGCAGTATCTCTGGAAAGATTCTTGTAAAAGTCAACTTTTTAGATTTCGATGTATTTGTCAAGGCATATTGGCAAGTCTTGCGTTATAGAGTCTACAAGACTTGAAGACATTAGACTGTCGTGTGGTTGGTTGTGGATTTGTTGGGTCTGAAACCACATTAGTAGTCACCTAAGATTTCTTCTGAATATTTTCCAAGTCTCTTAGTTATAAGTCTAGACAGTATCTTATAAGTCACATTTAGTAGAGAGATTCCTCTGTAATTACAGCACTTTAACTTGGATCCTTTTTTGTGTATTGGGGTTATAAGAGCCGTTTCCCATTCTGTTGGTATTACTTCTTCTTCCCAAATTCTTGATATTAGTCTGTGTATTTGGGAATGTAAGTCTTTCCCTCCATATTTAATTAGTTCTGCTGTGATTTGGTCCTCTCCTGGTGCTTTGTGATTCTTCGTGGTCCTAATTATTTCTGATGTTTCAATGAGTGTTGGAGGGTTCACTAAGGGATCTGGTCCCCCATGTGGCAGTTCATATTCTCCATTGTCTCTATCTTCAGTGGTATTTAGGATCTCCTCAAAGTATTCAGCCCATCTCTCAATGACCCTGCTGTTTTCTGTAATAAGGTGACCATCTTTGTTCTCACACATGCGTGATCTAGCTTGAAATCCGTTCTTTTCATCTTTAATTTTCATATACATTCCTCTTATGTCTCCCTCCTTTGCTAGTTCCTCAATTTGAGTAATCTTGGACTTTTCCCATTCCCGTTTTTTCTTTCTTACAACTTTTGTGGCTCAAAGTCTAACTTAATTTTAATTTAAATTTTCAATCCTTTTTACTTTTACAAGTCAGTTTTGTTTGGTTCCAGATTATTTAAAAAAACAACTTTTTTTGACATATAAATGTTCATTTAAAAAAATCAATCAAGCAATACAAATTGTATATAGTGCTTGAATTTTCTCTTTAATCTTGTAATATAAATAGAATTTTTTTTTTCCACAAGGTGCCAGGTTTGATGATGGAGCTTGTGGAGATAATGAAGTACAGCATACAATGTTGGAACTGACCCTATCAAGGTGTTGATGGCCACCAACTGGCCAGATACTCTTGAACCCAGCACTGATGAGGCCAAGAAGACTTGACAGAAAAATAGAGTTTGGATTACCCGACCTTAAAGTAAGTTTATTGGCACAAAGCACACTACCAACACAGCAAATTGTCATTTGCTATTTCCAACAATAATTCCTCACATAATCTAAACTATTCATGGGCTACTCTAATCCAACTGACTTGTGGCTAAATGTCACATTAGAAAATATCTGTTGAGTGTGTACCTTCCAACAGACATTTAAAGTACAACTAAAAAACTAAGTAAAAATTTATTAAGAATTAAGATCAAGCCTACTTTTGTGTTTTATTGTGTCAGAATATTTAGAAGAAGCCTTAACATTCTGTAAGTTGGCGCACATAGATTAGTATTATTTGAAGATAGTTAGATGGGAAGAAAACAACTACGCATGTTGGTTGAGGGAATGCTGGATGAGTTGTAAAATGCTTGGCTCATGAAACAAGAGGTCTTGGGTTAAAATTCTAGTGAAGACTGGGTTTTTTATTTTAGGATTTTAAAAAACAAATGTCTTTTTTGTCAACCAAACTATTAAGTACCTGACATAAGTTAAGGAAGGTAAAGGCAGTTAGTTATTGCCCTGGCCACATGACACCCTGGTTATTTGTCTACCAAAGAAACAGATTTGACCTTTTCATCTTTTTCTTCTTTTTACATATGTTAATGTTATATAAAATTAAATATGTAACTATAAAAATAAAATCAGGCTTAAAATACATGGCATTGAAGCTGGACTGAGTGGCCTCGTCTTTAAAATGCAATGGAATATGATTGAACCTTGAGACTGTCATCAAAATGGGGTGTAACAAGTTTGGATTTTGTGGAGCAAATAATAACAATGTTGAACTGTGTGGATGGTCAACAAAATATAATTCAACAAGGATTCTATACAAATGGGATTGATTTAAACTTCATAGTTACCCAGAAAATTAAATGTTTAAAGTTCTCTTTATGCTACTACAGCTTTATATTTGTTAATAACTTTTTTAAAATTGGATATTAACATTTCATGAAATATTACATGACACTTATCATTTTGCAGGGCCGTACACATATATATTTAAAATACATGCTAGATCTATGAGTGAAGAGAAAGATATTCGTTATGAGCTGCTGGCTAGATTATGCCCAAACAGTACAGGTATGTATTAATATTATTATGTTTATATTAATGGGGTAATTAACAATGTTAAAAGAAGTGGGATGTGTAGCTGTTTTGGATAAAATCTCTTGGCTCCCTGTCAATGGAGCTTGAGCTCAAAATCTTACTCGAGCTGAGTTGTGTTTGCTGAGCATCTAAATGCAGTACAGAAACCTTTTTACTCCAAGTTTCCATTAAAAGAGATAAGACCATGATCATGTTATAAGCATGAAAGATGCGCTCTATTAAAAAATAATTAGAAAAATAAAGGAATACCTTGTGGTGAATGGAAAGAGCAAGGGTATTTATTTGGTAAACAATTAAATGACTCCAGATTAATACATTATAATCCTAAATAAGAACCCTTAAAATGCAAAGTAGCAAAGCTATATTGAAAAATTATAACCAGCCACTACATAAAACATTCACTAACCCTAACCTTATGACTACAAAACATTTATGGCTGCCTTTTAAGCCAACAATCAGTTGCCTGATTGCAACTTGCTTAGAACATTAGACTCCATAAAATTAGAGCTATTTAAACTATTTTACCAAGCTGGGTTCAAAGAAGTACTCAAATTTAGTGATGAGATATTACAGTGAGACTTTCCGAATCCTATTTGATGTTGAGGTGAGACTTTGCTAGTCATATTTGGTGTTGAGACATTACATTGAGATTTTCCTAGTCATACTTTGATGTTTAGACTTGACTACTTTCTCTTTCTTACATTCAAGTTTATACTTTCACTCTGCAATCTAATACTTGATACTCCTTCTATTATTGACAAATTCATGTATGAATACAAGCTATTTGATAGCAATTACTTCATTTTAATGTACATTAGCTTTAAAAACTGCGTATTCATCATAATATAGTTACCACAATGATAGTTATTGTTTACAAATTTAGTTCTCTCACAAACTATGTTCTTTCCTCTCAACAAACACTCAATGTTAATCTTCTCATCTCCTCTTGATAATGGTATTCAGAAGTCAACCTAGATTTCCATTTGAATCAACTTACATTAAAAGACTAATTCTTCTTCTTCGTTCTCATTGTTATGTTGGAGTGTTCAGATGACTAGACCAATACATGAGATGAACTGCGCAGTGGTTTCCAAATCAGGGAGCTCTCCATATAGTTTTCTTTCTATTGGGGTGATTTGGGGCCAATGTCTTATGCGGGCCTCTTGGTAAAGAGAGCAGTTTTGGAGGACGTGGTCAGCATTCTCTGGTGATACTCCACATGGGCAGATTTCACTGGTTCCAATTTTGAGCTTGCAGTACATGTGTTGTCACATTCTGTTGTGTCCGGTCCTGAGTCGAAAGATTAGACGTTGGTCTTGTCGGGATAGCTTATAGTAAGCGTCATCTTTCTTGTGATTTGGATGACAGCTCGTCCATTTCTCATTAATTTCTTCTGGATAGAGTGCAGAGTTTATTTGTGAGTTGGTTCTCCCACTCTATTGGCGAGTGTGTCAGCCTTCTCATTTCCTTCTAGTTGTATATGAGCTAGTATCCATTGAATAACAGTTTTTTTTTTGCTGTTGTTGTTGAGCTTTGTAAATGCTGTTCTGAGGTGTTTAATATAAGAGGAATCAGAGTTTTGCAAGCTTTGGAGGGTTATTTTCACATCAGTTAGAAAGACAATCTGACTTTGTGGGGAACTTGGATGATTTGCTAGCATGATAGCAGTTAGTGCTGGTGCTTCCCCTTCTGCTCTGTGACTGTCAGAGAGCTCTCCAGTTGCAATGGATTTTTCTAGTTTTCCTCCATCTGGCCATTCGATAAGTATTCCAGCTCCTCCATTTGTAGCTGCTTTATGGGATGAGCCATCCGTGTAAACTCTGATCCACTGATTACTAGGGTAATTGGTATGTAGAAAACAGTTCACTATTTCCTTGAGCTCTGTTGGTCTGTAATCAGATTTTCTTTTTATGTTTTCAATATGGTCCTTTATAGTAGGAAGAGGGCTTTCGTCCCAGGGTGGAGATTCATTATAGTTTATTGAGGATTTTAGAGTAATTTTTTCAAGTTGGTGTTTCTTTTTTAGGTTTAGAATTTCCTGTATGAAATTGGTCCTTTTGAGAGGATTTTTTGTGCCAGTTTTGTGGATTTTTGTTCTGAATGGGTGCCTCTCCAAGGTTTCCAATTTAGTGAATTGGGAAAGGATTTTTATTTCTCTTCTTTCATCCAGAGAGATCAGGGCAGCGGTTTCCTCCATAGCTCTTATGGGTGTTGTTTTGATTTCTCCTGTCATTATCCTTAGACCAATATTTTGAACCTTGTCTATTTTTCTTAGGTTGGTTTGGGCTGCTGAGCCCCATGCTGTGGTTATAAGAGAAATAAATCTGAATAGTATTGTCATACTGATTATTTTGATAGTGACTCCATAGAGTCTGTGTTTTTATGCTTTTTTTCTAAGTTTTGAATTAATCATTAATCAGGACTATTGTTTTGTTTTTTTAATTTTTACTTTTTTATTTGCTTTTATCAACAGGAGTGGAAATTCATAGTGTTGGCACAGAAGCTGGAATGTTTGCTATCAGGGCTCATAGGAAGTTGGCTACAGAGAAAGATTTTCTGGAAGCAGTAAATAAAGTCATCAAAGCCTACACCAAATCTAGTGCAACTCCTTGCTACATGACTTACAATGATATCAGTAGACTTGTTAGAAATGGCTACTAGAGAATCAGTACAGAGCTTGTGTGTTTACTCTCTGATCTGATTTTAAACTTAAGTGAATCATTGTTTGTATTCATGATTTTTTATTTCAACTTATTAAATCATTGTATCTTTCTTATTAAATATGTTGTCAGTGTGGTTTTTACTTTTGTCAGTAATTTGCTCATCTGGATGCTCCTTTGGAATTAAAGATTATTGCATCCTAAACCTCCTGCAGGATGGCTGGGAATGAATATGGGCATTTCATCTAGTAGGGTAGCTAATAGAATCTGTAATGTAATAATGCTGAAAAACATGCTGCAAACAGTAACAGAGGATCTAGACATTTAAATATTTATGCTAAATAAATTTTCACTTTGGGATGCTGTGGGTGAAAGGTTAAGTGCTTGTCTTCGAAACTGAGGGGATCTAAGGATTCAAATCTTGCTGAAGAATGGGATCTTTGATTCTTTTGATGCCTGAGCCTCTCCTGCCTGAAGCTTACTGGTTACAGTTACTTGCCTTTGCCCCTTTTCCTGCTAGTGAGAACAGTTCCGCCGGACTCAATATCTGAGCCACACATAAAGGCCATGAGTTGGACTGGTTGTCAGAGGCTATTCGAGACGCATGCCATTTGGAAGCATTTTATAGGTAGTGGAGTGCTTACATCCATTACCACTTTTGGCAATGACAACCTTGCTGGCTACCCACCTAGGAGAAAGAACACTCTGAATTCAAACCTTTGTTGCTTTGCAGCTATACCCAATCATGGAAAAGGCTTCGGGAGTCAACCCTGAGGAAAAATCAGGAGCTGGCGACCCTAAGGCACTTTGCTGCACCCAGTGCTACACTCTGGCAGAACCTGCGACGCCGCTAACCCCAAACTGTATCGGCACTGCCGTTCCTTTGGATACATCAGCTGCGTGGAGAGGGGGGAACAGATGTGTAGGCAACATTGTTCCGACCACAGCTAATGCCCAGGCATTCATCTCACCGAGATGATCCATAGGAGGCCATAGAATGATGCCTGAGAGTCCAACCAAATCTATTGGGCACCAGACAGTAGTTGGGGAAAGTAACGCTGGTTGGTCATTGTGGTACTTTACCTTCTTACAGGGTTATTGTCTATAGATAAAAGTTGCATTGTATAATACAATTTTTACAATAGAGTTGGGTGGCTAATATGATTTAACACAATTAAACTTAAATTATAATTAACAAAAGTGGACTAAACAAGAAGATTGAACAAATTAAAACTCTTTTATTGTCTCCCCTACCTCAGATTATTTTCTCTAACATTGAGCTGGTACTCTTATTTTCAACTTTCTAGGCCATTTATAGTATGGTTATTAATAAATACAATTTACTGATGCTTTCACAAAACCAATGTTTATGTAAACATCCAATTTATACATCTCATGACTTTGACACATACATTATATAACAAATAGCAGTATTAACCTGGATTTTAATAGCCAAGATGTAGGTTTTGTTTAATCTTTTTATTTGAAAAATATTTCATTACAATATAATTATTCTACAATGCTGTCAGAAAGCAAACATCCCAGTATACAACATAGTGCCCCCCCCCCGGGTCAAAACAATTAGGCTTCAAGGAAGTAAGAAAACAAGACTTCATTAGGAATGGAAGAGCATTGCTCAAGTCTTGGTTGGGAAGAGATCCCTTCTGACCATGTCAACAATCCCAACATTCTGTTTCACAAATGGAATGGGGATTGTTAAGTGTGGTAAAGAGAAGGAAGATGGCAGGAGTTCTTGGTGTGCTTAGCGTTCTGCCAATCTCTAGCCCCTGTCTCTAAAGCTTCTGAAGCATTGGATATAGTGTGATACTGACACCAATTAGGATCTCTTCCAGACAGAACAATCATTTCAGTCAGGCTGGTGAGAGGAAGCTTTTATTTTTTGCTGGCCTATAGTTTTACAAGCCTTCAGTTCAACTCTTCACACTGTTTTGAAAAAAAACTTCAATGAACTCAAAAACCTTAGACCATGTAAAATTTTATAAAAAGAAGAATTCCATCAAATCAAATCATAGCTATGTATACAAATTCAGCTTGAAAGTAAAATTAAAACTAAACAAAAATGAAAATAAAAAATTAATAAAGTACAAATTTAATGAAACCTCTCTGGTTTTACACAAATACGTTTAAAAAAAAGCATGATGGAAACTAATGACTTATACATGTGACCAACACAAATCATCTCACAAAAAATTACAGTATTAATTCAAAAGATTGTGCACACACAAAATGAAGAATCAATTAAAATGCATTTTATTATTCAATATTTTACAGTTTATATTTTTAATAATAACAAAAAGCTTTAAGCAGTTTATAGTTTATGTGATTGTGAAATTGGTTAATGTATGAGCTTGGTTGTATAAAAACTTTTTACATTGTCAATATCTATACGTTACAACATCTAATCACAGAAAAAATGTACCAAGATCACATCATAACATCATTATCAGAAAGACAACTACAGTGGTATTTAACATTGAAATCATGTAAAAATAAAAAAAAAGGAAAACTCCAACCTTAATAGCTAATAATCAACCTTTGCATAATATACACACTATCCTATGGCTATTTACAACAACAAAAACAATCAAAGGTAGCTTTCCCAGTTCAGTGTTAGGATTCCAAGGCTGAGTAAATTACTATTTTAATATATATATAGATTTTTTTTTTAAATTTTGATACAAAATTTCAAACATATTTTTTACTAACATAAAATATAAATTTTTAATGGTACAAAATACTAGAGACTGGTACAGAATTAAATAAAGTGAAAACAGATTTTCCTAAAAGAGAAATATGATAATTAATGAAATGGTGGATACTTGAACATTCATCTGTCTAGTGGATACTTGAACATTCATTTGTCTAGTGGATACTTGAACATTCATCTGTCTAGTGGATACTTGAACATTCAACTGTCTGGTGGATACTTGAACATTCATCTATCTGGTGGATACTTGAACATTCATCTGTCTAGTGGATACTTGAACATTCAACTGTCTGGTAGATACTTGAACATTCATCTGTCTAGTGGATACTTGAACATTCATCTATCTGGTGGATACCTGAACATTCATCAGTCAGGTGGATACTTGAACAATCATCTGTGTTATTGCTTTAAAAGTTAATAAATGAAAATTTTGCGCTGAAAAAAATATGATACAAATATGTAAGTTACTAGCTATTTGAACTGTATATAAGTATTAAATACATCTTGACACTATCATAATGATAACCATTCAATATGCCCATTTCTTCCCAGATTCAACAAATTAGAATCTTTCAAAGATAGCAGAAAAAAATGAAAAGTTTTCACAGAAAACTGATTAGATACTTAAGATTAAAAAAAAGGACTCCTTATGACAAGGCAATTATTAGTTGTTGAATATAAACTTAGCAAGTTGCAAAATACCTTAAAATCTGAAACTTAATAGTTTTTCTAGTTTTTGAGATCTAAACATGACAGTCAGATGGTCATACTGGCAGACCACACAAAGCTAATAGCAGCTCTTCCATTTTTGTAAGCCAGTAATAATAAGGCTTTTCTTAGAGTCCGAAGATTAGCGAGGAATGCAGTATTTCTCGTGGCTACACAGCCCCAGCTGTGACCTACATATTTTGCCACATCCAGGGCATGGTAGTAAAATATGTCTATAAACAACTTATATAAATATTTATTCACAAACCTTCTATTTACTCAACTCTCCTTGGCAACTTTGACTTTGTTAGGTCAACATATGAAGGGGCTTTTAAAACAACAATTTATAACTCATGTTAAAATGACATTGCATAATTTTATACAAACACTTATATTAGAGCTATTGTTAACTTTACAAATATATTATAGTTACTGGATCCTATCACAAACTTTTACCTGGTAATTTGGAGTACTCTTGGGAGTTCAGAGCAGACTGTGTGGCAGTTTCTGTCTTCTTCAAAACAAAAAAACAACAATTGAACTGTCTTATCCTCACTAAATATTTTTAGCATACATTATATGATAAAGTAGAGAAGAAAGGTTTGCTGATCAAGTAACTTAGGAACTTAAAATGTCAAGCTTAAACTTGGTCTGACACATATAGATACCTAGACATAGACTCCTAAATATCTAAGACAGAATGACCAAAAGTGTCTGGCACAGAGAAGCCATCACCATACAAACTTAACTAGAGGCCAGGTAGTAAAGTAAACAAACAAGAAAAATGAGCCTTACCAGAGCTATGTAAAATGATGCCAAAAGATCAGAAAGTCTTACTGTGCTTATAAACTGAAAATCAAACAAATATTTTAAGATAATCTTAAATGTAGCAATTGACTTTATATAAGTATGAGTTGAAGTGACACTAGAGACATGGGACAGGTTTCATTCAGTAGGTTAGGCTCTACCATTTTCAATTATTTAAAAAAAATTTTTTTTCCTTTTTCAAAACTCATTATGAATTGGACAGGTGAACATCAGGACTCTTTTAAAGCACATTATAAAAGAAACTTATTTATCTGAATAGTGAGGATTTGTGCTTGGTTGAAATGGACCTGTACCAGAACAAATAGCAATTTTTAAAACCAATTGAAACAAAAATGTTGTTTTTTTTAGTACTTTTTATAAATATTATCTTTTTTTTTAAATTTTTAAACATAGTTGGGTTCTTTGGGTAGATTAATTCAAATTGTGGGAGATGTATTATTATTTTTACTTCATGGTGTAGTAAATGACACATTGATTCATTTCTTTTGTCATGAGTGTGCTAACAATTAAGAAAAATGAGAAGCAACCTCTTACTGTAAATCAATTAAAATGACACCATTGGTCCCTCAAATTCAATCCTATTAAAACTGTAGAAGAGAGATGTTTCACAATTATTAAGTTATTGGTGCAGCTAATAGAACAATATAATCTCATAGACAGATACAAATGTTATTAGATCAAACACTTTCTGATAATTTGATAAAACACTAATTTTTTTATAAGAAAAAAACTTTTGTCCCATAATAAAAACTGTTGATAGAAAAAAATTAACAATATGGTTTTAATCCAATATCTGTAAACTCTAATAGTAGTACTAAAAAAAATACTTGTCTAAATGTTCAATATTCTAAGACAACTTTTTAATTCGAACATTTCATTTCAATTCCATTTCAATTCTTGGAATTCTATAAACAATGGGAGAATAATAATTGTAACATTAGTTGTGATATATTTGTGTTTCATTTGAAGAGTTAAAAAAACAGTACAGGGAAACTTGAAACAAAAATGTGCAAACTCAAAACATAGCGTGTAAATGTAAAGTAAGAACTATTTTTTTAAACTCATACCTTTATTTTAGCAGAGCGGTAATACTTTCTATTTTCGTCCTCTATAGCTGTTTTGTACCTATCTTTAGGAAAATGTTTGATACCAAAGTTGCCTTTTAACTTGCGAATGACCTTCTCAATTGTTTTCTTTCTAACCTCATCTTCATTTATGACTAAAGCAGGCCATCTTACACTCAATAGAAGAGAGGCATCAGTGTTCTTTGATACAAAAAAATAAAAAGTCATTTAGAAAAGTTCAAGGATACAAGTGTATGCAAATATCAAGAAGCAGGATTCTTATACATTAAAAGTTCACAAGATCAGATTTTGAGGAATATACATGGCAGCAGAGTAGTGAAGTGCTTGGTTTCCTGATGAAACTGACTAGATCTCACATTATGCCATAAAAGTGCTTTATTTTCAACTAGTCCTGATACATCTGTAGATTCACTTATTTGCAATGCATATGTACTGCATATTTCTTGTTTTCAAAGCAAGTAAAAAATTTTTTAATGGCTCATCAAATGGTATGATTTAATAATTGGTATAAGTAATTACCCCCCCCCCCCCTCATAAATGAAAACAACCTAACATAAACATAAAATTAAAATACATGATGTAAAATAGAGCTATGAGATTTATAACAAACAAATATTCACATTTGAGTAACACCATTGGTAAAGTCACTAAACTTAGAGATGCTTCTGAACTAAAGACTAAAAAGTAAAGTAATAAAACATTAAACACTGAACAATAAATTGCAAATACAAAACACACCTAATAATATACTAAGAAAGACACAAAAATAAAGGCACATTTCTTTTTCCATATGCTAGGACAAATTTTCCAAGTATTCCTTCCCTGGTATCATTAGAGCATTGAACAGTTTGTCTGAATTAGCCAGGTTAATCATGCAAAATGAAAACCATGTAGTGGACTGTGCAGAGACTTAATAATGGGACATTCAAAATAAATTTCAGTTCCTATTAATCAAACATGAATACAAACTGAATGTAGTAAGAGTTGCTTTGGTTGAGAATAGGAGATGTAAGACTAATAGCAGCTGTAGACTGAGTGATCTACAAAAATGTAGTTTCTCTGCTAGGCTGCCTAGTACCTAGTACATACATTCTTTTTTCTTTGGCCTGATATTACAATGGTAAAATGGTTATAAAGAGGTGAATAAAATATGGTTAAATATAGATAAGCTCTGAAGAGGATACAAACAGATCAAACTGGCCACAGCACCAGAGCCCATGTACTATGCTAATATCTTCAATCATCAAGTCCCCAAAAAGAACCTTTCAAGTTAGTTAGGTTATTAGGACTCATTGTTTTGCACTTTGCCAAGAGTCTGTCCACATAATGTTTTTTTTTTTTACTTTTGTTATCTTACCATGGGCATTTTTTTTACAAAGAGGCTTTGTTCTTTGCTTACCTTAGAGTTTGATTCCCAGGGTAAGATAGTTTCAAATATTGTTCTGTTCCTGTGGTGGGCATCAATATTAACAAAAATCCCAGACCAGGCGGCTCCATGCTCACCAAATAAGTTACATTCATTGACTGCCTTAATGCTGCTCTAGCCATGCCAACTGAAATGATAATAAATACAATAATATATTTCTTAAAACATCTTGCATTTCTTGCTTATGATAAGATAAGATAAGATTATGTGTTCTATTTCATTAAATTAGATGTCAATGAATAAAAAAATAGATATCCAATATTATATTTATTTTTGGGGATATCTGTTTCCATTGTTATGTTTCTTTTTTACCATTGTTATATCTAGTAAGCATGCATCTCTATTCTTCCATTGTTTAAGTTACCAGCATATATCTCCATTGTTATAATTATCAGGCTCTCTGTCCCCATTATTATATTTACCTGGCATGGATCTATGTGCTTTTATTGTTATATTTACCTGGCATGAATCTCTATGCTTCCATTGTTATATTTCCTCTTTCCCACATCCCAGAGTCAGGTGTTCTATAAGCTCATAGTCAGGTGTTCTATAAGCTCTCTCCACATAAAAAACTAGATTCTGTATGAAGTTGACTTCATCTGTTGAATGAATCTTCTGAAATAAAAGTAGGAAGAAGTCATTCATGCTTTTAAGCATCATTTCTGCAATCAACAAATACAAATTCAACTTATAAATATGATAAGAGCGGCACAACACATCTTTTTTTTAAATCAATGTTGCCTTTCATGATACTGTACCATTGATAATTGGGAGAAGTAAAAAAAAAATTCCTTTTCAATAAATACCAAGAATAACAATAAAAAGAAAGATTTTATTATTGGTTATTTAAATAACAATATGAATACAAGCAACAAGTACAGGTAATAATGAAAGTGCCATGATGTAAGAGATACTGTGTCTGGCAGAGAAGGGGCAAAGTTGAACAACTGGCAACTAAGCCAGGTAATCTTCAAGTAGCCTTAGCTTGCCATCCACCTAGAAGGAAAATACAGAATCCGAACTCTGCTGCCTTGCGGCTGTGCCCAATATGGGAATAGCTTTGGTAGTCAAACCTGAGGACAAAATCAGGAACTTGTGACCTTTGGGCAGCTTGCAGCACAAATGCTACATCTTGGCAGAACCTGTGAAGTCATTGATACCAAGCAGTATCAGCACCTGTGTTCCCAAGGAAAAAACAAACTTTTTTTGGAGCAAGGGGAACTGTTATGTGGACAACATTGTTCTGACCATAGCTAATGTCCAGACCATCCTCTAATTTCCATGAGATGATCCCTAGTTGCAGGTGACTGAAAAGGTCATTGTTATTGTGGGAGAAAAAAAAGGTTATAGTTCTTCTTCCCCTCATTCTTTGACATATTTATAATTGTATAATTAGAAATGGAGGTGCAATGGATGAGCAGTAAGCCCTTGGCTTCTGAGCAGGGTGTCCCAAGTTCGAATCCTGGTAAAGGCTGCAATTTTTAATTTCAGGATCTTTTGGGGCCTTTGAGTCCATCCAGCTCTAATGGGTACCTGACATTAGTTGGGAAAAGTAAAGGCGGTTGGTCATTGTGCTGGCCTCATACACCCTTGTTAACTGTGGGCCACAGAAAAAGATTACCTTTTCATCATCTGCCTATAGACTGCAAGGTCTGAAAGGTGAACTTAACTTTTTTTTTTTTTAACTATAATTAGAAATGAAAATATTACTTGCTGAAACAGTATTTCTATTTACTGGTAATCCAGGAGATATAGTGCAACTCTGTAATACAATAGAAATATAATTTTTTTTATTCTTGTAAGACACAAAAAGGTTCAGCAAGTTCAAGTTCCTATAAAATGTTGTATATCTTGAGCTATGCAAGGTAAGTATATTTGTTACATCTAAAGTGTGCTAAATGAAATAACATCTAAAAATATTAAGAATATTAAGAAACAGTTTCAGGTGAACAAGAAATAAAATTTTCAAGCGAAATCCTTTAAAACTTTTTCCCATGTCTCTCTATGCTTTAAATAACTAATAACTTTTTCACAACTTCAAGACATTTGTACTGGTGACTGATCATTTCATCCCTGGTCACATCATCCCCAATCAATTCATCCTTGGTCACTTCGTCCCCATTTAAATTTTTTTTTCTAGTTGTGTAACTGTGCTGTTAAGGCTTCGCCTTTAAGCCCTTGTTTATCTAATATATAAATATGTTTTTTTAGAACACTTTTTGATATTTTGACAGTTATTATAGTGCTTATAGTGTTCCTTCCACTCTTCATAATTTTTGAGTAGTGAAATAATATATGTCAATAAGTAGATATATTGTAATGCAGGCTTTGTATTTAGTTCTATTGTTTCTGTTTGCTATAGGGATGCCAATATTATCCTGCACATTTTGTGTTAATGTAATGAACAAATGCCAAGGTGTGGTGGAAGTAGGGGAAATCTCTTAAGAGATAGAAGTACAATTAGAATAATTATGATCATGCCGCTCTAGGCTGATTACTTATCAAAAGAGGTAAATGTGAAAGTGATGGAAATCTTTTGAGAGATAAAAACGATTAAAATACTTATGATCATGCTGCTGATAACTTTTCTCCTGACGGCCATCTTTTTTTATTTTATCTTTAATTGTCAATCATTCTTTCTTGAATATGAGCATGCAACTTCAAACCCAGATATAACATTTTATTGTTTCTAATTTCTAATAAATGCTGACTGCAAAAATACATAACACTGGCTAAGAAATTAAGAATGATGTACAGCAATACGAATCAATGGATTGTCTTCTGTACCAACTATCAATAGCCTATCTTATCTTTCAATTAACATGCAAAAACAATTTAGCTCTATAAACTTTAGCTCTTTATCTATAAATAATTTCAATTAACATGCAAAATAATCTTTACATTAGCTCTATATCTATAAATGTTAAATTTTTATATTTTTAATGACATTATATTCTGTTCTTATTTAATGTGTCACACTTTTTGTCTTGTAAATGAAATAAAATGAAATACTGTTAATTTCAAACTTTTTACAATTATTATTTGTTGGATAAGAGGATGAAATGACTAGCGGATGAAATAACCAGGGGATGAAATGAAAAGGAGATGAAATGACCAGGGGATGAAGTGACCAAAGATGAAGTGACTGCGATGAAGTGACTGTGAATGAAATGACCGGGAGCCATTTGTATTAGTCTTCTGCTGTTCTTAGTGATCTTTAGTTCCTAAAGCTAATTATATTTATTTTCTAAATCTGTGTCAAGCATAGTGTATGAAATATTTAGATATGTAAACAAAAAAATAATCTTGAGACTCACATCCATATTTGTGAATCAGCTTAAAGTGTCAAGGCTCTACATTCATAAAACAATGATTTGACTAATGACTGCATAAGTATAGAGTGGGGGTTAGCGTGATATTGTTATTGTTCAACCATTCCAGTAGATTCCCACTCCTTGTCAACCTGAAATAACTATGAAAAGAAGGTTTTCCATCTGTCATGATCTTTCCCAGTGAAAAGAAAGGTCATGCTGTCTCTCACAACAGTTTTAATATAGTCAACTAGACTCTCTGAAGTGTCTTTCAGAGTTGCACTAATATTATAGAAGAGCAATGTTAATTTCATTTCACAGTTCTTTAGTATGGGACAATCTTTCACAAATTAATCACAAGCTAAAGATTTGTTTTGTATTATTCTTACACTGTAAAACACTAAACCTATTTTTTTTTTTTTGTAGATTTAAGATTTTGGTTGATAATTTTAACATTTAAAGCTATAAGCTTTTCTTTTTTATATCTTATCTTCTTATCTTATACTATACAGACCTTACTTCAAAAACGTTATAAATAGAGATTGTTAGAGGGAAGCACTGATCATGTTGATGACACTTAAAGTATATAAATGTTTGCATCAGTCAAACACACCAGCAGACTTTTTAAAAATGATATTGAATTGCTCATGTTAATTAGTCACTTAATGACTTAAGAAAAACGAAGACTATTTCCTCCATACCAGCAGACTTTTTAAAAATGATATTGAATTGCTCATGTTAATTAGTCACTTAATGACTTAAGAAAAACGAAGACTATTTCCTCCCATTCCAAACCTCATGGAGGATGGGAGAGTATGGTGGCAGATTTCAAACCCAGAGCCATCAGTCCAAAGCAGGCATACAGTTAGCATAATTGTACTATGAAATTGGCTAACTTTGGTAGACTCATTCCGTGATTGAAAAAGATTAATTGTGAATTTAAAGAACTAGAAATCATTTATTGTCATTGTCTCTCGGAGCATTCTATCAAGTTTTGTTTTTTAATAGTTAATCTACTGTTTAGTTTATGTACTTTTGTTGCAATGCTAAATGTCTTTTGATCTTGAAGTCTTTAAACCTAGTGTTTCACTGACCTAAATGTTGGCCTCACTGCTGTTTTTTTTAAGACTGTTCTAGTATTGGTATGTTTCCTTGAGTTGAGGAATCCAAATTAAAGGTGTTCATTTATTATTTGAAATAAAGGTTAAAAAGCATTTCTATTTTTGTTCTTATTAAATTGGAAAAACATTGTGGTGGTGTTTTTTTTAAACTCCTGACAAATGACATACAAAAAAAAACAACATCCATTTTGATCAAACAGGTCTTATGTCTGCTTGGTGGCACATGATCTATTATCTACTCAGGGATGTAAGACATCCTCCATCAGGCAGTTATCCTATATGCTCTGTATATTGCTGAATTGTTCACTTGTAAGGTAATTTGTTATGTGTGCAGCACAGTGTGAATGTGGAAAGGTGCAAATTTGTGATGAAATAGGAAGAAAAGAAACCGAAAAATGGAGTGATTTAATTGACATATTATTGTTTATTAATCAAGATTTAAGTCTTCATAATCTATTATAGATGAATCTGTTGGTGTATGATTAAGAGTCTCATCTGCTCGTAACATAATTATTTTACTGACTCGTTTAAGGATTATTCATTTTTATATTAGAATCAATGTCCAACCACTCATTCACTATCCATGTAACTTTTGCTTTTTACATTAGGTTATCTTATCTTATCTTATATAATACAGACGTTACTTCAAAAAAGAAGATGATTACGTCCTACGTGTCATGCATTTAGTCATGCATATTAACCAGTGACTTAAATTCTGCCAAGTCACTGGTTTTTCTGGCTAGCTCAGGCAACCCATTCCATGCATTATAGCACTAGGGAAGAAGGAGTATTTGTACAAATTTGGGACGAGGAATGTGCCTTTATCTTTGTGTCTTTCAGAGTATTTTATTAAATTTTGTATTTGAAGATTATGGTTCAGTGTTTTATGTATAATTGCTACTTTACTTTTGAGTCTTCTGTCCTGAAGGCTTTCTAAATTTAGTGATTTTACTAATGGTGTTACTCTAGTCAAATGTGAATACTTGTTTGTTATGAATCTCACTGCTCTATTTTGTGCTTGTTCCAGTTTCTTAATGTTTTCTTGAGTTGAGGGGTCCCAAACAGAGGATGCATAATCTATTATTGGCCTAACCAAGGTTAAATAACATTTTAGTTTTATGTTCTTATTTGATTTATAGAAATTTCTTTTAATAAACCCTAATGCTTTGTTGGATTTTTTTTATAGTTTCATCAATATGTGGATTCCATGACAGTTTTTCGTTTATTATAACACCTAGGTATTTTGCTTTTTTAGTCTGTGTTACTGGTTTGCCATGAATAAGATAAGGGGAATTAATTTGTTTTAGTTTTTTTGTTACTCTTAACAACTGACATTTTTCTGGGTGGAAAGACATGCTCCAATTTGATTCCCATTTCTGTAATTCATCTAATTCTATTTGTAAAATATCTGTGTCTTGTGTTGTTTTTATTGTTCTATATATTATGCAATCGTCTGCAAATAATCTGACTTTTGTTCCTGAACTAACGCAATTTGGTAAATCATTTATGTAAATTAAAAATAGTAGTGGACCCAAGACTGTTTCTTGAGGTACACCTGAGTTTACTGTTATCGGTGTTGATTTAGAGCCATTTATTATTAAGTTTGTTCTCTCCCTATCAGAAAATCTTTAATCCACTGATGCAGTGGACCATTAATGCCGAAATATTTTAATTTTTTAAGCAAACTATGGTGGTGAACTTTGTCAAAAGCCTTGGAAAAATCTAGTAAGATAGCATCTATTTGTTCACTATTATCTAAACCTTTTGAAAAATCATCAATTAGTCCTATTAGTTGTGTTTCACATGATCTATATTTCCTAAAGCCATGTTGGTATGGGGTGAGGACATTATGTTTGTCTAAGTGGTTTATGATGTTGCTACATATTATGTGTTCTAGGATTTTACATGTGATGCTGGTAAGTGATACTGGTCTGTAGTTTCCTGTGTCAGATTTTTCTCCTTTTTTTAATTGGGGGGGGTGACATTAGCTTCTTTCCAGTCCTTTGGTACTCTGCCCTGGTTAAGCGATGCCTGAAAAAGTATTTTGAACACTGGGGCTAGTTCATTGCTTAGTTCTTTGAGTTATCTAGATGGAATACCATCAGGTCCAGATGCTTTATTTGGTTTGGTGTTGGCTAATAGTTTTTGAATTCCATTTTCTTGTACTACTAAATCTTCTATGTTGTCTACTTGGTTCAAATTCAGTAATATGTCTTTGTCTCCTGGGGCTGAGAATGCTGATGCAAAGTATTTGTTTAGGATGTTTGGTTTAGTTTCATTATCATTATGTATTATGTTATGTTCATCTTTTAATGGCGCTATGCCTGTTGTTTCCATTTTCTTAGACTTAATGTATGACCATAGGTTTTTGTTGTTATCTTTAGATATTACATTGTTTATGTATTCACTCTGCAGCTGTCTGCTTACTTTTTGGGTTAGGTGTTTAATTTTTATATACTTTTTGTAAACTCTTTCTGCCTTGGTTGCTTTAAATTTTCTATATAGGTTTTCCTTCTGTTTACAAAGATTCTTTAGTCTATTATTAAACCAGCATTTATTTATTTTGTTTGATGTGTATTTAGTTGGTATATGATTTTCTATAATGCTTTTAAGATGTTTTTTAATGAAATTCCAGAGGTCATCGACTGGTTGGTTAATGTCTTTTTCTAATAAGAATGTTTGTTGAAAGTTTAATGCAGCTTGATGTAGTTGTGTTAGGTTACATTTATTCCAGAGTAAAAATTTTTTCTTTTGGGTTTTGTATTGGCTACTGCTTTTATCTGACTGTGTATTTTTATAATCTCATGGTCTGATAGACCAGGGATAATATCATAATCAACTACTAATTCAGGTCTGTTGGTTAAGAAGAGATCTAATGTGTTGTTTAATCTAGTTGGCTTTTTAATGATTTGATCTAAACTTAGGTTGTGTAAAGTTTCTATGAAAAGCTCATTTATGTCCTTAGGGTTTTGGTGTTTATCTATGGTTAGTGTTTTCCAATTTATATCAGGTAGGTTGAAATCACCCATAATCTAAAAAAACTGCATCTTTATCTGTCTTTTTAAGTGTAGTAATCTGAATACATAGTTCCTGCATGTATTCTAAACTAGAATTTGGTGGTCTGTAAATGCTGCCTATTATTAGGGATGTTGAGGTGGTATTAAATTTACAAAATGTAGATTCTATATTTTTTGAGTTAGGTAAGGTAATTTCTTCTGCTATAAGAGTGTTTTTTATTGCTAAAAGAACTCCTCCATGATTATCAGCCCTATCTTTTCTAAAAATTGCATAATTACTATTGAAAATTTCTGCATTATAAATTTCAGTGAACGAATTGTGTGTCCCCTTACCTGTAAATTCTGTTTAGTGATGGTCAAGCTCAAATGATATTATTCTAAGCAGCTTTTATTCTGAGAATTATTCAACCACAGAAGCTGTGAGGGATATCTGAAAGCCATTGCTTACTTGTCTAGAAAGATTTCTATCCGTTTAGTGATAAAAGATTGAGATTAATTGTATACAACTTTTTGTAGTCACTAAATAACACACTTTTATGCTCAAGACAATACTGTTCATGAATGGTTTAGTTTTCTTGATGCTGAGAGTGTTCATGAAAGAGGGATCAAAGGTCAATTTGGGTGTTTGTTTTTTAAGACAACTTGCAATGTTTATTAATTTAAATTTACCAGGTACCTATTATTCATTTACTTTGGTTTGTAAGATATTTGTCATTGAAATTTAGTTAGGTATAAGTACAGTTAATTAACCACAGGATTCCATTAAAAAATTTAAATGCTAAAGAAATTTAAAAAGAAAACATTTCATTTTTAAGATTACATCATCTTTATGTGGAATGTTTTTTGAATAAATGGTACCTGTACAGGTGATTAGACCTATTAATAAATGATAACTGGATATATTTGTTATTTGAAACCACTGGCATGTATTTTACTTGTTACTAATAACTTAATTTACTTTTTAAAATATGCATTATCTTCTATTTTGAAGTAACATCTGTATTATATAAAATAAGATTATCAACTATAGTTTTCTTTTAAGAGTTCTTTATGAAAATGTTACCACTGAACACTGCTATATTACTAGACTTTTTTCAACTATGTTTTGTAAATGAAATATTGTACTATGGCATATTTATTGTATTACATAATTAAGGTTTTTATAGCTATATATTAAAAACATCTCATATTTAATGTACTCTCTACTGAATAATTTTTTTTAAAGTGATAAAAATTTTGGTTTATTCATATCAAGTTTGTTTTGTTTGTATATATGTAGAATATGTATATCATAGTGAAAGCATTTATTTACTTGCATTTTAGTTTTTATAATCATTTATAGAATTCAGTGTAAATTCATTGTACATTGAACCTCGTTGGTAGTGTCAATGTTATTAAGTTGACATGAAGTATTTATGTATAGTCCTGGGTGTTAACTACATTGTTCATTAGATGACTGCCTGACAGTGTTTTATCCCATGGGAACCAATAGATCAGCATGTCAGTATATCTGTTGTAAGATGTTTAGAGTATACAACTCTAGCAATAAATATTCTGATCAAGTTTATATTTTTGGAACAGAATATGCTAATGTGTTAAATACATTTTTTTAATTATTTTAAGAATAACAACTGGTACTTTATTTTATTCCTTTGTATCTTTCTTTTTTTTTTTTTTAATGTCTAAGTAGTATAACTTCTAATTTAATTGTCTCCCTTTAAAAATCAACCATCTAAATTAGGGATGGACAACCTTTTTCTGTTGAGGACCGCATTAAATTTTTTTTTTAGGAATAGGGGGCCGAATATATATAATTTGTATTTACAACTTAGAAAAATATGCTAGCTGTCTATTAATTTACTTGTATACTGTATTAGACATTCAAATTGAGGAATTATAACAAGATTTAGCAATTTTTGAAACTAATTTAACTAATATTTTAAAAAATTTTGTTACTGTCTTTTTACATCACATTCATTCTTCACAACAATCCAGTTATACTTAATGTGAAGTATTTAATTGTGCATAATGTTACGGAACTCTGGAACTAGCTTTACTAGTTCTTATCTTTGTGACTGCTGTTAAATTACAGCCAGTCAGTATCCACTTGTTCTTCTAGTTGCATATGTTCAAACAAAGAAAATATTCTTGTGCATCCAAAAATGTCAAAGTTTAGCATCAAGTCTTTTTAAGTGTGGAAATACAGCTTATACATCCTTCAAACTGCTTCTCTTTTGGGTCATAATTTGCTAGGAAGTATTTCCTCGGGAGCTGAATCAGCTTCTATACTAAATGGTGAAGTGAGGATATTAAAAAATGGTTCAAGTTCTTGACGTCTTAACATTTGTTTTCAAATTCCATAAGTCTTGTTCTTTTCTTTTTACTAGAAATAGTTTCACCTTTCAGCAAAGGAAAATGATAAAACCTGTTTTCACTTGCTTGACTGGAGAAATGGAAAAGCTTGAAAAGATGCTCATAAATTTCATGATGTGCAAGTAGCCCATTGCAACTCTTCATTAGAAACATTAGTAAGAAAGCCACTGTCAGTGTCATTAAGGAAAAAAAAATAAATATTTTTCCTTGAGACCCCATATTCTTTTCAATACCTTGCCCATGTGGTACTTCATGAAACTGTCTGTGGCTCTGATAAGTTTGATCACTGAGATGATTAGGTCAATAATATGTCTGATATTCACTGCAACCTCTCCGTGTAGAATTTAACATTGTGATATTGTTCTTTATTAAAAAAAACAACAACTGTCAAAGCATGGGCTCCATCAGTTGTTACACTTGACATCTTGTTCCAAGCCAACCCAACACTTTCAACACAGTTCTTCATCGAATTTATTTAATACTGGTCTGAGTGTGTGTCTTGTTTCAAAATATTACCAATAAGCATAATCTTCATTTGCTTAAAACTTTAGAATAACATGAAGAGACAATGTTTATTTAGCTTCTTCATCATAATTGATTGATTTGATTTTAGGCACATCGACACAATTTAGGCCATTTAAATATCATAATTGATACGAAGATATTTAAAATTACACTTTGGCAGGCTGCATGTGGCCTGTGGTCTGCAATTTGCCCACCCCTGATCTAAATGAATTAAGTTATTTTGATTCTACACAATCTTCTACTACTAAAAGTAATATCAGGACTACCAATGTACCTTAGTTTTTAACTAAATAGTTATTTGTGCAGCAGTTTCAGTTTTATTGTGATATCGTATACATTGATTTGATTGACTCATTTTGATGTATACGTATACCTTGCAATCAAAGTGGCATTCATTTTTTTAAAAATTGTAACTGGTCTGTGCTAAATTACTGAATTCATATTAAGAGATAACTATTAATGTATTTGAAAGTTAATGGTAAAGGGAAATAACTGCAATAGGTCATTGTGCTGGTCTCAATACACCTTGAAATGTACAGTAATTATTTCAATGAACAAGAAGAAATTAATCAGCAATGAAATTACTAAAAAAGATTTGACAGGAAATGCTATTAACATCTACTCAGTGATTACCCTCTACAAACTCATAGTCAACTAATCTGATTGACTTCAATATTCAATCATTATCAAAAAGAAACCATTCCAAAGACAAAGTGAATGATAGACTAAAAATGGGAGAAGCTTCTTGATGTAGGGCAAAATGTTAAAATATTCAAGTTAAAATAAATTTCCCTTTTCAGACTTTGCGATCTGTAAGACAGATGATACAAAAATCATCTGTTTCTGTGTCTTATGGTCAATGAGGGTATCAGGTGGCCACCACAATGACCAATCGCCTTTACTTTTCTCCATTAAATGTCAGGAACCCATTTGAGCTGAGTGGACTGAAAGGTGCCTAATTGTTTTTCTTTATATTAGGACTATTATAAAAAAAATGGTCTTCAAACCCTAGACCTATGTTTGGCAGCCAAGCACTTTACCGCTTAGTCACCACACCTCCAAGTGAATTCTATAGAAACTTTCAACTGTTTGCTCATCTTTCATTCTACAACTAAAGCAAGGTAATTATGTATTGTTAGGGACAATGCTGTCTGGAATGAGAGAATATGTTAATCTGGCGGGGCCTAAGGTCATGTCTAGCCTGGGATAACAAGAAGTTACAGTTGCCAGATTGTAACACTACTGGGTGGGTTGTATCTGTGCACCTCTGTGACCAAGGGGTTTGAGTCATCTAAGCAACCAGACAACTAAACTAAACTAGCGAACTAAAAGAAATCTAGAAACATAAAGAGGAAATTCAAAAATGAGACTTTAATTTAAATGACTAAGGCAGCAGTTACAATCTAGTACATAAACATTAGAAGTGGCCATCATGACAGCACTGGGCAGGGCTTGGCCATATTTTTAAAACAAACTTAAGAAAAAAAAACTGCTAGTTATTTTGACAGTTGTTCAAATATAAAGTAGATTTACACATAGTAAAATTTTAAAAAATTAAAAAAAAATTCTGAAACTTACAGGCAGTCCCAGGTACAGAATAATTAAAACTGACACCACTGGCCAACAGTACAGGAAACAGCATAGGCTCTATTTTAAGTACTTCACCCTAACCCACATAATAGGCAGATACAAGTATACAGCTTAGCACTAGCCTACAGAAGTAAAATTAAAAATACATAAAATTAGCTTTAGGAGCAGCCAGTTCACAATTATAAAAATTTACCCGTTAATAAAGTCTAGGTCTAATGTTTGTTTTGTTGGTTTTACATGTGTTCCATCAGAAAGAGAGATAACATCCTAGCCGTAACCTCCAACAGGACAGTGAGTGTTAACACCAGAGACTATGGAGATGACAAAGTGGATACCCCATGATCACCAATAGATAGTACAAAGTGAATTAGTATTTGAAAATTTTAACTACACTAAGGGGATAAACTCATTGCTTTAGTGAAGACTGACAATACCAAGTAGTAAATATTATTATACTATATTATTTATAGCAAAATATGTAGGTCCTAGCTGGGGAATACTGCATACTTCTCACTAATCTTCGGACTTGAAGATAAGCCTTATTATTATGGAAAATTTCTCCTCTAAGATATCGGACAAAAACTCAAAAACTGTATTCATGGTAACAGCAAAACATTTATATTATAACAGCATAGAATATGTTAACAGTTTCATTTTAAATATAATAATATAACAATATTATAATAGAGCTAAATAATGTCAAGTCACTATTTATACTGTAAAAAAGCATAGAACAAATTGTGCAGGGATGTGACACAAAAAATTATATGATAGCACACTAAAGCAGGGGAGATAAATTGAATTAAAAGCATAATGTAGCAAGGCTTTGGTGTTGTGACTGTATAGAGTATTGAATGTTAACTGAAGACACGTATAGTTGTGTTATGACATGATTAGGAATTAGTTGTTTGTTTCGGGAATAAGGGTAAAGTTTTACTTAGCGACAAATGACGTGACAGATCTTTAAAAAAGAAGAACGCTCTTAGTGACGCTAGAAAGAGGATGCTTTGTGTAGAGCAGTAGAATAGAGATACGAATGTACGGACATAGCTGACATCGGACGATTCCCTTCTTAGTTATTAAATGTATTTGTAAACAGCATCAGCGTCGACTACCTATTTTGATTGTTTCGGCCTTTTCGCCGGTGTTACTGAAGTAGTTTTGAGTTCGGTAGTACCTCCAGCCAGACGTAGATCTACACTAGATATATCTACAAGCATCACCACCGCGCGGAGGCCTGAACAACGTGGCGACCCCCGACTCGGAGCTTACTGGCAGCAACATCAAGAAGAATAGAAGCCCTCTGTTAGGAGGAGGCAGAAGTTAACGTCATCGGCCTAGTCTGCAGCTAGACCCTGATTATACAGCCACGTCGGCGAAGGAAAGCCAGTGAGATCCTGGACTCGTAGAACTAGGAGGTAACGAAATATAGATCTAGATCTACAGTTGTGATTTGTAAATGCCCATACTTGTGGCATCGTATTGAAGCTTGTATCGAGAAGGCTACAGTTTGTGGAGGGAAGAAAACCGTCCTGTCGATTCCGTACTGAAGAGATATCGCCTGCCCGGCATAGTGAGAACGAACGTGAAGGTCACCTTCTGCAAGGCCAAGATCGACCGTTAGGGTCACGCCAAAGAACTTTTGACGTAGGAGACATCTTACTGCCTACGGCACTTAAGTACAGTAGTGCTAATTTGATCTACAGCTCGGCTGAATTCTGTGCTACACGTTAGATAGCCAGATAGCCGGTAGTTTAGCACTGGACTTTGACTTTGTCGCTGTATCAATAGTTGGACCGTTCCAGATTCACTTTGGACAGACGACCACCTGGAACCACCGTACCTGCGTCGGAACCAGCAGCCGGAACCAGACTCTACGCCACCGACGAACCGGAGCCAGACGACAGATCACCGTGAACACCAGATCCAGACGCCGTACCACCGAAGAACCGGAGCCATTGCAGACCAGTACCGAAGGACCTTGGAGAGCCGAAACGTTCGTTGTTCTTGTCTCACCGCTAGGGAAGACATCGCCGTGAGCCTTGCCGCCGGGACAGACATTAGCGTAGGAAGAGTGGACCCGAGACTGACTGTGGAGTTATCGCCGCTTCTTAGACAGATAAGTCAAGTGTTATTTAACTACTTTCTCCTTAGAATAATTAGAGTCGGTAGGGAAGTGACCACTCGCTAGATTATCACTACCAGGTTAAATCGTGGTGGATTGGGGATATCCTTAAAATTAGGTGTAATCTAGCAAGAGGTCCATATATATGTTTAGCTGTTAATGCGTCCTGTATGTGAGTGTGAATCATTTAGTTAAGCATTTTTAGTAACGTCACGTATTAATTGTTTGCAATACTCCCGTCCTAAGTCTTACTGTCAGACGAAAGTCTCATTCATTGGAACTAGATCTATAGTTTGTTGTTTATCGTATTTAAGTTATATTTTCATATTTTAGTTGTATGAGTTGTAAGTTATATACACTCCTGGCTGTGAAAGCAGGTAAGAAGTAACTAAGATCTAGCGTAATCTAGACTAGATCTGGGGAACAATCGAGGTGAAGCCTGATTGCCCAGTTGTAATTTTAGTATTTGTAAATAGACAGGTTGGTCTATTTACCGGCCACTAGTGTTGAGTAACACGTTGCCGGTTGAGTGTGCGTGTGTCGCACAGCGTATTCAGTCGGGTCAAAGTGTAGCCTACACACTTGTACCAAGGATACTAAGTGTATCTTGAGAAAGGGTAGAAGTGGTTATTAGTCTAAGTTGGTAGTTAGACGCCAAGGGCTTTGTTTGTTGGTATAAGAGGTACCATAAAGTAGGATAAAGTAACAAATAAGGAATATGGCAACTACTTCAGGTTACGACCTAGAAGAATTTAGAAAAAAGCTAATTCATGAAGCCAAGACAGAATTAGAACTGCGAGGCAAAGAACTAACTGCATATGTGCAGCAAATGGGGGCGGCGGAAGCAGAGCGCTTGGAGAAGGAGAGAATTAGGGAAGCAGAGCGCTTGGAGAAGGAGAGAATTAGAGAAGCGGAAAAGGCCAGAGAAAAGGAAAAAGAAGAAGCAGATCGCATAGAGCGGGAAAAGGTTAGAGAGGCAGAAAAGTTGGAGAGGGAAAAGGTTAGAGAGGCAGAACGTGTAGAAAGGGAGAAGAAAGAAGAGGCGGACAGAAAAGTGAGAATTCAAGTTGAGCAGATGAGGATAGAGGCTGGTGTAAGTGTGCCCATCGAAGGGAACAGCAACAATAGTGCCAACATAGAAAGCCATAGTAGCGCCGCATGGATGAAAAAGAAAATACAACCTTTTGCGGAAGACAAGGACGACATCGGCGACTATCTGAAACGCTTTGAAATTAAACTAGCAAAGTTTAATGTCCAAGAGAGGGAGTGGTCCGAAATCTTGTTGGACTTCGTACATGGGAAAGCCCTCACGATTTGCCAGAACCACGACCACTCGATGCAAAACAGCTATCAGGTGCTAAAGAAGGAACTGCTAAACGCATACGGGCACAACGCGGCAACATTCCGAAAGAAGTATTACGAAAACACTCCATCCAGCCAAGTTGATCCACAAACAACTATCAACGCAGAGAAGGACTTCTTCACTAAATGGCTCGGATTCGAGAATGTGGAGAACACCTACGAGGGGTTGAGGAACTTTATTCTGATTGACAATTTCATCAATAAGTGCGACCCTCAGCTACAGTCTTTTATAAAAGAAAGAAACCCTAAGATAATTGAAGACTTGGTAGAAATTATTAGGATCTTTAAGAATGCTTATCCAAACAACCCACTTTCAGTTAGAGACCACAAAAAAGTTATTGACCTTGTAAATTATGTAAAGGGAAATGATAGCAATGATAGGGAGTATTGTAGAAGGAATGATGTTAGTGATAGGGACACCTATGGTAGGAGAAATGGTAGGTCCAGGGAACGTGGGAACAATAGTCGGGATAGTTACGATGGCTTAAAGGATAGATCCTGGGAAAATGAAAACAATGGCAGGGAAAGTTATGATAGGAGAATAGATAGACCTCAAGCGGGTGATAGAAACCTTAGGGAGGTAACATGTTTTAACTGTCAGGAAAAGGGACACATGGCATACCAGTGTAAGAAACACAGGGGGAATAGAGCTGGCAATATGAATACACAGGATAATAGTGGCACTAGTGATAGGAGAGGTAATCAAGGAAACCGTAGACAAGAGAGGGATAATCGGTCACCAGATAGGGTTAATTTTGTAAGGAGCATCCAAGAAAGGGATCGTGATAGTAGGGATAGTGAACCAGATGAAGAAATTAACTACGTTGATTGTGGGGAAGATAGGTTTAAATTATATCCGGGCATGATAAATAATAAACAGATAAAGGTGATCCGGGACACAGCTAGCAGTACACTCGCGGTTAGAGGGGGATTAGTTAAGTCCAATGATTATTTAGGCTATACCAAATCAGTCAGATTGGCAGACGGTGCAGTTAAGAGGTTCGAAGCGTGCAAAGTGTTCCTTCGATCTCCATTGTACACAGGGTATTGTGAAGGGGTAGCCATGCCGAGGTTATCTAGAGATGTTTTACTTGGAAATGTAGCAGGTGTCAGAGCCGCTTCTGATAAACAGGTTAGAAGTTGGAAAAGCAGATATGGCAACAGGAGGCGAAACAAACCTAGAAAGGACAGAATTTGTTTTAACTGCCATAAACAGGGGCACATCGCTAAAGACTGTTGGAGTAGGGCAGAACAGTCTGAACAGAAGATTGCGAGTTCGGATAGGAGGCACAGGTCTATATCCGATGACTGTGGTAGCGGTAATCGCAAGGCATACCAAGGTAGAAGGCCGCAAGCGGGCTATAGTGGTGTAAGAAGAGATGTAAACTCCAGTTGGAGAGAACAAATGTATGGGTCGTGTAGATAGCCTGTGAAACATAACACTATACAACCGTAGTGTGTAAATAAGGATTGGTTTGATATTTGAAGTGTTTATTCTTAATTAATTGACTTACCTAGTAGTCATAGCTAGGCAGTTATTATGTTGTTGTAGTATTAGTTAGTATTAGATTGACTCATATTAGTTATTTATTATGTATGAATATTAATATGTATGAATTGTATGTATGGAGGTATGAATAGATAGGGCATTTATAAGGCGACGAGGTATTGATACCAAGGGAAAGTAAGTTTTATAAGTTATTCCTTGTTGTTGATCATGATCATACATCAGTAAAGAGTTAGGTCGCGCTGGGACAAGTAAGTGGAGAGAGGAAATAAAATACACTTGTAAATGCCAGAACGAACGTTAGGTGTATAGTGGGAGAACGATTATTGATAAATGTCAATTTGTCATATTAGGTAAAATGTCTGTCCTGACGTGTGAGGGAAAGTGGTGTAACCTTTGGAACATGATGTGATAAAGTATAGCTAGACACCTATGTCTGCGGTCACCTATGGCACATCACATTGGACAGTAGCACTTTGTGACATTTGAGGGAAATAGGTGTTCAGATCAACTTGAGTTTGGGGCAATGATGAAGAAGTTGAAACCGAAATCAAGACTCAAGTTGTGTTGTCTTTTATGTTTCCCTTCATTTTGGCCCTTGCACAATGTAAGACTAAGACAGTAGATAAAAAATTGACTGGCAATTTTTTTTAGCGGGAGGGGGAGGAGTTGTTATGACATGATTAGGAATTAGTTATTTGTTTCGGGAATAAGGGTAAAGTTTTACTTAGCGACAAATGACGTGACAGATCTTTAAAAAAGAAGAACGCTCTTAGTGACGCTAGAAAGAGGATGCTTTGTGTAGAGCAGTAGAATAGAGATACGAATGTACGGACATAGCTGACATCGGACGATTCCCTTCTTAGTTATTAAATGTATTTGTAAACAGCATCAGCGTCGACTACCTATTTTGATTGTTTCGGCCTTTTCGCCGGTGTTACTGAAGTAGTTTTGAGTTCGGTAGTACCTCCAGCCAGACGTAGATCTACACTAGATATATCTACAAGCATCACCACCGCGCGGAGGCCTGAACAGTTGTTACATTTTCTGGTGGAAGTGATGTTCTGCTTTAGAATTCATGAATAAATAAAGATATACAAGTTTGCTTAATACTGGTACAATAATAATAACGATAATATACCAAAGCACCTTCCTCCTTCAAAATACATAATCATTTAACTGAAACAACAAGAAGATTGAGGGAAAAAAAAGAAATATTTAAAAAAAAAATGACTGGACTGATTGTCAAGATATACCTAAATATAGAACAAGATTTACAAGTCAATTATGGTGATTTCACCTAAATAGTTCTTACAAAGTACATCACTTGAGTACTTGTACCTGTTCATTGTTCTATCCATTGTATCTGTTAGGTTTTCTGACCTTGCGACCACTTCCGGTAATGTTACCATGTTGTGAGGTTGGGTTACAGGGCTCAGGATGTATAACTGTGGGTGTAGAAGTATTTGTCGCCACTCTAGTAGGTGAGCATGGGTACTCAACCTGAGGTTACGAGCATTCTTCATTGTTTCCTACTGAGTCCCATATTGCAGCTTGGTCACTAAAATTGTCTGGTTTTGAAGTAGCATTAGGGAAATGTTAATTTCTTTCAGACGCAGTAGGAATGTAAAAACATCAACGCCAATTAGCAATCAAAAGATAATGACAGGTTCCCTTAGAGCACAAGGAAGTCTCTAAATGATGGTAGAGAAGGAAAATCTCTAATAGATCCGGTGTGTCTGTGTCTTCGCCTCTAGGAATTGTTTTACTTCTCAAGATGTTCACTGTCAATACAAGAGAACGAAATTTGATAAAAACATTTTTATAGTCAGTGAAAGACAAAACTTGGCAAAGCTTTACTTAGGGGTTTAGTATAAAGAAAATATAAAGAGATATACACAGCATTGCTTACCATTTTATTCCATGCATCTCTTGACCCATTTTTTGGTTTACATTTCATCTTCATGTCGGTCTACATCTTCATCATGTCGGCCTACATCTTCATGTTGTCTACCTTTTCATCATGTTGGTCTAAATAAGAATAAAAAAATTAATAAGAAAAACTTTTGCCTTGAAAAGGAAAAAAAAAATTCTTTTGTTGCTTTCCTTTTCATGTTAAACAAAACAATTATGATGATGCAGGTTTCACTTTATGTTTTAACTTAGTATTTTATGAATAAACTTTTAAGAAAAAAAAAATACACCCAAGACATCTAATACAGCAGCAAAGAATAACAAAGTTTTAAAAATTTTAAGGTTAATTAAGTCATTAAAGTCTAAGGAACTTATTGGAGATTTTCAATTATGCCAGAAACAATAAATAATTAGCTATTTAGTGTATCTGGTGTACAGAATACAGGAAGCTTTAATATTTAGAGTGAAAATTATGCTATTAAGTTGGTGCATTTCTAGCAAAATAAAATCACAAATTTCTAAGTTCTTTTGCTTGCAGTACAAACTCATTTGTTTTGTTGAGTTGGCAACAGCAATCTTTCCTTCAAAATCTCCAGGTTTATTCTTTTATATATATTTTTTTATTTCACTTTATATTGTTTCAGCAAATCTCTTTATTGTTTGCTATTCTTTTTCTATCCTTATCTATTGTATTTCTTTTAGAATGTACTTAAAAATCAAAAAGTAAGCTAAGAGAAGATTACTAAGTTTAAAATTCTCACCAGATAAGATCCAAACAAATGAAAATTTAGTTTGATTATGATTATTTGGAGGATTACCACTATAGCAACTACAAATAGATACAAACAGGAACAACATTCGCACACAAAACATACAAAGACACAGTCATACACAACCACTGGTTAATAAACTAAACCTCTTTGTGATGTGACTAATGACCACAAAACACACTGATAGAAAGTGGAGTAAAAGAGTTATAAAATCTTTCTGTTCTAGCCTTAATGAAGAGGAAGCGACCACTTTATCCAGATCTGATGTAACTGGTTTAGTGGCTGCAGATTGTCCTCAAGAATGCATAAATGAGATCAGATGTTTCAACATTACTTACATGTACACTGCACTTGATATTCTTGTCAAATGTTTGACATGTTTTGAATGTTTCTTAAGAGCTGAAGAGAATCTACTTCCTTGACCAAATGTCCAGCAAAATAAATGTCATCAGGCAAGATATGAGCATCAAGATGACCACACACAGTCCAGTGCACATATCACATGACCAGGCAGCCATCCATTCTTATGAGAAGACAAAGTCTTAGTGTAGTGACCTCTCTTGCTTGAATTTTTTTCTAGTAACTTGGTGCACAAAATAATTGAGAACTGAAATGACTTCAACAAAAAATTATGAAAATCTAGGAGAAAAAAGATGCTAAGTAGAGGAAAAGTGACAATTATAATACACATTTTGTTAATGTTTTATTTCATTTTTGATTTTATGCACATCTGCACAATTTAGGCCATGTCGTGCCCGCAGTCCTTTAAGGACTACTCTCTCTCTCTCTACATAACAGTTGCTAAATTCTATACAGTTAAATCATTAAAATCAAGGTCTATTCACAGTTAAAATAGTAAGGGTAGTAAAAATTTAATAATTTGGTAAAAATCTAATGTAAATAGTACATGAATAAGATGATAATTCCCCTCTCTCTTTTCAAATTAGTTGTTAGTAACACCAGGTTAGTAGCAACAAAATCATGTAGAAATAGACATGGCTTTATTTAATTTAGTCTGACTGTTGTTGACTTGTAGCACCAAACTGCTGGTAGGCAACAAAACTGTTGAAGGCATAATATATCTTAGCTAATAAGAACTTAAACAACTTCCTTGTGAACAAAACTAAATATAACATATATAATACTTGTCATCACATGAAATAAATGTAGTAGACTTAAGTAATAAAATTTCTTACAATCTAACTTACTACAATAACAAAACCTTTCAGTCTTACATTCTGGAGTCGTCTCCCCTAACTGAGACCAAGTGACGACAATGCCACTTTTGCACTATTCACATCCAATGGCTAAAGAGTCCGGTCTTCGCTTTTAAAAAGTCCGATGCTAAACATAGTAAAGTCATCAATTAAATGTGTTTTATCCGCATTTATTTAGTTGGTCTGCAAGGGCAAATGTTGATTATGTGTGCGTTGCATCACGAGCGGTGATATTTCCTTTGATGGACAGGTTCATATGTTCCTTGAGTGTGACTTAATTATTGTTACAAACCTTCCATCAGAATATAAATGAAGACGCTATCACATCCGTATGAATTTCTTTTTTAAGCACTCAAAGAATGATTTTCACTGGGAATTGCAAATACATTTTGATCACCACATTAAGTGCAGAGATGAAAAACCTGCGAATCATCACACATTTGTGCACAAACGTTTGTAGATATCCTCATTACAATTAAATAAAGATGTTTCAAAACATCACTGGTTACATCGCTTCACAATGTCTCAGTGGATGAGAGATGTGCGTGATACAAACGACAATCCCAACTGTTCCTGCACAATCCTCATATATCTGATGGCTTATATTTTCATCCTTTTTTTCAACTCTTGTTTTGCAAACGTGCATCAGTTGAATAGTTGGAGCCCAATAAAAAGTTTCAGGCTTGCTTTTTTCACTGACTCCTGTTTTGAGCTTGTTGACCTACAGCTTCATCGTGATAAACTGACTGCAACGAATTTTTACGATGGCGTCGTGTTAGATCTCTGGAAGGTGGTCTACAAGCATCCGGTTTGAGGGCTGAATCAGCCTCACAAACTTCGCACTCAACTAATGTTGAGTGTGTTGAATCAGCGTCAAAGCTTGCACTCAACTAATTATGTCCCAACTATTATTCAACTGAACTAGCCGGTTATTTTTCAAACTCATTCTTCTATGATTTTTTTTGAATGCCTCTTAACATTCCAAGTTATGATGATGCTTTGTCCAAGGCATTGTAGCACGTGAAAAAAAGCAAAACAAGAAAAAGGATGTGCACTGTTGGGTTGTCTACAAATGCACAGACATAACCAACAATTTCGTCTTGGATGAACAATTCAATTGATGACTATATTACTACATCTAGTCCTCAGCTAAAAATCCTCAATTTTTCAAAAATTAATACAAAATCCTTTCCAATAAGTACAAAGATGGCCACCGAGACCGATCTTCTTTGAAAATGTCCTCAACTACATCCTTTTAACATGAAGAAGGCTAAAGAGCCCAGTCTTCACTTTTAAAATTCCTACATTAATCATACCTATGAACACGAAGATGGCTAAGGAGTCCAGTCTTCGCTTTTAAAATTCCTCCGTTAATCATTCCTATAAACACGAAGATGGCTAAGGAGTCCAGTCTTCGCTTTTAAAATTCCTCCGTTTATCATTCCTATAAACACGAAGATGGCTAAGGAGTCCAGTCTTCGCTTTTAAAATTCCTCCATTAATCATTCCTATAAACACGAAGATGGCTAAAGAGTCCGGTCTTCGCTTTTGAAAAGTTCTAAGCTAGACATAGTAAAGTCATCAATTAAATGTGTTTTCTCCGCAACTATTTAGTTGGTCTGCAAGGGCAAATGTTGATTAAGTGTGCGTTGCATCACGAGCGGCGATATTTCCTTTGATGGACAGGCTCATATGTTCCTTGAGTGTGACTTAATTATTGTTACAAACCTTCCATCAGAATATAAATGAAGACGCTATCACAGTTATACATCCGTATGAATTTCTTTTTTAAGCACTCAAAGAATGATTTCACTGGGAATTGCAAATACATTTTGATCACCACATTAAGTGCAGAGATGAAAAACCTGCGAATCATCACACATTTGTGCACAAACGTTTGTAGATATCCTCATTATAATTAAATAAAGATGTTTCAAAACATCACTGGTTACATCGCTTCACAATGTCTCAGTGGATGAGAGATGTGCGTGATACAAACGACAATCCTCATATATCTGATGGCTTATATTTTCATCCTTTTTTTCAACTCTTGTTTTGCAAACGTGCATCAGTTGAATAGTTGGAGCCCAATAAAAAGTTTCAGGCTTGCTTTTTTCACTGACTCCTGTTTTGAGCTTGTTGACCTACAGCTTCATCGTGATAAACTGACTGCAACGAATTTTTACGATGGCGTCGTGTTAGATCTCTGGAAGGTGGTCTACAAGCATCCGGTTTGAGGGCTGAATCAGCCTCACAAACTTCGCACTCAACTAATGTTGAGTGGGTTGAATCAGCGTCAAAGCTTGCACTCAACTAATTATGTCCCAACTATTATTCAACTGAACTAGCCGGTTATTTTTCAAACTCATTCTTCTATGATTTTTTTTGAATGCCTCTTAACATTCCAAGTTATGATGATGCTTTGTCCAAGGCATTGTAGCACGTGAAAAAAAGCAAAACAAGAAAAAGGATGTGCACTGTTGGGTTGTCTACAAATGCACAGACATAACCAACAATTTCGTCTTGGATGAACAATTCAATTGATGACTATATTACTACATCTAGTCCTCAGCTAAAAATCCTCAATTTTTCAAAAATTAATACAAAATCCTTTCCAATAAGTACAAAGATGGCCACCGAGACCGATCTTCTTTGAAAATGTCCTCAACTACATCCTTTTAACATGAAGAAGGCTAAAGAGCCCAGTCTTCACTTTTAAAATTCCTACATTAATCATACCTATGAACACGAAGATGGCTAAGGAGTCCAGTCTTCGCTTTTAAAATTCCTCCGTTAATCATTCCTATAAACACGAAGATGGCTAAGGAGTCCAGTCTTCGCTTTTAAAATTCCTCCGTTTATCATTCCTATAAACACGAAGATGGCTAAGGAGTCCAGTCTTCGCTTTTAAAATTCCTCCATTAATCATTCCTATAAACACGAAGATGGCTAAAGAGTCCGGTCTTCGCTTTTGAAAAGTTCTAAGCTAGACATAGTAAAGTCATCAATTAAATGTGTTTTCTCCGCAACTATTTAGTTGGTCTGCAAGGGCAAATGTTGATTAAGTGTGCGTTGCATCACGAGCGGCGATATTTCCTTTGATGGACAGGCTCATATGTTCCTTGAGTGTGACTTAATTATTGTTACAAACCTTCCATCAGAATATAAATGAAGACGCTATCACAGTTATACATCCGTATGAATTTCTTTTTTAAGCACTCAAAGAATGATTTCACTGGGAATTGCAAATACATTTTGATCACCACATTAAGTGCAGAGATGAAAAACCTGCGAATCATCACACATTTGTGCACAAACGTTTGTAGATATCCTCATTATAATTAAATAAAGATGTTTCAAAACATCACTGGTTACATCGCTTCACAATGTCTCAGTGGATGAGAGATGTGCGTGATACAAACGACAATCCTCATATATCTGATGGCTTATATTTTCATCCTTTTTTTCAACTCTTGTTTTGCAAACGTGCATCAGTTGAATAGTTGGAGCCCAATAAAAAGTTTCAGGCTTGCTTTTTTCACTGACTCCTGTTTTGAGCTTGTTGACCTACAGCTTCATCGTGATAAACTGACTGCAACGAATTTTTACGATGGCGTCGTGTTAGATCTCTGGAAGGTGGTCTACAAGCATCCGGTTTGAGGGCTGAATCAGCCTCACAAACTTCGCACTCAACTAATGTTGAGTGTGTTGAATCAGCGTCAAAGCTTGCACTCAACTAATTATGTCCCAACTATTATTCAACTGAACTAGCCGGTTATTTTTCAAACTCATTCTTCTATGATTTTTTTTGAATGCCTCTTAACATTCCAAGTTATGATGATGCTTTGTCCAAGGCATTGTAGCACGTGAAAAAAAGCAAAACAAGAAAAAGGATGTGCACTGTTGGGTTGTCTACAAATGCACAGACATAACCAACAATTTCGTCTTGGATGAACAATTCAATTGATGACTATATTACTACATCTAGTCCTCAGCTAAAAATCCTCAATTTTTCAAAAATTAATACAAAATCCTTTCCAATAAGTACAAAGATGGCCACCGAGACCGATCTTCTTTGAAAATGTCCTCAACTACATCCTTTTAACATGAAGAAGGCTAAAGAGCCCAGTCTTCACTTTTAAAATTCCTACATTAATCATACCTATGAACACGAAGATGGCTAAGGAGTCCAGTCTTCGCTTTTAAAATTCCTCCGTTAATCATTCCTATAAACACGAAGATGGCTAAGGAGTCCAGTCTTCGCTTTTAAAATTCCTCCGTTTATCATTCCTATAAACACGAAGATGGCTAAGGAGTCCAGTCTTCGCTTTTAAAATTCCTCCATTAATCATTCCTATAAACACGAAGATGGCTAAAGAGTCCGGTCTTCGCTTTTGAAAAGTTCTAAGCTAGACATAGTAAAGTCATCAATTAAATGTGTTTTCTCCGCAACTATTTAGTTGGTCTGCAAGGGCAAATGTTGATTAAGTGTGCGTTGCATCACGAGCGGCGATATTTCCTTTGATGGACAGGCTCATATGTTCCTTGAGTGTGACTTAATTATTGTTACAAACCTTCCATCAGAATATAAATGAAGACGCTATCACAGTTATACATCCGTATGAATTTCTTTTTTAAGCACTCAAAGAATGATTTCACTGGGAATTGCAAATACATTTTGATCACCACATTAAGTGCAGAGATGAAAAACCTGCGAATCATCACACATTTGTGCACAAACGTTTGTAGATATCCTCATTATAATTAAATAAAGATGTTTCAAAACATCACTGGTTACATCGCTTCACAATGTCTCAGTGGATGAGAGATGTGCGTGATACAAACGACAATCCTCATATATCTGATGGCTTATATTTTCATCCTTTTTTTCAACTCTTGTTTTGCAAACGTGCATCAGTTGAATAGTTGGAGCCCAATAAAAAGTTTCAGGCTTGCTTTTTTCACTGACTCCTGTTTTGAGCTTGTTGACCTACAGCTTCATCGTGATAAACTGACTGCAACGAATTTTTACGATGGCGTCGTGTTAGATCTCTGGAAGGTGGTCTACAAGCATCCGGTTTGAGGGCTGAATCAGCCTCACAAACTTCGCACTCAACTAATGTTGAGTGTGTTGAATCAGCGTCAAAGCTTGCACTCAACTAATTATGTCCCAACTATTATTCAACTGAACTAGCCGGTTATTTTTCAAACTCATTCTTCTATGATTTTTTTTGAATGCCTCTTAACATTCCAAGTTATGATGATGCTTTGTCCAAGGCATTGTAGCACGTGAAAAAAAGCAAAACAAGAAAAAGGATGTGCACTGTTGGGTTGTCTACAAATGCACAGACATAACCAACAATTTCGTCTTGGATGAACAATTCAATTGATGACTATATTACTACATCTAGTCCTCAGCTAAAAATCCTCAATTTTTCAAAAATTAATACAAAATCCTTTCCAATAAGTACAAAGATGGCCACCGAGACCGATCTTCTTTGAAAATGTCCTCAACTACATCCTTTTAACATGAAGAAGGCTAAAGAGCCCAGTCTTCACTTTTAAAATTCCTACATTAATCATACCTATGAACACGAAGATGGCTAAGGAGTCCAGTCTTCGCTTTTAAAATTCCTCCGTTAATCATTCCTATAAACACGAAGATGGCTAAGGAGTCCAGTCTTCGCTTTTAAAATTCCTCCGTTTATCATTCCTATAAACACGAAGATGGCTAAGGAGTCCAGTCTTCGCTTTTAAAATTCCTCCATTAATCATTCCTATAAACACGAAGATGGCTAAAGAGTCCGGTCTTCGCTTTTGAAAAGTTCTAAGCTAGACATAGTAAAGTCATCAATTAAATGTGTTTTCTCCGCAACTATTTAGTTGGTCTGCAAGGGCAAATGTTGATTAAGTGTGCGTTGCATCACGAGCGGCGATATTTCCTTTGATGGACAGGCTCATATGTTCCTTGAGTGTGACTTAATTATTGTTACAAACCTTCCATCAGAATATAAATGAAGACGCTATCACAGTTATACATCCGTATGAATTTCTTTTTTAAGCACTCAAAGAATGATTTCACTGGGAATTGCAAATACATTTTGATCACCACATTAAGTGCAGAGATGAAAAACCTGCGAATCATCACACATTTGTGCACAAACGTTTGTAGATATCCTCATTATAATTAAATAAAGATGTTTCAAAACATCACTGGTTACATCGCTTCACAATGTCTCAGTGGATGAGAGATGTGCGTGATACAAACGACAATCCTCATATATCTGATGGCTTATATTTTCATCCTTTTTTTCAACTCTTGTTTTGCAAACGTGCATCAGTTGAATAGTTGGAGCCCAATAAAAAGTTTCAGGCTTGCTTTTTTCACTGACTCCTGTTTTGAGCTTGTTGACCTACAGCTTCATCGTGATAAACTGACTGCAACGAATTTTTACGATGGCGTCGTGTTAGATCTCTGGAAGGTGGTCTACAAGCATCCGGTTTGAGGGCTGAATCAGCCTCACAAACTTCGCACTCAACTAATGTTGAGTGTGTTGAATCAGCGTCAAAGCTTGCACTCAACTAATTATGTCCCAACTATTATTCAACTGAACTAGCCGGTTATTTTTCAAACTCATTCTTCTATGATTTTTTTTGAATGCCTCTTAACATTCCAAGTTATGATGATGCTTTGTCCAAGGCATTGTAGCACGTGAAAAAAAGCAAAACAAGAAAAAGGATGTGCACTGTTGGGTTGTCTACAAATGCACAGACATAACCAACAATTTCGTCTTGGATGAACAATTCAATTGATGACTATATTACTACATCTAGTCCTCAGCTAAAAATCCTCAATTTTTCAAAAATTAATACAAAATCCTTTCCAATAAGTACAAAGATGGCCACCGAGACCGATCTTCTTTGAAAATGTCCTCAACTACATCCTTTTAACATGAAGAAGGCTAAAGAGCCCAGTCTTCACTTTTAAAATTCCTACATTAATCATACCTATGAACACGAAGATGGCTAAGGAGTCCAGTCTTCGCTTTTAAAATTCCTCCGTTAATCATTCCTATAAACACGAAGATGGCTAAGGAGTCCAGTCTTCGCTTTTAAAATTCCTCCGTTTATCATTCCTATAAACACGAAGATGGCTAAGGAGTCCAGTCTTCGCTTTTAAAATTCCTCCATTAATCATTCCTATAAACACGAAGATGGCTAAAGAGTCCGGTCTTCGCTTTTGAAAAGTTCTAAGCTAGACATAGTAAAGTCATCAATTAAATGTGTTTTCTCCGCAACTATTTAGTTGGTCTGCAAGGGCAAATGTTGATTAAGTGTGCGTTGCATCACGAGCGGCGATATTTCCTTTGATGGACAGGCTCATATGTTCCTTGAGTGTGACTTAATTATTGTTACAAACCTTCCATCAGAATATAAATGAAGACGCTATCACAGTTATACATCCGTATGAATTTCTTTTTTAAGCACTCAAAGAATGATTTCACTGGGAATTGCAAATACATTTTGATCACCACATTAAGTGCAGAGATGAAAAACCTGCGAATCATCACACATTTGTGCACAAACGTTTGTAGATATCCTCATTATAATTAAATAAAGATGTTTCAAAACATCACTGGTTACATCGCTTCACAATGTCTCAGTGGATGAGAGATGTGCGTGATACAAACGACAATCCCAACTGTTCCTGCACAATCCTCATATATCTGATGGCTTATATTTTCATCCTTTTTTTCAACTCTTGTTTTGCAAACGTGCATCAGTTGAATAGTTGGAGCCCAATAAAAAGTTTCAGGCTTGCTTTTTTCACTGACTCCTGTTTTGAGCTTGTTGACCTACAGCTTCATCGTGATAAACTGACTGCAACGAATTTTTACGATGGCGTCGTGTTAGATCTCTGGAAGGTGGTCTACAAGCATCCGGTTTGAGGGCTGAATCAGCCTCACAAACTTCGCACTCAACTAATGTTGAGTGGGTTGAATCAGCGTCAAAGCTTGCACTCAACTAATTATGTCCCAACTATTATTCAACTGAACTAGCCGGTTATTTTTCAAACTCATTCTTCTATGATTTTTTTTGAATGCCTCTTAACATTCCAAGTTATGATGATGCTTTGTCCAAGGCATTGTAGCACGTGAAAAAAAGCAAAACAAGAAAAAGGATGTGCACTGTTGGGTTGTCTACAAATGCACAGACATAACCAACAATTTCGTCTTGGATGAACAATTCAATTGATGACTATATTACTACATCTAGTCCTCAGCTAAAAATCCTCAATTTTTCAAAAATTAATACAAAATCCTTTCCAATAAGTACAAAGATGGCCACCGAGACCGATCTTCTTTGAAAATGTCCTCAACTACATCCTTTTAACATGAAGAAGGCTAAAGAGCCCAGTCTTCACTTTTAAAATTCCTACATTAATCATACCTATGAACACGAAGATGGCTAAGGAGTCCAGTCTTCGCTTTTAAAATTCCTCCGTTAATCATTCCTATAAACACGAAGATGGCTAAGGAGTCCAGTCTTCGCTTTTAAAATTCCTCCGTTTATCATTCCTATAAACACGAAGATGGCTAAGGAGTCCAGTCTTCGCTTTTAAAATTCCTCCATTAATCATTCCTATAAACACGAAGATGGCTAAAGAGTCCGGTCTTCGCTTTTGAAAAGTTCTAAGCTAGACATAGTAAAGTCATCAATTAAATGTGTTTTCTCCGCAACTATTTAGTTGGTCTGCAAGGGCAAATGTTGATTAAGTGTGCGTTGCATCACGAGCGGCGATATTTCCTTTGATGGACAGGCTCATATGTTCCTTGAGTGTGACTTAATTATTGTTACAAACCTTCCATCAGAATATAAATGAAGACGCTATCACAGTTATACATCCGTATGAATTTCTTTTTTAAGCACTCAAAGAATGATTTCACTGGGAATTGCAAATACATTTTGATCACCACATTAAGTGCAGAGATGAAAAACCTGCGAATCATCACACATTTGTGCACAAACGTTTGTAGATATCCTCATTATAATTAAATAAAGATGTTTCAAAACATCACTGGTTACATCGCTTCACAATGTCTCAGTGGATGAGAGATGTGCGTGATACAAACGACAATCCCAACTGTTCCTGCACAATCCTCATATATCTGATGGCTTATATTTTCATCCTTTTTTTCAACTCTTGTTTTGCAAACGTGCATCAGTTGAATAGTTGGAGCCCAATAAAAAGTTTCAGGCTTGCTTTTTTCACTGACTCCTGTTTTGAGCTTGTTGACCTACAGCTTCATCGTGATAAACTGACTGCAACGAATTTTTACGATGGCGTCGTGTTAGATCTCTGGAAGGTGGTCTACAAGCATCCGGTTTGAGGGCTGAATCAGCCTCACAAACTTCGCACTCAACTAATGTTGAGTGGGTTGAATCAGCGTCAAAGCTTGCACTCAACTAATTATGTCCCAACTATTATTCAACTGAACTAGCCGGTTATTTTTCAAACTCATTCTTCTATGATTTTTTTTGAATGCCTCTTAACATTCCAAGTTATGATGATGCTTTGTCCAAGGCATTGTAGCACGTGAAAAAAAGCAAAACAAGAAAAAGGATGTGCACTGTTGGGTTGTCTACAAATGCACAGACATAACCAACAATTTCGTCTTGGATGAACAATTCAATTGATGACTATATTACTACATCTAGTCCTCAACTAAAAATCCTCAATTTTTCAAAAATTAATACAAAATCCTTTCCAATAAGTACAAAGATGGCCACCGAGACCGATCTTCTTTGAAAATGTCCTCAACTACATCCTTTTAACATGAAGAAGGCTAAAGAGCCCAGTCTTCACTTTTAAAATTCCTACATTAATCATACCTATGAACACGAAGATGGCTAAGGAGTCCAGTCTTCGCTTTTAAAATTCCTCCGTTAATCATTCCTATAAACACGAAGATGGCTAAGGAGTCCAGTCTTCGCTTTTAAAATTCCTCCGTTTATCATTCCTATAAACACGAAGATGGCTAAGGAGTCCAGTCTTCGCTTTTAAAATTCCTCCATTAATCATTCCTATAAACACGAAGATGGCTAAAGAGTCCGGTCTTCGCTTTTGAAAAGTTCTAAGCTAGACATAGTAAAGTCATCAATTAAATGTGTTTTCTCCGCAACTATTTAGTTGGTCTGCAAGGGCAAATGTTGATTAAGTGTGCGTTGCATCACGAGCGGCGATATTTCCTTTGATGGACAGGCTCATATGTTCCTTGAGTGTGACTTAATTATTGTTACAAACCTTCCATCAGAATATAAATGAAGACGCTATCACAGTTATACATCCGTATGAATTTCTTTTTTAAGCACTCAAAGAATGATTTCACTGGGAATTGCAAATACATTTTGATCACCACATTAAGTGCAGAGATGAAAAACCTGCGAATCATCACACATTTGTGCACAAACGTTTGTAGATATCCTCATTATAATTAAATAAAGATGTTTCAAAACATCACTGGTTACATCGCTTCACAATGTCTCAGTGGATGAGAGATGTGCGTGATACAAACGACAATCCCAACTGTTCCTGCACAATCCTCATATATCTGATGGCTTATATTTTCATCCTTTTTTTCAACTCTTGTTTTGCAAACGTGCATCAGTTGAATAGTTGGAGCCCAATAAAAAGTTTCAGGCTTGCTTTTTTCACTGACTCCTGTTTTGAGCTTGTTGACCTACAGCTTCATCGTGATAAACTGACTGCAACGAATTTTTACGATGGCGTCGTGTTAGATCTCTGGAAGGTGGTCTACAAGCATCCGGTTTGAGGGCTGAATCAGCCTCACAAACTTCGCACTCAACTAATGTTGAGTGGGTTGAATCAGCGTCAAAGCTTGCACTCAACTAATTATGTCCCAACTATTATTCAACTGAACTAGCCGGTTATTTTTCAAACTCATTCTTCTATGATTTTTTTTGAATGCCTCTTAACATTCCAAGTTATGATGATGCTTTGTCCAAGGCATTGTAGCACGTGAAAAAAAGCAAAACAAGAAAAAGGATGTGCACTGTTGGGTTGTCTACAAATGCACAGACATAACCAACAATTTCGTCTTGGATGAACAATTCAATTGATGACTATATTACTACATCTAGTCCTCAACTAAAAATCCTCAATTTTTCAAAAATTAATACAAAATCCTTTCCAATAAGTACAAAGATGGCCACCGAGACCGATCTTCTTTGAAAATGTCCTCAACTACATCCTTTTAACATGAAGAAGGCTAAAGAGCCCAGTCTTCACTTTTAAAATTCCTACATTAATCATACCTATGAACACGAAGATGGCTAAGGAGTCCAGTCTTCGCTTTTAAAATTCCTCCGTTAATCATTCCTATAAACACGAAGATGGCTAAGGAGTCCAGTCTTCGCTTTTAAAATTCCTCCGTTTATCATTCCTATAAACACGAAGATGGCTAAGGAGTCCAGTCTTCGCTTTTAAAATTCCTCCATTAATCATTCCTATAAACACGAAGATGGCTAAAGAGTCCGGTCTTCGCTTTTGAAAAGTTCTAAGCTAGACATAGTAAAGTCATCAATTAAATGTGTTTTCTCCGCAACTATTTAGTTGGTCTGCAAGGGCAAATGTTGATTAAGTGTGCGTTGCATCACGAGCGGCGATATTTCCTTTGATGGACAGGCTCATATGTTCCTTGAGTGTGACTTAATTATTGTTACAAACCTTCCATCAGAATATAAATGAAGACGCTATCACAGTTATACATCCGTATGAATTTCTTTTTTAAGCACTCAAAGAATGATTTCACTGGGAATTGCAAATACATTTTGATCACCACATTAAGTGCAGAGATGAAAAACCTGCGAATCATCACACATTTGTGCACAAACGTTTGTAGATATCCTCATTATAATTAAATAAAGATGTTTCAAAACATCACTGGTTACATCGCTTCACAATGTCTCAGTGGATGAGAGATGTGCGTGATACAAACGACAATCCTCATATATCTGATGGCTTATATTTTCATCCTTTTTTTCAACTCTTGTTTTGCAAACGTGCATCAGTTGAATAGTTGGAGCCCAATAAAAAGTTTCAGGCTTGCTTTTTTCACTGACTCCTGTTTTGAGCTTGTTGACCTACAGCTTCATCGTGATAAACTGACTGCAACGAATTTTTACGATGGCGTCGTGTTAGATCTCTGGAAGGTGGTCTACAAGCATCCGGTTTGAGGGCTGAATCAGCCTCACAAACTTCGCACTCAACTAATGTTGAGTGGGTTGAATCAGCGTCAAAGCTTGCACTCAACTAATTATGTCCCAACTATTATTCAACTGAACTAGCCGGTTATTTTTCAAACTCATTCTTCTATGATTTTTTTTGAATGCCTCTTAACATTCCAAGTTATGATGATGCTTTGTCCAAGGCATTGTAGCACGTGAAAAAAAGCAAAACAAGAAAAAGGATGTGCACTGTTGGGTTGTCTACAAATGCACAGACATAACCAACAATTTCGTCTTGGATGAACAATTCAATTGATGACTATATTACTACATCTAGTCCTCAGCTAAAAATCCTCAATTTTTCAAAAATTAATACAAAATCCTTTCCAATAAGTACAAAGATGGCCACCGAGACCGATCTTCTTTGAAAATGTCCTCAACTACATCCTTTTAACATGAAGAAGGCTAAAGAGCCCAGTCTTCACTTTTAAAATTCCTACATTAATCATACCTATGAACACGAAGATGGCTAAGGAGTCCAGTCTTCGCTTTTAAAATTCCTCCGTTAATCATTCCTATAAACACGAAGATGGCTAAGGAGTCCAGTCTTCGCTTTTAAAATTCCTCCGTTTATCATTCCTATAAACACGAAGATGGCTAAGGAGTCCAGTCTTCGCTTTTAAAATTCCTCCATTAATCATTCCTATAAACACGAAGATGGCTAAAGAGTCCGGTCTTCGCTTTTGAAAAGTTCTAAGCTAGACATAGTAAAGTCATCAATTAAATGTGTTTTCTCCGCAACTATTTAGTTGGTCTGCAAGGGCAAATGTTGATTAAGTGTGCGTTGCATCACGAGCGGCGATATTTCCTTTGATGGACAGGCTCATATGTTCCTTGAGTGTGACTTAATTATTGTTACAAACCTTCCATCAGAATATAAATGAAGACGCTATCACAGTTATACATCCGTATGAATTTCTTTTTTAAGCACTCAAAGAATGATTTCACTGGGAATTGCAAATACATTTTGATCACCACATTAAGTGCAGAGATGAAAAACCTGCGAATCATCACACATTTGTGCACAAACGTTTGTAGATATCCTCATTATAATTAAATAAAGATGTTTCAAAACATCACTGGTTACATCGCTTCACAATGTCTCAGTGGATGAGAGATGTGCGTGATACAAACGACAATCCTCATATATCTGATGGCTTATATTTTCATCCTTTTTTTCAACTCTTGTTTTGCAAACGTGCATCAGTTGAATAGTTGGAGCCCAATAAAAAGTTTCAGGCTTGCTTTTTTCACTGACTCCTGTTTTGAGCTTGTTGACCTACAGCTTCATCGTGATAAACTGACTGCAACGAATTTTTACGATGGCGTCGTGTTAGATCTCTGGAAGGTGGTCTACAAGCATCCGGTTTGAGGGCTGAATCAGCCTCACAAACTTCGCACTCAACTAATGTTGAGTGGGTTGAATCAGCGTCAAAGCTTGCACTCAACTAATTATGTCCCAACTATTATTCAACTGAACTAGCCGGTTATTTTTCAAACTCATTCTTCTATGATTTTTTTTGAATGCCTCTTAACATTCCAAGTTATGATGATGCTTTGTCCAAGGCATTGTAGCACGTGAAAAAAAGCAAAACAAGAAAAAGGATGTGCACTGTTGGGCTGTCTACAAATGCACAGACATAACCAACAATTTCGTCTTGGATGAACAATTCAATTGATGACTATATTACTACATCTAGTCCTCAGCTAAAAATCCTCAATTTTTCAAAAATTAATACAAAATCCTTTCCAATAAGTACAAAGATGGCCACCGAGACCGATCTTCTTTGAAAATGTCCTCAACTACATCCTTTTAACATGAAGAAGGCTAAAGAGCCCAGTCTTCACTTTTAAAATTCCTACATTAATCATACCTATGAACACGAAGATGGCTAAGGAGTCCAGTCTTCGCTTTTAAAATTCCTCCGTTAATCATTCCTATAAACACGAAGATGGCTAAGGAGTCCAGTCTTCGCTTTTAAAATTCCTCCGTTTATCATTCCTATAAACACGAAGATGGCTAAGGAGTCCAGTCTTCGCTTTTAAAATTCCTCCATTAATCATTCCTATAAACACGAAGATGGCTAAAGAGTCCGGTCTTCGCTTTTGAAAAGTTCTAAGCTAGACATAGTAAAGTCATCAATTAAATGTGTTTTCTCCGCAACTATTTAGTTGGTCTGCAAGGGCAAATGTTGATTAAGTGTGCGTTGCATCACGAGCGGCGATATTTCCTTTGATGGACAGGCTCATATGTTCCTTGAGTGTGACTTAATTATTGTTACAAACCTTCCATCAGAATATAAATGAAGACGCTATCACAGTTATACATCCGTATGAATTTCTTTTTTAAGCACTCAAAGAATGATTTCACTGGGAATTGCAAATACATTTTGATCACCACATTAAGTGCAGAGATGAAAAACCTGCGAATCATCACACATTTGTGCACAAACGTTTGTAGATATCCTCATTATAATTAAATAAAGATGTTTCAAAACATCACTGGTTACATCGCTTCACAATGTCTCAGTGGATGAGAGATGTGCGTGATACAAACGACAATCCTCATATATCTGATGGCTTATATTTTCATCCTTTTTTTCAACTCTTGTTTTGCAAACGTGCATCAGTTGAATAGTTGGAGCCCAATAAAAAGTTTCAGGCTTGCTTTTTTCACTGACTCCTGTTTTGAGCTTGTTGACCTACAGCTTCATCGTGATAAACTGACTGCAACGAATTTTTACGATGGCGTCGTGTTAGATCTCTGGAAGGTGGTCTACAAGCATCCGGTTTGAGGGCTGAATCAGCCTCACAAACTTCGCACTCAACTAATGTTGAGTGGGTTGAATCAGCGTCAAAGCTTGCACTCAACTAATTATGTCCCAACTATTATTCAACTGAACTAGCCGGTTATTTTTCAAACTCATTCTTCTATGATTTTTTTTGAATGCCTCTTAACATTCCAAGTTATGATGATGCTTTGTCCAAGGCATTGTAGCACGTGAAAAAAAGCAAAACAAGAAAAAGGATGTGCACTGTTGGGTTGTCTACAAATGCACAGACATAACCAACAATTTCGTCTTGGATGAACAATTCAATTGATGACTATATTACTACATCTAGTCCTCAGCTAAAAATCCTCAATTTTTCAAAAATTAATACAAAATCCTTTCCAATAAGTACAAAGATGGCCACCGAGACCGATCTTCTTTGAAAATGTCCTCAACTACATCCTTTTAACATGAAGAAGGCTAAAGAGCCCAGTCTTCACTTTTAAAATTCCTACATTAATCATACCTATGAACACGAAGATGGCTAAGGAGTCCAGTCTTCGCTTTTAAAATTCCTCCGTTAATCATTCCTATAAACACGAAGATGGCTAAGGAGTCCAGTCTTCGCTTTTAAAATTCCTCCGTTTATCATTCCTATAAACACGAAGATGGCTAAGGAGTCCAGTCTTCGCTTTTAAAATTCCTCCATTAATCATTCCTATAAACACGAAGATGGCTAAAGAGTCCGGTCTTCGCTTTTGAAAAGTTCTAAGCTAGACATAGTAAAGTCATCAATTAAATGTGTTTTCTCCGCAACTATTTAGTTGGTCTGCAAGGGCAAATGTTGATTAAGTGTGCGTTGCATCACGAGCGGCGATATTTCCTTTGATGGACAGGCTCATATGTTCCTTGAGTGTGACTTAATTATTGTTACAAACCTTCCATCAGAATATAAATGAAGACGCTATCACAGTTATACATCCGTATGAATTTCTTTTTTAAGCACTCAAAGAATGATTTCACTGGGAATTGCAAATACATTTTGATCACCACATTAAGTGCAGAGATGAAAAACCTGCGAATCATCACACATTTGTGCACAAACGTTTGTAGATATCCTCATTATAATTAAATAAAGATGTTTCAAAACATCACTGGTTACATCGCTTCACAATGTCTCAGTGGATGAGAGATGTGCGTGATACAAACGACAATCCTCATATATCTGATGGCTTATATTTTCATCCTTTTTTTCAACTCTTGTTTTGCAAACGTGCATCAGTTGAATAGTTGGAGCCCAATAAAAAGTTTCAGGCTTGCTTTTTTCACTGACTCCTGTTTTGAGCTTGTTGACCTACAGCTTCATCGTGATAAACTGACTGCAACGAATTTTTACGATGGCGTCGTGTTAGATCTCTGGAAGGTGGTCTACAAGCATCCGGTTTGAGGGCTGAATCAGCCTCACAAACTTCGCACTCAACTAATGTTGAGTGGGTTGAATCAGCGTCAAAGCTTGCACTCAACTAATTATGTCCCAACTATTATTCAACTGAACTAGCCGGTTATTTTTCAAACTCATTCTTCTATGATTTTTTTTGAATGCCTCTTAACATTCCAAGTTATGATGATGCTTTGTCCAAGGCATTGTAGCACGTGAAAAAAAGCAAAACAAGAAAAAGGATGTGCACTGTTGGGTTGTCTACAAATGCACAGACATAACCAACAATTTCGTCTTGGATGAACAATTCAATTGATGACTATATTACTACATCTAGTCCTCAGCTAAAAATCCTCAATTTTTCAAAAATTAATACAAAATCCTTTCCAATAAGTACAAAGATGGCCACCGAGACCGATCTTCTTTGAAAATGTCCTCAACTACATCCTTTTAACATGAAGAAGGCTAAAGAGCCCAGTCTTCACTTTTAAAATTCCTACATTAATCATACCTATGAACACGAAGATGGCTAAGGAGTCCAGTCTTCGCTTTTAAAATTCCTCCGTTAATCATTCCTATAAACACGAAGATGGCTAAGGAGTCCAGTCTTCGCTTTTAAAATTCCTCCGTTTATCATTCCTATAAACACGAAGATGGCTAAGGAGTCCAGTCTTCGCTTTTAAAATTCCTCCATTAATCATTCCTATAAACACGAAGATGGCTAAAGAGTCCGGTCTTCGCTTTTGAAAAGTTCTAAGCTAGACATAGTAAAGTCATCAATTAAATGTGTTTTCTCCGCAACTATTTAGTTGGTCTGCAAGGGCAAATGTTGATTAAGTGTGCGTTGCATCACGAGCGGCGATATTTCCTTTGATGGACAGGCTCATATGTTCCTTGAGTGTGACTTAATTATTGTTACAAACCTTCCATCAGAATATAAATGAAGACGCTATCACAGTTATACATCCGTATGAATTTCTTTTTTAAGCACTCAAAGAATGATTTCACTGGGAATTGCAAATACATTTTGATCACCACATTAAGTGCAGAGATGAAAAACCTGCGAATCATCACACATTTGTGCACAAACGTTTGTAGATATCCTCATTATAATTAAATAAAGATGTTTCAAAACATCACTGGTTACATCGCTTCACAATGTCTCAGTGGATGAGAGATGTGCGTGATACAAACGACAATCCTCATATATCTGATGGCTTATATTTTCATCCTTTTTTTCAACTCTTGTTTTGCAAACGTGCATCAGTTGAATAGTTGGAGCCCAATAAAAAGTTTCAGGCTTGCTTTTTTCACTGACTCCTGTTTTGAGCTTGTTGACCTACAGCTTCATCGTGATAAACTGACTGCAACGAATTTTTACGATGGCGTCGTGTTAGATCTCTGGAAGGTGGTCTACAAGCATCCGGTTTGAGGGCTGAATCAGCCTCACAAACTTCGCACTCAACTAATGTTGAGTGGGTTGAATCAGCGTCAAAGCTTGCACTCAACTAATTATGTCCCAACTATTATTCAACTGAACTAGCCGGTTATTTTTCAAACTCATTCTTCTATGATTTTTTTTGAATGCCTCTTAACATTCCAAGTTATGATGATGCTTTGTCCAAGGCATTGTAGCACGTGAAAAAAAGCAAAACAAGAAAAAGGATGTGCACTGTTGGGTTGTCTACAAATGCACAGACATAACCAACAATTTCGTCTTGGATGAACAATTCAATTGATGACTATATTACTACATCTAGTCCTCAGCTAAAAATCCTCAATTTTTCAAAAATTAATACAAAATCCTTTCCAATAAGTACAAAGATGGCCACCGAGACCGATCTTCTTTGAAAATGTCCTCAACTACATCCTTTTAACATGAAGAAGGCTAAAGAGCCCAGTCTTCACTTTTAAAATTCCTACATTAATCATACCTATGAACACGAAGATGGCTAAGGAGTCCAGTCTTCGCTTTTAAAATTCCTCCGTTAATCATTCCTATAAACACGAAGATGGCTAAGGAGTCCAGTCTTCGCTTTTAAAATTCCTCCGTTTATCATTCCTATAAACACGAAGATGGCTAAGGAGTCCAGTCTTCGCTTTTAAAATTCCTCCATTAATCATTCCTATAAACACGAAGATGGCTAAAGAGTCCGGTCTTCGCTTTTGAAAAGTTCTAAGCTAGACATAGTAAAGTCATCAATTAAATGTGTTTTCTCCGCAACTATTTAGTTGGTCTGCAAGGGCAAATGTTGATTAAGTGTGCGTTGCATCACGAGCGGCGATATTTCCTTTGATGGACAGGCTCATATGTTCCTTGAGTGTGACTTAATTATTGTTACAAACCTTCCATCAGAATATAAATGAAGACGCTATCACAGTTATACATCCGTATGAATTTCTTTTTTAAGCACTCAAAGAATGATTTCACTGGGAATTGCAAATACATTTTGATCACCACATTAATTGCAGAGATGAAAAACCTGCGAATCATCACACATTTGTGCACAAACGTTTGTAGATATCCTCATTATAATTAAATAAAGATGTTTCAAAACATCACTGGTTACATCGCTTCACAATGTCTCAGTGGATGAGAGATGTGCGTGATACAAACGACAATCCCAACTGTTCCTGCACAATCCTCATATATCTGATGGCTTATATTTTCATCCTTTTTTTCAACTCTTGTTTTGCAAACGTGCATCAGTTGAATAGTTGGAGCCCAATAAAAAGTTTCAGGCTTGCTTTTTTCACTGACTCCTGTTTTGAGCTTGTTGACCTACAGCTTCATCGTGATAAACTGACTGCAACGAATTTTTACGATGGCGTCGTGTTAGATCTCTGGAAGGTGGTCTACAAGCATCCGGTTTGAGGGCTGAATCAGCCTCACAAACTTCGCACTCAACTAATGTTGAGTGGGTTGAATCAGCGTCAAAGCTTGCACTCAACTAATTATGTCCCAACTATTATTCAACTGAACTAGCCGGTTATTTTTCAAACTCATTCTTCTATGATTTTTTTTGAATGCCTCTTAACATTCCAAGTTATGATGATGCTTTGTCCAAGGCATTGTAGCACGTGAAAAAAAGCAAAACAAGAAAAAGGATGTGCACTGTTGGGTTGTCTACAAATGCACAGACATAACCAACAATTTCGTCTTGGATGAACAATTCAATTGATGACTATATTACTACATCTAGTCCTCAGCTAAAAATCCTCAATTTTTCAAAAATTAATACAAAATCCTTTCCAATAAGTACAAAGATGGCCACCGAGACCGATCTTCTTTGAAAATGTCCTCAACTACATCCTTTTAACATGAAGAAGGCTAAAGAGCCCAGTCTTCACTTTTAAAATTCCTACATTAATCATACCTATGAACACGAAGATGGCTAAGGAGTCCAGTCTTCGCTTTTAAAATTCCTCCGTTAATCATTCCTATAAACACGAAGATGGCTAAGGAGTCCAGTCTTCGCTTTTAAAATTCCTCCGTTTATCATTCCTATAAACACGAAGATGGCTAAGGAGTCCAGTCTTCGCTTTTAAAATTCCTCCATTAATCATTCCTATAAACACGAAGATGGCTAAAGAGTCCGGTCTTCGCTTTTGAAAAGTTCTAAGCTAGACATAGTAAAGTCATCAATTAAATGTGTTTTCTCCGCAACTATTTAGTTGGTCTGCAAGGGCAAATGTTGATTAAGTGTGCGTTGCATCACGAGCGGCGATATTTCCTTTGATGGACAGGCTCATATGTTCCTTGAGTGTGACTTAATTATTGTTACAAACCTTCCATCAGAATATAAATGAAGACGCTATCACAGTTATACATCCGTATGAATTTCTTTTTTAAGCACTCAAAGAATGATTTCACTGGGAATTGCAAATACATTTTGATCACCACATTAAGTGCAGAGATGAAAAACCTGCGAATCATCACACATTTGTGCACAAACGTTTGTAGATATCCTCATTATAATTAAATAAAGATGTTTCAAAACATCACTGGTTACATCGCTTCACAATGTCTCAGTGGATGAGAGATGTGCGTGATACAAACGACAATCCTCATATATCTGATGGCTTATATTTTCATCCTTTTTTTCAACTCTTGTTTTGCAAACGTGCATCAGTTGAATAGTTGGAGCCCAATAAAAAGTTTCAGGCTTGCTTTTTTCACTGACTCCTGTTTTGAGCTTGTTGACCTACAGCTTCATCGTGATAAACTGACTGCAACGAATTTTTACGATGGCGTCGTGTTAGATCTCTGGAAGGTGGTCTACAAGCATCCGGTTTGAGGGCTGAATCAGCCTCACAAACTTCGCACTCAACTAATGTTGAGTGGGTTGAATCAGCGTCAAAGCTTGCACTCAACTAATTATGTCCCAACTATTATTCAACTGAACTAGCCGGTTATTTTTCAAACTCATTCTTCTATGATTTTTTTTGAATGCCTCTTAACATTCCAAGTTATGATGATGCTTTGTCCAAGGCATTGTAGCACGTGAAAAAAAGCAAAACAAGAAAAAGGATGTGCACTGTTGGGTTGTCTACAAATGCACAGACATAACCAACAATTTCGTCTTGGATGAACAATTCAATTGATGACTATATTACTACATCTAGTCCTCAGCTAAAAATCCTCAATTTTTCAAAAATTAATACAAAATCCTTTCCAATAAGTACAAAGATGGCCACCGAGACCGATCTTCTTTGAAAATGTCCTCAACTACATCCTTTTAACATGAAGAAGGCTAAAGAGCCCAGTCTTCACTTTTAAAATTCCTACATTAATCATACCTATGAACACGAAGATGGCTAAGGAGTCCAGTCTTCGCTTTTAAAATTCCTCCGTTAATCATTCCTATAAACACGAAGATGGCTAAGGAGTCCAGTCTTCGCTTTTAAAATTCCTCCGTTTATCATTCCTATAAACACGAAGATGGCTAAGGAGTCCAGTCTTCGCTTTTAAAATTCCTCCATTAATCATTCCTATAAACACGAAGATGGCTAAAGAGTCCGGTCTTCGCTTTTGAAAAGTTCTAAGCTAGACATAGTAAAGTCATCAATTAAATGTGTTTTCTCCGCAACTATTTAGTTGGTCTGCAAGGGCAAATGTTGATTAAGTGTGCGTTGCATCACGAGCGGCGATATTTCCTTTGATGGACAGGCTCATATGTTCCTTGAGTGTGACTTAATTATTGTTACAAACCTTCCATCAGAATATAAATGAAGACGCTATCACAGTTATACATCCGTATGAATTTCTTTTTTAAGCACTCAAAGAATGATTTCACTGGGAATTGCAAATACATTTTGATCACCACATTAAGTGCAGAGATGAAAAACCTGCGAATCATCACACATTTGTGCACAAACGTTTGTAGATATCCTCATTATAATTAAATAAAGATGTTTCAAAACATCACTGGTTACATCGCTTCACAATGTCTCAGTGGATGAGAGATGTGCGTGATACAAACGACAATCCTCATATATCTGATGGCTTATATTTTCATCCTTTTTTTCAACTCTTGTTTTGCAAACGTGCATCAGTTGAATAGTTGGAGCCCAATAAAAAGTTTCAGGCTTGCTTTTTTCACTGACTCCTGTTTTGAGCTTGTTGACCTACAGCTTCATCGTGATAAACTGACTGCAACGAATTTTTACGATGGCGTCGTGTTAGATCTCTGGAAGGTGGTCTACAAGCATCCGGTTTGAGGGCTGAATCAGCCTCACAAACTTCGCACTCAACTAATGTTGAGTGGGTTGAATCAGCGTCAAAGCTTGCACTCAACTAATTATGTCCCAACTATTATTCAACTGAACTAGCCGGTTATTTTTCAAACTCATTCTTCTATGATTTTTTTTGAATGCCTCTTAACATTCCAAGTTATGATGATGCTTTGTCCAAGGCATTGTAGCACGTGAAAAAAAGCAAAACAAGAAAAAGGATGTGCACTGTTGGGTTGTCTACAAATGCACAGACATAACCAACAATTTCGTCTTGGATGAACAATTCAATTGATGACTATATTACTACATCTAGTCCTCAGCTAAAAATCCTCAATTTTTCAAAAATTAATACAAAATCCTTTCCAATAAGTACAAAGATGGCCACCGAGACCGATCTTCTTTGAAAATGTCCTCAACTACATCCTTTTAACATGAAGAAGGCTAAAGAGCCCAGTCTTCACTTTTAAAATTCCTACATTAATCATACCTATGAACACGAAGATGGCTAAGGAGTCCAGTCTTCGCTTTTAAAATTCCTCCGTTAATCATTCCTATAAACACGAAGATGGCTAAGGAGTCCAGTCTTCGCTTTTAAAATTCCTCCGTTTATCATTCCTATAAACACGAAGATGGCTAAGGAGTCCAGTCTTCGCTTTTAAAATTCCTCCATTAATCATTCCTATAAACACGAAGATGGCTAAAGAGTCCGGTCTTCGCTTTTGAAAAGTTCTAAGCTAGACATAGTAAAGTCATCAATTAAATGTGTTTTCTCCGCAACTATTTAGTTGGTCTGCAAGGGCAAATGTTGATTAAGTGTGCGTTGCATCACGAGCGGCGATATTTCCTTTGATGGACAGGCTCATATGTTCCTTGAGTGTGACTTAATTATTGTTACAAACCTTCCATCAGAATATAAATGAAGACGCTATCACAGTTATACATCCGTATGAATTTCTTTTTTAAGCACTCAAAGAATGATTTCACTGGGAATTGCAAATACATTTTGATCACCACATTAAGTGCAGAGATGAAAAACCTGCGAATCATCACACATTTGTGCACAAACGTTTGTAGATATCCTCATTATAATTAAATAAAGATGTTTCAAAACATCACTGGTTACATCGCTTCACAATGTCTCAGTGGATGAGAGATGTGCGTGATACAAACGACAATCCTCATATATCTGATGGCTTATATTTTCATCCTTTTTTTCAACTCTTGTTTTGCAAACGTGCATCAGTTGAATAGTTGGAGCCCAATAAAAAGTTTCAGGCTTGCTTTTTTCACTGACTCCTGTTTTGAGCTTGTTGACCTACAGCTTCATCGTGATAAACTGACTGCAACGAATTTTTACGATGGCGTCGTGTTAGATCTCTGGAAGGTGGTCTACAAGCATCCGGTTTGAGGGCTGAATCAGCCTCACAAACTTCGCACTCAACTAATGTTGAGTGGGTTGAATCAGCGTCAAAGCTTGCACTCAACTAATTATGTCCCAACTATTATTCAACTGAACTAGCCGGTTATTTTTCAAACTCATTCTTCTATGATTTTTTTTGAATGCCTCTTAACATTCCAAGTTATGATGATGCTTTGTCCAAGGCATTGTAGCACGTGAAAAAAAGCAAAACAAGAAAAAGGATGTGCACTGTTGGGTTGTCTACAAATGCACAGACATAACCAACAATTTCGTCTTGGATGAACAATTCAATTGATGACTATATTACTACATCTAGTCCTCAGCTAAAAATCCTCAATTTTTCAAAAATTAATACAAAATCCTTTCCAATAAGTACAAAGATGGCCACCGAGACCGATCTTCTTTGAAAATGTCCTCAACTACATCCTTTTAACATGAAGAAGGCTAAAGAGCCCAGTCTTCACTTTTAAAATTCCTACATTAATCATACCTATGAACACGAAGATGGCTAAGGAGTCCAGTCTTCGCTTTTAAAATTCCTCCGTTAATCATTCCTATAAACACGAAGATGGCTAAGGAGTCCAGTCTTCGCTTTTAAAATTCCTCCGTTTATCATTCCTATAAACACGAAGATGGCTAAGGAGTCCAGTCTTCGCTTTTAAAATTCCTCCATTAATCATTCCTATAAACACGAAGATGGCTAAAGAGTCCGGTCTTCGCTTTTGAAAAGTTCTAAGCTAGACATAGTAAAGTCATCAATTAAATGTGTTTTCTCCGCAACTATTTAGTTGGTCTGCAAGGGCAAATGTTGATTAAGTGTGCGTTGCATCACGAGCGGCGATATTTCCTTTGATGGACAGGCTCATATGTTCCTTGAGTGTGACTTAATTATTGTTACAAACCTTCCATCAGAATATAAATGAAGACGCTATCACAGTTATACATCCGTATGAATTTCTTTTTTAAGCACTCAAAGAATGATTTCACTGGGAATTGCAAATACATTTTGATCACCACATTAAGTGCAGAGATGAAAAACCTGCGAATCATCACACATTTGTGCACAAACGTTTGTAGATATCCTCATTATAATTAAATAAAGATGTTTCAAAACATCACTGGTTACATCGCTTCACAATGTCTCAGTGGATGAGAGATGTGCGTGATACAAACGACAATCCTCATATATCTGATGGCTTATATTTTCATCCTTTTTTTCAACTCTTGTTTTGCAAACGTGCATCAGTTGAATAGTTGGAGCCCAATAAAAAGTTTCAGGCTTGCTTTTTTCACTGACTCCTGTTTTGAGCTTGTTGACCTACAGCTTCATCGTGATAAACTGACTGCAACGAATTTTTACGATGGCGTCGTGTTAGATCTCTGGAAGGTGGTCTACAAGCATCCGGTTTGAGGGCTGAATCAGCCTCACAAACTTCGCACTCAACTAATGTTGAGTGGGTTGAATCAGCGTCAAAGCTTGCACTCAACTAATTATGTCCCAACTATTATTCAACTGAACTAGCCGGTTATTTTTCAAACTCATTCTTCTATGATTTTTTTTGAATGCCTCTTAACATTCCAAGTTATGATGATGCTTTGTCCAAGGCATTGTAGCACGTGAAAAAAAGCAAAACAAGAAAAAGGATGTGCACTGTTGGGTTGTCTACAAATGCACAGACATAACCAACAATTTCGTCTTGGATGAACAATTCAATTGATGACTATATTACTACATCTAGTCCTCAGCTAAAAATCCTCAATTTTTCAAAAATTAATACAAAATCCTTTCCAATAAGTACAAAGATGGCCACCGAGACCGATCTTCTTTGAAAATGTCCTCAACTACATCCTTTTAACATGAAGAAGGCTAAAGAGCCCAGTCTTCACTTTTAAAATTCCTACATTAATCATACCTATGAACACGAAGATGGCTAAGGAGTCCAGTCTTCGCTTTTAAAATTCCTCCGTTAATTATTCCTATAAACACGAAGATGGCTAAGGAGTCCAGTCATCGCTTTTAAAATTCCTCCGTTTATCATTCCTATAAACACGAAGATGGCTAAGGAGTCCAGTCTTCGCTTTTAAAATTCCTCCGTTAATCATTCCTATAAACACGAAGATGGCTAAGGAGTCCAGTCTTCGCTTTTAAAATTCCTCCGTTTATCATTCCTATAAACACGAAGATGGCTAAGGAGTCCAGTCTTCGCTTTTAAAATTCCTCCATTAATCATTCCTATAAACACGAAGATGGCTAAAGAGTCCGGTCTTCGCTTTTGAAAAGTTCTAAGCTAGACATAGTAAAGTCATCAATTAAATGTGTTTTCTCCGCAACTATTTAGTTGGTCTGCAAGGGCAAATGTTGATTAAGTGTGCGTTGCATCACGAGCGGCGATATTTCCTTTGATGGACAGGCTCATATGTTCCTTGAGTGTGACTTAATTATTGTTACAAACCTTCCATCAGAATATAAATGAAGACGCTATCACAGTTATACATCCGTATGAATTTCTTTTTTAAGCACTCAAAGAATGATTTCACTGGGAATTGCAAATACATTTTGATCACCACATTAAGTGCAGAGATGAAAAACCTGCGAATCATCACACATTTGTGCACAAACGTTTGTAGATATCCTCATTATAATTAAATAAAGATGTTTCAAAACATCACTGGTTACATCGCTTCACAATGTCTCAGTGGATGAGAGATGTGCGTGATACAAACGACAATCCTCATATATCTGATGGCTTATATTTTCATCCTTTTTTTCAACTCTTGTTTTGCAAACGTGCATCAGTTGAATAGTTGGAGCCCAATAAAAAGTTTCAGGTTTGCTTTTTTCACTGACTCCTGTTTTGAGCTTGTTGACCTACAGCTTCATCGTGATAAACTGACTGCAACGAATTTTTACGATGGCGTCGTGTTAGATCTCTGGAAGGTGGTCTACAAGCATCCGGTTTGAGGGCTGAATCAGCCTCACAAACTTCGCACTCAACTAATGTTGAGTGGGTTGAATCAGCGTCAAAGCTTGCACTCAACTAATTATGTCCCAACTATTATTCAACTGAACTAGCCGGTTATTTTTCAAACTCATTCTTCTATGATTTTTTTTGAATGCCTCTTAACATTCCAAGTTATGATGATGCTTTGTCCAAGGCATTGTAGCACGTGAAAAAAAGCAAAACAAGAAAAAGGATGTGCACTGTTGGGTTGTCTACAAATGCACAGACATAACCAACAATTTCGTCTTGGATGAACAATTCAATTGATGACTATATTACTACATCTAGTCCTCAGCTAAAAATCCTCAATTTTTCAAAAATTAATACAAAATCCTTTCCAATAAGTACAAAGATGGCCACCGAGACCGATCTTCTTTGAAAATGTCCTCAACTACATCCTTTTAACATGAAGAAGGCTAAAGAGCCCAGTCTTCACTTTTAAAATTCCTACATTAATCATACCTATGAACACGAAGATGGCTAAGGAGTCCAGTCTTCGCTTTTAAAATTCCTCCGTTAATCATTCCTATAAACACGAAGATGGCTAAGGAGTCCAGTCTTCGCTTTTAAAATTCCTCCGTTTATCATTCCTATAAACACGAAGATGGCTAAGGAGTCCAGTCTTCGCTTTTAAAATTCCTCCATTAATCATTCCTATAAACACGAAGATGGCTAAAGAGTCCGGTCTTCGCTTTTGAAAAGTTCTAAGCTAGACATAGTAAAGTCATCAATTAAATGTGTTTTCTCCGCAACTATTTAGTTGGTCTGCAAGGGCAAATGTTGATTAAGTGTGCGTTGCATCACGAGCGGCGATATTTCCTTTGATGGACAGGCTCATATGTTCCTTGAGTGTGACTTAATTATTGTTACAAACCTTCCATCAGAATATAAATGAAGACGCTATCACAGTTATACATCCGTATGAATTTCTTTTTTAAGCACTCAAAGAATGATTTCACTGGGAATTGCAAATACATTTTGATCACCACATTAAGTGCAGAGATGAAAAACCTGCGAATCATCACACATTTGTGCACAAACGTTTGTAGATATCCTCATTATAATTAAATAAAGATGTTTCAAAACATCACTGGTTACATCGCTTCACAATGTCTCAGTGGATGAGAGATGTGCGTGATACAAACGACAATCCTCATATATCTGATGGCTTATATTTTCATCCTTTTTTTCAACTCTTGTTTTGCAAACGTGCATCAGTTGAATAGTTGGAGCCCAATAAAAAGTTTCAGGCTTGCTTTTTTCACTGACTCCTGTTTTGAGCTTGTTGACCTACAGCTTCATCGTGATAAACTGACTGCAACGAATTTTTACGATGGCGTCGTGTTAGATCTCTGGAAGGTGGTCTACAAGCATCCGGTTTGAGGGCTGAATCAGCCTCACAAACTTCGCACTCAACTAATGTTGAGTGGGTTGAATCAGCGTCAAAGCTTGCACTCAACTAATTATGTCCCAACTATTATTCAACTGAACTAGCCGGTTATTTTTCAAACTCATTCTTCTATGATTTTTTTTGAATGCCTCTTAACATTCCAAGTTATGATGATGCTTTGTCCAAGGCATTGTAGCACGTGAAAAAAAGCAAAACAAGAAAAAGGATGTGCACTGTTGGGTTGTCTACAAATGCACAGACATAACCAACAATTTCGTCTTGGATGAACAATTCAATTGATGACTATATTACTACATCTAGTCCTCAGCTAAAAATCCTCAATTTTTCAAAAATTAATACAAAATCCTTTCCAATAAGTACAAAGATGGCCACCGAGACCGATCTTCTTTGAAAATGTCCTCAACTACATCCTTTTAACATGAAGAAGGCTAAAGAGCCCAGTCTTCACTTTTAAAATTCCTACATTAATCATACCTATGAACACGAAGATGGCTAAGGAGTCCAGTCTTCGCTTTTAAAATTCCTCCGTTAATCATTCCTATAAACACGAAGATGGCTAAGGAGTCCAGTCTTCGCTTTTAAAATTCCTCCGTTTATCATTCCTATAAACACGAAGATGGCTAAGGAGTCCAGTCTTCGCTTTTAAAATTCCTCCATTAATCATTCCTATAAACACGAAGATGGCTAAAGAGTCCGGTCTTCGCTTTTGAAAAGTTCTAAGCTAGACATAGTAAAGTCATCAATTAAATGTGTTTTCTCCGCAACTATTTAGTTGGTCTGCAAGGGCAAATGTTGATTAAGTGTGCGTTGCATCACGAGCGGCGATATTTCCTTTGATGGACAGGCTCATATGTTCCTTGAGTGTGACTTAATTATTGTTACAAACCTTCCATCAGAATATAAATGAAGACGCTATCACAGTTATACATCCGTATGAATTTCTTTTTTAAGCACTCAAAGAATGATTTCACTGGGAATTGCAAATACATTTTGATCACCACATTAAGTGCAGAGATGAAAAACCTGCGAATCATCACACATTTGTGCACAAACGTTTGTAGATATCCTCATTACAATTAAATAAAGATGTTTCAAAACATCACTGGTTACATCGCTTCACAATGTCTCAGTGGATGAGAGATGTGCGTGATACAAACGACAATCCTCATATATCTGATGGCTTATATTTTCATCCTTTTTTTCAACTCTTGTTTTGCAAACGTGCATCAGTTGAATAGTTGGAGCCCAATAAAAAGTTTTAGGCTTGCTTTTTTCACTGACTCCTGTTTTGAGCTTGTTGACCTACAGCTTCATCGTGATAAACTGACTGCAACGAATTTTTACGATGGCGTCGTGTTAGATCTCTGGAAGGTGGTCTACAAGCATCCGGTTTGAGGGCTGAATCAGCCTCACAAACTTCGCACTCAACTAATGTTGAGTGGGTTGAATCAGCGTCAAAGCTTGCACTCAACTAATTATGTCCCAACTATTATTCAACTGAACTAGCCGGTTATTTTTCAAACTCATTCTTCTATGATTTTTTTTGAATGCCTCTTAACATTCCAAGTTATGATGATGCTTTGTCCAAGGCATTGTAGCACGTGAAAAAAAGCAAAACAAGAAAAAGGATGTGCACTGTTGGGTTGTCTACAAATGCACAGACATAACCAACAATTTCGTCTTGGATGAACAATTCAATTGATGACTATATTACTACATCTAGTCCTCAGCTAAAAATCCTCAATTTTTCAAAAATTAATACAAAATCCTTTCCAATAAGTACAAAGATGGCCACCGAGACCGATCTTCTTTGAAAATGTCCTCAACTACATCCTTTTAACATGAAGAAGGCTAAAGAGCCCAGTCTTCACTTTTAAAATTCCTACATTAATCATACCTATGAACACGAAGATGGCTAAGGAGTCCAGTCTTCGCTTTTAAAATTCCTCCGTTAATCATTCCTATAAACACGAAGATGGCTAAGGAGTCCAGTCTTCGCTTTTAAAATTCCTCCGTTTATCATTCCTATAAACACGAAGATGGCTAAGGAGTCCAGTCTTCGCTTTTAAAATTCCTCCATTAATCATTCCTATAAACACGAAGATGGCTAAAGAGTCCGGTCTTCGCTTTTGAAAAGTTCTAAGCTAGACATAGTAAAGTCATCAATTAAATGTGTTTTCTCCGCAACTATTTAGTTGGTCTGCAAGGGCAAATGTTGATTAAGTGTGCGTTGCATCACGAGCGGCGATATTTCCTTTGATGGACAGGCTCATATGTTCCTTGAGTGTGACTTAATTATTGTTACAAACCTTCCATCAGAATATAAATGAAGACGCTATCACAGTTATACATCCGTATGAATTTCTTTTTTAAGCACTCAAAGAATGATTTCACTGGGAATTGCAAATACATTTTGATCACCACATTAAGTGCAGAGATGAAAAACCTGCGAATCATCACACATTTGTGCACAAACGTTTGTAGATATCCTCATTATAATTAAATAAAGATGTTTCAAAACATCACTGGTTACATCGCTTCACAATGTCTCAGTGGATGAGAGATGTGCGTGATACAAACGACAATCCTCATATATCTGATGGCTTATATTTTCATCCTTTTTTTCAACTCTTGTTTTGCAAACGTGCATCAGTTGAATAGTTGGAGCCCAATAAAAAGTTTCAGGCTTGCTTTTTTCACTGACTCCTGTTTTGAGCTTGTTGACCTACAGCTTCATCGTGATAAACTGACTGCAACGAATTTTTACGATGGCGTCGTGTTAGATCTCTGGAAGGTGGTCTACAAGCATCCGGTTTGAGGGCTGAATCAGCCTCACAAACTTCGCACTCAACTAATGTTGAGTGGGTTGAATCAGCGTCAAAGCTTGCACTCAACTAATTATGTCCCAACTATTATTCAACTGAACTAGCCGGTTATTTTTCAAACTCATTCTTCTATGATTTTTTTTGAATGCCTCTTAACATTCCAAGTTATGATGATGCTTTGTCCAAGGCATTGTAGCACGTGAAAAAAAGCAAAACAAGAAAAAGGATGTGCACTGTTGGGTTGTCTACAAATGCACAGACATAACCAACAATTTCGTCTTGGATGAACAATTCAATTGATGACTATATTACTACATCTAGTCCTCAGCTAAAAATCCTCAATTTTTCAAAAATTAATACAAAATCCTTTCCAATAAGTACAAAGATGGCCACCGAGACCGATCTTCTTTGAAAATGTCCTCAACTACATCCTTTTAACATGAAGAAGGCTAAAGAGCCCAGTCTTCACTTTTAAAATTCCTACATTAATCATACCTATGAACACGAAGATGGCTAAGGAGTCCAGTCTTCGCTTTTAAAATTCCTCCGTTAATCATTCCTATAAACACGAAGATGGCTAAGGAGTCCAGTCTTCGCTTTTAAAATTCCTCCGTTTATCATTCCTATAAACACGAAGATGGCTAAGGAGTCCAGTCTTCGCTTTTAAAATTCCTCCATTAATCATTCCTATAAACACGAAGATGGCTAAAGAGTCCGGTCTTCGCTTTTGAAAAGTTCTAAGCTAGACATAGTAAAGTCATCAATTAAATGTGTTTTCTCCGCAACTATTTAGTTGGTCTGCAAGGGCAAATGTTGATTAAGTGTGCGTTGCATCACGAGCGGCGATATTTCCTTTGATGGACAGGCTCATATGTTCCTTGAGTGTGACTTAATTATTGTTACAAACCTTCCATCAGAATATAAATGAAGACGCTATCACAGTTATACATCCGTATGAATTTCTTTTTTAAGCACTCAAAGAATGATTTCACTGGGAATTGCAAATACATTTTGATCACCACATTAAGTGCAGAGATGAAAAACCTGCGAATCATCACACATTTGTGCACAAACGTTTGTAGATATCCTCATTATAATTAAATAAAGATGTTTCAAAACATCACTGGTTACATCGCTTCACAATGTCTCAGTGGATGAGAGATGTGCGTGATACAAACGACAATCCTCATATATCTGATGGCTTATATTTTCATCCTTTTTTTCAACTCTTGTTTTGCAAACGTGCATCAGTTGAATAGTTGGAGCCCAATAAAAAGTTTCAGGCTTGCTTTTTTCACTGACTCCTGTTTTGAGCTTGTTGACCTACAGCTTCATCGTGATAAACTGACTGCAACGAATTTTTACGATGGCGTCGTGTTAGATCTCTGGAAGGTGGTCTACAAGCATCCGGTTTGAGGGCTGAATCAGCCTCACAAACTTCGCACTCAACTAATATTGAGTGGGTTGAATCAGCGTCAAAGCTTGCACTCAACTAATTATGTCCCAACTATTATTCAACTGAACTAGCCGGTTATTTTTCAAACTCATTCTTCTATGATTTTTTTTGAATGCCTCTTAACATTCCAAGTTATGATGATGCTTTGTCCAAGGCATTGTAGCACGTGAAAAAAAGCAAAACAAGAAAAAGGATGTGCACTGTTGGGTTGTCTACAAATGCACAGACATAACCAACAATTTCGTCTTGGATGAACAATTCAATTGATGACTATATTACTACATCTAGTCCTCAGCTAAAAATCCTCAATTTTTCAAAAATTAATACAAAATCCTTTCCAATAAGTACAAAGATGGCCACCGAGACCGATCTTCTTTGAAAATGTCCTCAACTACATCCTTTTAACATGAAGAAGGCTAAAGAGCCCAGTCTTCACTTTTAAAATTCCTACATTAATCATACCTATGAACACGAAGATGGCTAAGGAGTCCAGTCTTCGCTTTTAAAATTCCTCCGTTAATTATTCCTATAAACACTGTTACGTATCTAGGCGTTGTTTTTTTCTTTCTTTGACCTGTTGCGGTCGAGAGACGGGTAGGTTGTCCGCCCCTTGTGTAATAAGTTTTTTTTTTCGTCAAGCCACACAGACAGTGACCGGTCCTTGACCTGTGTGTGTACCTCTGGTTGAAAGGAGGGTGTTTTTTTTTCTGTCTCTTTGAAGAGCGTTCTAGATCTGGGAAATTGATGACGTATTTGGTTCGAGAAATTCCTAGATTTGTCTTGAGATCGACGCGCGGTAGATTATATAAAGACCGCCCGCGTGACGTTGACGGACAGACATACGGAGACAGCCGTGAGACAGAATAGCGGAGACATTGCGTGACCCGTGCGTGGTATACCAATTGATCGTGTAAGTTAAGATTTTTCTTTTTTTCAAGGCCTTGCTTGTATTTGTAATTATATTTTCAAACACTTGTATTGTAATATTTTTACATACCATTTTTGTAAAAGGGTTTTGGTCAACCCTTCCATTTTGTATTGAGTTATATTATGATTAAACATTAAGTTGATATTTTACTTTCCGATTTCTTGTGTCATTTTTTTTTGTTATTCATTGTAAGTCTCTGATTAAATTCAGACTTAAGATAAGTGACACAACTACCTTTTTCTATTGTCACGTTCCCCTAGGCAAGCCATTTAAAAGTAGAATTCAATTTGTAATACGTGACAAAAGAAGTTTGAGGGCTTTCGTCCCGGATATTTTTCTGAACCTATTTTCGTCTTACTTGAGTAATTTTGTAAAGGCGAAGTTGACTTTAACAAAAAATTTTTTGTGTCAAAGAGTCGGAAGTAAAGTATCAATAGTATTGACCAAACTCTCTTAAGGTTTTTTTGTTGTACTGATTTTGTACTGTATATTTACATTGTATACATATTTTTTTGCTTGTAATAGTTGTTAGTTAGTCATGGATATTCAGGTTTTTCTTGCAAATCCCTCTGTGGAAGAGCTTGATGCTTGTACTAGGAAGGAACTGGTCCTTATTTCTAAACAGTTAGGGTTAAAAATAAAATCAAATGCCCTTAAACAAGAAATCAGAGATAACATTGTAATCCATTATGTAGACGAGGAAGTGTTTTCTGAAGACCTTTTAGAAACCCTTAGACCCGATGAGGGTAAATCAGATTTAGAACTTCAGATAAAATTAAAACAGATGGAAATAGAAGCCCAGAAAGAAATTAAACAAAAAGAATTAGAGCTTGCAGCGGCTAGAGAGCAGAAAGAAATTAAACAAAAAGAATTAGAGCTTGCAGCGGCTAGAGAGCAGAAAGAAATGGAAATGAAATTACAGATAGAGTTAAAAAAATTAGAGTTAGCTGCTAATGTAAGACCAGATTCTTCCCCTGCCAGTCATACTGCTGAAGCAACAAAATATTTGAAAATAATTCCACGCTTTAATGAAGCCACAATTGACAATTATTTTCCACAATTTGAACTTGCTGTGAAAAATTTTAATGTACCTGAAACTTTGTGGCCCACTTTGCTGCAAACAGTTTTGACTGGTAGAGCTGCAGAGGTATTTTGTTCTTTGACCATTGAACAACAAAAAGATTATAATGTTGTTAAGGCCTTAATTCTTAAGGCATATGAACTTGTTCCGGAAGCTTACCGAAAGCAGTTCAGGGATTGTCGCAAATCGGATGGCCAAACCCATGTAGAATTCCTGCGGGAAAAGGAGCGACGCTTTGAGAAATGGCTCACTTCCAGGGAAATCGGCACCGACTTTGCAAAATTCAAGAACCTAATGCTGATGGAAGAGTTCAAGAGTTGTGTGCGGCTGGACGTCCGTACGCATATAGCTGATCGTGGCGAGGAAGATGTGCACAAGGCTGCAGTGTTGGCAGACGATTATATAATATCACATCAATTTGCCAAGTATACGACGGATGTCAAGCCAAAACAAGTCAAACAGCCTGAGTCCATTGCTAGCAACTCCATCAAGAACAGCAGTACAAATGACAGAAAACCTACTACAAGTAAAGCTACTTGTTCCTACTGCAAACGAGAAGGCCATAAAATTGACGATTGCTGGAAATTGAGGAAGAGAAACGAAAAAGCTCCTTCAAAAGTCAGCGCTTGCACAGTACAGTGGTCGTCGAGGTTTACTCCCTCATCATCAAGTCATATCAAGAATACCTCGACACCACCTGTTTCAAATGTATTGACTGTACAAGACTCTCCGAAAATGTCTCCACGATGTTCAAATGACTCCACAGTGAGTTCTTCAAATTCATCTTTACGATGTTCTAATGACTCAAACAAGAGTTTTTCAAATACATCAAGCCGATGTTCCAATGACTCAAACAAGAGTTTTTCAAATACATCAAGCCGATGTTCTAATGACTCAAACAAGAGTTTTTCAAATACATCAAGTCGATGTTTCAATGACTCTATCCAGAGTTCCCATAATACATCATCCCGATGTTCCAATGACTCTATCAAGAGTTCCCATAAGACATCACCCCGATGTTCCAATGACTCCATCAAGAGTTCTCCAAATACATCCACAAGATGTTCTACTGACTCAAGAAAGAGTTTCTCCACTGCGTCTCCTAGAGATGTCAATGACTCCAGCGAGAGTTCGACCCAAGTCCAGTCTGCATCAACCAAAATTGATGTTTTATTAGAGGATTTTAAGCCTTTCATTTCGGAAGGATTTGTATCACTACCCGGTGATTCTACAAGTCTACGACCTATCACCATTTTGAGAGACACAGGTGCCTCACAATCGCTACTTTTAGAGGGTATCTTACCCTTGTCTAAATCATCATCGACTGGGAAGAGCATCCTGTTACGAGGCGTAGAGCTTGGATGTATAGATGTGCCTCTACATCTAATCGACATAAAGTCAAATCTCATTACTGGACCGGTTGTTGTAGGTGTCCGACCAACATTACCATTGGAAGGCATCTCATTGCTGTTAGGCAATGACTTAGCAGGTGGAAAGGTGATAGCCGAACCCATCGTCACTCAAACACCCGACTTATCTGCCACACCCGAGGAAGACCTAGAGTTATATCCAGCGTGTGCAGTAACAAGGGCAATGAGGTTGAAAGCATCTCAAGAAGAGAACGTCATCAAAGCCAACAGTAACCACGATGATGTGGACTTGAGCACCACATTCTTTGCTTCTCTTGAAGAAGAACCAACGCCAAATTCTGAAAAGCCGGCATCAACTCGAAAACAGTTGATTGAGGACCAAAAGAAGGATCCAGAGCTCGCCAAACTCCGAGAAACCGCAATGACATCACAAGAGGCAGAGCTAGCATCAACGTGCTACTACATCCAAGATGATATGCTCTTCAGGAAATGGAAACCTCCAGACGCATCCAACGAAGAAGAATGGAGAATATGCCATCAAATCGTGTTACCAGAAAGATACCGAGCGTACATCATGAATCTGGCTCATGACACACCAATGTCAGGTCATCTCGGCATCCACAAGACATACCACAAGATTATGTCACACTTCTTCTGGCCACGTTTGAAGAAAGATGTCATCCAGTACTGCCGATCCTGTCATGCCTGTCAGATGGTTGGCAAGCCAAATCAAAAGATCCCTGTTGCTCCTCTGAAGCCGATTCCAGCCTTTGAAGAACCTTTCAGCAGAGTACTTATTGACTGTGTTGGTCCTCTCCCAAAGACAAAAGCTGGCAACCAATACCTGTTGACCATTATGTGTGCTTCAACTCGTTTTCCTGAGGCTATTCCTCTAAGGAACATAAAAGCATCAAACATTGTAAAGGCCTTAATCAAGTTCTTTACTCTATTTGGTCTACCAAAGTCCATCCAATCGGACCAAGGAACGAATTTCACGGCCAATCTTTTCAAGCAAGTCATGACTCAGTTGGGCATCAAACACTGCATGTCGAGTGCGTATCATGCCGAGTCGCAAGGCGCTCTTGAGCGATTCCATCAGACTCTCAAGAACATGATCCGAACCTATTGCTTTGAGCACGAAAAAGACTGGGACGAAGGAATCCACATGCTGCTGTTTGCAACCCGTGAATCCGTCCAGGAATCGTTGGGATTCAGCCCTTTTGACTTAGTCTTTGGCCATTCGGTGCGCGGTCCCTTGAAATGTATAAAAGAGACTTTGTTGTCACCAACAGCCACTGAAGGACTTTTAGACTATGTAAGTAAGTTTAAAACTAGACTTTATGATGCTTGTGTTCTGGCCAAAAATAACTTACAAAACACCCAATCCAGCATGAAACGCTGGTATGATAGAAAGGCCCGTGTTAGAGAATTTTCTCCCGGGGATAAGGTGCTTGTATTTTTGCCCATACCAGGTCAACCCTTGCAAGCCAGATACTTTGGTCCCTATGAAATTGAGACCAAAATTAGTGACCTCAATTACACAATCAAAACCCCTGACCGTAGGAAAAAGACTCAGCTATGTCACATAAACATGCTGAAGCCTTATGTATCTCGGCCAGATCACTCAGAGAAGAGTAATTGTGTTTTAAATACAGTAAAAAGTTGTTCAAATAGCCATGTTTCTCCTATTGATGATGATATTGTAAAGGAGAAATTTGGACAATACAAAATACCTAATTCTTTTGTATTACAGAATTTGGATGTAAAACTGTCTCATCTGTCTTCGACAGAAAGGCCAGTTATCATGAAACTCATTAATGAATTTAATGACATTTTTTCTGATGTACCAAAACAGACTAATGTTATAATGCATGATGTAGATGTTGGCGAGGCTACTCCAGTCAAGCAGCATCCTTACAGGGTCAACCCTGAAAAACTTGCCATACTTAGGTCAGAAATCAAGTATATGCTTGAAAATGACCTCATTGAACCAAGTTCCAGTAGCTGGAGCTCCCCATGTGTCTTGATACCTAAACAGGACAAGACTTATCGTTTTTGTACAGACTACCGTAAGGTAAATGCTGTCACAAAGACCGATTCGTTTCCTATCCCTAGGATAGACGATCTCATAGATCGTATTGGTGACGCTAAGTACATCACCAAAATAGACCTACTTTCAGGTTATTGGCAGGTTCCCCTGACTGATAGGGCAAAGGAAATCTCCGCCTTTGTCACCCCTGATGGTCTGTACCAATACAAAGTGATGCCATTTGGCATGAAGAATGCTCCTGCCACTTTCCAGAGACTGATAAATGCCCTGCTTGCTGACATGGAGAATTGCCACGCATACATAGACGATGTAGTAATTTTTAGCCAAGATTTTTCTAGCCATTGTAAACAACTGCATTGTCTTTTTACTAAACTTTTACATGCAAAAATTACTGTAAACCTGAGTAAGAGTGATTTTTGCCAGGCTTCCATCCAATACTTAGGCCATATTGTAGGACAAGGCCAGGTGAAACCTGTAATGGCCAAAGTAGAAGCTATCCAAGCTTTCCCTATTCCTGCTGATCGGAAACAACTCCGAAGATTTTTGGGAATGTCTGGATATTATAGAAAATTTTGCGAAAATTTTTCTGTCATTGCCAGTCCTTTAACAAACCTCCTGAGAAAGAACGTCCGATTTACTTGGACGGATGAATGTCAGAAAGCCTTTAACCAAATCAAGCAGATATTATCTAGCTCCCCCATTTTGATGGCTCCTGACTTCGGAAAACCTTTTAGGTTAGCTATTGACGCCAGTGACACAGGTGTTGGGTCAGTCCTTTACCAAGAAGATAATTTCCAAGTAGAGCATCCTATTTGTTTCTTTTCCAAGAAATTTAATAGACATCAAAGAAATTATTCTACTGTGGAAAAAGAATGTCTTGGGTTGATTCTTTCTATACAACACTTTGATTTTTATATCAGTGGGTCCAGATGGCCACTGGTTGTATTTACTGACCACAATCCCCTTACATTTATCCACAAAATGTCTGGCAAGAACCAACGACTTCTCAGGTGGAGTTTATTTTTACAAGAGTACAACCTAGATCTTAAACACATAAAAGGCAGCGAAAATGTTATCGCCGATGCCTTATCTAGATTGTAAAAAGTATTTTGATGTATATTTTTTTTTATATATATCATGATAAATACATTCTGTAATGTAAATATTTTTTTTTAGTTCTAAAAAGATTTCCATTTCGTGGAAATGTAAACTTTTTATTTTTAGGAGGGAGGTGTTACGTATCTAGGCGTTGTTTTTTTCTTTCTTTGACCTGTTGCGGTCGAGAGACGGGTAGGTTGTCCGCCCCTTGTGTAATAAGTTTTTTTTTTCGTCAAGCCACACAGACAGTGACCGGTCCTTGACCTGTGTGTGTACCTCTGGTTGAAAGGAGGGTGTTTTTTTTTCTGTCTCTTTGAAGAGCGTTCTAGATCTGGGAAATTGATGACGTATTTGGTTCGAGAAATTCCTAGATTTGTCTTGAGATCGACGCGCGGTAGATTATATAAAGACCGCCCGCGTGACGTTGACGGACAGACATACGGAGACAGCCGTGAGACAGAATAGCGGAGACATTGCGTGACCCGTGCGTGGTATACCAATTGATCGTGTAAGTTAAGATTTTTCTTTTTTTCAAGGCCTTGCTTGTATTTGTAATTATATTTTCAAACACTTGTATTGTAATATTTTTACATACCATTTTTGTAAAAGGGTTTTGGTCAACCCTTCCATTTTGTATTGAGTTATATTATGATTAAACATTAAGTTGATATTTTACTTTCCGATTTCTTGTGTCATTTTTTTTTGTTATTCATTGTAAGTCTCTGATTAAATTCAGACTTAAGATAAGTGACACAACTACCTTTTTCTATTGTCACGTTCCCCTAGGCAAGCCATTTAAAAGTAGAATTCAATTTGTAATACGTGACAACACGAAGATGGCTAAGGAGTCCAGTCATCGCTTTTAAAATTCCTCCGTTTATCATTCCTATAAACACGAAGATGGCTAAGGAGTCCAGTCTTCGCTTTTAAAATTCCTCCGTTAATCATTCCTATAAACACGAAGATGGCTAAGGAGTCCAGTCTTCGCTTTTAAAATTCCTCCGTTTATCATTCCTATAAACACGAAGATGGCTAAGGAGTCCAGTCTTCGCTTTTAAAATTCCTCCATTAATCATTCCTATAAACACGAAGATGGCTAAAGAGTCCGGTCTTCGCTTTTGAAAAGTTCTAAGCTAGACATAGTAAAGTCATCAATTAAATGTGTTTTCTCCGCAACTATTTAGTTGGTCTGCAAGGGCAAATGTTGATTAAGTGTGCGTTGCATCACGAGCGGCGATATTTCCTTTGATGGACAGGCTCATATGTTCCTTGAGTGTGACTTAATTATTGTTACAAACCTTCCATCAGAATATAAATGAAGACGCTATCACAGTTATACATCCGTATGAATTTCTTTTTTAAGCACTCAAAGAATGATTTCACTGGGAATTGCAAATACATTTTGATCACCACATTAAGTGCAGAGATGAAAAACCTGCGAATCATCACACATTTGTGCACAAACGTTTGTAGATATCCTCATTATAATTAAATAAAGATGTTTCAAAACATCACTGGTTACATCGCTTCACAATGTCTCAGTGGATGAGAGATGTGCGTGATACAAACGACAATCCTCATATATCTGATGGCTTATATTTTCATCCTTTTTTTCAACTCTTGTTTTGCAAACGTGCATCAGTTGAATAGTTGGAGCCCAATAAAAAGTTTCAGGCTTGCTTTTTTCACTGACTCCTGTTTTGAGCTTGTTGACCTACAGCTTCATCGTGATAAACTGACTGCAACGAATTTTTACGATGGCGTCGTGTTAGATCTCTGGAAGGTGGTCTACAAGCATCCGGTTTGAGGGCTGAATCAGCCTCACAAACTTCGCACTCAACTAATGTTGAGTGGGTTGAATCAGCGTCAAAGCTTGCACTCAACTAATTATGTCCCAACTATTATTCAACTGAACTAGCCGGTTATTTTTCAAACTCATTCTTCTATGATTTTTTTTGAATGCCTCTTAACATTCCAAGTTATGATGATGCTTTGTCCAAGGCATTGTAGCACGTGAAAAAAAGCAAAACAAGAAAAAGGATGTGCACTGTTGGGTTGTCTACAAATGCACAGACATAACCAACAATTTCGTCTTGGATGAACAATTCAATTGATGACTATATTACTACATCTAGTCCTCAGCTAAAAATCCTCAATTTTTCAAAAATTAATACAAAATCCTTTCCAATAAGTACAAAGATGGCCACCGAGACCGATCTTCTTTGAAAATGTCCTCAACTACATCCTTTTAACATGAAGAAGGCTAAAGAGCCCAGTCTTCACTTTTAAAATTCCTACATTAATCATACCTATGAACACGAAGATGGCTAAGGAGTCCAGTCTTCGCTTTTAAAATTCCTCCGTTAATCATTCCTATAAACACGAAGATGGCTAAGGAGTCCAGTCTTCGCTTTTAAAATTCCTCCGTTTATCATTCCTATAAACACGAAGATGGCTAAGGAGTCCAGTCTTCGCTTTTAAAATTCCTCCATTAATCATTCCTATAAACACGAAGATGGCTAAAGAGTCCGGTCTTCGCTTTTGAAAAGTTCTAAGCTAGACATAGTAAAGTCATCAATTAAATGTGTTTTCTCCGCAACTATTTAGTTGGTCTGCAAGGGCAAATGTTGATTAAGTGTGCGTTGCATCACGAGCGGCGATATTTCCTTTGATGGACAGGCTCATATGTTCCTTGAGTGTGACTTAATTATTGTTACAAACCTTCCATCAGAATATAAATGAAGACGCTATCACAGTTATACATCCGTATGAATTTCTTTTTTAAGCACTCAAAGAATGATTTCACTGGGAATTGCAAATACATTTTGATCACCACATTAAGTGCAGAGATGAAAAACCTGCGAATCATCACACATTTGTGCACAAACGTTTGTAGATATCCTCATTATAATTAAATAAAGATGTTTCAAAACATCACTGGTTACATCGCTTCACAATGTCTCAGTGGATGAGAGATGTGCGTGATACAAACGACAATCCTCATATATCTGATGGCTTATATTTTCATCCTTTTTTTCAACTCTTGTTTTGCAAACGTGCATCAGTTGAATAGTTGGAGCCCAATAAAAAGTTTCAGGCTTGCTTTTTTCACTGACTCCTGTTTTGAGCTTGTTGACCTACAGCTTCATCGTGATAAACTGACTGCAACGAATTTTTACGATGGCGTCGTGTTAGATCTCTGGAAGGTGGTCTACAAGCATCCGGTTTGAGGGCTGAATCAGCCTCACAAACTTCGCACTCAACTAATGTTGAGTGGGTTGAATCAGCGTCAAAGCTTGCACTCAACTAATTATGTCCCAACTATTATTCAACTGAACTAGCCGGTTATTTTTCAAACTCATTCTTCTATGATTTTTTTTGAATGCCTCTTAACATTCCAAGTTATGATGATGCTTTGTCCAAGGCATTGTAGCACGTGAAAAAAAGCAAAACAAGAAAAAGGATGTGCACTGTTGGGTTGTCTACAAATGCACAGACATAACCAACAATTTCGTCTTGGATGAACAATTCAATTGATGACTATATTACTACATCTAGTCCTCAGCTAAAAATCCTCAATTTTTCAAAAATTAATACAAAATCCTTTCCAATAAGTACAAAGATGGCCACCGAGACCGATCTTCTTTGAAAATGTCCTCAACTACATCCTTTTAACATGAAGAAGGCTAAAGAGCCCAGTCTTCACTTTTAAAATTCCTACATTAATCATACCTATGAACACGAAGATGGCTAAGGAGTCCAGTCTTCGCTTTTAAAATTCCTCCGTTAATCATTCCTATAAACACGAAGATGGCTAAGGAGTCCAGTCTTCGCTTTTAAAATTCCTCCGTTTATCATTCCTATAAACACGAAGATGGCTAAGGAGTCCAGTCTTCGCTTTTAAAATTCCTCCATTAATCATTCCTATAAACACGAAGATGGCTAAAGAGTCCGGTCTTCGCTTTTGAAAAGTTCTAAGCTAGACATAGTAAAGTCATCAATTAAATGTGTTTTCTCCGCAACTATTTAGTTGGTCTGCAAGGGCAAATGTTGATTAAGTGTGCGTTGCATCACGAGCGGCGATATTTCCTTTGATGGACAGGCTCATATGTTCCTTGAGTGTGACTTAATTATTGTTACAAACCTTCCATCAGAATATAAATGAAGACGCTATCACAGTTATACATCCGTATGAATTTCTTTTTTAAGCACTCAAAGAATGATTTCACTGGGAATTGCAAATACATTTTGATCACCACATTAAGTGCAGAGATGAAAAACCTGCGAATCATCACACATTTGTGCACAAACGTTTGTAGATATCCTCATTATAATTAAATAAAGATGTTTCAAAACATCACTGGTTACATCGCTTCACAATGTCTCAGTGGATGAGAGATGTGCGTGATACAAACGACAATCCTCATATATCTGATGGCTTATATTTTCATCCTTTTTTTCAACTCTTGTTTTGCAAACGTGCATCAGTTGAATAGTTGGAGCCCAATAAAAAGTTTCAGGCTTGCTTTTTTCACTGACTCCTGTTTTGAGCTTGTTGACCTACAGCTTCATCGTGATAAACTGACTGCAACGAATTTTTACGATGGCGTCGTGTTAGATCTCTGGAAGGTGGTCTACAAGCATCCGGTTTGAGGGCTGAATCAGCCTCACAAACTTCGCACTCAACTAATGTTGAGTGGGTTGAATCAGCGTCAAAGCTTGCACTCAACTAATTATGTCCCAACTATTATTCAACTGAACTAGCCGGTTATTTTTCAAACTCATTCTTCTATGATTTTTTTTGAATGCCTCTTAACATTCCAAGTTATGATGATGCTTTGTCCAAGGCATTGTAGCACGTGAAAAAAAGCAAAACAAGAAAAAGGATGTGCACTGTTGGGTTGTCTACAAATGCACAGACATAACCAACAATTTCGTCTTGGATGAACAATTCAATTGATGACTATATTACTACATCTAGTCCTCAGCTAAAAATCCTCAATTTTTCAAAAATTAATACAAAATCCTTTCCAATAAGTACAAAGATGGCCACCGAGACCGATCTTCTTTGAAAATGTCCTCAACTACATCCTTTTAACATGAAGAAGGCTAAAGAGCCCAGTCTTCACTTTTAAAATTCCTACATTAATCATACCTATGAACACGAAGATGGCTAAGGAGTCCAGTCTTCGCTTTTAAAATTCCTCCGTTAATCATTCCTATAAACACGAAGATGGCTAAGGAGTCCAGTCTTCGCTTTTAAAATTCCTCCGTTTATCATTCCTATAAACACGAAGATGGCTAAGGAGTCCAGTCTTCGCTTTTAAAATTCCTCCATTAATCATTCCTATAAACACGAAGATGGCTAAAGAGTCCGGTCTTCGCTTTTGAAAAGTTCTAAGCTAGACATAGTAAAGTCATCAATTAAATGTGTTTTCTCCGCAACTATTTAGTTGGTCTGCAAGGGCAAATGTTGATTAAGTGTGCGTTGCATCACGAGCGGCGATATTTCCTTTGATGGACAGGCTCATATGTTCCTTGAGTGTGACTTAATTATTGTTACAAACCTTCCATCAGAATATAAATGAAGACGCTATCACAGTTATACATCCGTATGAATTTCTTTTTTAAGCACTCAAAGAATGATTTCACTGGGAATTGCAAATACATTTTGATCACCACATTAAGTGCAGAGATGAAAAACCTGCGAATCATCACACATTTGTGCACAAACGTTTGTAGATATCCTCATTATAATTAAATAAAGATGTTTCAAAACATCACTGGTTACATCGCTTCACAATGTCTCAGTGGATGAGAGATGTGCGTGATACAAACGACAATCCTCATATATCTGATGGCTTATATTTTCATCCTTTTTTTCAACTCTTGTTTTGCAAACGTGCATCAGTTGAATAGTTGGAGCCCAATAAAAAGTTTCAGGCTTGCTTTTTTCACTGACTCCTGTTTTGAGCTTGTTGACCTACAGCTTCATCGTGATAAACTGACTGCAACGAATTTTTACGATGGCGTCGTGTTAGATCTCTGGAAGGTGGTCTACAAGCATCCGGTTTGAGGGCTGAATCAGCCTCACAAACTTCGCACTCAACTAATGTTGAGTGTGTTGAATCAGCGTCAAAGCTTGCACTCAACTAATTATGTCCCAACTATTATTCAACTGAACTAGCCGGTTATTTTTCAAACTCATTCTTCTATGATTTTTTTTGAATGCCTCTTAACATTCCAAGTTATGATGATGCTTTGTCCAAGGCATTGTAGCACGTGAAAAAAAGCAAAACAAGAAAAAGGATGTGCACTGTTGGGTTGTCTACAAATGCACAGACATAACCAACAATTTCGTCTTGGATGAACAATTCAATTGATGACTATATTACTACATCTAGTCCTCAGCTAAAAATCCTCAATTTTTCAAAAATTAATACAAAATCCTTTCCAATAAGTACAAAGATGGCCACCGAGACCGATCTTCTTTGAAAATGTCCTCAACTACATCCTTTTAACATGAAGAAGGCTAAAGAGCCCAGTCTTCACTTTTAAAATTCCTACATTAATCATACCTATGAACACGAAGATGGCTAAGGAGTCCAGTCTTCGCTTTTAAAATTCCTCCGTTAATCATTCCTATAAACACGAAGATGGCTAAGGAGTCCAGTCTTCGCTTTTAAAATTCCTCCGTTTATCATTCCTATAAACACGAAGATGGCTAAGGAGTCCAGTCTTCGCTTTTAAAATTCCTCCATTAATCATTCCTATAAACACGAAGATGGCTAAAGAGTCCGGTCTTCGCTTTTGAAAAGTTCTAAGCTAGACATAGTAAAGTCATCAATTAAATGTGTTTTCTCCGCAACTATTTAGTTGGTCTGCAAGGGCAAATGTTGATTAAGTGTGCGTTGCATCACGAGCGGCGATATTTCCTTTGATGGACAGGCTCATATGTTCCTTGAGTGTGACTTAATTATTGTTACAAACCTTCCATCAGAATATAAATGAAGACGCTATCACAGTTATACATCCGTATGAATTTCTTTTTTAAGCACTCAAAGAATGATTTCACTGGGAATTGCAAATACATTTTGATCACCACATTAAGTGCAGAGATGAAAAACCTGCGAATCATCACACATTTGTGCACAAACGTTTGTAGATATCCTCATTATAATTAAATAAAGATGTTTCAAAACATCACTGGTTACATCGCTTCACAATGTCTCAGTGGATGAGAGATGTGCGTGATACAAACGACAATCCTCATATATCTGATGGCTTATATTTTCATCCTTTTTTTCAACTCTTGTTTTGCAAACGTGCATCAGTTGAATAGTTGGAGCCCAATAAAAAGTTTCAGGCTTGCTTTTTTCACTGACTCCTGTTTTGAGCTTGTTGACCTACAGCTTCATCGTGATAAACTGACTGCAACGAATTTTTACGATGGCGTCGTGTTAGATCTCTGGAAGGTGGTCTACAAGCATCCGGTTTGAGGGCTGAATCAGCCTCACAAACTTCGCACTCAACTAATGTTGAGTGGGTTGAATCAGCGTCAAAGCTTGCACTCAACTAATTATGTCCCAACTATTATTCAACTGAACTAGCCGGTTATTTTTCAAACTCATTCTTCTATGATTTTTTTTGAATGCCTCTTAACATTCCAAGTTATGATGATGCTTTGTCCAAGGCATTGTAGCACGTGAAAAAAAGCAAAACAAGAAAAAGGATGTGCACTGTTGGGTTGTCTACAAATGCACAGACATAACCAACAATTTCGTCTTGGATGAACAATTCAATTGATGACTATATTACTACATCTAGTCCTCAGCTAAAAATCCTCAATTTTTCAAAAATTAATACAAAATCCTTTCCAATAAGTACAAAGATGGCCACCGAGACCGATCTTCTTTGAAAATGTCCTCAACTACATCCTTTTAACATGAAGAAGGCTAAAGAGCCCAGTCTTCACTTTTAAAATTCCTACATTAATCATACCTATGAACACGAAGATGGCTAAGGAGTCCAGTCTTCGCTTTTAAAATTCCTCCGTTAATCATTCCTATAAACACGAAGATGGCTAAGGAGTCCAGTCTTCGCTTTTAAAATTCCTCCGTTTATCATTCCTATAAACACGAAGATGGCTAAGGAGTCCAGTCTTCGCTTTTAAAATTCCTCCATTAATCATTCCTATAAACACGAAGATGGCTAAAGAGTCCGGTCTTCGCTTTTGAAAAGTTCTAAGCTAGACATAGTAAAGTCATCAATTAAATGTGTTTTCTCCGCAACTATTTAGTTGGTCTGCAAGGGCAAATGTTGATTAAGTGTGCGTTGCATCACGAGCGGCGATATTTCCTTTGATGGACAGGCTCATATGTTCCTTGAGTGTGACTTAATTATTGTTACAAACCTTCCATCAGAATATAAATGAAGACGCTATCACAGTTATACATCCGTATGAATTTCTTTTTTAAGCACTCAAAGAATGATTTCACTGGGAATTGCAAATACATTTTGATCACCACATTAAGTGCAGAGATGAAAAACCTGCGAATCATCACACATTTGTGCACAAACGTTTGTAGATATCCTCATTACAATTAAATAAAGATGTTTCAAAACATCACTGGTTACATCGCTTCACAATGTCTCAGTGGATGAGAGATGTGCGTGATACAAACGACAATCCTCATATATCTGATGGCTTATATTTTCATCCTTTTTTTCAACTCTTGTTTTGCAAACGTGCATCAGTTGAATAGTTGGAGCCCAATAAAAAGTTTTAGGCTTGCTTTTTTCACTGACTCCTGTTTTGAGCTTGTTGACCTACAGCTTCATCGTGATAAACTGACTGCAACGAATTTTTACGATGGCGTCGTGTTAGATCTCTGGAAGGTGGTCTACAAGCATCCGGTTTGAGGGCTGAATCAGCCTCACAAACTTCGCACTCAACTAATGTTGAGTGGGTTGAATCAGCGTCAAAGCTTGCACTCAACTAATTATGTCCCAACTATTATTCAACTGAACTAGCCGGTTATTTTTCAAACTCATTCTTCTATGATTTTTTTTGAATGCCTCTTAACATTCCAAGTTATGATGATGCTTTGTCCAAGGCATTGTAGCACGTGAAAAAAAGCAAAACAAGAAAAAGGATGTGCACTGTTGGGTTGTCTACAAATGCACAGACATAACCAACAATTTCGTCTTGGATGAACAATTCAATTGATGACTATATTACTACATCTAGTCCTCAGCTAAAAATCCTCAATTTTTCAAAAATTAATACAAAATCCTTTCCAATAAGTACAAAGATGGCCACCGAGACCGATCTTCTTTGAAAATGTCCTCAACTACATCCTTTTAACATGAAGAAGGCTAAAGAGCCCAGTCTTCACTTTTAAAATTCCTACATTAATCATACCTATGAACACGAAGATGGCTAAGGAGTCCAGTCTTCGCTTTTAAAATTCCTCCGTTAATCATTCCTATAAACACGAAGATGGCTAAGGAGTCCAGTCTTCGCTTTTAAAATTCCTCCGTTTATCATTCCTATAAACACGAAGATGGCTAAGGAGTCCAGTCTTCGCTTTTAAAATTCCTCCATTAATCATTCCTATAAACACGAAGATGGCTAAAGAGTCCGGTCTTCGCTTTTGAAAAGTTCTAAGCTAGACATAGTAAAGTCATCAATTAAATGTGTTTTCTCCGCAACTATTTAGTTGGTCTGCAAGGGCAAATGTTGATTAAGTGTGCGTTGCATCACGAGCGGCGATATTTCCTTTGATGGACAGGCTCATATGTTCCTTGAGTGTGACTTAATTATTGTTACAAACCTTCCATCAGAATATAAATGAAGACGCTATCACAGTTATACATCCGTATGAATTTCTTTTTTAAGCACTCAAAGAATGATTTCACTGGGAATTGCAAATACATTTTGATCACCACATTAAGTGCAGAGATGAAAAACCTGCGAATCATCACACATTTGTGCACAAACGTTTGTAGATATCCTCATTACAATTAAATAAAGATGTTTCAAAACATCACTGGTTACATCGCTTCACAATGTCTCAGTGGATGAGAGATGTGCGTGATACAAACGACAATCCTCATATATCTGATGGCTTATATTTTCATCCTTTTTTTCAACTCTTGTTTTGCAAACGTGCATCAGTTGAATAGTTGGAGCCCAATAAAAAGTTTTAGGCTTGCTTTTTTCACTGACTCCTGTTTTGAGCTTGTTGACCTACAGCTTCATCGTGATAAACTGACTGCAACGAATTTTTACGATGGCGTCGTGTTAGATCTCTGGAAGGTGGTCTACAAGCATCCGGTTTGAGGGCTGAATCAGCCTCACAAACTTCGCACTCAACTAATGTTGAGTGGGTTGAATCAGCGTCAAAGCTTGCACTCAACTAATTATGTCCCAACTATTATTCAACTGAACTAGCCGGTTATTTTTCAAACTCATTCTTCTATGATTTTTTTTGAATGCCTCTTAACATTCCAAGTTATGATGATGCTTTGTCCAAGGCATTGTAGCACGTGAAAAAAAGCAAAACAAGAAAAAGGATGTGCACTGTTGGGTTGTCTACAAATGCACAGACATAACCAACAATTTCGTCTTGGATGAACAATTCAATTGATGACTATATTACTACATCTAGTCCTCAGCTAAAAATCCTCAATTTTTCAAAAATTAATACAAAATCCTTTCCAATAAGTACAAAGATGGCCACCGAGACCGATCTTCTTTGAAAATGTCCTCAACTACATCCTTTTAACATGAAGAAGGCTAAAGAGCCCAGTCTTCACTTTTAAAATTCCTACATTAATCATACCTATGAACACGAAGATGGCTAAGGAGTCCAGTCTTCGCTTTTAAAATTCCTCCGTTAATCATTCCTATAAACACGAAGATGGCTAAGGAGTCCAGTCTTCGCTTTTAAAATTCCTCCGTTTATCATTCCTATAAACACGAAGATGGCTAAGGAGTCCAGTCTTCGCTTTTAAAATTCCTCCATTAATCATTCCTATAAACACGAAGATGGCTAAAGAGTCCGGTCTTCGCTTTTGAAAAGTTCTAAGCTAGACATAGTAAAGTCATCAATTAAATGTGTTTTCTCCGCAACTATTTAGTTGGTCTGCAAGGGCAAATGTTGATTAAGTGTGCGTTGCATCACGAGCGGCGATATTTCCTTTGATGGACAGGCTCATATGTTCCTTGAGTGTGACTTAATTATTGTTACAAACCTTCCATCAGAATATAAATGAAGACGCTATCACAGTTATACATCCGTATGAATTTCTTTTTTAAGCACTCAAAGAATGATTTCACTGGGAATTGCAAATACATTTTGATCACCACATTAAGTGCAGAGATGAAAAACCTGCGAATCATCACACATTTGTGCACAAACGTTTGTAGATATCCTCATTATAATTAAATAAAGATGTTTCAAAACATCACTGGTTACATCGCTTCACAATGTCTCAGTGGATGAGAGATGTGCGTGATACAAACGACAATCCTCATATATCTGATGGCTTATATTTTCATCCTTTTTTTCAACTCTTGTTTTGCAAACGTGCATCAGTTGAATAGTTGGAGCCCAATAAAAAGTTTCAGGCTTGCTTTTTTCACTGACTCCTGTTTTGAGCTTGTTGACCTACAGCTTCATCGTGATAAACTGACTGCAACGAATTTTTACGATGGCGTCGTGTTAGATCTCTGGAAGGTGGTCTACAAGCATCCGGTTTGAGGGCTGAATCAGCCTCACAAACTTCGCACTCAACTAATGTTGAGTGGGTTGAATCAGCGTCAAAGCTTGCACTCAACTAATTATGTCCCAACTATTATTCAACTGAACTAGCCGGTTATTTTTCAAACTCATTCTTCTATGATTTTTTTTGAATGCCTCTTAACATTCCAAGTTATGATGATGCTTTGTCCAAGGCATTGTAGCACGTGAAAAAAAGCAAAACAAGAAAAAGGATGTGCACTGTTGGGTTGTCTACAAATGCACAGACATAACCAACAATTTCGTCTTGGATGAACAATTCAATTGATGACTATATTACTACATCTAGTCCTCAGCTAAAAATCCTCAATTTTTCAAAAATTAATACAAAATCCTTTCCAATAAGTACAAAGATGGCCACCGAGACCGATCTTCTTTGAAAATGTCCTCAACTACATCCTTTTAACATGAAGAAGGCTAAAGAGCCCAGTCTTCACTTTTAAAATTCCTACATTAATCATACCTATGAACACGAAGATGGCTAAGGAGTCCAGTCTTCGCTTTTAAAATTCCTCCGTTAATCATTCCTATAAACACGAAGATGGCTAAGGAGTCCAGTCTTCGCTTTTAAAATTCCTCCGTTTATCATTCCTATAAACACGAAGATGGCTAAGGAGTCCAGTCTTCGCTTTTAAAATTCCTCCATTAATCATTCCTATAAACACGAAGATGGCTAAAGAGTCCGGTCTTCGCTTTTGAAAAGTTCTAAGCTAGACATAGTAAAGTCATCAATTAAATGTGTTTTCTCCGCAACTATTTAGTTGGTCTGCAAGGGCAAATGTTGATTAAGTGTGCGTTGCATCACGAGCGGCGATATTTCCTTTGATGGACAGGCTCATATGTTCCTTGAGTGTGACTTAATTATTGTTACAAACCTTCCATCAGAATATAAATGAAGACGCTATCACAGTTATACATCCGTATGAATTTCTTTTTTAAGCACTCAAAGAATGATTTCACTGGGAATTGCAAATACATTTTGATCACCACATTAAGTGCAGAGATGAAAAACCTGCGAATCATCACACATTTGTGCACAAACGTTTGTAGATATCCTCATTACAATTAAATAAAGATGTTTCAAAACATCACTGGTTACATCGCTTCACAATGTCTCAGTGGATGAGAGATGTGCGTGATACAAACGACAATCCTCATATATCTGATGGCTTATATTTTCATCCTTTTTTTCAACTCTTGTTTTGCAAACGTGCATCAGTTGAATAGTTGGAGCCCAATAAAAAGTTTTAGGCTTGCTTTTTTCACTGACTCCTGTTTTGAGCTTGTTGACCTACAGCTTCATCGTGATAAACTGACTGCAACGAATTTTTACGATGGCGTCGTGTTAGATCTCTGGAAGGTGGTCTACAAGCATCCGGTTTGAGGGCTGAATCAGCCTCACAAACTTCGCACTCAACTAATGTTGAGTGGGTTGAATCAGCGTCAAAGCTTGCACTCAACTAATTATGTCCCAACTATTATTCAACTGAACTAGCCGGTTATTTTTCAAACTCATTCTTCTATGATTTTTTTTGAATGCCTCTTAACATTCCAAGTTATGATGATGCTTTGTCCAAGGCATTGTAGCACGTGAAAAAAAGCAAAACAAGAAAAAGGATGTGCACTGTTGGGTTGTCTACAAATGCACAGACATAACCAACAATTTCGTCTTGGATGAACAATTCAATTGATGACTATATTACTACATCTAGTCCTCAGCTAAAAATCCTCAATTTTTCAAAAATTAATACAAAATCCTTTCCAATAAGTACAAAGATGGCCACCGAGACCGATCTTCTTTGAAAATGTCCTCAACTACATCCTTTTAACATGAAGAAGGCTAAAGAGCCCAGTCTTCACTTTTAAAATTCCTACATTAATCATACCTATGAACACGAAGATGGCTAAGGAGTCCAGTCTTCGCTTTTAAAATTCCTCCGTTAATCATTCCTATAAACACGAAGATGGCTAAGGAGTCCAGTCTTCGCTTTTAAAATTCCTCCGTTTATCATTCCTATAAACACGAAGATGGCTAAGGAGTCCAGTCTTCGCTTTTAAAATTCCTCCATTAATCATTCCTATAAACACGAAGATGGCTAAAGAGTCCGGTCTTCGCTTTTGAAAAGTTCTAAGCTAGACATAGTAAAGTCATCAATTAAATGTGTTTTCTCCGCAACTATTTAGTTGGTCTGCAAGGGCAAATGTTGATTAAGTGTGCGTTGCATCACGAGCGGCGATATTTCCTTTGATGGACAGGCTCATATGTTCCTTGAGTGTGACTTAATTATTGTTACAAACCTTCCATCAGAATATAAATGAAGACGCTATCACAGTTATACATCCGTATGAATTTCTTTTTTAAGCACTCAAAGAATGATTTCACTGGGAATTGCAAATACATTTTGATCACCACATTAAGTGCAGAGATGAAAAACCTGCGAATCATCACACATTTGTGCACAAACGTTTGTAGATATCCTCATTACAATTAAATAAAGATGTTTCAAAACATCACTGGTTACATCGCTTCACAATGTCTCAGTGGATGAGAGATGTGCGTGATACAAACGACAATCCCAACTGTTCCTGCACAATCCTCATATATCTGATGGCTTATATTTTCATCCTTTTTTTCAACTCTTGTTTTGCAAACGTGCATCAGTTGAATAGTTGGAGCCCAATAAAAAGTTTCAGGCTTGCTTTTTTCACTGACTCCTGTTTTGAGCTTGTTGACCTACAGCTTCATCGTGATAAACTGACTGCAACGAATTTTTACGATGGCGTCGTGTTAGATCTCTGGAAGGTGGTCTACAAGCATCCGGTTTGAGGGCTGAATCAGCCTCACAAACTTCGCACTCAACTAATGTTGAGTGGGTTGAATCAGCGTCAAAGCTTGCACTCAACTAATTATGTCCCAACTATTATTCAACTGAACTAGCCGGTTATTTTTCAAACTCATTCTTCTATGATTTTTTTTGAATGCCTCTTAACATTCCAAGTTATGATGATGCTTTGTCCAAGGCATTGTAGCACGTGAAAAAAAGCAAAACAAGAAAAAGGATGTGCACTGTTGGGTTGTCTACAAATGCACAGACATAACCAACAATTTCGTCTTGGATGAACAATTCAATTGATGACTATATTACTACATCTAGTCCTCAGCTAAAAATCCTCAATTTTTCAAAAATTAATACAAAATCCTTTCCAATAAGTACAAAGATGGCCACCGAGACCGATCTTCTTTGAAAATGTCCTCAACTACATCCTTTTAACATGAAGAAGGCTAAAGAGCCCAGTCTTCACTTTTAAAATTCCTACATTAATCATACCTATGAACACGAAGATGGCTAAGGAGTCCAGTCTTCGCTTTTAAAATTCCTCCGTTAATCATTCCTATAAACACGAAGATGGCTAAGGAGTCCAGTCTTCGCTTTTAAAATTCCTCCGTTTATCATTCCTATAAACACGAAGATGGCTAAGGAGTCCAGTCTTCGCTTTTAAAATTCCTCCATTAATCATTCCTATAAACACGAAGATGGCTAAAGAGTCCGGTCTTCGCTTTTGAAAAGTTCTAAGCTAGACATAGTAAAGTCATCAATTAAATGTGTTTTCTCCGCAACTATTTAGTTGGTCTGCAAGGGCAAATGTTGATTAAGTGTGCGTTGCATCACGAGCGGCGATATTTCCTTTGATGGACAGGCTCATATGTTCCTTGAGTGTGACTTAATTATTGTTACAAACCTTCCATCAGAATATAAATGAAGACGCTATCACAGTTATACATCCGTATGAATTTCTTTTTTAAGCACTCAAAGAATGATTTCACTGGGAATTGCAAATACATTTTGATCACCACATTAAGTGCAGAGATGAAAAACCTGCGAATCATCACACATTTGTGCACAAACGTTTGTAGATATCCTCATTATAATTAAATAAAGATGTTTCAAAACATCACTGGTTACATCGCTTCACAATGTCTCAGTGGATGAGAGATGTGCGTGATACAAACGACAATCCTCATATATCTGATGGCTTATATTTTCATCCTTTTTTTCAACTCTTGTTTTGCAAACGTGCATCAGTTGAATAGTTGGAGCCCAATAAAAAGTTTCAGGCTTGCTTTTTTCACTGACTCCTGTTTTGAGCTTGTTGACCTACAGCTTCATCGTGATAAACTGACTGCAACGAATTTTTACGATGGCGTCGTGTTAGATCTCTGGAAGGTGGTCTACAAGCATCCGGTTTGAGGGCTGAATCAGCCTCACAAACTTCGCACTCAACTAATGTTGAGTGGGTTGAATCAGCGTCAAAGCTTGCACTCAACTAATTATGTCCCAACTATTATTCAACTGAACTAGCCGGTTATTTTTCAAACTCATTCTTCTATGATTTTTTTTGAATGCCTCTTAACATTCCAAGTTATGATGATGCTTTGTCCAAGGCATTGTAGCACGTGAAAAAAAGCAAAACAAGAAAAAGGATGTGCACTGTTGGGTTGTCTACAAATGCACAGACATAACCAACAATTTCGTCTTGGATGAACAATTCAATTGATGACTATATTACTACATCTAGTCCTCAGCTAAAAATCCTCAATTTTTCAAAAATTAATACAAAATCCTTTCCAATAAGTACAAAGATGGCCACCGAGACCGATCTTCTTTGAAAATGTCCTCAACTACATCCTTTTAACATGAAGAAGGCTAAAGAGCCCAGTCTTCACTTTTAAAATTCCTACATTAATCATACCTATGAACACGAAGATGGCTAAGGAGTCCAGTCTTCGCTTTTAAAATTCCTCCGTTAATCATTCCTATAAACACGAAGATGGCTAAGGAGTCCAGTCTTCGCTTTTAAAATTCCTCCATTAATCATTCCTATAAACACGAAGATGGCTAAGGAGTCCAGTCTTCGCTTTTAAAATTCCTCCATTAATCATTCCTATAAACACGAAGATGGCTAAAGAGTCCGGTCTTCGCTTTTGAAAAGTTCTAAGCTAGACATAGTAAAGTCATCAATTAAATGTGTTTTCTCCGCAACTATTTAGTTGGTCTGCAAGGGCAAATGTTGATTAAGTGTGCGTTGCATCACGAGCGGCGATATTTCCTTTGATGGACAGGCTCATATGTTCCTTGAGTGTGACTTAATTATTGTTACAAACCTTCCATCAGAATATAAATGAAGACGCTATCACAGTTATACATCCGTATGAATTTCTTTTTTAAGCACTCAAAGAATGATTTCACTGGGAATTGCAAATACATTTTGATCACCACATTAAGTGCAGAGATGAAAAACCTGCGAATCATCACACATTTGTGCACAAACGTTTGTAGATATCCTCATTATAATTAAATAAAGATGTTTCAAAACATCACTGGTTACATCGCTTCACAATGTCTCAGTGGATGAGAGATGTGCGTGATACAAACGACAATCCTCATATATCTGATGGCTTATATTTTCATCCTTTTTTTCAACTCTTGTTTTGCAAACGTGCATCAGTTGAATAGTTGGAGCCCAATAAAAAGTTTCAGGCTTGCTTTTTTCACTGACTCCTGTTTTGAGCTTGTTGACCTACAGCTTCATCGTGATAAACTGACTGCAACGAATTTTTACGATGGCGTCGTGTTAGATCTCTGGAAGGTGGTCTACAAGCATCCGGTTTGAGGGCTGAATCAGCCTCACAAACTTCGCACTCAACTAATGTTGAGTGGGTTGAATCAGCGTCAAAGCTTGCACTCAACTAATTATGTCCCAACTATTATTCAACTGAACTAGCCGGTTATTTTTCAAACTCATTCTTCTATGATTTTTTTTGAATGCCTCTTAACATTCCAAGTTATGATGATGCTTTGTCCAAGGCATTGTAGCACGTGAAAAAAAGCAAAACAAGAAAAAGGATGTGCACTGTTGGGTTGTCTACAAATGCACAGACATAACCAACAATTTCGTCTTGGATGAACAATTCAATTGATGACTATATTACTACATCTAGTCCTCAGCTAAAAATCCTCAATTTTTCAAAAATTAATACAAAATCCTTTCCAATAAGTACAAAGATGGCCACCGAGACCGATCTTCTTTGAAAATGTCCTCAACTACATCCTTTTAACATGAAGAAGGCTAAAGAGCCCAGTCTTCACTTTTAAAATTCCTACATTAATCATACCTATGAACACGAAGATGGCTAAGGAGTCCAGTCTTCGCTTTTAAAATTCCTCCGTTAATCATTCCTATAAACACGAAGATGGCTAAGGAGTCCAGTCTTCGCTTTTAAAATTCCTCCGTTTATCATTCCTATAAACACGAAGATGGCTAAGGAGTCCAGTCTTCGCTTTTAAAATTCCTCCATTAATCATTCCTATAAACACGAAGATGGCTAAAGAGTCCGGTCTTCGCTTTTGAAAAGTTCTAAGCTAGACATAGTAAAGTCATCAATTAAATGTGTTTTCTCCGCAACTATTTAGTTGGTCTGCAAGGGCAAATGTTGATTAAGTGTGCGTTGCATCACGAGCGGCGATATTTCCTTTGATGGACAGGCTCATATGTTCCTTGAGTGTGACTTAATTATTGTTACAAACCTTCCATCAGAATATAAATGAAGACGCTATCACAGTTATACATCCGTATGAATTTCTTTTTTAAGCACTCAAAGAATGATTTCACTGGGAATTGCAAATACATTTTGATCACCACATTAAGTGCAGAGATGAAAAACCTGCGAATCATCACACATTTGTGCACAAACGTTTGTAGATATCCTCATTACAATTAAATAAAGATGTTTCAAAACATCACTGGTTACATCGCTTCACAATGTCTCAGTGGATGAGAGATGTGCGTGATACAAACGACAATCCTCATATATCTGATGGCTTATATTTTCATCCTTTTTTTCAACTCTTGTTTTGCAAACGTGCATCAGTTGAATAGTTGGAGCCCAATAAAAAGTTTCAGGCTTGCTTTTTTCACTGACTCCTGTTTTGAGCTTGTTGACCTACAGCTTCATCGTGATAAACTGACTGCAACGAATTTTTACGATGGCGTCGTGTTAGATCTCTGGAAGGTGGTCTACAAGCATCCGGTTTGAGGGCTGAATCAGCCTCACAAACTTCGCACTCAACTAATGTTGAGTGGGTTGAATCAGCGTCAAAGCTTGCACTCAACTAATTATGTCCCAACTATTATTCAACTGAACTAGCCGGTTATTTTTCAAACTCATTCTTCTATGATTTTTTTTGAATGCCTCTTAACATTCCAAGTTATGATGATGCTTTGTCCAAGGCATTGTAGCACGTGAAAAAAAGCAAAACAAGAAAAAGGATGTGCACTGTTGGGTTGTCTACAAATGCACAGACATAACCAACAATTTCGTCTTGGATGAACAATTCAATTGATGACTATATTACTACATCTAGTCCTCAGCTAAAAATCCTCAATTTTTCAAAAATTAATACAAAATCCTTTCCAATAAGTACAAAGATGGCCACCGAGACCGATCTTCTTTGAAAATGTCCTCAACTACATCCTTTTAACATGAAGAAGGCTAAAGAGCCCAGTCTTCACTTTTAAAATTCCTACATTAATCATACCTATGAACACGAAGATGGCTAAGGAGTCCAGTCTTCGCTTTTAAAATTCCTCCGTTAATCATTCCTATAAACACGAAGATGGCTAAGGAGTCCAGTCTTCGCTTTTAAAATTCCTCCGTTTATCATTCCTATAAACACGAAGATGGCTAAGGAGTCCAGTCTTCGCTTTTAAAATTCCTCCATTAATCATTCCTATAAACACGAAGATGGCTAAAGAGTCCGGTCTTCGCTTTTGAAAAGTTCTAAGCTAGACATAGTAAAGTCATCAATTAAATGTGTTTTCTCCGCAACTATTTAGTTGGTCTGCAAGGGCAAATGTTGATTAAGTGTGCGTTGCATCACGAGCGGCGATATTTCCTTTGATGGACAGGCTCATATGTTCCTTGAGTGTGACTTAATTATTGTTACAAACCTTCCATCAGAATATAAATGAAGACGCTATCACAGTTATACATCCGTATGAATTTCTTTTTTAAGCACTCAAAGAATGATTTCACTGGGAATTGCAAATACATTTTGATCACCACATTAAGTGCAGAGATGAAAAACCTGCGAATCATCACACATTTGTGCACAAACGTTTGTAGATATCCTCATTATAATTAAATAAAGATGTTTCAAAACATCACTGGTTACATCGCTTCACAATGTCTCAGTGGATGAGAGATGTGCGTGATACAAACGACAATCCTCATATATCTGATGGCTTATATTTTCATCCTTTTTTTCAACTCTTGTTTTGCAAACGTGCATCAGTTGAATAGTTGGAGCCCAATAAAAAGTTTCAGGCTTGCTTTTTTCACTGACTCCTGTTTTGAGCTTGTTGACCTACAGCTTCATCGTGATAAACTGACTGCAACGAATTTTTACGATGGCGTCGTGTTAGATCTCTGGAAGGTGGTCTACAAGCATCCGGTTTGAGGGCTGAATCAGCCTCACAAACTTCGCACTCAACTAATGTTGAGTGGGTTGAATCAGCGTCAAAGCTTGCACTCAACTAATTATGTCCCAACTATTATTCAACTGAACTAGCCGGTTATTTTTCAAACTCATTCTTCTATGATTTTTTTTGAATGCCTCTTAACATTCCAAGTTATGATGATGCTTTGTCCAAGGCATTGTAGCACGTGAAAAAAAGCAAAACAAGAAAAAGGATGTGCACTGTTGGGTTGTCTACAAATGCACAGACATAACCAACAATTTCGTCTTGGATGAACAATTCAATTGATGACTATATTACTACATCTAGTCCTCAGCTAAAAATCCTCAATTTTTCAAAAATTAATACAAAATCCTTTCCAATAAGTACAAAGATGGCCACCGAGACCGATCTTCTTTGAAAATGTCCTCAACTACATCCTTTTAACATGAAGAAGGCTAAAGAGCCCAGTCTTCACTTTTAAAATTCCTACATTAATCATACCTATAAACACGAAGATGGCTAAAGAGTCCGGTCTTCGCTTTTGAAAAGTTCTAAGCTAGACATAGTAAAGTCATCAATTAAATGTGTTTTCTCCGCAACTATTTAGTTGGTCTGCAAGGGCAAATGTTGATTAAGTGTGCGTTGCATCACGAGCGGCGATATTTCCTTTGATGGACAGGCTCATATGTTCCTTGAGTGTGACTTAATTATTGTTACAAACCTTCCATCAGAATATAAATGAAGACGCTATCACAGTTATACATCCGTATGAATTTCTTTTTTAAGCACTCAAAGAATGATTTCACTGGGAATTGCAAATACATTTTGATCACCACATTAAGTGCAGAGATGAAAAACCTGCGAATCATCACACATTTGTGCACAAACGTTTGTAGATATCCTCATTACAATTAAATAAAGATGTTTCAAAACATCACTGGTTACATCGCTTCACAATGTCTCAGTGGATGAGAGATGTGCGTGATACAAACGACAATCCCAACTGTTCCTGCACAATCCTCATATATCTGATGGCTTATATTTTCATCCTTTTTTTCAACTCTTGTTTTGCAAACGTGCATCAGTTGAATAGTTGGAGCCCAATAAAAAGTTTCAGGCTTGCTTTTTTCACTGACTCCTGTTTTGAGCTTGTTGACCTACAGCTTCATCGTGATAAACTGACTGCAACGAATTTTTACGATGGCGTCGTGTTAGATCTCTGGAAGGTGGTCTACAAGCATCCGGTTTGAGGGCTGAATCAGCCTCACAAACTTCGCACTCAACTAATGTTGAGTGGGTTGAATCAGCGTCAAAGCTTGCACTCAACTAATTATGTCCCAACTATTATTCAACTGAACTAGCCGGTTATTTTTCAAACTCATTCTTCTATGATTTTTTTTGAATGCCTCTTAACATTCCAAGTTATGATGATGCTTTGTCCAAGGCATTGTAGCACGTGAAAAAAAGCAAAACAAGAAAAAGGATGTGCACTGTTGGGTTGTCTACAAATGCACAGACATAACCAACAATTTCGTCTTGGATGAACAATTCAATTGATGACTATATTACTACATCTAGTCCTCAGCTAAAAATCCTCAATTTTTCAAAAATTAATACAAAATCCTTTCCAATAAGTACAAAGATGGCCACCGAGACCGATCTTCTTTGAAAATGTCCTCAACTACATCCTTTTAACATGAAGAAGGCTAAAGAGCCCAGTCTTCACTTTTAAAATTCCTACATTAATCATACCTATGAACACGAAGATGGCTAAGGAGTCCAGTCTTCGCTTTTAAAATTCCTCCGTTAATCATTCCTATAAACACGAAGATGGCTAAGGAGTCCAGTCTTCGCTTTTAAAATTCCTCCGTTTATCATTCCTATAAACACGAAGATGGCTAAGGAGTCCAGTCTTCGCTTTTAAAATTCCTCCATTAATCATTCCTATAAACACGAAGATGGCTAAAGAGTCCGGTCTTCGCTTTTGAAAAGTTCTAAGCTAGACATAGTAAAGTCATCAATTAAATGTGTTTTCTCCGCAACTATTTAGTTGGTCTGCAAGGGCAAATGTTGATTAAGTGTGCGTTGCATCACGAGCGGCGATATTTCCTTTGATGGACAGGCTCATATGTTCCTTGAGTGTGACTTAATTATTGTTACAAACCTTCCATCAGAATATAAATGAAGACGCTATCACAGTTATACATCCGTATGAATTTCTTTTTTAAGCACTCAAAGAATGATTTCACTGGGAATTGCAAATACATTTTGATCACCACATTAAGTGCAGAGATGAAAAACCTGCGAATCATCACACATTTGTGCACAAACGTTTGTAGATATCCTCATTATAATTAAATAAAGATGTTTCAAAACATCACTGGTTACATCGCTTCACAATGTCTCAGTGGATGAGAGATGTGCGTGATACAAACGACAATCCTCATATATCTGATGGCTTATATTTTCATCCTTTTTTTCAACTCTTGTTTTGCAAACGTGCATCAGTTGAATAGTTGGAGCCCAATAAAAAGTTTCAGGCTTGCTTTTTTCACTGACTCCTGTTTTGAGCTTGTTGACCTACAGCTTCATCGTGATAAACTGACTGCAACGAATTTTTACGATGGCGTCGTGTTAGATCTCTGGAAGGTGGTCTACAAGCATCCGGTTTGAGGGCTGAATCAGCCTCACAAACTTCGCACTCAACTAATGTTGAGTGGGTTGAATCAGCGTCAAAGCTTGCACTCAACTAATTATGTCCCAACTATTATTCAACTGAACTAGCCGGTTATTTTTCAAACTCATTCTTCTATGATTTTTTTTGAATGCCTCTTAACATTCCAAGTTATGATGATGCTTTGTCCAAGGCATTGTAGCACGTGAAAAAAAGCAAAACAAGAAAAAGGATGTGCACTGTTGGGTTGTCTACAAATGCACAGACATAACCAACAATTTCGTCTTGGATGAACAATTCAATTGATGACTATATTACTACATCTAGTCCTCAGCTAAAAATCCTCAATTTTTCAAAAATTAATACAAAATCCTTTCCAATAAGTACAAAGATGGCCACCGAGACCGATCTTCTTTGAAAATGTCCTCAACTACATCCTTTTAACATGAAGAAGGCTAAAGAGCCCAGTCTTCACTTTTAAAATTCCTACATTAATCATACCTATGAACACGAAGATGGCTAAGGAGTCCAGTCTTCGCTTTTAAAATTCCTCCGTTTATCATTCCTATAAACACGAAGATGGCTAAGGAGTCCAGTCTTCGCTTTTAAAATTCCTCCGTTTATCATTCCTATAAACACGAAGATGGCTAAGGAGTCCAGTCTTCGCTTTTAAAATTCCTCCATTAATCATTCCTATAAACACGAAGATGGCTAAAGAGTCCGGTCTTCGCTTTTGAAAAGTTCTAAGCTAGACATAGTAAAGTCATCAATTAAATGTGTTTTCTCCGCAACTATTTAGTTGGTCTGCAAGGGCAAATGTTGATTAAGTGTGCGTTGCATCACGAGCGGCGATATTTCCTTTGATGGACAGGCTCATATGTTCCTTGAGTGTGACTTAATTATTGTTACAAACCTTCCATCAGAATATAAATGAAGACGCTATCACAGTTATACATCCGTATGAATTTCTTTTTTAAGCACTCAAAGAATGATTTCACTGGGAATTGCAAATACATTTTGATCACCACATTAAGTGCAGAGATGAAAAACCTGCGAATCATCACACATTTGTGCACAAACGTTTGTAGATATCCTCATTACAATTAAATAAAGATGTTTCAAAACATCACTGGTTACATCGCTTCACAATGTCTCAGTGGATGAGAGATGTGCGTGATACAAACGACAATCCTCATATATCTGATGGCTTATATTTTCATCCTTTTTTTCAACTCTTGTTTTGCAAACGTGCATCAGTTGAATAGTTGGAGCCCAATAAAAAGTTTCAGGCTTGCTTTTTTCACTGACTCCTGTTTTGAGCTTGTTGACCTACAGCTTCATCGTGATAAACTGACTGCAACGAATTTTTACGATGGCGTCGTGTTAGATCTCTGGAAGGTGGTCTACAAGCATCCGGTTTGAGGGCTGAATCAGCCTCACAAACTTCGCACTCAACTAATGTTGAGTGGGTTGAATCAGCGTCAAAGCTTGCACTCAACTAATTATGTCCCAACTATTATTCAACTGAACTAGCCGGTTATTTTTCAAACTCATTCTTCTATGATTTTTTTTGAATGCCTCTTAACATTCCAAGTTATGATGATGCTTTGTCCAAGGCATTGTAGCACGTGAAAAAAAGCAAAACAAGAAAAAGGATGTGCACTGTTGGGTTGTCTACAAATGCACAGACATAACCAACAATTTCGTCTTGGATGAACAATTCAATTGATGACTATATTACTACATCTAGTCCTCAGCTAAAAATCCTCAATTTTTCAAAAATTAATACAAAATCCTTTCCAATAAGTACAAAGATGGCCACCGAGACCGATCTTCTTTGAAAATGTCCTCAACTACATCCTTTTAACATGAAGAAGGCTAAAGAGCCCAGTCTTCACCTTTAAAATTCCTACATTAATCATACCTATGAACACGAAGATGGCTAAGGAGTCCAGTCTTCGCTTTTAAAATTCCTCCGTTAATCATTCCTATAAACACGAAGATGGCTAAGGAGTCCAGTCTTCGCTTTTAAAATTCCTCCGTTTATCATTCCTATAAACACGAAGATGGCTAAGGAGTCCAGTCTTCGCTTTTAAAATTCCTCCATTAATCATTCCTATAAACACGAAGATGGCTAAAGAGTCCGGTCTTCGCTTTTGAAAAGTTCTAAGCTAGACATAGTAAAGTCATCAATTAAATGTGTTTTCTCCGCAACTATTTAGTTGGTCTGCAAGGGCAAATGTTGATTAAGTGTGCGTTGCATCACGAGCGGCGATATTTCCTTTGATGGACAGGCTCATATGTTCCTTGAGTGTGACTTAATTATTGTTACAAACCTTCCATCAGAATATAAATGAAGACGCTATCACAGTTATACATCCGTATGAATTTCTTTTTTAAGCACTCAAAGAATGATTTCACTGGGAATTGCAAATACATTTTGATCACCACATTAAGTGCAGAGATGAAAAACCTGCGAATCATCACACATGTGTGCACAAACGTTTGTAGATATCCTCATTACAATTAAATAAAGATGTTTCAAAACATCACTGGTTACATCGCTTCACAATGTCTCAGTGGATGAGAGATGTGCGTGATACAAACGACAATCCCAACTGTTCCTGCACAATCCTCATATATCTGATGGCTTATATTTTCATCCTTTTTTTCAACTCTTGTTTTGCAAACGTGCATCAGTTGAATAGTTGGAGCCCAATAAAAAGTTTCAGGCTTGCTTTTTTCACTGACTCCTGTTTTGAGCTTGTTGACCTACAGCTTCATCGTGATAAACTGACTGCAACGAATTTTTACGATGGCGTCGTGTTAGATCTCTGGAAGGTGGTCTACAAGCATCCGGTTTGAGGGCTGAATCAGCCTCACAAACTTCGCACTCAACTAATGTTGAGTGGGTTGAATCAGCGTCAAAGCTTGCACTCAACTAATTATGTCCCAACTATTATTCAACTGAACTAGCCGGTTATTTTTCAAACTCATTCTTCTATGATTTTTTTTGAATGCCTCTTAACATTCCAAGTTATGATGATGCTTTGTCCAAGGCATTGTAGCACGTGAAAAAAAGCAAAACAAGAAAAAGGATGTGCACTGTTGGGTTGTCTACAAATGCACAGACATAACCAACAATTTCGTCTTGGATGAACAATTCAATTGATGACTATATTACTACATCTAGTCCTCAGCTAAAAATCCTCAATTTTTCAAAAATTAATACAAAATCCTTTCCAATAAGTACAAAGATGGCCACCGAGACCGATCTTCTTTGAAAATGTCCTCAACTACATCCTTTTAACATGAAGAAGGCTAAAGAGCCCAGTCTTCACTTTTAAAATTCCTACATTAATCATACCTATGAACACGAAGATGGCTAAGGAGTCCAGTCTTCGCTTTTAAAATTCCTCCGTTAATCATTCCTATAAACACGAAGATGGCTAAGGAGTCCAGTCTTCGCTTTTAAAATTCCTCCGTTTATCATTCCTATAAACACGAAGATGGCTAAGGAGTCCAGTCTTCGCTTTTAAAATTCCTCCATTAATCATTCCTATAAACACGAAGATGGCTAAAGAGTCCGGTCTTCGCTTTTGAAAAGTTCTAAGCTAGACATAGTAAAGTCATCAATTAAATGTGTTTTCTCCGCAACTATTTAGTTGGTCTGCAAGGGCAAATGTTGATTAAGTGTGCGTTGCATCACGAGCGGCGATATTTCCTTTGATGGACAGGCTCATATGTTCCTTGAGTGTGACTTAATTATTGTTACAAACCTTCCATCAGAATATAAATGAAGACGCTATCACAGTTATACATCCGTATGAATTTCTTTTTTAAGCACTCAAAGAATGATTTCACTGGGAATTGCAAATACATTTTGATCACCACATTAAGTGCAGAGATGAAAAACCTGCGAATCATCACACATTTGTGCACAAACGTTTGTAGATATCCTCATTATAATTAAATAAAGATGTTTCAAAACATCACTGGTTACATCGCTTCACAATGTCTCAGTGGATGAGAGATGTGCGTGATACAAACGACAATCCTCATATATCTGATGGCTTATATTTTCATCCTTTTTTTCAACTCTTGTTTTGCAAACGTGCATCAGTTGAATAGTTGGAGCCCAATAAAAAGTTTCAGGCTTGCTTTTTTCACTGACTCCTGTTTTGAGCTTGTTGACCTACAGCTTCATCGTGATAAACTGACTGCAACGAATTTTTACGATGGCGTCGTGTTAGATCTCTGGAAGGTGGTCTACAAGCATCCGGTTTGAGGGCTGAATCAGCCTCACAAACTTCGCACTCAACTAATGTTGAGTGGGTTGAATCAGCGTCAAAGCTTGCACTCAACTAATTATGTCCCAACTATTATTCAACTGAACTAGCCGGTTATTTTTCAAACTCATTCTTCTATGATTTTTTTTGAATGCCTCTTAACATTCCAAGTTATGATGATGCTTTGTCCAAGGCATTGTAGCACGTGAAAAAAAGCAAAACAAGAAAAAGGATGTGCACTGTTGGGTTGTCTACAAATGCACAGACATAACCAACAATTTCGTCTTGGATGAACAATTCAATTGATGACTATATTACTACATCTAGTCCTCAGCTAAAAATCCTCAATTTTTAAAAAATTAATACAAAATCCTTTCCAATAAGTACAAAGATGGCCACCGAGACCGATCTTCTTTGAAAATGTCCTCAACTACATCCTTTTAACATGAAGAAGGCTAAAGAGCCCAGTCTTCACTTTTAAAATTCCTACATTAATCATACCTATGAACACGAAGATGGCTAAGGAGTCCAGTCTTCGCTTTTAAAATTCCTCCGTTAATCATTCCTATAAACACGAAGATGGCTAAGGAGTCCAGTCTTCGCTTTTAAAATTCCTCCGTTTATCATTCCTATAAACACGAAGATGGCTAAGGAGTCCAGTCTTCGCTTTTAAAATTCCTCCATTAATCATTCCTATAAACACGAAGATGGCTAAAGAGTCCGGTCTTCGCTTTTGAAAAGTTCTAAGCTAGACATAGTAAAGTCATCAATTAAATGTGTTTTCTCCGCAACTATTTAGTTGGTCTGCAAGGGCAAATGTTGATTAAGTGTGCGTTGCATCACGAGCGGCGATATTTCCTTTGATGGACAGGCTCATATGTTCCTTGAGTGTGACTTAATTATTGTTACAAACCTTCCATCAGAATATAAATGAAGACGCTATCACAGTTATACATCCGTATGAATTTCTTTTTTAAGCACTCAAAGAATGATTTCACTGGGAATTGCAAATACATTTTGATCACCACATTAAGTGCAGAGATGAAAAACCTGCGAATCATCACACATTTGTGCACAAACGTTTGTAGATATCCTCATTATAATTAAATAAAGATGTTTCAAAACATCACTGGTTACATCGCTTCACAATGTCTCAGTGGATGAGAGATGTGCGTGATACAAACGACAATCCTCATATATCTGATGGCTTATATTTTCATCCTTTTTTTCAACTCTTGTTTTGCAAACGTGCATCAGTTGAATAGTTGGAGCCCAATAAAAAGTTTCAGGCTTGCTTTTTTCACTGACTCCTGTTTTGAGCTTGTTGACCTACAGCTTCATCGTGATAAACTGACTGCAACGAATTTTTACGATGGCGTCGTGTTAGATCTCTGGAAGGTGGTCTACAAGCATCCGGTTTGAGGGCTGAATCAGCCTCACAAACTTCGCACTCAACTAATGTTGAGTGGGTTGAATCAGCGTCAAAGCTTGCACTCAACTAATTATGTCCCAACTATTATTCAACTGAACTAGCCGGTTATTTTTCAAACTCATTCTTCTATGATTTTTTTTGAATGCCTCTTAACATTCCAAGTTATGATGATGCTTTGTCCAAGGCATTGTAGCACGTGAAAAAAAGCAAAACAAGAAAAAGGATGTGCACTGTTGGGTTGTCTACAAATGCACAGACATAACCAACAATTTCGTCTTGGATGAACAATTCAATTGATGACTATATTACTACATCTAGTCCTCAGCTAAAAATCCTCAATTTTTCAAAAATTAATACAAAATCCTTTCCAATAAGTACAAAGATGGCCACCGAGACCGATCTTCTTTGAAAATGTCCTCAACTACATCCTTTTAACATGAAGAAGGCTAAAGAGCCCAGTCTTCACTTTTAAAATTCCTACATTAATCATACCTATGAACACGAAGATGGCTAAGGAGTCCAGTCTTCGCTTTTAAAATTCCTCCGTTAATCATTCCTATAAACACGAAGATGGCTAAGGAGTCCAGTCTTCGCTTTTAAAATTCCTCCGTTTATCATTCCTATAAACACGAAGATGGCTAAGGAGTCCAGTCTTCGCTTTTAAAATTCCTCCATTAATCATTCCTATAAACACGAAGATGGCTAAAGAGTCCGGTCTTCGCTTTTGAAAAGTTCTAAGCTAGACATAGTAAAGTCATCAATTAAATGTGTTTTCTCCGCAACTATTTAGTTGGTCTGCAAGGGCAAATGTTGATTAAGTGTGCGTTGCATCACGAGCGGCGATATTTCCTTTGATGGACAGGCTCATATGTTCCTTGAGTGTGACTTAATTATTGTTACAAACCTTCCATCAGAATATAAATGAAGACGCTATCACAGTTATACATCCGTATGAATTTCTTTTTTAAGCACTCAAAGAATGATTTCACTGGGAATTGCAAATACATTTTGATCACCACATTAAGTGCAGAGATGAAAAACCTGCGAATCATCACACATTTGTGCACAAACGTTTGTAGATATCCTCATTATAATTAAATAAAGATGTTTCAAAACATCACTGGTTACATCGCTTCACAATGTCTCAGTGGATGAGAGATGTGCGTGATACAAACGACAATCCTCATATATCTGATGGCTTATATTTTCATCCTTTTTTTCAACTCTTGTTTTGCAAACGTGCATCAGTTGAATAGTTGGAGCCCAATAAAAAGTTTCAGGCTTGCTTTTTTCACTGACTCCTGTTTTGAGCTTGTTGACCTACAGCTTCATCGTGATAAACTGACTGCAACGAATTTTTACGATGGCGTCGTGTTAGATCTCTGGAAGGTGGTCTACAAGCATCCGGTTTGAGGGCTGAATCAGCCTCACAAACTTCGCACTCAACTAATGTTGAGTGGGTTGAATCAGCGTCAAAGCTTGCACTCAACTAATTATGTCCCAACTATTATTCAACTGAACTAGCCGGTTATTTTTCAAACTCATTCTTCTATGATTTTTTTTGAATGCCTCTTAACATTCCAAGTTATGATGATGCTTTGTCCAAGGCATTGTAGCACGTGAAAAAAAGCAAAACAAGAAAAAGGATGTGCACTGTTGGGTTGTCTACAAATGCACAGACATAACCAACAATTTCGTCTTGGATGAACAATTCAATTGATGACTATATTACTACATCTAGTCCTCAGCTAAAAATCCTCAATTTTTCAAAAATTAATACAAAATCCTTTCCAATAAGTACAAAGATGGCCACCGAGACCGATCTTCTTTGAAAATGTCCTCAACTACATCCTTTTAACATGAAGAAGGCTAAAGAGCCCAGTCTTCACTTTTAAAATTCCTACATTAATCATACCTATGAACACGAAGATGGCTAAGGAGTCCAGTCTTCGCTTTTAAAATTCCTCCGTTAATCATTCCTATAAACACGAAGATGGCTAAGGAGTCCAGTCTTCGCTTTTAAAATTCCTCCGTTTATCATTCCTATAAACACGAAGATGGCTAAGGAGTCCAGTCTTCGCTTTTAAAATTCCTCCATTAATCATTCCTATAAACACGAAGATGGCTAAAGAGTCCGGTCTTCGCTTTTGAAAAGTTCTAAGCTAGACATAGTAAAGTCATCAATTAAATGTGTTTTCTCCGCAACTATTTAGTTGGTCTGCAAGGGCAAATGTTGATTAAGTGTGCGTTGCATCACGAGCGGCGATATTTCCTTTGATGGACAGGCTCATATGTTCCTTGAGTGTGACTTAATTATTGTTACAAACCTTCCATCAGAATATAAATGAAGACGCTATCACAGTTATACATCCGTATGAATTTCTTTTTTAAGCACTCAAAGAATGATTTCACTGGGAATTGCAAATACATTTTGATCACCACATTAAGTGCAGAGATGAAAAACCTGCGAATCATCACACATGTGTGCACAAACGTTTGTAGATATCCTCATTACAATTAAATAAAGATGTTTCAAAACATCACTGGTTACATCGCTTCACAATGTCTCAGTGGATGAGAGATGTGCGTGATACAAACGACAATCCCAACTGTTCCTGCACAATCCTCATATATCTGATGGCTTATATTTTCATCCTTTTTTTCAACTCTTGTTTTGCAAACGTGCATCAGTTGAATAGTTGGAGCCCAATAAAAAGTTTCAGGCTTGCTTTTTTCACTGACTCCTGTTTTGAGCTTGTTGACCTACAGCTTCATCGTGATAAACTGACTGCAACGAATTTTTACGATGGCGTCGTGTTAGATCTCTGGAAGGTGGTCTACAAGCATCCGGTTTGAGGGCTGAATCAGCCTCACAAACTTCGCACTCAACTAATGTTGAGTGGGTTGAATCAGCGTCAAAGCTTGCACTCAACTAATTATGTCCCAACTATTATTCAACTGAACTAGCCGGTTATTTTTCAAACTCATTCTTCTATGATTTTTTTTGAATGCCTCTTAACATTCCAAGTTATGATGATGCTTTGTCCAAGGCATTGTAGCACGTGAAAAAAAGCAAAACAAGAAAAAGGATGTGCACTGTTGGGTTGTCTACAAATGCACAGACATAACCAACAATTTCGTCTTGGATGAACAATTCAATTGATGACTATATTACTACATCTAGTCCTCAGCTAAAAATCCTCAATTTTTAAAAAATTAATACAAAATCCTTTCCAATAAGTACAAAGATGGCCACCGAGACCGATCTTCTTTGAAAATGTCCTCAACTACATCCTTTTAACATGAAGAAGGCTAAAGAGCCCAGTCTTCACTTTTAAAATCCCTACATTAATCATACCTATGAACACGAAGATGGCTAAGGAGTCCAGTCTTCGCTTTAAAAATTCCTCCGTTAATCATTCCTATAAACACGAAGATGGCTAAGGAGTCCAGGCTTCGCTTTTAAAATTCCTCCGTTTATCATTCCTATAAACACGAAGATGGCTAAGGAGTCCAGTCTTCGCTTTTAAAATTCCTCCATTAATCATTCCTATAAACACGAAGATGGCTAAAGAGTCCGGTCTTCGCTTTTGAAAAGTTCTAAGCTAGACATAGTAAAGTCATCAATTAAATGTGTTTTCTCCGCAACTATTTAGTTGGTCTGCAAGGGCAAATGTTGATTAAGTGTGCGTTGCATCACGAGCGGCGATATTTCCTTTGATGGACAGGCTCATATGTTCCTTGAGTGTGACTTAATTATTGTTACAAACCTTCCATCAGAATATAAATGAAGACGCTATCACAGTTATACATCCGTATGAATTTCTTTTTTAAGCACTCAAAGAATGATTTCACTGGGAATTGCAAATACATTTTGATCACCACATTAAGTGCAGAGATGAAAAACCTGCGAATCATCACACATGTGTGCACAAACGTTTGTAGATATCCTCATTACAATTAAATAAAGATGTTTCAAAACATCACTGGTTACATCGCTTCACAATGTCTCAGTGGATGAGAGATGTGCGTGATACAAACGACAATCCCAACTGTTCCTGCACAATCCTCATATATCTGATGGCTTATATTTTCATCCTTTTTTTCAACTCTTGTTTTGCAAACGTGCATCAGTTGAATAGTTGGAGCCCAATAAAAAGTTTCAGGCTTGCTTTTTTCACTGACTCCTGTTATGAGCTTGTTGACCTACAGCTTCATCGTGATAAACTGACTGCAACGAATTTTTACGATGGCGTCGTGTTAGATCTCTGGAAGGTGGTCTACAAGCATCCGGTTTGAGGGCTGAATCAGCCTCACAAACTTCGCACTCAACTAATGTTGAGTGGGTTGAATCAGGGTCAAAGCTTGCACTCAACTAATTATGTCCCAACTATTATTCAACTGAACTAGCCGGTTATTTTTCAAACTCATTCTTCTATGATTTTTTTTGAATGCCTCTTAACATTCCAAGTTATGATGATGCTTTGTCCAAGGCATTGTAGCACGTGAAAAAAAGCAAAACAAGAAAAAGGATGTGCACTGTTGGGTTGTCTACAAATGCACAGACATAACCAACAATTTCGTCTTGGATGAACAATTCAATTGATGACTATATTACTACATCTAGTCCTCAGCTAAAAATCCTCAATTTTTAAAAAATTAATACAAAATCCTTTCCAATAAGTACAAAGATGGCCACCGAGACCGATCTTCTTTGAAAATGTCCTCAACTACATCCTTTTAACATGAAGAAGGCTAAAGAGCCCAGTCTTCACTTTTAAAATTCCTACATTAATCATACCTATGAACACGAAGGTGGCTAAGGAGTCCAGTCTTCGCTTTTAAAATTCTTCCGTTAATCATTCCTATAAACACGAAGATGGCTAAGGAGTCCAGTCTAAGATTTTAAAAATCCTCCATTAATCATTCCTATAAACACGAAGATGGCTAAAGAGTCCGGTCTTCGCTTTTGAAAAGTTCTAAGCTAAACATAGTAAAGTGATCAATTAAATGTGTTTTCTCCGCAACTATTTAGTTGGTCTGCAAGGGCAAATGTTGATTAAGTGTGCGTTGCATCACGAACGGCGATATTTCCTTTGATGGACAGGTTCATACGTTTCTTGAGTGTGACTTACAAACGATCAATCGGAATATAAATGAAGACGTCTAACATAGTTATACATTCGGATGAATTTCTTTTTTAAGCACTCAAAGAATGATTTCACTGGGAATTGCAAATACATTTTGATCACCACATTAAGTGCAGAGGTCAAAGATCTGCTAATTATCACACATTTGTTGTTATATTTATTGTTACAAACGTTCAATTGGAATATAAATAAAGACGTCTAACACAGTTATACATCGGTATGAATTTCTTTTTTAAGCACTCAAAGAATGATTTCACTGGGAATTGCAAATACATTTTGATCACCACATTAAGTGTAGAGTCTCAATGAATGAGAGATAAGTGTGATACAAGTGACAATCCCAAATGTTCCTGTACAATTATATACATGTAATGGATTAAATCTTTTTTTTTTTACATTTGTTTTGCAAATGTGCATCAGTGGAATATCTGTAGCCAAATAAATAGACGCATCATGAGCAGCAACATTTCCTTTGGTGGAAAGGTTTATACTGATTGTTCATTGAATGTGTTAGGGAAAGTTTTTTTTCGCATGCAATTGTATATCATATCACATGGAATAGTAGATTTTTTTTTTCACATTAACTTCCAACATGAAAATATAATGCACATTTTTCCACACCTTAGAAATGAAACATTTTAAGATTATTCAAGTCAACTTAATATGTTAATATATTGCACATAATCACAAGAAACCATGAATGTTTTTTGTCACACTATCACACACTGAAGAATTGAAACAGTTTATTTAGTGAAAGATCTATATGAAATCAAGTCAACTTGTTTATGCAATAGTACATCATATCACTGTGAATTGTAGATCCTTTTTTTTTGTCCAATTAAGTACTGGGGTGTAAAGACCATGCACATTAACACATAGTTGCATGGCAATTGTACAACAAAATAATATTTAGCTACAATAGTAACTTGAATCATCCCAATCTCCAGTAACTTGAATCATCCCAATCTCCAAGTGGCAAAATGAAAGTTGATGGTGATTCACAACTTTTCATTTTTGTGTTTAAATTCCATATTTAGAATACATTACTATTGAAGTAATCCAAATGACAAAGAATCCAATTCCATTATTTGTTGAAATATATTTACATTTGTACAGTTAGAATTATTTCAGAGCAATTCAGTTTTTCTGCAAAAAGTTGTGTATGAAGTTGTTATGTGTTTGTGAAGTAATTACTGACATCATAATAATAAAAACAAATACAGGAACCATGCATACATATACAACATACAACTAATGCAGGATATTTAAAGTATCATGCACATACAACTAACGCAGGATCATCGCTTTACAAAAAATAAATGCTCTGAAGTATAAGAATATTTCTTACCTTATTCTGACTATGGCTCCATTTGAAGAAATGGCAGATGAACTTAAAAAAAAACATGATCATTTGTAGATCGGTAGAATCTTTTCACAGTGAGAGAGACGTTTAATGTTCCTCCTGTAGCCTTGAAATGTTCATCCTTTTTCCTTGACCTCATGTTTAATTGACCATTTAGTCTATAAGTGAGTTAAGAAAAATGCACTGTTTAACAAATACATCACATTTAAATGCATAACCTTTAAAAGCAATATTGATAAAATCAGTGCATTTTAATATGTGGCAGTTTCTAATCTTTTCATTCAAGAAGAGCTTTTCCTGTCTCAGACTTAATGTTTAAAGAGAATGTGTTTTTTAGTGATAGTCATTTTGTTGTCAAATAATAGTCACACTGTCTCACTGTGTGATGGAAAAATAAAAAGGTTTATGAGACTTCATGGTATTTTAATGTCAATTTTTTTATGTATCTCTCTTTGATAGGAGGTATAGTGGCTGAGCGGTAACACACTTAGCTTCTGAAGTTGAAGTCCCAGGTTTGAATCCTGATATTTTAAATTTTGGGACCTTTGGGTACGTCAAGATTCTACCCAACTCTAATGGGTACCTGACATTAGTTGGGGAAAGTTAAGTTGGTTGGTTGTTGAGCTGGCCACATGGCACCCTGGTTAACTGTGGGCCACATGACCTTTACATCATCCGCCCTATTGATCGCAAGGTCTGAAAGGGGAACATTTTTTTAAATAAGAAAATCACATTCAACTTTTCATTTGGCTATATATATAAATGTGCCACGAAGAATGAAGCAAATTGCTTATTTTAAATTTTTAGGAAGTAATGCAGTCTAATGTGAGTTTATTAATTTGTGTTTTTAACCCAACAGCTCCAACTTTTAGGTTTTGAAATGCTATCCAATTAAACAAAAGGAGGTAACTAAATTTTTTTAAAAATAATAATTAATTAAAAAAATGTAAATAATACAAACAAAATAAATAAATTACATAAATAGAAAAATATAGCTAGTTTTAAAATACTTCAAATATCTAAAGTATAAGTAGACGTTTTAAAAATATCTAATTTCACAAGTAGGCCTTATAAGCTACCCTATCTAGACTTTTGTTTAAAATATTTTTAGAAAAACAAAAGACTATACAGATCTGGCTTTCGTTTTGTGTTTTGGTTCTAAACTAGCTCTTATTGTCTGAAAGTTTAAGAAACTATTGCTAGGGTCCTAAAAAAATACATCAGAATTAGACTCCTAGTGTAAAAACAATGCATCTTAAAGCAAAAGCTCTTGGGTATAGTGTAAAAAAAATTTATTACCTTTATATGTAGATCACTAGATAAACTTTATGACAATAAAAGTGACAGTGGAGAATCAAGGCATCAGTGCACAATGATTGAGCCACTAACCTCCAGATCAGTAGCATGTAGAGTCTGTCTTTAAAAAAAAAAAACTTGAATGTTGAAGCAAATTTACAAATTATTTACGTATTACTGTCGATATAGTGTTTTAAAACATTTAAACGAAATAGTAATGTATTTAATAAAGCGAATGTGTAAATGTAAAAATAGTATGAATGAAGCCATCAAATCAAAATAGCTAATCTACTTAAATCCATTTGTTCAAATTAAAACATTTGCTTGTAGGCCTACATATATTTGATTAAAATTTGAGATGAATAGACTTAATTTTGTATGTTCATGTGTTAAAGTATAAAGTAGATCTTGAGGTAGACACAGATTTAGATCTAGACTAATCTAGAGTTAAAAATTGGCTTTTATAGAGTTCATTCTGTGCTGCGCATGAGTGAACGTTTTTCATGAATGAATATAGGCCTATCTCAACGCGGCTACGCAGCTTTAGTGAACAGTGAACGAATGTATTAAAAATGCTTTCGAAAAACAAATTTGAATGATAACTTGATTAAAATATGAAATGAATGGACTATAATTAGTATGTTCATGTGTTAAAGCATAAAACTATCTTTGCAAAAAGAAGTTTTATCATCTTAGAGTTCAATAAGAGTTAGACCTAGGCATAGACTCAGTAGAGAAGTGTTAGTGTGTAACCATTTGGTAATGTCTAATGAAAGAATGTGCATCGGGATATCTAAATTCGCAGATATAAATAATGAATTAATGTAAAAATGCTTTTGAAACACAAATTTGAAGGTTAATTTTATTAAATAATGAAATCAATAAACTATATTTTGTATTTTATGTGTCAAAAAAAAAAAAGTGCAAAGTTTAATTCTTAAAATTAGATCTAGATCTAAATCCTTTCAATCTTTTGTCATGTCAACATTGTAAATATCCCCTAGATCCATAAAATACTATAGCTGTAACAGAGTTGGCCTTTTTTTTTTTTTGAGGGTCTTAAGTTTGTTTTAGGGCCACAATACATACACTACGGTCTAAGTTGGTACCCAAGGAACATTTCTGCCAAGCTTTATCAAGATTGGTCAAGCGGTTTTTATTTCTATACTGGAACATACATACATACGCCAAACATTCTGCTTTATAGAATATATATATATATATATAAAATATCAACCTTACAAATCAGAAGGTAAGTTATTATAAAAATGTATGCACTATTCAAACAGTAATTGTGAAGCAGCTCTTGTGTGATTGCAACTACACCTAATAAAAAGTTCACATTTTGGTCCTAATTTGTTAACTTAAGAAGAAAACATGTAGCTTATAAACCTAGAACTAGAGCAATGTTTGAAAATTTGCTGGCCAAACAACCCATGGTTAACCTATGGCCAAAGAAACAGTTGAGCTTGACACTATCTGACCCATGATCACTTTGAAACGAGTACTCTAAAACTAGTAATGTTTTTATAACAGATTTTTATATGCTTATAAAATTAACAATTTTTTTTTTACTTTGCTTTAAGATATTTGACTGGTACACTAGAATTCAACTCACCTATTGTTCTTAGAGAATTACCTAAGTAACCTTGGACACAAACTTGATCTCCTTGGCCTGACATATCCAGACTCCTGACATTGAAGTACAGTAAAGTGGGTCACTACCAATGCAAGAATGGTGTAAACACTGCTTGGCAGAGTGACTTGGTAATGAAGACTTGTATATCATAGGGGTGCACTGCTGATAGCTGATACCCTGAAAACAGTTTGTGATTACATAATCTTATTTGATTGACCTAAATTTTGTAAATTAATAAATACCTTTTAACATTATATTAGTTATGATGATACATTGTCCAAGGCTAAGTAATGCATCAAATAAGTTGTCTAACAAAAAAAATACCTATAGCTTTTAATATTTTCTTCTTTTGTAAAATTTGTGTGGTGAATGAAAATAAAACTTTGCTCTCACTGTGTAGCTTCTTTATAGTGTTGAGAAATGAACCAGACAGACCATTAGACATTTGTTGATATGCAGTTCAGGGTTATGCTAACCAAATCTAAGGCTTGACCAAAACACAGAAAATAGTTTAGAATAATGTTTTAAAAATTTGACTAAATTGTTTCAGAATTAACTGTTGAAGAAAAAAAATGTCTTACTTTGGCTTTGAAAGCTTTAATTCATACAAATGTCAAAGAGAAAACTGTAATCATCTGATAGCAGATTACCAAGGAATAGTAGTTGCTTGGATAGGATGACAAATTGGTACTGTTGGCAACAGAATGTTTGCTTATTAAGATTCTGAAATATGGAAACATCATATACTGAATTAGAATATCTCTTAAAATACACTATCTCATGATATTAAAATAACATTGTTATATAATACTAGTAAAATAATAATATATTTAATTTAACTTCCATTATCTTTTTGGGTCATTCCATGTCAACTCAACCAGCATTCTGACAATTGTTCACCACACCATCTCAGATCTTCCTGAAATTTACAGGGTTTGTAGTACATTCAAAGTTAAGTAATTCCTGAAAATTTTAGGTCATTTGGTCAAAAACTTTCTGAGATATTATTTTTTAAAGTTTTTAGGGTTGTCGCGAGACTTTTACATTTCCGCGATATTTGAACATGAATATTTCAAAAACTAAAAGAGATATCAAGCTGAAATTTTCAACATTCATTCTTTATTTCATGCTGAGTTGAATGATGTTTTTATCACAAATGTATCATGCATACAATATCCCCTAAAAATGTCCAAACATTGCACTTTAGACAGTTTTCACCAATATTTGACCCGATCTGAGATGGTGTGGTGAACACCACTGGTTGAGTTGACATGGAATGACCCTTTTTGTAAAATGTGTTTTGAATGAAATTAAAACTTTGTACCCACAGTGTAGCCATCTTCATAGTGTAAAGAGATGAACCAGACAAGCCATCAAACATTTGTTGATATGTAGTACAGGAATATGCTAAGCAAATCTGAAGCTTGACCAAAAACACAGAAAAATGTATAACAAGTTATTTATTATTTTAAACATGCAATGATAAATTATTTTAGAATTAGCAGTTAAAGAAAAGAAAAAATTAAGTCTTACTTTGGCCTTGAAAGCTTTAATTCATAAAAAGGCCTAAGAGAAAACTGTCATCTGATAGTAGATTACCAAGGATTATTTGTTGCTTGGATGACAAATTGGTACTGTTGACTGCAGAGAATGTGTACTTGTTAAGCTGATTAAATATGGAAACTTGAACTAGAATATCTCTTAAATACACTATCTCATGATATTTAAAATAACATTGTTTCTATGAAAACAATAGTTAAGCCTATAAGTATTGCATGGTTTGACTATGTTAAATAAGATGAAGGAAAAATACTTGCCCTATAATTAGACTTCCCATGATGTTTACTTCTAGTTTCAATTTCTTCATTCATATATTTACCTGACCTGTCTGTTTACAGCTTTGGCTTTTATCTTCCAGGCTAGTAGTTGATTAGTAATCAATACTCAACATCTTGAACTGATTAAAAAAACAACTACAAGGTAAATAATTGTATAATTACACATTAAGATGCAATTATTATCATTTGAATTCAACCAGATATCAAGTAGCTGAGCATTTAAACAAATAAATGGCATCTAATAAAAAATTGATTAAAAGTATCCACTATACTTGTAAGGCAATATCTGTTGTTTTACAGTTTTGAAATATTTGTGCTTCAAGTAGGATGTTCTATTGAGAATAAACTTTGCCTTGACCTCGGGAAAAAAAAAAAGTAAAGAAAAAAATATATAATTATATATATTGAAAAAATTACAGTACATCAAAAAAAAAAAAAAGCAAGGATTCTTCTAACGTGTTGCCTTGTTTTAAGTCTCTACTAGTTCTGCTCTTCATATTTACTACTCAGAGATGGTTTACAAATTTGTATGGCACTCCATTTCTTGAATAAGATCTATTCAACATCTTAATCTGAAAAATGTGAAAATATAATTTTATTTAACTTGTTACAATAATCATGACTATGTGTACCTAACTCTAAATGCTAAATGACGGAAATGATTTTTTTTATGTAAAAAATGTCAAAGCAATTACCAAAAGCCAAGAGGACAAAGAATATTCAAAATGTTATCTAATATTGAGCCCAAGGGAATCCATGATGAAAAAGCTTAGTGAATAACACAAATGCTGAGGTTCTCTAAAAAAAAAAATGTTAACATTGATATTCACCAATGCAAGCACTAACACCAAAGATAGAATTCAAATAAACATTTAAAAATTAGAATATTCATAATTTGCCAGTTATTTTAGTATACATAAAAAATAAAACAATGACATTTTATTAAAAAAAAAAAGGTAAAACATTTAGATGAACTACTTGTCTTATAAGTTCAATAGACAGATGAATGGAAAAGTATGTTGAAACAGGTCCAGAATTCTTGATGGCTAGAGAACCACAGGAATGGAATTGGCATGATTAAAAAACTTTTGGATATGCTTACTACACTGATTTTTCCTGTTCCCCATAACTTGTACCTACATCTGAAGAGAACTAAGCTATACTCAGCATCTTAACCTGAAAATTGTAATAAAGTGTGTACAGGCTGATAAATCAAATACAAGTCTTAGTGAAGATTCTGGGATTTTGACTAAGCTTCATAATGAGATAATCCCCAATTGGATCTAGCTCTCTAAATGTTAAAGTGAAGAAAATGTATTAAAGTTGTTATGTATACATTTGAAACTAATTACCATAAGGCTAAGAGATAACAGAAAACAAATATTCTTAAATTGTTAGGAAAATATTTAAAACATTTTCAATTGGCATGCATGCAATTAAAATATACAAATACATAGAAAAAAAATATACTTGCTTTGATAGATCTGTAATAAGAAACTGGTTCTTATTTAACATACATGAAAAGAAATGAATTAAATTAAAGTAGTTAAATGTAACATTGGAAAGAACCACTTGCCTTAAAAAGAGAAATATGGTACAAGCTTGCTACAATTCTGATTATAGGTGCTTTTTATTTCTCAGATGTCTCTTAGTCATAGTTCTCATAATCTAGATCCCATTTCTAGATCACTCGGCTGTAAACTACATTTGGAACTGAAAATGTTATAAAATATGAGAATATGGATGTTATGACTGCAAAGAGAAAGAGTTTATTTTGAAGATATTGACTTTATTGAGTTTACCTATTTCATAAATACTACTTCAATCATAATAAGGCTTTTCTAATATGCATATATTTAAAACTAGTTTCCAAAAACTAACATAACAGAAAAAAATACAAAGTGTTATGTTGATATTAAAAACAAGTTTAATTAGCATGCAGTACAAAGTCAAAAAAACTATACTATTACTTACTGTGCTGCTCAATATCTATATATACCAATTGCCTGCCTATTCTTTATTAAGCAAGCATCAAAAGAAACTTAAGTCTAAATTACATAAATTATAGCATTTGAAGCAATGTCTTTGGAAAAAAAAAAACTTGATCATCTTATCTTCACTACTTTCCATCACAACACCCTCACCTGTTCCTTTGTTGAACTGTTGGGGCACCACACACAATCTGTCAACTGTCTTTCACTTCGCTCACAAGGCTGTACACCTGTATATCTCGTTCTGAACATTTTTAATGTGATATGAAGCTTATGTTGAAACTTTGGCTGCTAACAAAAAAAGTTTGAATTCACTATTTTGAGATGCACATCAAGCATTATGAAATTCAACCATTGTTATGCATATATTTTTAATTACAAAATGTTCTATAAAATTAGAAAATTATTCTTTAAGTGTTATATAAACATTGAAAATATATTCTCAAATTGCATGCAAAAAAAAAAAAAAAACAGAATATAACTGAAACATTAAAAAAAAAACAAAAAAAACTTGCTAGATTAGTAGTTCCACAGCTTTCCTGTTCCTAATTAGCATACTTCAAATGAAGGAATGAAATTAAATGTAAAATGCCTAAATCACTATGAATGGATTACTTGCCTTAAATAACACTTTGTAGCATAACACTTTACACATGTTTTAACTTCTGACCAGTTCCTCACAAGTGATGGTTCTAATCATCTGATAACTAGACATTGATCTGAAAATGTTCCAAAATTTAATTATGATAATGAATATATAAAACATTGGACTATGAAATCAGAGTTGTTAAGTTTTTTTAAAGATAAAATTTCAACTTTATTAAAACTAGATCTATAAAAGCTATATGAAGCTAAATGAGTTATTAACCCTCAAAATGCGTGGGGTCACGATCGTGGCTTGATGTAAACAGAAATTATAAGGCGTGAGGCCACGATTGTGGCTTCGTTTATATACGGTCGTTTCTTTCGTATTTTCTCGGTAATTAGTTGCAAAACTGTACATATCTGTTTACTTCCTTCACTTCCGACTTGGAATTTGCAAAGGACGCCAAGTTAATTTCTTTCTATACGTTTTTAATCAATCAAAAATGAGTAGTGACAGTGAAGTTGATTTTCCAAATTTGAATAAAGACAACCTAACTGATGAATTTATGGATTCTGATTTAGATGAAGATTTATCTGGTAAGTACAAATTATATGGATAATTAGATTTAGATCTAGGTCTAAATATAGAGGCAATATCCTTCACGTGTATCGATCTTTTTTTTTTTAAACAAATGTTTTTACCCATAGATAAAAGGGGTGTGGCACCTCAAATTGTTTGTTTACATTATTAGATTAGATCAATATTTGAAAATTAGTAAGCTTTAATTTAAAATATGATATTACTAATATTAGATCTAATAGATCTATCTAGGACAATCTAGGTCCTAAGTCAATCTGTAATATAATAATTCCAGTATAATTAGTCTAGATCTATATCTTATGATAATTTTTTTTCTTTATTTTCAGAATCAGATAAGGCAGAATCTTTTACACCCTCTGCTGAAGAATGGAGACCTGTTGATGATCATGATTGTGATCCTAGGCCAGTTTTATTTACAGCCCACCCAGGCCCAAAACATGCACCAGCTCCAGATGCAAAGCCTGTGGACTATGTCAACCTTTTTTTGACAGATGACATTGTAAATTTGGTTGTCAACAAAACCAATAAATAAGCCAGGCAATTCATCGAAGATAATCACGAAAACCTGGAAACCACGCCAAGATCTCGTGTCCACAAGTGGACACCTATATCAAATGAAGAATTTAGGGCATTTTTAGGTGTGACAATGAACATGGGATTAAATAAAAAGCCCAACTACAACGCATATTGGGACTCATGCAATCTGAGCCAAGAAACACCTTGGTTCCCTGTTCACATGAACCGAGATCGCTATCAGATCATTCTAAAATTTCTTCACTTTCCTGACAACATGCTGTTACCAGATAGAAATGATATTGGTTTCAAGCTTTTCAAGGTCCAAGAACTTATAAAGCATTTCAATGCTAAATTCAAATACTTTTACCACCCCACTCAAAATGTCAGCATTGACGAAAGTATGATTGGGTTCAAAGGAAAAACCCCTCACATCCGCCAGTTTATGCCTAACAAGAGGCATGCCAGATTCGGCATTAAGATGTGGTGTTTATCAGACAGTGCTAATGGCTATCTTTGCCAGTTTGAAATATATGAGGGCAGTCAAGGAAGAAGAATCGGCAATGGCAGGTCTTATACACATGAGCTTATTATTAGGCTTATGACTGCAGCTGATCTGTTAAACAGAGGACACCATTTGGGGATAGACAATTTTTTTACCTCCATAGAATTATTGGAAGAACTTTTTTCTGAAAACACTACAGCTACAGGAACTGTTAGATCTAACAGAAAAGGGCTACCAGATGTTTGTGTTAAAACAAAATTGAAAAACAAGGAGCTCATCGCAGCCAGAAAAGGTAATCTGCTTTGCTTTGCTTACCAGGATAATAGCAGAAAGCCAATCTTGCTGTCTACTGCTAGTAAAGCTGGTCTCATTGATACAGTAAACAGCAGGAAACAACCTGTAACAAGACCTGCTGTGATTCATGCCTATAACCAGGCCATGGGTGGTGTTGACTTGGGCGACGAAAAACTTTACATGTATATGGCTGAGCGCCGAAGCTTGAAATGGACAAATAAAGTTTTTTTTTCCCTATTTGGAAGAGCTATTCTAAATAGCTATATTATCTACCATAGCAACACATCAGACAGACCAAAACTCTCAAGGTACAATTTCGTGTCTGCACTAGAGAGCATGACATCAAACTTTGTACCCCAAAAAGTGATACGTCGAAAACGCACTAGAACAGAGATGGAGGCTGCACAAATGGGTCCAACACTACTAACCCAGACTGTAGCAGGTCATCCACTTGATGGACATGATCTTAGCAAACTGCCAGTGGGGAAAAAATGACAGTGTGTTGCTGGTCATCCAACTCGTGTCAGAACTGGGTGGGAGTGCACAGGATGCAAAGTTGGACTGTGTCCAGAGTGTTTTGCTAAATATCACAGACAGTTGTAAATAATCATTCTTTCTACTTTTACAACTCTTATATATATGTGTGTATATATTTTTTTTCTTAAAATTTTCTAAATGTGTTGTTTTTTTTCCATCTTTATTAGTTGTGATTCTCATGGATTAAATTTTTGTTGTGCATTTTTAAAAAATGGTTTGTAGTATTTTTTAAATAATTTTTTACTTTTTATTAGTATATGTTAATTGTCTGGACTTAATTAAATTCCTTATTCAATTAGCTTTTCAAAAATGTATAGATTTAATAGGCTACAATTTATAGTTTAGCTTCTAAAAGAAAAATAAGCAAGTGGGTCTCCAATGTTTGTAAACACAAATTTTTTTATCCCACTTTTCAATGCACTCTCTGTAAAATAACTGAGCACTTGAAGGGTTAAATAACATAATTATTCTTTAAATAATTTCAATTAAAAACATGCTCAATTTGCATGCAATAACACAAAAGATAAAGCAACACAAAAAAAAGAATGAAACTTACAGATATTTGCTTTGCTAAATCAGTGGTTTAATAGCTTGCCCTTGCTTATTAGGAAAATTTTATGACAATGACATTAAATTCAAAATTGTTAAATTCTACCTTTGTCAATGACTACTTGCCTTACAGAATGCCAGCATCCTTGATACACCAATTTTTTTAGCGTTTTTATTTACTGTCTGCTTCTCAGAGGTAATAATTTCTAGCAATCTGCATGATGTTCCCTTTTTATATTACAAAGAAGAGATCTGTGTTTTGATCTGAAAAAAAAAGTTAAAAACTATTTATTACAACACTCCTGTTTAAAATATAATTGGTGTCCAAATTTTTTAAACACTATTATTATAGCTTTTATATAGCGCTACTTTCATGCCTATAGCATGCTCAGAGCGCTTTGGTCCAATCTTATTTGTGGACCAGTGGGGGGAGGGGGTATCTAGGAGTTGGTTTTCTGTGCTGCCTTTAGGCGCTCAGTAAACGCAATTCTGCCCCAGTCGGGTGTCGAACCTCGAGCCCCCTTCTAGGCAGCCAAGACAAGCCAAGTTCAAGCGCACTAAGCCTCTCGACCACGCTTCCCACTAGATCTAAATTATATTTCTAGCATAATAAGGCACCATCTTTAATACAAAGGACTGTGAAGGTTATGGATAAGCAGACAGTCTTTAATACAAAGATTATGGATGAGTGACACCATCTTTAATACAAAGATTATGGATAAGTGACACCATCTTTAATACAAAGATTATGGATAAGTAGGCCTGCAGTATTTCACATGGCTATGCAGACCAAGTTGTCAATGCATATTTCGACACAAATGAACAACTTAAGACCTAAAATCTAAACTAAGTAACTAGTTATGTTATTAAGGCAGCATTTTCTTTTTGCAAATATGATAAGTACAAAGTAAGACTAGGCCTAGGATACACTTGATACAGGCAGACATGCCTACCCCCAAGACCCAGAATGTGGAACACTCAGGTTAAAAAAGTGGAATTTTTTTAGGCCCCAATGTGGAACAAACGCGTTTATGTTTGTCAGTCATACTGTACGCAATATAAATAAAACTTTAATCAAATTACTTTAATAACAATACTAGTTTGCTTCTTATAAATTAGATATAAATAGTATAATATAATTAAAAGTAAGAAAACCTTTAATTCATAATTATGTCCTTTGTTTGAAATCAATAGTTCTAACTCCTATGTGATTATTCTAGATCTACTTGATTATCTATCCTTTTCTAGGGCTGTACTCTAGTCACTCTAGAAGTTGTCTCTAGTGCTAGATCTAAAATAATTTAAGAGTCTGTCTACTAGTAGTACTAGTCTAGGACTAGACCTACATCTATGAAGTCCTCTAAGTCTAAGAACACAGATTATAATAATTATATTATAGATCTAAATATTTATGTCTAGATCTATGGACTTATTGAGAACTAAATTTATTACATATGATAATGATACATAGAAATCTATATAAGTCTATTTCTTAAGATACTACGATTAAGATAGATCTAGATTTAGTATCATCTAGTGCTAGATCTAGTAGATACTAATTTAGACTATGTAATAAGTAAGTAGATTTAGATCTTATTTAGATCTAGGCCTTAGCCTTACTGTGTCTAAGTTAATTAATTACTTTTAGATCTAGGTCTAGATCTCTAATAACCTATTTGAAAAAAAAATCCTTTTCTTAGAATTAAGAATAGAAACCTAAGAAACCAGTTGAGTTAGTCACGTTAGTGTTAGAATAGCGCCTTTGTCGGGAAAAGAATGGGATTTGAATGGAAAATTAGGCTTATTAGCACTTACTAGATTCTAAGAATAGATCTAGTATCTAGACCTAGAGGTAGATCAACCATATCTTCGTAAATTTAGGACACACCGGGTCCGGGAGGAGATGAAATGTAAACAATAAACACAGACCTAGATATATTTTATTTTGCATTCAGTATTTTCATTTCGCATTATTAATAAATAATGAAAAATCGGCGATTTTTGTGTGCGTCGGAATTCAGACTTGAAGGAACAAAAAATCGTGAATGCGGAACGGCGGTACATGTGAGCTTTTTTGATGCTTTTGCGGAACGGTTCCGCATAATGCGGGACTGTAGGCATGTCTGTACAGGTAACAATAACACAACAGTAGTTAGATGTTTACTAGATCTAGAATACTCTCTCTCTCTATATATATATATATATAGATATATATATAGTAAAGTTCCCCTTTCAGACCTTATGGTCTATAGGGCAGATGATGTAAAGGTCATCTGATTCTGTGGCCTACGGTTAACGAGGGTGTCCTGGCCAGCACAATGACCAACGGCCTTAACTTTTCCCCAACTAATGTCAGGTACCCATTAGACTTAGAGGCGTCCAAGGATCCCGATATAAAAATCCCAGCCTTCACCGGGATTCGAACCCGGGACCCCACGTTCAGAAGCCAAGCGTTTTACCGCTCAGCCACCGCGCCTCCATATATATATATATATATGGATATATACTATATATATATATATATATATATATATATATATATATATATATATATATATCTTTAGCCTAGAAATAATATAGTAATAAATATGTAGATCTAGGCTTATAGACCACTAGAATCTCAATCTAGATTAGATCTAGATCTATCTAGACTTCTAGATTCTAAGAGTCTCTAGATCTAGATACAGATGAGCCGGTTATCGTGACGTAAGCAAATTTACTTTATCTAAAAGGCCTATATTCCCTATAAGAGTGAATAGACTATATCTATAATCTATATTATAGTCTATAGCCTATACATCTCTAGAATCTAGACATAAATTAATCATGTTATAAAAGTTATTTAATCTTTGACAGAATTACCATAAAGTTGATAAAGAGTTAGTTGCCAAAGCAAGTAAATATTGACTAGATAATAAGATGGCATTACTAAATTTAAATTAGATCTAGAAGACACTGCAAACATACCTAAAACCGAAGATTAGACACAAGGGACATAACGAGATAGGCAATAGATAGGATTAGCCTCATAGGAGCGTCCTATTTCATTGGAATGCTGGCAACACACTGAGCTGAATTCACTTCGACCGCACGTGACCAATAGGCTTCTGTGTCAAAACTTGATTGGAATTGGTCAGTTTATCCGAGACATGTGCATTTGTTACATCCGGAACTAGATAGACCCACGCCTAGTTGTACACACTTTGACGTTTAGTTGCTATGAAACAATAGATCGCTTAAATTACTCTGATCCGTGACCCCTCAATACACATACACACAATATACTAACCAGTGGTCGGCAAACTCGTCATCCAAAAGAGAGAAATATAAACAATACAAAATTGAAGTTTGATCATAGTTAGTAGCCCTGGAGACACTTTTATTTGAAATAATTAGGATTTAAGGTACAATCTCGCGACTACCGTTACCTTTGTCTTAGGTTGGGGGGCCTACATCAAATTAAACTTAGTATTATACCAGGGCCGGATTGTTTGTAAAAAAAAATGCTTTACATGTTTCGGATGTTCCTTCAGAGTTGAAGATAGTTTACTTCCTAGTCCAAACCTCCCGCAGGACGACGGGGGATGGGGGCGGGCAGGGTTTGAACCCGGGACCATCGATAAATCCGAACGACAGTCCAGCGTGCAAACCGCACGACCAGGCAACACATATTAGAACTATAACTTCCTCACAAGCTACGGTCTGCGGGCAATTTCTGTGCACGGACCAAATGTTTGGAACTCATTCCCATTGATCTCAGACAGACACACTAAATTCAAGAAGAACATTAATAAGACATATCTGTTTAAAACTTTTTATTTAGATTAGTTTGTGTCATTTTAGCTCTCCTGTTTATGTTTGTAATGTTATCACAGCGCCTTGAGCCAACATTTTTGTTTGTTAACTGATCGAGTCAGGTGTCGAACCTCGAGCCCCTTTTATAGGTAGCCAAGCAAAGATACGTTCAAGCGTTTTTAGTCTCTCGACCACGCTTCCCAGATGTGCCGACAAATTCGATGGTTAGATTACACAAAGGATTGCGTAATAACATGTCCTTTTTTTTCACTCAATTATTATGTTTGTTTGTAAAATGTTTTACGTGTTTCGGATGTTCATTCAGAGTTGAAGATAATTTACTTCCTAGTCCAAACCTTCCTCAGGACGACGGGAGAGGGCTGGGTTTGAACCCGAGACCATCGCGAACGACCATCCTCGTAAATAATCCCCCATCGTAAATAATTAATAACCATTCCATCAAATATTGACTATGTTTATGACGTTGTTGATCTTTTTTAAATTAGCGTTACATGTTCGTAATAAAAATAAAAGAGCTGTCATCTACAGATCGTTCGTTATCTCTGCACAGTGAATAGTGAATAATAAAATGATTTTTTTTTAATCGGTAAAAATTGAAGCTTAAAATGTTTCTCTCTATAACCAACGAACTTTGTCATACGGCAGAATATCTGCATCATAGATACACACACACTCTCTCTCTCGCTCTACTTCAATTAAAAATTCTTAAAATGTGCGAAGATAAAGATCACTAGATAAAATTCAAGAAGGCCTACTTTGCGAATTTCGGGAATTGTTTGCGCACTTAGTGATTCCTAATAAAAAATCTCGTGATATATTTTTTTTCTTTCAAAATTGAGACAAATCACAGACCTATAGGCCTTTATATTAACACCAATTTCTTCCACCTTTCTACTGTTGAAATCTAAACTCTTATTTTCCTAATGGAATTAATTTTTTTAAGCACTTAGTTATAAAATTTGCTAAATCTACCTCACGTATTTGTCATATCTTATATAATACAGACGTTACTTCAAAAAAGAAGATGATTACGTCCTACGCGTCATGCATTTAGTCATGCATATTAACCTGTCACGTATTACAAATTGAATTCTACTTTTAAATGGCTTGCCTAGGGGAACGTGACAATAGAAAAAGGTAGTTGTGTCACTTATCTTAAGTCTGAATTTAATCAAAGACTTACAATGAATAACAACAAAAAAAATGACACAAGAAATCGGAAAGTAAAATATCAACTTATTGTTTAATATAATATAACTCAAATAGTACTTTTAACTGAATCACATAAAGCAAGAAAAAAAAACAACATTTACTCAATACAAAATGGAAGGGTTAACCAAAACCCTTTTACAAAAATGGCATGTAAAAATATTACAATACAAGAGTTTGAAAATATAATTACAAATACAAGCAAGGCCTTGAAAAAAAGAAAAATCTTAACTTACACGATCAATTGGTCGCACGGGTCACGCAATGTCTCCGCTATTCTGTCTCACGGCTGTCTCCGTATGTCTGTCCCTCAACGTTACGCGAGCGGTCTTTATATAATCTACCGCGCGTCGATATCTAGTAATTTCTAGAACAGAAAGTCATCAACACCCAGATCTAGAACGCTCTTCAAAGAGACAGAAGAAAAGAAAAAAAAAAAAACCACCCTCCTTTCAACCAGAGGTACACACATAGGTCAAGGACCGGTCACTGTCTGTGTGGCTTGACTCACCGTGAAAAATAAAATAAAAAAAAAACTTATTACACAAGGGGCAGACAACCTACAGGTCAAGAAAAAAAAATAGTATCTAGGTAACAATGCCTAGATACGTAACACCTCCCTCCTTAAAATAAAAAGTTTACATTTCCACGAAATGGAAATCTTTTTAGAACAATTACAAAAATGATATTTACATTACAGAATGTATTTATCATGATATATATAAAAAAAAAATACATCAAAATACTTTTTACAATCTAGATAAGGCATAGGCGATAACATTTTCGCTGCCTTTTATGTGTTTAAGATTTAGGTTGTACTCTTGTAAAAATAAACTCCACCTGAGAAGTCGTTGGTTCTTGCCAGACATTTTGTGGATAAATGTAAGGGGATTGTGGTCAGTAAATACAACCAGTGGCCATCTGGACCCACTGATATAAAAATCAAAGTGTTGTATAGAAAGAATCAACCCAAGACATTCTTTTTCCACAGTAGAATAATTTCTTTGATGTCTATTAAATTTCTTGGAAAAGAAACAAATAGGGTGCTCTACTTGGAAATTATCTTCTTGGTAAAGGACTGACCCAACACCTGTGTCACTGGCGTCAATAGCTAACCTAAAAGGTTTTCCGAAGTCAGGAGCCATCAAAATGGGGGAGCTAGATAATATCTGCTTAATTTGGTTAAAGGCTTTCTGACATTCATCCGTCCAAGTAAATCGGACGTTCTTTCTCAGGAGGTTTGTTAAAGGACTGGCAATGACAGAAAAATTTTCGCAAAATTTTCTATAATATCCAGACATTCCCAAAAATCTTCGGAGTTGTTTCCGATCAGCAGGGATAGGGAAAGCTTGGATAGCATCTACTTTGGCCATTACAGGTTTCACCTGGCCTTGTCCTACAATATGGCCTAAGTATTGGATGGAAGCCTGGCAAAAATCACTCTTACTCAGGTTTACAGTAATTTTTGCATGTAAAAGTTTAGTTAAAAGACAATGCAGTTGTTTACAATGGCTAGAAAAATCTTGGCTAAAAATTACTACATCGTCTATGTATGAGTGGCAATTCTCCATGTCAGCAAGCAGGGCATTTATCATTCTCTGGAAAGTGGCAGGAGCATTCTTCATGCCAAATGGCATCACTTTGTATTGGTACAGACCATCAGGGGTGACAAAGGCGGAGATTTCCTTTGCCCTATCAGTCAGGGGAACCTGCCAATAACCTGAAAGTAGGTCTATTTTGGTGATGTACTTAGCGTCACCAATACGATCTATGAGATCGTCTATCCTAGGGATAGGAAACGAATCGGTCTTTGTTACAGCATTTACCTTACGGTAGTCTGTACAAAAACGATAAGTCTTGTCCTGTTTAGGTAACAAGACACATGGGGAGCTCCAGCTACTGGAACTTGGTTCAATGAGGTCATTTTCAAGCATATACTTGATTTCTGACCTAAGTATGGCAAGTTTTTCAGGGTTAACCCTGTAAGGATGCTGCTTGACTGGAGTAGCCTCGCCAACATCTACATCATGCATTATAACATTAGTCTGTTTTGGTACATCAGAAAAAATGTCATTAAATTCATTAATGAGTTTCATGATAACTGGCCTTTCTGTCGAAGACAGATGAGACAGTTTTACATCCAAATTCTGTAATACAAAAGAATTAGGTATTTTGTATTGTCCAAATTTCTCCTTTACAATATCATCATCAATAGGAGAAACATGGCTATTTGAACAACTTTTGACTGTATTTAAAACACAATTACTCTTCTCTGAGTGATCTGGCCGAGATACATAAGGCTTCAGCATGTTTATGTGACATAGCTGAGTCTTTTTCCTACGGTCAGGGGTTTTGATTGTGTAATTGAGGTCACTAATTTTGGTCTCAATTTCATAGGGACCAAAATATCTGGCTTGCAAGGGTTGACCTGGTATGGGCAAAAATACAAGCACCTTATCCCCGGGAGAAAATTCTCTAACACGGGCCTTTCTATCATACCAGCGTTTCATGCTGGATTGGGTGTTTTGTAAGTTATTTTTGGCCAGAACACAAGCATCATAAAGTCTAGTTTTAAACTTACTTACATAGTCTAAAAGTCCTTCAGTGGCTGTTGGTGACAACAAAGTCTCTTTTATACATTTCAAGGGACCGCGCACCGAATGGCCAAAGACTAAGTCAAAAGGGCTGAATCCCAACGATTCCTGGACGGATTCACGGGTTGCAAACAGCAGCTTGTGGATTCCTTCGTCCCAGTCTTTTTCGTGCTCAAAGCAATAGGTTCAGATCATGTTCTTGAGAGTCTGATGGAATCGCTCAAGAGCGCCTTGCGACTCGGCATGATACGCACTCGACATGCAGTGTTTGATGCCCAACTGAATCATGACTTGCTTGAAAAGATTGGCCGTGAAATTCGTTCCTTGGTCCGATTGGATGGACTTTGGTAGACCAAATAGAGTAAAGAACTTGATTAAGGCCTTTACAATGTTCGATGCTTTTATGTTCCTTAGAGGAATAGCCTCAGGAAAACGAGTTGAAGCACACATAATGGTCAACAGGTATTGGTTGCCAGCTTTTGTCCTTGGGAGAGGACCAACACAGTCAATAAGTACTCTGCTGAAAGGTTCTTCAAAGGCTGGAATCGGCTTCAGAGGAGCAACAGGGATCTTTTGATTTGGCTTGCCAACCATCTGACAGGCATGACAGGATCGGCAGTACTGGATGACATCTTTCTTCAAACGTGGCCAGAAGAAGTGTGACATAATCTTGTGGTATGTCTTGTGGATGCCGAGATGACCTGACATTGGTGTGTCATGAGCCAGATTCATGATGTACGCTCGGTATCTTTCTGGTAACACGATTTGATGGCATATTCTCCATTCTTCTTCGTTGGATGCGTCTGGAGGTTTCCATTTCCTGAAGAGCATATCATCTTGGATGTAGTAGCACGTTGATGCTAGCTCTGCCTCTTGTGATGTCATTGCGGTTTCTCGGAGTTTGGCGAGCTCTGGATCCTTCTTTTGGTCCTCAATCAACTGTTTTCGAGTTGATGCCGGCTTTTCAGAATTTGGCGTTGGTTCTTCTTCAAGAGAAGCAAAGAATGTGGTGCTCAAGTCCACATCATCGTGGTTACTGTTGGCTTTGATAACGTTCTCTTCTTGAGATGCTTTCAACCTCATTGCCCTTGTTACTGCACACGCTGGATATAACTCTAGGTCTTCCTCGGGTGTAGCAGATAAGTCGGGTGTTTGAGTGACGATGGGTTCGGCTATCACCTTTCCACCTGCTAAGTCATTGCCTAACAGCAACGAGATGCCTTCCAATGGTAATGTTGGTCGGACACCTACAACAACCGGTCCAGTAATGAGATTTGACTTTATGTCGATTAGATGTAGAGGCACATCTATACATCCAAGCTCTACGCCTCGTAACAGGATGCTCTTCCCAGTCGATGATGATTTTGACAAGGGCAAGATATCCTCTAAAAGTAGCGATTGTGAGGCACCTGTGTCTCTCAAAATGGTGATAGGTCGTAGACTTGTAGAATCACCGGGTAGTGATACGAATCCTTCCGAAATGAAAGGCTTAAAATCCTCTAATAAAACATCAATTTTGGTTGATGCAGACTGGACTTGGGTCGAACTCTCGCTGGAGTAATTGACATCTCTAGGAGACGCAGTGGAGAAACTCTTTCTTGAGTCAGTAGAACATCTTTTGGGTGTATTTGGAGGACACTTGATGGAGTCATTGGAACATCGGGGTGATGTCTTATGGGAACTCTTGATAGAGTCATAGGAACATCGGGATGATGTATTATGGGAACTCTGGATAGAGTCATTGGAACATCGGGGTGATGTATTATGGGAACTCTGGATAGAGTCATTGGAACATCGGCTTGATGTATTTGAAAAACTCTTGGTTGAGTCATTGGAACATCGGCTTGATGTATTTGAAAAACTCTTGTTTGAGTCATTGGAACATCGGCTTGATGTATTTGAAAAACTCTTGGTTGAGTCATTGGAACATCGGCTTGATGTATTTAAAAAACTCTTGTTTGAGTCATTGGAACATCGGCTTGATGTATTTGAAAAACTCTTGTTTGAGTCATTGGAACATCGGCTTGATGTATTTGAAAAACTCTTGTTTGAGTCATTGGAACATCGGCTTGATGTATTTGAAGAACTCACTGTTGAGTCATTTGAACATCGTGGAGACATTTTCGGAGAGTCTTGTACAGTCAATACATTTGAAACAGGTGGTGTCGAGGTATTCTTGATATGACTTGATGATGAGGGAGTAAACCTCTCCGACCACTGTACTGTGCAAGCGCTGACTTTTGAAGGAGCTTTTTCGTTTCTCTTCCTCAATTTCCAGCAATCGTCAATTTTATGGCCTTCTCGTTTGCAGTAGGAACAAGTAGCTTTACTTGTAGTAGGTTTTCTGTCATTTGTACTGCTGTTCTTGATGGAGTTGCTAGCAGTGGACTCAGGCTGTTTGACTTGTTTTGGCTTGACATCCGTCGTATACTTGGCAAATTGATGTGATATTATATAATCGTCTGCCAACACTGCAGCCTTGTGCACATCTTCCTCGCCACCATCAGCTATATGCGTACGGACGTCAAGCCGCACACAACTCTTGAACTCTTCCATCAGCATTAGGTTCTTGAATTTTTCAAAGTCGGTGCCGATTTCCCTGGAAGTGAGCCATTTCTCAAAGCGTCGCTCCTTTTCCCGCAGGAATTCTACATGGGTTTGGCCATCCGATTTGCGACAATCCCTGAACTGCTTTCGGTAAGCTTCCGGAACAAGTTCATATGCCTTAAGAATTAAGGCCTTAACAACATTATAATCTTTTTGTTGTTCAATGGTCAAAGAACAAAATACCTCTGCAGCTCTACCAGTCAAAACTGTTTGCAGCAAAGTGGGCCACAAAGTTTCAGGTACATTAAAATTTTTCACAGCAAGTTCAAATTGTGGAAAATAATTGTCAATTGTGGCTTCATTAAAGCGTGGAATTAGTTTCAAAAATTTTGTTGCTTCAGCAGTATGACTGGCAGGGGAAGAATCTGGTCTTACATTAGCAGCTAACTCTAATTTTTTTAACTCTATTTCTATTTCTTTCTGCTCTCTAGCCGCTGCAAGCTCTAATTCTTTTTGTGTAATTTCCTTCTCTTTTAAAGCTAACTGGGCTTCTATTTCCATTTGTTTTAATTTTATCTGAAGTTCTAAATCTGATTTACCCTCATCGGGTCTAAGGGTTTCTAAAAGGTCTTCAGAAAACACTTCCTCGTCTACATAATGGATTACAATGTTATCTCTGATTTCTTGTTTAAGGGCATTTGATTTTATTTTTAACCCTAAATATTTAGAAATAAGGACCAGTTCCTTCCTAGTAAAAGCATCAAGCTCTTTCACAGAGGGATTTGCAAGAAAAACCTGAATATCCATGACTAACTAACAACTATTACAAGCAAAAAATGTATACAATGTAAATATACAGTACAAAATCAGTACAACAAAAAAAAACCTTAAGAGAGTTTGGTCAATACTATTGATACTTTACTTCCGACTCCCTGACACAAAAAAAATTTTTGTTAAAGTCAACTTCGCCTTTACAAAATTACTCAAGTAAGACGAAAATAGGTTCAGAAAAATATCCCGGACGAGCCCCCAAACTTCTTTTGTCACGTATTACAAATTGAATTCTACTTTTAAATGGCTTGCCTAGGGGAACGTGACAATAGAAAAAGGTAGTTGTGTCACTTATCTTAAGTCTGAATTTAATCAAAGACTTACAATGAATAACAACAAAAAAAATGACACAAGAAATCGGAAAGTAAAATATCAACTTATTGTTTAATATAATATAACTCAAATAGTACTTTTAACTGAATCACATAAAGCAAGAAAAAAAAACAACATTTACTCAATACAAAATGGAAGGGTTAACCAAAACCCTTTTACAAAAATGGCATGTAAAAATATTACAATACAAGAGTTTGAAAATATAATTACAAATACAAGCAAGGCCTTGAAAAAAAGAAAAATCTTAACTTACACGATCAATTGGTATACCACGCACGGGTCACGCAATGTCTCCGCTATTCTGTCTCACGGCTGTCTCCGTATGTCTGTCCCTCAACGTTACGCGAGCGGTCTTTATATAATCTACCGCGCGTCGATATCTAGTAATTTCTAGAACAGAAAGTCATCAACACCCAGATCTAGAACGCTCTTCAAAGAGACAGAAGAAAAGAAAAAAAAAAAAACCACCCTCCTTTCAACCAGAGGTACACACATAGGTCAAGGACCGGTCACTGTCTGTGTGGCTTGACTCACCGTGAAAAATAAAATAAAAAAAAAACTTATTACACAAGGGGCAGACAACCTACAGGTCAAGAAAAAAAAAAATAGTATCTAGGTAACAATGCCTAGATACGTAACAAACCAATGACTTAAATTCTGCCAAGTCACTGGTTTTTCTGGCTAGCTCAGGCAACCCATTCCATGCTCTAATAGCACTAGGGAAGAAGGAGTATTTGTACAAATTTGTCCTAGCATATGGGACGAGGAATGTGCCTTTATTTTTGTGTCTTTCAGAGTACTTTATTAAATTTTGTTTTTGTATTTGAAGATTATGGTTCAGTGTTTTATGTATAATTGCTACTTTACTTTTGAGTCTTCTGTCCTGAAGGCTTTCTAAATTTAGTGATTTTACTATAGGTGTTACCCTAGTCAAATGTGAATATTCATTTGTTATGAATCTCACTGCTCTATTTTGTGTCTGTTCCAGTTTCTTAATGTTTTCTTGAGTTGAGGGGTCCCAAACGGAGGATGCATATTCTATTATTGGCCTAACCAAGGTTAAATAACATTTTAGTTTTATGTTCTTATTTGATTTATAGAAATTTCTTTTAATAAATCCTAATGCTTTGTTTGATTTTTTTTATAGTTTCATCAATATGTGGATTCCATGACAGTTTTTCATTTATTTTAACACCTAGGTATTTTGAGTTTTTAGTCTGTGTTACTGGTTTGCCATGAATAAGATAAGTGGAATTAATTTGTTTTAGTTTTTTTTGTTACTCTTAACAACTGACATTTTTCTGGGTGGAAAGACATGCTCCAATTTGATTCCCATTTCTGTAATTCATCTAATTCTCTTTGTAAAATATCTGTGTCTTGTTTTGTTTTTATTGTTCTGTATATTATGCAATCGTCTGCAAATAATCTGACTTTTGTTCCTGAACTAATGCAATTTGGTAAATCATTTATGTAAATTAAAAATAGTAGTGGACCCAAGAATGTTCCTTGAGGTACACCTGAGTTTACTGTTATTGGTGTTGATTTAGAGCCATTTATTATTACAGTTTGTTCTCTCCCTATCAGAAAATCTTTAACCACTGATGCAGTGGACCATTAATGCCGAAATATTTTAATTTTTTAAGCAAACTATGGTGGTAGTAGAAAAGAGAGTCAACAACAACTTAGATATCAATTGAGGTAGTACAAGAGAGAGTCAACAACAACTTAGATATCAATGGAGGTAGTAGAAGAGAGATAGAGCCAACAACAACTTAGATATCAATGGAGGTAGTTGAAGAGTCAACAACAACAAAAAAAAAAAAAAGATTTCAGTTCTCAGCCCTACTTCAAAATGTATATATAGCATAGGTATACTGTTTGTAATATAGAGTTACTCAATATATCTATACTTTTATAGTAGAAAAAGGATGATGAAGGGAGATAAAACTGTGAAATTATTATAGTCATATGTTTTAATGATTTTTTTTAAAGTTATCCAAGAAATAGTTGCCAACCAGGCGATTGATTTAACAAGATATATGAACAATTTTAACTGCCTCTGGCCTAACCCTAACCCTAGGTATCTACTTTTGGCAATCCATGAAAACATTAGTATTAAATGTGCATGAGTGTGAGGTAGAACTTACTTGTTACACCACTTCTTCTTGTGTCCCTTGCAATATAATTAGGAAGTAATATGGACCACATACTGGTCTTGCCTGAACCACTCTTCACCATAAGATGTACCTAAAAACAAACATAAAAGTATCTAGTTCAGTTGCGACAAATAACTTCTTATAATCTTGTGACAAAGCAAGACATAGGGAGAGATCAATGCAAAAGAATTTCAAGAATGGGTAGCTAACACTGCTGGGGAGATGGCAAGAATATAAAAGAAATGAATAGCAGATCACTAGTGGTGCTTAACTAACTACAAGATAAGTGTAGATTTGGCCTGCTCATTTTTTTCCAATTACAATAAAAACCTCACACACACAAAAAAAGATTTTTTTTTAATTCACTACTTTTGAATCCACCAATAATAAAACCTGCATAACAATGCTACCCCACAACTAACACAACTTTGTAGCCCTCGGATTTCTAAGCCACCTTTATTTTTTGTCTCTTTTATCATTCAATCGAATGGCCTGAAAACCCATATTGTGGAATATGCACAAACTCTTTAGGTTCATCAGTTGTAGTCTCATCTACCTACATTAAAATGCCACCAGACACTCATATAATATTTGTAAACAAACGCCCCCTCCCCAAAACACTACACTTTTTGGCCCTTGTATATTCAGTGGAACAACCAGTACTACAATCATTTCTTTATTTGCTACTTAGTCAACTCTTTACTTATTGATTTTTATTTTGTCATAGATCTGGATCTAGAGAGGCACCTTATTTAGAATAACCCATCTTTACAAACTGTGTTATACCCCTACCCACCAAACACATACACCTTTACACTTTTAACATGCCCTTATATTCACTGTGACAATTTTTAGGACTTTTAATTTTTGCTTTAGAATAAAGGCCTACTTGAAGATCTACATCTAGTCATAAAAAAGTTTTTTTTACACACAAATGCTTTCATACAGATTAAAAACAACAAAAAAAAAAGTTTAAAATGCTAGCTCTCAAATATAGATAAGCTTGTAGAAATTGCAAATAAAATTTTTATGCTAAATTTAACCGCTGCAGTTTCGATCTAGACAATAGCTTAGTTGTCTAAGGCTTCAGTTGAAAAGAATAGGTTAAATTTTCAACATCCACTGCAAGTGTGAGAATTATTGATTTAATGAGTGAATGCATTAGTGGTCAGGACCAATAATTTTAAATCGTATTATATATTTACCCAAATACCACTGACTCATAACTAATTATTAAAAACTAAATGAAATGTATGTAGTCCATTGTAGGGTTTTAGTTGCAGGTGGAGGCATGGGATACTAAAATTCATGGCTTGGGGAGGGGAGCATTAGGATGTATGGTATGACATAAAAGAAGCTTCTGATAGAGTGACACTAATAGTAGGGATGAGAAATAAAAAATTTATCTTTGAAAAAACAATTTTTCGTTAGTACATCATTAAAATACTTTAACAGAACTTTCCAATGGTGTATAAATCATGACTGTAAGTTTAACAGAAAGTTATGATTTTTTTTTTTTGTGGCATTTTGACCTAACATCGGTTGACATGGAACAAGAGAGATGAGAACATGTCTGAATTGTCAGATACCACAAATTTATGTAAATCTACATTAGAATCTAGTCTTGTTTTCTAGATCTAGATATAATCAGATGTGTATATATATACTAGATCTATGTCTATGAAGACTGAAGACCAATGTCAATGAATTAGAACTAAACAATAAGTTTAAGTTTGGATTCTAGAAATAAACTGACACATTGAAAGGAACGCTGCTTCATTTGCATCAACAAGTTCTAGATCTAATAATTATTTTAAATCTTCGCAAGACAGCGCGTGAAAAAAAAGATAGATCAATAGATAAGATTCTAGAGATATAAATCTAGATAGATCTGGTAGATTAATAAGAATAGTTCGTTACCAGGCATTAACGCACTGATCTATATAGATCTGTATGATTAGTAACAACTTTTTAAAATTGACTTTTTTATTTTTTTTGCTTTATGCGGGGGAAATGCATATTTTTAGATGATAAACAGTACTTGCGTATTTTCATGTCCATTTGCGTACAAAATACGCAAGATGGGTAGGCATCTCAGTTGACAGATATAGAAACCCATATATATACAATATTGGAAAAATAGAAAAATGGACAATGCGCAGCACCGTTACAGTAGTTTAGGAGAAAAATTCAAAATAAAGTACCATATTTTTCGCCGTATAAGACGCTCCGGCATATAAGACGCACCCAATTTTAAAGGAGGAAAATCTAGAAAAAAAAGATTCTGAACCAAATACTGTACTAAAATATTTTATATCAACTGTATAAAGTAAACAGCAGTTTAAGAACAATTTATAGGGCGGAGCAATTCTTCTGCCCATCAATCACGGGCATCCAATCAGCGGGGCGGGGCAGAGTACGGACATCAGTAAGCATTGGCTGGAGGAGGCGGAACCAGGAGGCAGACATGCGGATATTTCAGGGCAGCATGGATTGATCGGGTGCCCGGGAGATATGCAGAGAAGCGGCGAAATTGTGCCCACACTGCCCAGCAAGGAGTGAGACTGCTCCGGGAGACATGAGGAGACGCAGCCTGCGCTGATGGATGGAGGTACCGGCAGTAAGCTCAGCATGATGCCCGTGCAGCACATGGTTAGACTGTCGGGAGGGGGGCATGGCGCGCTATAGGAGGGAGAGGGAAGCCCGAACACACACAGCCTGGCCGTGCAGGGAGGGTCACAGAAGTCACCACAGCCTGCAGTACGTGCCCCAAATCCAGCCCGCAGCACACACTGCATAAGGAAAGGACTGCGAGTAAGCGCCACACAAAGTTGGGGGCAGTTTTAATGCATGTAAAATGTGTATTTGCCGTATAAGACGCACCAACTTTTCCCCCCCAGTTTTGGAGAAGAAAAAGTGCGTCTTATACGGCGAAAAATACGGTAGATTTTAACTACTTTTGACGAAAAATGCCTGTTTTGCAAGCAGTGACTACTATATAATATTTTATTAATATAGACTATAGTACTATAGACAGATTGTTATGTATTAATGTGGGAAGCATGGTCGAGAGGCCAAGTGCGCTTGAACTTGGCTACCTAGAAGGGGGCTTGAGGTTCGACACCCGACTCGGGCAGAGTTGTGTTTACTGAGCGCCTAAAGGCAGCACGGAAAACCAACTCCTAGATACCCCCTCACTGGTCCACAAATGAGATTGGACCAAAAGCGCTCTGAGCATGCTTTAAGCATGAAAGTAGCGCTATATAAAAGCTATAATAATAAAAAAAATCACAGAACTAAATATTCACACACATTAAGGGCCTATGAAATAAAGCCATTTACTGTTGGTTTCCATTAGACTTAGATCGAAATAATTCACGCCTATATTTTTCGATTGTCATTGATTTATATTTTATCATTTTAATTTTATGAAATTTATGCATCTAAAAATTGCAAAATATATAATTAATTATGAGACGGGAGTGCTCTTTTTTCGATATTCAATTACTAGATTTAGATCTAAACATTAAATTATGTCAAACATACGTTAGGGTTGTTGATTAACATGAACGAATAATACCAAAATAACTCTAGGTATAAGCTAAAGCTAAACACACCAAAATCAGCTGGTATGCCATCCATGATCTTGGTTGACAACAACTGTTACAAGGGATGTCACTCCTAAACACCGATTGGTGCAACCTATATAAAATACATATCAACTCGGGTTAAAAAAAATAATTCACATTTTTTGTAGTATTAAAAGAGATCTCCATGTCTAGTCTAGACATAATATATACATCTATGTAGGTATGTGGTGCAGATAACCTCCATGACGGTTCTAGTCTGTCTTGTATGCAACTATAATTATCTAGACTTTGCTATTAAAATTACGTCACTTTTAATGTCCCGTTAACATTCCGTCCATTTTAGCGCGCTAAAAAGTATTTTAAATACAACACAAGAATTAAAACATTTTCAAGAAATGATTTTTCATTGGTTTACAGTACAGATATTAATATTAAGGAATGAGAAAATGTTTAGAAAAACAGAGTTTAGGGAGAAATTTTAAGGATTTAAATAATGTAAAAATACTAAATGCTTCCGAAATTCGACGAATTTCATTAGAATGGAACACTACTGATAAGCAATGCATCAGATAAACTGCCTGATCTCCTCTTGGATGGGTCCATAATCCGTTGAAAACTGAGATTCCGAACTTATTTTTAAAACACCCTGTGTTTACATAACTCTACTTGAAATCATACGAACTTTTTTAAGTAAAGGCGGTTGGTCGTTGTGCTCGTTAAATAGTAGGCCATAAAAACAGATAATACCATCTTCCTCATATAGATCACTAGTTCTAAAAGGCACATTCCTCGTCCCATATTCTAGGACAAATTTGTACAAATACTCCTTCTTCCCTAGCTATTAGAGCATGGGATGGGTTGCCGGAGCTAGGCAGGAAAACCAGTGACTTGGCAGAATTTAAGTCATTGGTTAATATGCATGACTACATGCATGACGAGTAGGACGTAATCATCTTCTTTTTTGACGTAACGTCTGTATTATATAAGATAAGATAAAAGAGTAATTTAATTAACATGTGTCCACCACAAGGCATTACATTACCACCGTTTTAACTCTCTCTCTCTCTCTCTCTCTCCTAATTAACGATACCATCGTTGATTTGACCCCATTGAATTAAATTAATTTTTGGTTTTAGAAAGTAAAACGTGTGTTATATGAAAAGAGCATGCATTCTCCTATGATTCTATACCAAAAGCAACATTTTCTGATTACAAACAAAAATAAATGTTATTAAAGTTTAATCATAACATAACAGGGTAGAATGTACCTCCCTAGTCCAGTTCGCAGTTCCGAGTCGGCCACTGTCCAATTGGTGTCTAGTTCAGATGGCTCCGAGAGAACTACGACACACGGTGCCGCCACTGCATGGAAGATGAAGAAACAGTCAACCACATTCTTAAAAAATGTCGTGTTATGCATAAAGGGCAATTGGGAGAGGGATTCGAGAGAGAGAGAGAGAGAGAACTGGTTAATGTGCGACAATGATTCATTCTGTCTTTGTACAGGCACAGGGCGACCTTAAAACTCACTTCCCGCTTCCGTTCACGTGCTCTAAGGGAGTAATCTCAGCACTAATGGGGTTTCTGATACGGCCCTTTTGGAAGCAAAATATTTATACTGATACTTCTATCTCGAAGGACAAAGGATTTGCCCACATGGATTCCGTGGGAAACTATTCTCAGTCTCAACGTGTCGCTCTGGTGTTAAGGCAGACGAATGGGCCAATAGGAAAGTGAGGCAGAACCGCCATTGGGGTTCCAAAAGGAATGAAGGAGAGCATCACATACCGTTCCTTTAAGGGACTTCCAAGGGAGAGAAGATCAGCATCGTTATTTCTCCCGACTTCAGATTTTAATTTACATAGTTCTGGCAGCCGAAATTCCCTCTTGTGTGGAGCTTTTTTAATCAGATCAAATTTGTTTTATTTTAGGTGTAGATGAGTTTCCATGGCCTTAAAGTGTGAATTTATTGTCAAATGTAGAGTATATTAGCTTTCCTATGACTACACAAGTCAGAGACAGAGAACGTGTTTAGTCCATGCATGAGTATGCCTCTGTTTGACAGCTTATCATATTGCGCACAAAATAAAGAACAGGAAAAATTTAAAGTAGAATGCAATGTAAAATACGTTGTTCTTATACCATCCCTCTATTCAAGTCAGAACTTCATGGAACCTGGAGCCTGGACTCGGATCTCAAAATGGCTCTAACGGCTCAACATTTATTTCTTTTTAACTTGAAAAATGATAAGAGTAAAACTAGAGTTTCCCCCCGTGTGGTCATCATCATCTTTCCTCTGCGCTCTTCATCTTCTTCTTATCTTATATAATACAGACGTTACTTCAAAAAAGAAGATGATTACGTCCTACGCGTCATGCATTTAGTCATGCATATTAACCAATGACTTAAATTCTGCCAAGTCACTAGTTTTTCTGGCTAGCTCAGGCAACCCATTCCATGCTCTAATAGCACTAGGGAAGAAGGAGTATTTGTACAAATTTGTCCTAGAATATGGGACGAGAAATGTGCCTTTATTTTTGTGTCTTGCAGAGTATTTTATTAAATTTTGTTTTTGTATTTGAAGATTATGGTTCAGTGTTTTATGTATAATTGCTACTTTACTTTTGAGTCTTCTGTCCTGAAGGCTTTCTAAATTTAGTGATTTTACTAATGGTGTTACCCTAGTCAAATGTGAATATTCGTTTGTTATGAATCTCACTGCTCTATTTTGTGTTTGTTCCAGTTTCTTAATGTTTTCTTGAGTTGAGGGGTCCCAAACGGAGGATGCATATTCTATTATTGGCCTAACCAAGGTTAATTAACATTTTAGTTTTATGTTCTTATTTGATATATAGAAATTTCTTTTAATAAACCCTAATGCTTTGTTGGATTTTTTTATAGTTTCATCAATATGTGGATTCCATGACAGTTTTTCATTTATTATAACACCTAGGTATTTTGAGTTTTTAGTCTGTGTTACTGGTTTGCCATGAATAAGATAAGTGGAATTAATTTGTTTTAGTTTTTTTGTTACTCTTAACAACTGACATTTTTCTGGGTGGAAAGACATGCTCTAATTTGATTCCCATTTCTGTAATTCATCTAATTCTCTTTGTAAAATATCTGTGTCTTGTTTTGTTTTTATTGTTCTATATATTATGCAATCGTCTGCAAATAATCTGACTTTTGTTCCTGAACTAATGCAATTTGGTAAATCATTTATGTAAATTAAAAATAGTAGTGGACCCAAGACTGTTCCTTGAGGTACACCTGAGTTTACTGTTATTGGTGTTGATTTAGAGCCATTTATTATTACAGTTTGTTCTCTCCCTATCAGAAAATCTTTAATCCACTGATGCAGTGGACCGTTAATGCCGAAATATTTTAATTTTTTAAGCAAACTATGGTGGTGAACTTTGTCAAAAGCCTTGGAAAAATCTAGTAAGATAGCATCTATTTGTTCACTATTATCTAAACCTTTTGAAAAATCATCAATTAGTCCTATTAGTTGTGTTTCACATGATCTATATTTCCTAAAGCCATGTTGGTATGGGGTGAGGACATTATGTTTGTCTAAGTGGTTTATGATATTGCTACATATTATGTGTTCTAGTATTTTACATGTGATGCTGGTAAGTGATACTGGTCTGTAGTTTCCTGGATCAGATTTTTCTCCTTTTTTAAATAGGGGGGTGACATTAGCTTCTTTCCAGTCCTTTGGTACTCTGCCCTGGTTAAGCGATGCTTGAAAGAGTATTTTGAACACTGGGGCTAGCTCATTGCTTAGTTCTTTGAGTAATCTAGCTGGAATACCATCAGGTCCAGACGCTTTATTTGGTTTGGTGTTGGCTAATAGTTTTTTAATTCCATTTTCTTGTACTACTAAATCTTTTATGTTGTCTACTTGGTTCAAATTAAGAAATATGTCTTTGTCTCCTGGGGCTGAGAATGCTGATGCAAAGTATTTGTTTAGGATGTTTGGTTTAGTTTCATTATCATTATGTATTATGTTATGTTCATCTTTTAATGGCGCTATGCCTGTTGTTTCCATTTTCTTAGACTTAATGTATGACCATAGGTTTTTGTTGTTATCTTTAGATATTACATTGTTTATGTATTCACTCTGCAGCTGTCTGCTTACTTTTTGGGTTAGGTGTTTAATTTTTATATACTTTTTGTAAACTCTTTCTGCCTTGGTTGCTTTAAATTTTCTATATAGGTTTTCCTTCTGTTTACAAAGCTTCTTTAGTCTATTATTAAACCAGCATTTATTTATTTTGTTTGATGTGTATTTAGTTGGTATATGATTTTCTATAATGCTTTTAAGATGGTTTTTAATGAAATTCCAGAGGTCATCGACTGGTTGGTTAATGTCTTTTTCTAATAAGAATGTTTGTTGAAAGTTTAATGCAGCTTGGTGTAGTTGTGTTAGGTTACATTTATTCCAGAGTAAGATTTTTCTTTTGGTTTTTGTATTGGCTACTGCTTTTATCTGACTGTGTATTTTTATGATCTCATGGTCTGATAGACCAGGGATAATATCATAATCAACTACTAATCCAGGTCTGTTGGTTAAGAAGAGATCTAATGTGTTGTTTAATCTAGTTGGCTTTTTAATGATTTGATCTAAACTTAGGTTGTGTAAAGTTTCTATGAAAAGCTCATTTATGTCCTTAAGGTTTTGGTGTTTATCTATGGTTAGTGTTTTCCAATTTATATCAGGTAGGTTGAAGTCACCCATAATCCAAAAAACTGCATTTTTATTTATCTCTTTAAGTGTAGTAATCTGATTACATAGTTCCTGCGTGTATTCTAAACTAGAATTTGGTGGTCTGTAAATGCTGCCTATTATAAGGGATGTTGAGGTGGTATTAATTTTACAAAATGTAGATTCTATGTTTTTTGAGTTAGGTAAGGTAATTTCTTCTGCTATAAGAGTGTTTTTTATTGCTAAAAGAACTCCTCCATGATTATCAGCCCTATCTTTTCTAAAAATTTCATAATTACTATTGAAAATTTCTGCATTATAAATTTCAGGATGTAGCCAAGTTTCTGTTCCTGCAATTATGTCTGGTTTCTCACATTCTAATATAATTTCTAAGTCTGCTGTTTTGTTCCTAATGCTTTGAAAATTTATTACTAAGGTTTTAAGGTATTTTGGTATTACTTCTTTAGTAGGTTTGTTAAGTGAGGCTGTTGTATTAATTTTAGTAGATTTAGGTTTAACAGGAGTGGATCTGGCTAGTAGTTGGTGAGTTGGTTTTGGGATGGTGTTTAGGATGTTGAATGGGTTAGAAGTGTCCGCATCAAAGGAATCAAACAGTCCTGATGTAAACTGAGGTAACCCACACGGTACACAGTGCCATGATGCATCTTCGTTGCCTAAGGCATAATACACAGGTGTATTCATATGGAGACATGATGCATGGTACCATTCATCGCAGGTGTCACATTGAATGGCTTTCTGTTTCATGGTGCATACTTTTTTCATATTCTCATTATTTTGAACATGTTAAGTTATTCTCATTATCTTGAACATGTTAAGTTATTCTCATTTTCTTGAACATGTTCAGTTATTCTCATTATCTTGAACATGTTCAGTTATTCTCATTATCTTGAACATGTTAAGTTATTCTCATTATCTTGAACATGTTCAGTTATTCTCATTATCTTGAACATGTTCAGTTATTCTCATTATCTTGAACATGTTAAGTTATTATCATTATCTTGAACATGTTCAGTTATTCTCATTATCTTGAACATGTTCAGTTATTCTCATTATCTTGAACATGTTAAGTTATTCTCATTATCTTGAACATGTTCAGTTATTCTCATTATCTTGAACATGTTAAGTTATTATCATTATCTTGAACATGTTCAGTTATTCTCATTATCTTGAACATGTTAAGTTATTCTCAATATCTTGAACATGTTAAGTTATTCTCATCATCTTAAACATGTTCAGTTATTCTCATTATCTTGAACATGTTCAGTTATTCTCATTATCTTGAACATGTCAAGTTATTATCATTATCTTGAACATGTTGACATGTTAAGTTATTCTCATTATCTTGAACATGTTAAGTTATTCTCATCATCTTGAACATGTTCAGTTATTCTCATTATCTTGAACATGTTCAGTTATTCTCATTATTTTGAACATGTTAAGTTATTCTCATTATCTTGAACATGTTAAGTTATTCTCATTATCTTGAACATGTTCAGTTATTCTCATTATCTTGAACATGTCAAGTTATTATCATTATCTTGAACATGTTAACATGTTAAGTTATTCTCATTATCTTGAACATGTTAAGTTATTCTCATCATCTTGAACATGTTCAGTTATTATCATTATCTTGAACATGTTAAGTTATTCTCATCATCTTGAACATGTTCAGTTATTCTCATTATCTTGAACATGTTAAGTTATTCTTATTATCTTGAACATGTTCAGTTATTCTCATTATCTTGAACATGTTCAGTTATTCTCATTATCTTGAACATGTTCAGTTATTCTCATTATCTGGAACATGTTAAGTTATTCTCATCATCTTGAACATGTTAAGTTATGTTATTCTCATTATCTGGAACATGTTCAGTTATTCTCATTATCTGGAACATGTTAAGCCAGTGGACAATGCTGTAGTTCTGAACATCGGAATGTTATGTTTCCACATTTTCAAATACATCTCGGTACTGCATGTGATTAAGACCTTTTGATCTTTTTAGTTTGATCACTGATGTAATTGGGTCAATATGATGTTTAATAATCAATGAAGCTTTGCACCAAACCATACCGTGCAGAGGTAACAGTTTATGGTAGTGATATTGTATAGAAATCATTATAAAAAGAGCATCGAAAAGCACACGCACAATATTACCATATTTAAATTAACTTTATGAACAGAAATACCTTAAAGAAAATCGGAAATATCTTAGAAGACAAAAGCCACCCGCTCCATCAAAACTATGTCAAGTGGTCCCGAAGTGGGCGACTTCTGTCAATCAAGACAAGACCAGAACAGTACAAAACTCCTTCCTACCTTATTCGGTCAGACTATATGAATCCCAGCCATCGAAACATGAAAAGGACCAAGATACCTGTGTGTAATGGCTGCCTAATATTGCGGTTTGCGCGCTGGGCTGTCCTTCAGATTTATGGATGGTCTAGGGTTTAAACCCTGCCCGCTCCTATCCCCCGTTGTCCTGCGGGAAGTTTGGACTAGGAAGTAATTATCCTCAACTCTGAAGGAACATCCGAGACATGTAAAACATTTTACAAAACAATGAACTCTTTATGTTGTGTCTGTTCTATTTATGTGTATGTTTCTGTTATGTTGTCTTTATATGAGAAAAGAGTCCTTGTAATCACAGCAAATATCTACATTGATCAATAAAGCAGTCTTAGTCTTAACAAAGCATGTTTTTCTCAGACAAAGCATGGACATCATCAGTTGTTACACTTGCCATCTTGTGTCGTGTCAACCCAACACTTTCAGCACATTTCTTCCTAGCGTTGAATAAATACTACCCTAAGTGTGCTTCTTTCACTTAATGTTTCTTCTTATTGTTAATAACAACAAACCTCGTCTACTTTTATAATAAATCTTGTCTTCGAGTCCTAAGATTATTTAGGAATACAGTGTTTCCCGTGGCTGCGCAGCCCCAGCTGTGACCTACATATTTTGCCACAACCAGGGCATGCACAACCATTGTCCGCAGGTGGTCGATTTAGATTTTCTTTTCGTCGTCTGCTTTTGTTCTCGGCAGCAGATTTTGTTTTGGTCTCAAATGAGTATCCCGCGTCCTTTGTGAGTGATATCCAGCTGTCTCGTTCGGACGCCGCATGCAGCAAGGTGATGTCTTCTATGTCAGCCAAGGAAAGATGACGCCTAACCTGGTCTTTGAAGCGTTTCCGTGGGGCGCCTTTTATACGTGGTCGTCTACTGTAAATGTTTTTCTTATCTTATTAAAAACGGACGTTACTTCAAAAAAAAAAAGATGATTACGTCCTAAGCGTCATGCATCTATTCATGCATGTTAACCGATGACTTAAATTATGCTACGTTTTCCTGGCTGACTTAAGCAACCCAATCCATGCTTTAATAGCACTAGGGAAGAAGAAGCGTTTAAATAGAAGATTTTTTTTACACCTTTGCGGGGAGTGTCTGATGATACACTGATACTCAATTCTAAGTTGATTAAAATGTCATCGTCTCAAATTCAGTCCAAAGAAATATAATAAAACTCGATGAAATAAATCTTAATGATAAACACAGAGATAGAAACTGTAATAACTAGTAATGGGAGCGGACGACTCATTCACAGCAAGAGATTTCACACTAGGCAAAGATAGGAAGGAATGGATAAAGACGGTCAACAGATAACATGTGGTGCCCCAGTGGTTCAAAAACTGCGGGATAGGTGAATGTAATAAGTTAGTGTAACTTTACAAACGTTGAGGCGTCAATTTTTCTCTGACAAATTTTTAACACCATGAAACATTTGTACGTTCATTGAATGAGACTCTAAATGTAGAATCTACCAGGAAACATGGACGGGTCTTTTTTTTCTCTTTGAAACATGATAATAAAGCAGTATATTTGATTTCTAAAGAAAGTGTGACTGTTTTAAAAAGAAACAATATAAAAACGGCATCTTAAAAGAAATATGACGGCATTCTTGATTCGAGCCGCCATTAAAAGATTTTTAAACTACGCCAGAGATTAGAGGATTGTTGGGAATATTCTCTTAAAAGGGACAAGAAAATGAGTCGGTGATAAAGCTAGCTACACTGTTGCTCACATTATAAGTAGAGAAATGAAGCCTTTTTGTGACGCTTATCACATAGAGCCTCGAATGTGATAAGTAGACTTAAGTATTAATGCAATGAAGAGATAATACAGTAGGGACTTAAAGTACAATAACTAGCAATTAACATTGAACCCAAATATCTTGCTCTGTCCTTTTTATAAACTTAAAAAACGAAAACATTTCAAAAACTGAACTTGACCTTAATTCTTTGAATATTCTTTGTAATATTCTGTTTTGCTGGTCGGTACATTTGTTTTCACTGCAACTGGTCAAAGGTCTTAACAAGTTTGTTGTTTTCTGACCTACTTTGTTGAATGTGCAGTGAAACGTGATCGGCAGAATTGTCATTGTGTCTTCCGTGTGTTCCAAACAGAGACAAATGGAGAAAGACAGTTAACGATCTTGTGTGGTGCCCCAAATCTCAAAGTAAAACCATGAAACAGTCCCAACTCGATCTAGAGATCTCAATATATCAAGCCAGATAGCCCGTTGTTTATTATTATTATTATTATTTCTAATGTAATGTACCAGTGACATCCATATTACTTCTCTTGTGTCTTCATTTGATTATTTTGAGTATTTTATTTGTATACTGTTATTATGTGTAATGACTGCCTTTGTAGCTATTGTTCAATTATTCCAATAGACAAAGGTAAAGGCTCAAAACTTAATAAATCTTGTCAAACTCAGGGGCGTAGCTAGGAATTTTCCATCGTTTTGGGGCCCGGAAGCTTGACCTCCTGAGTACCCTGCATTTTGCATAATATTTAATTTTTAATGTAAAAAACACTTCTTTGGGGGCCCCCTCAAGGGGGGGGGGGGCTGGAGGGATTTTCAAATTCTCCTCCCTTTTACCCTAGATACTGCAGATTTTTTTTTAATCTTGCAATCTAACTGAACTGGGTGGTGAGGTTTTACTTTTATTTCTATTTTAAGTCGCTGTTGCCCAAGAGAGCAATTTTAAACTTAAGTCTTGGTGGATAGGAGGAAGTTAAGTCTAATGGTGGATAGGAGGACTTTTAGTCTATTGGTGGATAGGAGGACGTTTAGTCTAATGGTGGATACGAGGACGTTTAGTTTTATTTAATTTTTTGTTGTCCACAAATGTTTTGTTAGTAAAATGTTTTCAATGTTTGGGATGTTCCTTCAGAGTTGAATTGAAGTACATCTTTTTCCTAGTCCAAGCCTCCAAAAGGAAGACGCGGTATGGCCGCTGGCAGGCTTTGAACCCGGGGGCATCGAGTCAACTGTATGACAGTCCAGTGCGCATACCGCACAACCTGGCAGCCATGTCTAATAGGGAGATGACAATCAACTGATGGTTGCCGTGTTGTTATGAGTGAGTGTGTGTGTGTGTGTGTTAGGATCCTCCTCTCTAGTTCTGCAGTCAGAGTCCACCCAACTCTAGTGACTTTAGTGGGGGGGGGGGGAGTAAAGGTGATTGGTCGTTGTGCAGGCCACGTGACTCTCTTGTATTCGTTAGCCAAAGAAACAGATGACCTAAACATCATCTGCCCTATAGACCGCATGCTCTGAAAGAGTAACTTTACATTTTTTTTAATAGTATCGCTGGTTAACTAAGTTAATATAGCGCCATGCTATAGCGCGTGGGTATGGCTTATTAACTAAGTTATTATAGCGCCATGCTATAGCGCGTGAGTATGGCTGGTTAACTAAGTTATTATAGCGCCATGCTATAGCGTGTGAGTATGGCTGATTAACTAAGTTATTATAGCGCCATGCTATAGCGCGTGGGTATGGCTGGTTAACTAAGTTATTATAGCGTCATGCTATAGCGCGTGGGTATGGCTGATTAACTAAGTTATTATAGCGCCATGCTATAGCGCGTGGGTATGGCTGATTAACTAAGTTATTATAGCGCCATGCTATAGCGCGTGGGTATGGCTGATTAACTAAGTTATTATAGCGCCATGCTATAGCGCGTGGGTTCGATCCTCGTACTCTCGACTTCTTTGTCTTTTATTTTTTTACTCTACGAAAAGAACAAATTAAAAATGCGTGACATCATTTATTAAAATTTCAGAGACATTGTATTTTTTTGTAAATTAAAACAATAATTATTAACAGCTACTGTACAGTGTGTCTTCTAGACATCTATTAAAAGATCAGGTTCATAAAGTAAAAAGTGATTTGAAACAAAGTTATTCTAAAATTGAGATATTTTACATTTCCCTTGTTAGATAAGGGGAGTAGACTCTCGTATGTATGTTGATCTTCAAACGATGGAGATTAGTTAAACACTGTAAACCGACAGGGTACATAATCCACGTATTAACCATTTCTATGGATTGATCCTAGTAGCCTCCCTTTTCATCTACCACCTTTTGGAAAAAATAATAAAGGAACAAAAAAAATCCTACATCTATGTATTTCTCTCTTTTTTATCTCTCTGTCTATTTTCTTTCTCTATTTCTCTCTGTCTCATTATCTCTCTTTTATTCTTTCGTTTACTCTCTCCTTTGACATTGTGTTTATGTGTATGTGTTTGTGGTTATTACACTTTGTATGAAAGCTCACTTAGTGTTGTGTGACGCTTACTATAAGCTATCTCGAATAGACCAACGTCTAATCTTCCAATTTAGGACCGAACACAACAGAATGCGACAACACATGTACCGGAAGCTCAAAATTGGAACGAGCGAAATCTGCCCATGTGGAGTATCACCAGAAGATGCCGACCACTTCCTCCAAAACTGCTATCTTTACCAAGAGGCCCGTATAAGACACTGGCCCCAAAACACCCCAATAGAAAGAAAACTATATGGAAAGCTCCCTGGTTTGGTAACCACTGCGCAGTTTATCTCATGTATTGGTCTATTCATCTGAACACTCCAACATACCAATGAGAACGAAGAAGAAGAAGAAGTGTGTAGCCTGTATTATGTGAGAGTGTGTTATTAAAGAGGCTGGTATCCAGCGTCTAGTGTTGGCGTCGCTTATTGAGTTCAGTGTTCCTTAGTGCAATATTAAGCTTATAAGTTTATTGTTTAAGCTGACACCTCTCTCTCTCTCTCTTTCCCCTTTCTCTCTATGTCTCTTTCCCCTTTCTCTCTCTCTCTCTCTCTTTCCCCCCCTTTCTCTCTCTCTCATGTCTCTTTCCCCTTTCTCTCTCTCTCTCTCTGTCTCTTTCCCCTTTCTCTCTCTCTCTTTCCCCCTTTCTCTCTCTCTCTCTTTCCCCCTTTCTCTCTCTCCTCTCTCTTTCCTCCCCTTCTCTCTCTCTCTCTCTTTCCCCACTTTCTCTCTCTCTCTCTTTCCCCTCTTCTCTCTCTCTCTCTCTCTCTTTCCCCCCCTTTCTCTCTCTCTCTCTCTTTCTCCTTTCTCTCTCTCTCTCTTTCCCCTTTCTCTCTCTCTCTCTCTCTCTCTTTCCCCTTTCTCTCTCTCTCTCTCTTCTTTCCCCTTTCTCTCTCTCTCTCTCTTCCCCTTCCTCTCTCTCTCTCTCTTTCTCCTTTCTCTCTCTCTCTCTTTCCCCTTTCTCTCTCTCTCTCTCTTTCCCCCTTTCTCTCTCTCTCTCTCTTTTCCATTTCCTCTCTCTCTTTCTACAATCAGAATTTGATCTAAAAGAAAAAGAATTGCATTGCTGCAAGAACAAATAATCAGTTTAATTGAACAATTTAATAATTGTAATTGGAATTGTATTTTATTTTACAAGAACTAATGATCAATTTAATTTAAAAATGTATACATTTAATTTGCTTTGCCACAAAGCGCAAATGCTATTAAGGCAGTCTATTAGAATAAAACTTATATAAAATATACACATGATCAAGATTAAAATAAGAGAGGATGAATAATGGCATGGCATGACAGGCGAGCTACACAAAAGAGATATGATTAGAGAGGATGATTAATGACATGACATGACAGACGAGCTACACAAAAGAAATATGATTAGAGAGGATGAATAATGACATGACATGACAGACGAGCTACACAAAAGAGATATGATTAGAGAGGATGATTAATGACATGGCTTGACAGACGAGCTACACAAAAGAGATATGATTAGAGAGGATGAATAATGACATGGCTTGACAGACCAGCTACACAAAAGAGATATGATTAGAGAGGATAAATAATGACAGACGAGCTACAAAAAAGAGATATGATTAGAGAGGATGAATAATGACATGGCTTAACAGACCAGCTACACAAAAGAGATATGATTAGAGAGGATGAATAATGACATGACATGACAGACGAGCTACACAAAAGAGATATGATTAGAGAGGATGACTAATGGCATGACACATGACAGACGAGCTACACAAAGCAAGTTTTCAAACAAAAAAAAATTCATGAACGTCTGCTTTGTTAGAAGCAGGGGTGTGTAAGGTGTGAGGAAGCTGTTTCTTATTGTCATTTGTGAGTTGGGCATGGATTTTTAACTAAAGTTTTATTTCATGGCAGATAATATGTGTAGTCAGTGGTTCCCAAACAAAATAGCGCGGTCAAAATATCGCTATGCATTTTAAGAATTGGTAAAATACGTATGAGATAAAAACTTTCTTCCTCTGCAAATATGGCATACTTTGAGATCAAATAATACTGAGGTAGATATAGACCTTAACAAAAATGCTGCCTAGGACATCCACTTACTAAAATCTAAAAGATAAACAAAAAGTAGTCCTATAAGATCGTGTTGTCGTTGTAGTGGCCACATGACATCCTCGTTTTCCGCGGGCCACAGAAACAGATGACCTTTACATGATCTGCCCCATAGATCCCATGAAAACTGTTCCCCCTAAAATCTAAAAGGTGCTTGATTACGTTAGGTCTTTGTGTTGACAATTGGATACCCTCGTAAAGAGTCAGGCATAGAAACAGATGAGCTTGACATCACCCCCCCCCCCCTTTTCATAAATTACAGAATTTTTAAATTTTAAAGACGAAAATTGTGTCTATTAATTCTGTTTAAGAAGATTATGGTCCTACGGGCGTTTACTATTTTTGATATTTTAACCCCAAAACACTCATACATTTTAAATGCAGCGTTTCTCAAACTCAAGAGGGGGGGGATTGGCCCTTACGTCCTGCCAAACATATTTAGACGTCCTGCCAAACGTCAACTCTAGACAACCTTTCGCCGGTCAATGTATTTTGTTTAAAAGAAATAATGTATTTTCATTGTAGTCATAATTTTGTGGCATGTATTGTTAGACACTGAGCTATTATATAGATGTACCATAGTTGACGGACTTGAACGCGAGATTTGTCGACGTCACAGACACTTTGGTTTTAGTTTGTGTATGTTCTTATTAGTGAGCTGCTGTTGAGACTTTGATAACTACATAATAATGCGTTCAGAGATTCGACTGTGACCTTTCTGAGTAGTTAAATCGTATTTCGTATTATATCTAGGTCTAGAGTTAACATTCTTTATATCTTATAATGCAGACGTAGCTTAGAAAAAAAAAGATGATTACGTCCTACGAGTCATGCATTAAGTCATGCATATTAACCTATGACTTGAATTCTGCCAAGTCACTGGTTTCCTGGGTAGCCCAGGCAAACTATTCCATTCTCTAATATCACTAGGGAAGAAGGAGCATTTGTACAAATTTGTCCTAGCATATGGAACAAAGGATGTGCCTTTATCTTTGTGTCTGTTTAAGTAATTGTTTAGATTATGTTTGTGTATTTAGAATATGGTTCAGTGTTTTATGTCCAATTGCTACTTGACTTTTCTAAAAACGTTTTCAATGGAGTGATTTTACTAAAGGTGTGACTCTAGTCCAATTTGAATATTCGTTTGCTCTATTTTGTGTCTGTTCCTGTTTCTTAATGTTTTCTTGCGCTTAGGGGTCCTAAACATGCAGGGCCGGTCCTATAGGTTGCGGTGCCCTATGCGAAATGGATTGTGCAAGGCCTAATTTGGGTTGTGATAAGGATAATAATTGAAAATTAAGATTTTGTATTAGAAAATAAATTCGTCTTTGCATTTTATTCATACTTTACTAAGTACAAAATCACTATTTTTTTAACCTAACGAGCCATCTACTTCTTCCTCTTATTCAACTGCCTTCGGCTCTAGGATCTCCAGGCCAGAAAATGTGAACAAGAGCTCCCTCTTACCTTTGTAAGAAGAATTAATAGTAGAGATACTGGTATGTACATTTTGAGAATCTGAAACAAGAATTAATATCGTATTAATTTAAGTGTATAAATAATGTACAAAAAATGCACACGCCTTCCTTAATCGCAAAGATAATTCAATGATGTCAACGAAAATTGCAAAACAAATGTGTGCTTCGTCTCGATGGTCCAGGGTTCAAATCCAAGCCGCTGCCCTCCCCCCCCCCCCCCTCCGCCTTTAGAGTTGAAGCTTGGGGCTAGGTAGAAGCTTGGGGCTAAGTAGAAGCTTGGGGCTAGGTAGAAGCTTGGGGCTAGGTAGAAGCTTCCATTAAGGAGGAACAAGCAAAACATATAAAACAAACAGACAACAAGAAAACAACATTGACCATGTGGGTAGATACATTGACAGGTCACAGATGCACACTAATAACTTAGTTGAAGAATTGTATAACTGCTACGATTAAGAGTTTAACATAAGCACGGTCTAAATCCATAAATAGTTTTGTAAAAGCGCATCTCTAATGAACTCTTACAGTGCGGTACAAGAGTTACGTTCTTTATTCTAAATACACAGTGAAACATTTTTGCTTTAAAAACTGTTTATTATCAATTCCGAGAACAGATGTTTACTTACTTCCCCCATCAGAAAAATTAATTGAAATACTGCCCTTGAACACGAGTTTCTTGAACTAAAAATATTTTTTGTTGCATTTAGATGTTCATTCTAAAAATAGTCTTATTTACAGTGATATTATTGAACAACGGTAAACCTTACTCGATCTCTATTTAAGACATTAAACGATGAAGTTATTTTGACGTCATGTCACTACAACTTGGTATTGCATTGTTAGGACAGGGGGGAAATATTTTTTAACCAGATAGAAAGTGTGGATTCATTCCATTGTATGAGCCTATACGAGACCAATTGTTATAGAAGGCCACAACACTGACCTGCGCCAGTTAAGACTCGTTGCCATGGTTCTAAGCTATGTAGCATATAACTGATGTTGCTTATAAAGCTTATGTTGCCTAAGGCTTATGTTGCCTATAGCTTATGTTACCCAAAGCTTATGTTGCCTGTAGCTTATGTTGCCTTTAGCTCATGTTGCCTATAGCTTAAGTGGCCATTAGCTCATGTTGCCTATAGCGTATGTTGTCTATAGCTTATGTTACCCGTAGCTTATGTTACTCATAGCTCATGTGACCCAAAGCTTATGTTATGTATAGCTTATGTTGCCTATAACTTATGTTGCCTTTAGCTCATGTTTACTTTAGCTCATGATGCCCATAGCTTTTTTTGCCTATAGCTCATGTTGCCTATAACTTATGTTGCCTTTAGCTCATGTTTACTTTAGCTCATGATGCCCATAGCTTTTTTTGCCTATAGCTCATGTTTCCTATAGCTTATGTTGCATACAGCTTATGTTGCCCATAGCTCATGTTGCCTATAGCTCATGTTTTCTATATAGCTTATGTTGCCCACATCTTATATTGCCTATAACTTATGTTGCCTAAAGCTTATGTTGCCTATGGGTAAGTCCAGCATTACGTGTCACGATTTCGATTATCTGAAGAGGATAGAAATGAACATGCAAACAAATTTCTCTGGAACTAAAAAAAGTCTCAACAGAAATAACACTTGATACATTTATATACATTTGTCCTAGAAATACTACAACTACTACTAGTAATCTTTATTATCAATGAAGAAAAAAATGGTCTTATCATTTGCGCATTTTAAAAATTCACAGAGCTTCCCTGAATAAGAACTCACAATAGCGGCTCTTATTATATTATCTTATATAATACATATATTTGTATTTTTGACTTCAAAGGAGTGTCCTGTTAGGGAGTGTGCGTGTGTGTGTGTTTTCGATTGGCGGCCAAGATTATGGTGGGAAATGTTGCTTTTATTTTTTACAGTACCCTCATCTCCGTTTTGCTTCAATCGACATTTCTTTTAGACTTTGACAGGCTGTGTAATAGTAGGCATGTTTATTTTTGATTTATAAAAAGATTTCTGTATATTCTCTTAAGACTTACTATAGCTACGTATTCATTATCACTGGACAAAAATGAATTAAACCTAACCCTAACCCTAACCCTAATATAAATCTATGTTATTAAAAAATGTTGAATGTTTTCTGGCGCCAAAACGGCCATCGACAGAACGGCGGCGCCAAAACGTCGCGTAGGTAGGTCTACTAGGACGGATTGGGAGTCAAAATCATCCAGATATCAGAATCGTAGCAACCATTGCGGAAAGGTTTTTTTTTACACTTGGGACTCATGACCATTTTTTTTTTTCGTATATAGGTCCCCTAAAATAAATCTATGTTATTAAAAAATGTTGAATGTTTTCTGGGGCCAAAAAGCCTACTAGGGCGGATTCGGAGTCAAAATTGTCCAGACACCAGGATCGTAGCAATCATTGCGGAAAGGGGTTCTATACACTTGGACTCATGACCATTAGGGCAGTTATGCGCCCACGTGATTCCTAAAAAAAAAATGTTGACTAACATTTTAAATGTATCAAATTTATATCTTGTACTTGTTAGCAATCGTTGCTACTTGTAGGACCTAATCATAGACGTAGTGGGTGGTGCCAGTCTAAGAGGAGCGCAGAAAACTTTTAAAATCAAATCTGATTTTCTGGTAATTTTAATTCTTTGAATTATCAAATTTATATCTTGTACTTGTTAGCAATCGTTGCTACTTGTAGGACCTAATCATAGACGTAGTGGGTGGTGCCAGTCTAAGAGGTAATTTTAATTCTTTAAAAAATTATTTTAACTAAACAAAAATGTTCACATAGAACTAAGTACTTATAAATTATCGTTATGTTTAGTTTAATTCTACGAGAGACTTCCACGCGGGTTAAATCTGATGCATTCACCGTGTTAGATACAATGCGCTGTGTTTATGACAATTTGTCAATAGGCATCTACAAGTATAATTGCTTTTTCAATGAATTTTTTTTTTTACTTATTACAAATATGATTATCGATGTATAAAGTGTTGTGTTCTTACACTGTAGCCCACTCTCGTAGTTTCTAGATTTAGACTATAGGCACTTCCAAATCCCTGTATGTGTCACAAGATCTTTATAACAATACAATGTCTCCAAAACAATTTCGACAGTAACTTATTGTATTTCTGCATGTTAAACGATTATTAGATGTTCAACAAGAAAAGGACATGTTCTGCTTTTTTGAGGTAACGTCCGACATGTTTCGGCCTAAAGTTGGTTTAGGCTATGTAACATTTGCAAGAAAGATGACAGGGTTTTTATTTTTTATTTTCGACAAACACCTTCGTGAAGAGTGGAGTTTGTTTATTTGAGGCTGTTCATATGATATTTTGTTTTTACTCTGAGCATTTCGGGATATGTGAAGCTTTTTTTTTTTAAAAGTGTTTTCGCACATCAACGAAAAATTCAGCACGCTGGATGCAATAGAAAATGTGAAATGCTAAAATAAAGTTTTTATAATTATTAATTACATTTAGTGTAGTTTATTACATGCATAGGCAGTTTAGTTTACTAAATTAAGTTGACGTTGTCTCTGTCACTTATTAAAAAGCAGAAACTGTAGTTTACCAAAAAAACAACTATAATTTCTAGGCCTACTGCAGATGGCTCGTCACTCATGTTTCTGTCCACTCAGTTGAGAGCGTTTGGCAGAGACCAGGCCATCGAAGTTAGGCCTGAAGTCGCGTGTAGTGGCAAGCCGCAAGGTTGCTCTCAGATGCTTATCAGTCAGTCTTGATCGTAATGGTTTTTTGATGATCATTCTGGAAAAAAACTGTTCGCAAACGTACGTACTCCCATACATCGCTAAAAACTTCTCTCTGGGAAGAAACTGGTAGAAATCAGGAACACCAACATCAGTGTATTTTTGCTTCAGAACAGTGTCACACTGCAGGTCAAGTAGTTCCATCTGGACTCCCTCTGGAACGTTTTTCACTTCAACTGCAAACGGAGTGGCAACAAGGAAAAACTGTGGTTCGAGAGCAGTGAATTGCTGAAAGCGGTGTTCAAAATCTTCCAGTAGTCTGGAGAGGATGTCTACGTAGTCTTTCAGGCGCTGTGGTTCAACCGTAATGCTCTGTAGAAAATACAAATGAGCAAGGTTTCCATCTGTCAGCTGAGTGGCCCACAAAGTTAGCTTGCATCTGAATGATTTGATGCGGTCAAACATCACGGTAATCAGCTGCTTTGTGCCCTGTAGTTGTGAATTGATTTCATTGAGATGTTGCGTGATGTCAGTAAGAAAAGAAAGATCCGACAAAAAAAAAATAGGTCACTGGTCTGAGGTATGTTTCTGTCTTTCATTGCCATGAGCAATGCTATTTCCCGTCTCAGTTCAAAAAATCTCTGCCGCACTTTTCCACGACTCAATCATCTTACTTCCGTATGATAAAGCAACTCTCCGTATTCCGTTTCTAAATCAGCTAGAAATGACACAAACTGTCTGTGGTTGAGACCCCGTGCACATAAGAAGTTCACCGTCTTCACGACAACATCCATCACGTTCTTCATTCGTAGACCTTTGCCACATAGTGCTTCTTGGTGCAGAATGCAAAAGGTCCCCGCCAAGTATAGCTGATACCGTTTCTCTACAGTTGATCCAACAACACCAACCTTCTCTGAACACATTACTGGTGCACCTTCCGTAGCCACTGAAACATGTTTTTCCCACGGTAGCCCACACATCTGCCAATACAAGCTTCCAGTTCTTGAAATACGTCGCGTCCATTCGTCGTTCCTTTCATGGGGAGTAAGTCCAATAGCTCTTCAACAATGTTCAAGTTTTCGTCGACCCCACGAATGAATACGGCACAGTATGCGGTGTCTGTTACACCAGTAGACTCGTCCAGTGCAATGGAAATGCTACATAGTCTTTTGCAGTCAGTTGCTGTTGAACATTTGTCGATGACTCGGTGATCCTGCTTGCAACTGTTTCGTGGGCCACGTGTTTGAGACCCCTGATTTAGACTATTTGAATGGCTAGCTCTCTGTGTTCAATTGTTTACACACTACAATAAGCTCCAAAGGATATGGTAGGCATAAGAATTTCTTTCGAAAAAAAAAAAGGAAAAAAGGGTGGCAGTTTTTAATTTTGCAATCAGGCGACCATAGCCCTCGCAGATCCCTGCTGCCACCTCCAATCATGCAAGATATTTGTAACAAAGTAAAGTTCCCCATTCCGACCTTGCAATCTATACGGCAGATAATGTAAAGGTCATCCGTTTCTGTGGCCCAGCACAACAATCAACCGCCATTACTTTTCCCCAACAAATGTCAGGTACCCTAAAGATCTCAAATTAAAAATCACCAGGATTAAAACCTGGGAGACCCAGTTCAGAAGCCAAGCGCTTTACCACTCAGCCACCATGGAAGGAAGTATTGGACCAGGACAAAGTAGTCAAAAAAAAGTGAAAGCAGTTTCTTTTTTGAAGCAGGATACTTATTTGTTCAACAAAGTGATTCTTTTTATTCAAAATCAATATCACTTTAGTATCCTAACTGGCAAACTCTACTACCTGTCAGTAATGAGACACATCCAATCTCATGGACATAGACATAAGCTATGCTCGTGGTTTAATAAAAAAGCTAGGGCAAAGTTGTACAAAAGATTCTTCCCTAGTGCTCGGAGCATGGAATAGGTTGCTTGGGCTAGCCAGGAAAACCAGTGACTTAGCAGAATTTAGGTCATTGGTTAATATGCATGACTAGATGCATGACAGGTAGGATGTAATCATTAACTTTTTTTAAGCAATGTCTGTATTATATAAGATAATAAGCTGGCATTCAACAATCTATCAAAAATATATGATTAGGACCTTACAGATTCATCTAATAAGGTATAACACAATCTTATTTCACATTTTTAGTAGTACAAAATTGTATATATATATGAATAAAGACATTTTTTTATGTATAAGTTTGGTACTGATATAAAATTAATCAAAGTAAACATACAAAGTGATTGTATAAAAATAAAAATAACTGATATACCGGTACTCCAAGAACAATAACCAACATACTAAGTACTCTCTCTATGCATTAAGCATAAAGATAATTATTATAAGGCTCAGATGTCAATCTTGCCTTTATTCTACACTTTTCAAATTTATTAAGCCAATTAATTAATTTTAATGAAATAAATTAATATGTAACACATGGCTCCTTGATCTCAAGAAACAATGAATGCTCACTAATAATCTACTAGAGTTGATTTCTTCAGTTGAGAAGGGGAGAATCTATTGTTAAACTTAACAGACTAGTTCTAATACAGTTGAATTTAAAAGTAAAGTAAAGTTCTCCTTTCAGACCATGTGGTCTATAGGGCAGATGATGTAAAGGTCATCTGTTTCTGTGGCCCATGGTTATCGAGGATGTCATGTGGCCAGCACAATGACCAACTGCCTTTACTTTTCCCCAACTAATGTCAGGTACCCATTAGAGCTGGGTGGACTACCCTAAGGATTCCTAAATTTTGAATCCGGGACCTCCGGGTTGGAAGCCAAGCGCTTTACCACTAAGCCACTGTGTCTGTACTCAATTTACATACATATTGAATTTACATACATATTGAATTTACATACTCTTGAATTTAGCATGAAAATATATATTTTAAAACTATCCAATGGGGAAGCTTTCTTTCTCTTGCTGTCTCAACTCTTAGACACTCTGCTAAGGTCATATTGGCACACACAATCTCTGTCCAAGCAGTTCATTTATGGGGGTGGCTATTTTCTCTAAATTCAGTGACCTCTGTGGTGTTGAGGCCCTTCTTGCAGACATCTCTGTAAGTAAATGCTGGATGCCCTTTGGGCCTGGTTATCTTTTTGACAATATTCTGAATATGAGCCATTTAGAGTATTTTTAATGCTACAGATCCAAATCCACATTGACATATTAGCACTTTAATGTTGTTGTTTTTAAAACTTTATGAATCAGTTTTTTTTCTTTAATGTAGTTAAGAAAATATTTCCAGACATATTTGACATTTGAATGTTTTGTCACCAGAAGTTTTTTTTCCCCATCATATGCTAAGTATGGCGAAAAACCTTTTTGACAAGTTTAACATTTAAATTATCTGGTGAATTTTCAGATCCTCCGACCTCAATGACATTTGGATGGTTTTTCATGTTTTTTACTAAGATGAAATGAATCATGTCTTTTCAAATTTGAAGAATGAGTGAAGCTTCTTTTACAAATGTGATTGTGATATTTAAATGGGTTATCACTAGTATGAACTATCTTGTGACGTTTTCATTCCAAATTTCTCCAAAAGCATTTTTAACATTAGATTTTTTTTTCATCAGTATGAATTAGCTGGTGATTTTTTAAAAGAGCAGATTGAGAAAATTCTTTGAAACATATTTGACATCTGAATGGTTTTTCACCAGTATGAACCCGCAGGTGAACTTTCAATTGTGAAGATTTGTAAAATTCTTTTAGACATATTTCACATTTGAATTTTTTTTCACCAGTATGAATCAGCTGGTGAGTTTTTAAATATGAAGAGCGGGAAAATTCTTTAAGACATATTTGACATTTGAATGGTACTTCAACAGTATGAATCAGCTGATGAGTTTTTAAACATGAAGAATGAGAAAATTCTTTTAGACATATTTGACATTTGAATGATTTTTCACCAGTATGAATCAGCTGATGTTTTTTTAAATGTCCAGATTGAAAAAATTCTTTATGGCAAATTTGACATCTAAATGGTTTTTCACCAGTATGAGTCAGCTGGTGATTTTTTAAATGTGTAGACTGAATAAATTCTTTTTGGCATATTTCACATTTAAATGGTTTTTCTTCAGAATGAGCAATCTGGTGTCTTTTTAAATAGGAAGAGCGGGAGAATTCTTTTTGACATGTTTGACACTGAAATGGTTTTTCACTCGAATGAATCAACTGGTGATATTTTAAGCGTGAAGGACTCGTAAATGCTTTTTGACATATTTGACACTGGTTTCTTTTAGTTTGAGAACTAGATACCAAGTCAGTTTCTTTTCTTAAAAGTGTTTCATTTTTTTGAATGCTATCATCTAGGTCATATTTTTCAGAAGTCCTTTCTTTTTCTTCTTTAATGAACTGCACCTGCTAAGAAAAAAAATAAACCTGATGTATGATTTGTTCACATTCACTGGATCTTAATTGTTCAATCCTATCAAAAGAGTTATATTATCATGCTGCATGTATACAAGCTTTGTTTATCAATAGATTTGGATTCATTGATAAACAATCAGGGGCTGACTGGGTGCCAAATTCGGCCCTGGTATTAACATTTAATGTGGGCAATAAATTGTAGGTCTTACGATAAGCATTCATTTGTACCTTTCCACTTATGTAAATTGTAGGTCTTATGATGAGCATTCATTTGTATCGGTCCACATATGTAAAGTTTGATGACGCATCGAAATTGAACACTTACATCAATGGCCAAAACATGTATATGTCATAGTACAATGCAATTCATTAATAATATTGTAATAAACCTGGTGGTGGCACAGATGGGGGTAGTGGTGTGTGTTTACAGCTGACGCAAATTGCCCCAGGCTATTGCTAGATGAGCGGTCTAAGAGCAAGAGCAAATGTGTCAGTCATTCGCTTCACCTCGCAATTTCACAAGCATGAATCGAAGTCGGAGTCAAGAACCAGTGTGTGAAGTCAGTCCTACTTGAACCTGGTGCAAGCCCGGAACGAGATGGAGAGGCCAGTGCAAGAGTTGATACGTTTGTTCACGAAGAAATATTTGTACAGACTGTGTTACTTGTGGCCAATTGTACAGTATTGGCTGTGATTTATTGGACATTTAACCATTACATTATTTTGGAGCCCTGAATTGTCAAGTTTTTTAAGTTGGTGGTGTCGTGTTTTGCAGTTTGCATAGAGCCTGGACGGTGAGATTCGTTACAATACTTAGATCTGCACACCTTGTCATTTCATACATTACTCTCTGTAACCTATTGTATTATATGGTAGGTTATTCCATCAACGTGTTAGGTTAGTAATTAACTTTAAATCTATATTTTAAAACACTATTTAAAATTTTAGGTTAGTGTCAAGTGAACTATCCTGACAGATGTGTAGCTGCAGTTTATAATACACTGTGTATGCTTGTTGTTGTGTCTGGTGTGAATGATTTCCAGGTATATTCTTTCACTTAGATAAATCATAATTGTTTACCTTATTCAAAGACACTTCTGTTTCAGGAATGTGTCCAGCCATAATGGTTGGTGTGTGACAAAGACTGTTGTTTGCCTTCTTTGAACCTAAAGACCATGGTTTATTACTATCTGTAAAATCAATCAATTCTTTCTCTTGCCTAATAGTACACTCCTGCAGGACAAAGAAATGAAATAATATTTAAAGAAAAAAAATATACATGTCAATCAACTGACTATACTTAATTAATACAATCTAATCAATTTATACAAATATGTCCATTGAGCAATATATAAATTTATCTGATATTGGTTAAAACACAGATTAACAGATTTTAAAAAAAATTTAAGTTCCTTTTTTAAAATATTAAAACACAGAGCTCTTCAAATGGTAATCAGCAGTCCTTGTCAAAGTGTCCAAAAAGGTTTGAGATAAATCCCTTTTATGAATCTTGGACTCAGGAAGGGATTTTATCATGTATCATTTATCATTCATTAGACAATCTGTTATGAACATAAAGATAAGAGAGTCGAGAACCATGTCTGTATAGTATGGCTTTAATACACTGAATGACTACACAACACACATTTCGTGAACACATTCTCACGGACGAGTTACAAGCACATGTAAACATAAGAACGACAACCGATACAGAATATAATTTTCATAACATTCACCCCCGGTTCAAATAATGCTAACTAGTATTATAAACAATGAAAGAATTAAGTAAGTGCAGAATAATAATAGATTCAACTAAACATCAATGTAGAATAGCATGACATAATGTAACATGTTGATATAAGTAAGTGTAGAATAATAATAGAGATTCAAGTAAACAAACAATGTAGAATAGCATGACATAATGTAACATGTTGATATAACATGGTAAAACAAATAGCTTATTAAAATATATCATGATTGATCAAAAGTCAAGTCAGCAAAACCAAATGAAAGTAGTAAAATAAACAAATGTCATTTTGGAGACAAAACTTAATGTCAAAGTAAGAGCTGTAGTAAGCTGATGAGCTTTTACACTTTGTAGTTGGGCCTAGTTCTCCTTACTCTAAGATTGTATGTATGTGTAGTTTCATCTGCTTGAGTTTCAGACAGTCTGGCTATGTCTTCAGTGGTGCTGGTGGTTTCTTCAGGCATGATAGAATCAGTAGGTTGATTCCTGGGAGGTGAGCTTTGGATGGGGCAGCCAATATCAAGCTCTGTTCTACTCTGATTCTCATTTTCTATAACTTTTTGTTCCTCTCTAGGGGCTAACATTTATATGAGACAGTTTCCTCTCGACCGTTTGGTGTTCGGATTACAGCGTATTGAGGGTTGCATGTTATCAAATCAACTTCCTGTTATGGGATCGTATTTAGATGATCTAACGTTCTTCTTCAGCAGGACAGGACCAGGACTGGTCAACCATGTTGGCAAGGATGTCCCGGAACCACTTCTTTGGTTGAACCCAAGAAGTCGTTCATGTGGTGTCCTGTTAGTTGCAGTGCATAGTAATGACCGGATGGATTGCAGAGCATCATTTAGTACTAGTTCCCATTTAGCTATGTCCAATTCCTTAGAATGTAGAGCCAAGGTGATGGCTTTCCATAAAGTCCCGTTACTATTTGTCCGTTTCCTCTCGGACTGTAAGGGGTCGTTCTACTGGTTGCAATTCCTCTCTCGTGTAGGAAATGCTGCCCCTCTGAAGACATAAACGACATAAACGAAGTTCCCTTATCAGTGTGGACGTACGCTGGAAATCCAAATAGGGCAAATAGTTCATTGAGACTTTTAACAACCATAGAGGAAGACATATCGGGACATGCAAATGGGAATCTAGAGAATTCATCTATAATGGTAAGTAGATATCTATTTCTTGAAAAAGTAGGGAGAGGTCCCTTGAAATCCATACTAATTCTCTCAAAAGGTTGAGTTGCTTTAATCAGTTCTCCGGTTGGCTGTTGAAAAAAATGGGGCTTTAGTTCTGCACAAGCTTGACATTGTTCTATTACAGTTCTGACGTCATCACAGGAAAATGGAAGATTTTTAGTCCTTACGTAGTGCAATAGTCGAGTAATGCCCGGGTGGCAAAGACTAGTGTGCAGCAATTTAAGGTCATTGTGAGTGATGGCAGATAGATAGTTTCTGGTAAATGTATCAGCTACAGTGTTCTGCTTGCCAGGGCGATAGATGACGTCATAGTGGAAACACGAGAGTTCAAGTTTCCACCTTTGGATTTTTTCATTTTTAATTTTTCCTTTGTTTGAACTGTTATACATGAAAGAGACAGATCGCTGATCCGTAACAAGTGTGAATGCTTTACCAACTAAGAAATGTTTCCATTTCCTCAGCAACTCAACAATGGCATATGCTACTTTCTCAACTGAAGAATGTTTTCGTTCACTTTTGTTAATGAGCGAGAGAAGAAAGCAACGGGCCAGCCATCTTGGTTGAGGGTAGCCGCAATGGCTATATCAGAAGCATCCGTCTCAACGGTTAAAGGGCGATTCGGATCAATAGTATATACGGCTGCCTTATCAAGCTCATTTTTCAAACTTTCAAATGTTCTTTTGACTTCGTCAGAGACAGGAAATTGTTGATTTCTTGTTAACAGGCTTATTTTTGTTGAGAAGTTAGGTATCCACTGTGAGTAGTAAGCCAGAAGACCCACTACTCGTTTCTGTTCACGCATGTTCACTGGTACGGGTAATTCCCTTAGAGTGCGAAATCTTTCAGGATCCGGCTTAAGTTGTCCTTTGGAAATCTCATATCCTAACAGTCTCACTTTAGCAGTGCTAATTTCACTTTTTGTTTCATTAAGAGTGATTCCATACTTTTGAGCACTATCAAGAAATCGCTGTAGGTTTCGGTCATGTGATTCAGAGTCCATACCGCAGATGGTCACATTGTCCACATAAGCAAAAGTGTCAGTGAGTCGTTCGTCTTCGATGATTTTGTCAATCGTACGCTGAAAACAGGCGACTCCATTCGTAACGCCAAATGCTGACGGAATTGATACAGTTTCCCACATGCTTCGAAGGCTATGAACGGCCTTTCCTCTTCTTTTATAGGAATCTGATGGTATGCACTTTTCAGGTCTAAAGTGCTATATAGAGTATTGCAAAATCTTCTCTGCCAGTTCATCAATTCTGGGCATAGGGTAGGTGTCTAGTAGAGTGAACCGGTTTATGGTTTGGCTGTAGTCCACAACCATTCTTTTCTTATGTCTGTCATTTGTTGTGACTAGGACTTGTGCACGCCAGGGAGATTTAGATGGTTCAATAATTTCATCCTTTATTAATTGTTGAATTTCCTTCTCTATAAACTTTCTATCTGGAACTGAGTATCTGCGAGACCTTGTAGCCACTGGGGTACAGTTTGGTGACAGATTACTAAATACGGACGAGTTACAAGCACATGTAAACATAAGAACGACAACCGATACAGAATATAATTTTCATAACACAATCTTTTAGTGTCATAGGTTCCTCCTCCTATGTGGAGGCCAGAGGCAAAGCCCAAAGAGGGGAACTCTCCTTCTTCCTATGATGTACTCAAGCAAAGTGTGGGAGGACCATCACCATGCATATGGATAGGACTGGTTCAGCAAGCCTTTCTTCCATCCTCAACACATGCATGTACATTCGATGATCATACTGTGGTAGCCCACTGGAGGTGATGTTAGTTCTCTTTCTTAGCCCATCCCCTTCCCCTGAGAAAACATGCTTTAAATCATCTGCCCTATAAGTTGAAAGGTCTGAATGAGGTGCCTCTGATCTAACATACGGTCAAATCAGGTTAATCTGACAACATCTGGAAAAAATAATATTGGTCCTAATAACCGAGTCCAGTTGAACAGATTTAACTGTATAATAGGATTTGTTTCTATACTTTAGGATTTGGTCCAAATACACAGCTAGTTCAATTAACTGTATTTTAAACACTATAGATATAAAGCATCAACAAAACCATAATAACTTTGAAAAGAAATTCATACAAATTAGTTGATTTTCTACAGAATATGATAATATGATGTTTTGTGAATAACGGAATACCTGATGTCCAATGTGGATACTAGAAGTTTGAGCATAGTTTTCTGATTGATGCATATACAGGTCTGATTTATCTTCTTCAATCTTCTCAATTTTTACCCAGGGAACTTCTTTACATGGTGGTGTTAACCAATTTGTTTCCTCCATTTCCTGCTTCACATGTTTACTCAGCTCAAGCGTATAGTCATGCTCCAAATCAGCATCAGCCATAATGAATAGGTGTAAATGTTAGTGAATTTATAAACTATTTCTGTTAAAAAAGAAAGAGAATTAGATTATAAAAAAAAATTAATATACACAATTTTTTTTCTTGCAAAAAAATTAATTAGTTAATTAAAAAATCCCAATTAATAGTAAAATTATGAAATCTGCTGGATTCTAGATCTAGATCTATATATATTTGTGTAATGAACATTAGAACATCTGAGATGTCAATATTCCATTAGAAATGTGTATTCCCAGACCTGGAAATGTGTATTTTGATGGGCTAATGTGCATTTTCCTAAATGTACTCCCAATAGACTGAAATCCATAAAATCATTCAAGCATGTAACATACATGAAATGCAGCAATCCAGAAAATGAACACAGCATAAAGTTATAAGACATTCTGTAAATTGTTTTCAAAACATATGTATAGCATATACAAATTTAGATTTTGTCATAGATTTTTCTGGAATTAGTCAGAATGATGCCATTCTTTGTCAGTAGCACCCCCATTGAAGAGATGAAAGCTGAGCTGGTTTGGTCATTTTGTAAGACATGACTCACTGTCAAAGTCATCCTTAAAGATACAGTGGTGTATAAACTGTCACAGCACCCTATGACAAATGTCAAAGGACAGAAAACAATGATTCCCAGTCATAGAGACACTATTAGAAACAACTAGTGTTATTATTTTTTGTTTTGTTTTTGAGCAGTAAACTAAATACACAAAATATCATATCTTATAAAATACAGACCTTCCTTCAAAAAAGATTATTACATCTTATGCAAGTTCATAGGTCCATGTAGTTAAGCATGTTTACCAATGACTTAAATTAGTAGTAGTAATAGGCAGTGGCATAGCATCATTAACATATATGTATACATGTTTACAAAAAAACAACATCTACATCTACTATGACTAGAAGACTGGAATTTTGAATTTCAGGATTTTTAGAGCGTCCCAGAGTCCACCCAACTCTAAAAGGTACCTGACTTGAGTTGGGGAAAGTAAAGTGATTGGACATTGTTCTGATTCTGGCCACAAGACACCTTGCTTGTTAACCGTTGGCCAAAGAAACAGATGACCTCAACATCATTTGCCTTAAAGGTCTGAAAGGGGAACTTTACTTAACATAGACTCTATTACTATTACACTATTCTTTAGTAACGTCTAGTTACCTTGTACATCTAATCTAGATCTAGTAGAACCTACTTAATCTAAACTTTTGACAAATTATTTGTTTTAAACTTAAAGATGTGTGAATTCTATCTAGATCTTAGATAGAAGATAACAGAAAATAATTAATGGATGGGCCTGTCAATGATTGGAACAGATTTATTAAGGCTAAATGAAAATATTAAAAATTCATTCATTGAAAATAGACACTAAGATAGATAATAGATTATTCTAGATCAAGATGATACTTTTACTTTTGAGAGTAGATCTACTTAGATCTAATAACTTAGTAACTTTACTGTGAATATACTTATATTAAGTTATATAGACTTAAATTTAAAAGACTGTCCGACAGTGACTCAGAGTGACTGAGACTCTCAGTCTATACTAGATCTATATTATTTATAATAAAAAATAATATATTTAATAATATATTTTAATATATACTACTTCTAGATCTATATAAGTATGTGAGTCGTATGTCAACTAGATCTATCATTCTATGTCTGTGTGTGTGAGGGATGGAGAAAGACGGTCGACAGATTAAGATTATCTAAATTTAAATCTATGTGGTGTCCTAACGGTTCGGTATAGTTGAAGGTATGTGATCTGTCTAGGTCTAACTGAAATATAAAACAAAAAAAGTATTCATCGAAATTTGACATACTTCTACATACTCAGCACAGATCTACAAGAAACGACGGACATATTGTTGACAAAGTTAAAAATAAAGAAGATTGATCTCCCTTGTTTCTAATGCTGATACCGAATGCAAACTAGGCAGCCACTCGGTGGAGGCCTCGTTGTTGTTGAAAAAAAAAAACATGGCAGAGCTCTATGGCTCTGTCTAATAGTCAAGATCTAATTCTCTACTATAATTTAAGGTTTATTCGCGAATGTTTAGATCTATAGCCTAGATGTTAGACCATGGTTAGACTACATATGTTAGAAGTTTTTTTTTTCTTTTTGTGAAATGTCGAAACTTTGTTTCTAGTCTGGTGATCACGAATCGTCCATGAAGCACATTTGTGCTATCGGCGCTAGGTCTATATGTCTAACTTATTTGTTGATTTAGATATAGATACAGAGCGGTTTATAATTCTTTAGGTATTTTTCCATCTTGATTTTTTGTTTTTCTATTTCATTTGTAGCCACCCTATTCACTTCGCATGTAAACTATTCGCTTCGCCTATAGGGACTCCCTTTTCGTTTCGCATAAGACCTCTTTTATATAATTATACAAGGCCGCCCTGCTACAAAACTTGGCCCTTGTTCAGGTCCGAGAGTTATTAGGACCAATAATTATGAAAAGAATGTTGTTGACGAATCCCGACAGTATGAAAACACGAATAAGTCAATTAAACACACAATGGCAGGAAAACCTATATAGAAAATTTAAAGAAACCAAGGCAGAAAGAGTTCACAAAAAGTATATAAAAATTAAACACCTAACCCAAAAAGTAAGCAGACAGCTGCAGAGTGAATACATAAACAATGTAATATCTAAAGATAACAACAAAAACCTATGGTCATACATTAAGTCTAAGAAAATGGAAACAACAGGCATAGCGCCATTAAAAGATGAACATAACATAATATATAATGACAATGAAACTAAAGCAAACATCCTAAACAAATACTTTGCATCAGCATTCTCAGCCCCAGGAGACAAAGACATATTTCTTAATTTGAACCAAGTAGACAACATAGAAGATTTAGTAGTACAAGAAAATGGAATTCAAAAACTATTATCCAACACCAAACCAAATAAAGCATCTGGACCTGATGGTATTCCAGCTAGATTACTCAAAGAACTAAGCAATGAGCTAGCCCCAGTGTTCAAAATACGCTTTCAGGCATCGCTTAACCAGGGCAGAGTACCAAAGGACTGGAAAGAAGCTAATGTCACCCCCCTATTTAAAAAAGGAGAAAAATCTGATCCAGGAAACTACAGACCAGTATCACTTACCAGCATCACATGTAAAATCCTAGAACACATAATATGTAGCAACATCATAAACCACTTAGACAAACATAATGTTATCACCCCATACCAACATGGCTTTAGGAAATATAGATCATGTGAAACACAACTAATAGGACTAATTGACGATTTTTCAAAAGGTTTAGATAATAGTGAACAAATAGATGCAATTTTACTAGATTTTTCCAAGGCTTTTGACAAAGTTCACCACCATAGATTGCTTAAAAAAATTAAAATATTTCGGCATTAATGGTCCACTGCATCAGTGGATTAAAGATTTTCTGATAGGGAGAGAACAAACTGTAATAATAAATGGCTCTAAATCAACACCAATAACAGTAAACTCAGGTGTACCTCAAGGAACAGTCTTGGGTCCACTACTATTTTTAATTTACATAAATGATTTACCAAATTGCATTAGTTCAGGAACAAAAGTCAGATTATTTGCAGATGATTGCATAATTTATAGAACAATTAAAACAACACAAGACACAGATATTTTACAAAGAGAATTAGATGAATTACAGAAATGGGAATCAAATTAGAGCATGTCTTTCCACCCAGAAAAATGTCAGTTGTTAAGAGTAACAAAAAAACTAAAACAAATTAATTCCACTTATCTTATTCATGGCAAACCAGTAACACAGACTAAAAACGCAAAATACCTAGGTGTTATAATAAATGAAAAACTGTCATGGAATCCACATATTGATGAAACTACAAAAAAATCCAACAAAGCATTAGGATTTATTAAAAGAAATTTCTATAAATCAAATAAGAACATAAAACTAAAATGTTATTTAACCTTGGTTAGGCCAATAATAGAATATGCATCCACCGTTTGGGACCCCTCAACTCAAGAAAACATTAAGAAACTGGAACAAACACAAAATAGAGCAGTGAGATTCATAACAAACGAATATTCACATATGATTAGAGTAACACCATTAGTAAAATCACTAAATTTAGAAAGCCTTCAGGACAGAAGACTCAAAAGTAAAGTAGCAATTATACATAAAACACTGAAACATAATCTTCAAATACAAAAACAAAACTTAATAAAATACTCTGAAAGACACAAAAATAAAGGCACATTCCTCGTCCCCTATGCTAGGACAAATTTGTACAAATACTCCTTCTTCCCTAGTGCTATTAGAGCATGGAATGGGTTGTCTGAGCTAGCCAGAAAAAACAGTGACATAGCAGAATTTAAGTCATTGGTTAATATGCATGACTAAATGCATGACGCGTATGACGTAATCATCTTCTTTTTTGAAGCAACGTCTGTATTATATAAGAGAAGATAAGATAAGATAAGAATATCAGAATCGGCCGACCTAAGTCACCCTAAACAAGTAACAAATTAATACATCAACACCTGGCTTTGACACATAATCTGATTAAGAAAGCTACGCCTCCCTACTACAAATACTCACCACATAAGAGTTTCTCGAGTCTACTGATTATTACCTATGCTGTGATACTTCGATAGACAAATTCCAACTGACAAGATGGTGTATTCTAATCGCCCTGATCTGCTGTTTATTGATGAAAAAAAAAAGAAAAACCGCTACCACTGCCTCGTAATAGAGAAACTGATGGAAAAACAAAGAAAATATTGGAACCTATTGGCTTGGAAATTAAGCGTATATGGAAATCTAAAATAACAATATACCCCGGTACCCCGTTGTAATAAGGGGGATAATGACAACTGGATGGCTGCCTGGTCGTGTGGTTTGCGCGCTGGACTGTCGTTCAGATTTATCGATGGTTCAAACTCTGCCCGCTCCCACCCCTCGTCGTCCTGCGGGAGGTTTGGACTAGGAAGTAATTATCTTCAACTCTGAAGGAGCATCCGAAACATGTAAAACATTTTACAAACATTTAAAACTGACCTCACACATACCTTCATAAGAAGATTGTCGTTGCCGCCAGTGGGCGGTAGGGTAGCCTACTGCTGCAGACCTGCCACATCTCCAGAAATTTCTCAGTGGACACTGGTAAAGGGACTACAATGAATTTTGTTTCTCTTTAGCAAAACTTGAACCTAGCAGTGCCAGAGAATGAATACTCGTTCGTTTCGCTAATAATAATATTAATAATAACTATGAATTTGTTTCTCTCTAACGAAGCTCGACCCTGACAGTGCCAGGTGCTGTTGACGGCCGTTGACTTGTAGCACCAAACTGCGGTAGACAACTAAACCGCTGTAAGCGTAATTTATCCTACCTAATAAAACTTCAAACTTGAATAACTTCCTTGTAAACAATACTAAATAGAAGTTTTATTATAATATAGACTAAATCAATTTGATTTGAGATAAATAAATGTTCGTGACTTAACTAGACTTTAGTAATAATATTTTAACAAAATCTAGCTCACTACAATAACACTTGGCATTCTCGCATTCTAGAGTTGTCTGTCTTAAATATTATTTCGTTTTTAACATAATGATAATAATAAATATGCCCCTCCCCGCGCAACTGGTGAATTTGAAATACATGCATCAGGGTCACTAACTTATATAACAATATATGTAGCAAGACTACATGACAGTGGCTAATATTTAATGCAAAAAAAAATATTTTCGACACTCATTCGGGGAACCCTCAAATGGGGGTCCGGACTTTCGAATTTGGACCCCCTCCACCAACCCTAGCTATGCCACTGCAAGACATGAATGTGAAATAGTCTATATTGTAGAATAAATAATTTGAAAAAAGAACATCAGCTAATCGACTTAGGAAATGTTTTTTTTATTTGTTTCGTATATTCCTTGACGAATTGAAGATAAAAAAGAGGGCATGTCCTATTTTTGCCATAACCCTAGCCAACACCATGGAGCTTAACATAATATACAAAACTAGTCGACCGGCGGCGTAGCATACGCCGCTATTTTGCAGGGTCGGCCTTAGGTGACCGCAGTGGGCTCCCCACTTATGCGACCGCAGTGGGCCCGCACTTTCATAGGACCCGAGCTCATTTTTTGCATTTAATACAAATGTAATAACAAGTCAAATTTTAACCAAAAATAAGAAGTTCTAATACTTAATTTACATTAATAGTCACTGGCAAGCAAATATATCTATCTCGACCTCTTAGAAAAAAAAGCGATATTTCGCTAGTCGATAGTAAATCTAAAATGCAGATCTGAATGTTTATCGGCTTTTTGTTGGAAAACTACTATCTACTGTAGATGGCTCGTAGAGTTAATTTTTGACAGTGATTTTTTACATAGTAAACTATAAATAAAATGCAAAGACGAATTAATTTTTCTAATACAAAGTCTTAATTTTCACTTATTTATCCTTATCATAACCCAGATTGGGCCCCGCAAAATCCGTTTCGCATAGGGCCCCGCAACCTGTAGGACCGGCCCTGACTACACGTGTACGTCTATCTGGTCAGGTTGTTAAAATCAGTGGGACACACCGTCTATTTATTTTCTTGGCAGGGAGGGTGATGGGTAAGTTAGTTTATTTTGCTTTACTCTTCGCGTTGTAGTTAGAAATTCGTTAGTAATATAATCTTGAGAATGGCGGTCTCAATAAAAAACAGAGAGATTTGTCACTGCAATACAAGGACTCTTAGAAATGAAAAGAAACTCAATGTTATTGACAATGGACCTCATTCACCAATCGTAAATAAACACATTTAGCCACGTCATAATATTGATAAAACAATGGAAATTACGTATCACGTGACAGCCTTTATGGATTACATAGTTTGTATAGAAGATATAGAGAATCACGTGGCTAAATGTTGTTTGTTTACCGTTTACGATTGGTGAATGAGGTCCATGGCTTAAAGTGCAGAATTATAAGTGAGTAGCCATTGCTGAACCATCATGCATCACAGAACGTTAAAAGGAAAGAAAAAAAAATGTTGGTTTGGATAGTAAGTAACAATAAAACTTTACATTTTACCTTTACCTATCTCTTAGTCTGTTGGACCATTGGGGCACAAGGCAAGATTCGTCGACAGTCTTTCTCCATTCCTCTCTGTCTTTTGCAGGCCCGTCCATTCTTTTATGTTGCCTTCCCATTGCTTTCTCTGTCTGTCTCTTCTTTTTCCTGGTACTGTTCCCTGAAGGAAAGTCTTGGCGAGCCCCGAAGACCTTGTAATATGGCCATAGATTTTTCGCTTACGTTTTTTTTTGTTTACGATAGTCGTTAGTAGGTCATCATGACGTCCAACTAATGCAGTAACCCTGTCTCTAATCTCTTGGTTTGTGATGCGGTCTTTCAATGTGATGCCTAGCAGTGGCGTCACTAGGGGGGTGCGGTCCGCACCGGGTGACACCCGTTAGGGGGGTGACACCCAAATAAAAATGCACTTTATGAACAACTGACAATAAAAATAAAATAAATGACATTGGCTAAATATTGGACCGTAATATTCACAGTTAAGAAATAGATCTATATGCTAATTTTTTCATTTCGACTAAATTAATTTTTTTATGAAATTATTTCAAAATGCTATATTATATTTAATATATCAAGGAAAACGTGAAAACCTATTTTCAGATTTATATCAGCTGCATGTATGTATACGAACACTGCTTTGATTTTTAACGATTTTATAATCGAATCTATTGAATTTGTAGCTAGCACCGTAATATTAGGATCCCAAAGAATAGTCACTGTTTAACAAACGACGACATTTTTCATGCATAAAATATAATTGAAATCTAAGATGCAATTAATGTAAATTTAGTAGAATCGGAAAGTCAATAAGTGACCATTGAGATTTCTGAAGATGATGATGTAATTTCATTTGTCTGTAAGAGAAGCTCTAGCCGAGATAAAGGAAATGTTACAATGTGGCAGTCGAATCATATACTTTAATTTATTAGAGGATTTTTCTTCTTGGCTAGTGCCAAGAATGATTCTGATGCTTCCATTGCTTCCTAATGGGGACGATTTAGTCACTTAATAGAAAAAGCTGTTTTCTTTTTTATTTGTCGACTATTTTCAACTTATTGCATTGAAATAAAGTTTGATATTGGAATAGTAAAAGACATAATGAAGAATTCATCTAGATTTGAAAAAAAGGTTGAGATCAACTTAATCTCTTAAAATGTCTAGAAAAGGTTTAGTTTGAATGTATACGTGGGGCTTAAAGGTATGAAAATGCAGCTTCGTTGTCTGGAACCTTGTAGGAGTACAGGAAATTTATTAACATCCATAAAGAATAGCTATTTACTAGATGTGTATAACTTTCACTCAACCTATGTGGTCAACATTCTTTTTAAAGAAATTAGCATTTTGCTGAGCATTTTTGGATACGATTGAAATTCTTTTTTTTTTCGTTCTGAAATAATTGCCGATAGAATCGCAGCTTAAGGTCTTTTATTTTACCTATCATTTACTTTTTTTTTTGGGGGGGGGGGAGATACTAGAAGGCCAAATATACACAGAATATTGTCAAAGTGGTGACTAATTAAACCTTTTCTTTGACAAATACCTAACTCGTTAGCGCAAAGTGTTATTAAAAAAAGGCTCTTCTAAAAAAAAAAAAGCGCTGTGATTCAGAAGAAAAACAGCAACAATTTAAACAAGAAGAAAAGGTCAGGCGAGAGATCACAAGATGCCGGACTCACTATTTAAGAAGAGAAAAAGAGGTTCATTCTTATGTGCATCGATCGTTTTTTAACTCTGAGCTACTTCCTACTGGAAGCAATAGTTGATGTAGCAGATATATTTGGAGCAATCCAACCGAAAAATTCTTTAGTTGAACAACCAACGAAGTATTGTAGATGTCAGTTTCAAAATATTGGCGTATATGTTGATTATTCAGAAAGGGACATTCAAACAGAAATATTACGTCTGAGAAGGGTCTAAAGGCAACAAAAGTTATCCTTGAAGAAAAAAAGTTGACAGTGCATGATTCATATGCCACGAAGACCTTAAAAAATATATTTAAATCATTTAACAAAGAACAACCGTTTCTTACCATCTGCATATCTATGGCGTCAGGTGAAAAAAAAAAGATTTTTAAAATTAAAATTAAGAACGTTTTGAGACAAAGGAACAAACCACACTTTATTAAAAATGAGAACGCCAAAGACATTAACTTTGATCAACTTAATGGTACGTTTTCATTTTTGAAATCCAGAAAGAAACCCAGTGTAATTTACTTATGGTTGCGTATTCTAAAATTGAACTATAGACTAATGGCAATGTCTTTGATTCCAAAGATTCAGAATTTAACACGACTACACAAACCCAATAAACTATCTATTATAGATAAAAACTAAAGATTCAGAATTTAACATGACTACATAAACCTAATAAACTTTAGATAAATTGTAATCGACAACTGAATTTTTAAATGTAATAGACACTCATTTTTTAGTTGTTGAACAATCAAATAACGTAGGTAGTTATAAACTATATGTATTACAGCGCAACAAACAAACAAACAAACAAATTTTTTTTAAAGAAGGGGGGGGTGACACCATGAGCTGACGGCACCAGGTCACACCCACCCTAGTGACGCCACTGATGCCTAGGATCCTTCAGTAGCATCCCAATTCCATTGCTAGGATACTCTTCTCTAGCTCTGCAATCAGCATCCAAGACTCACAAGCATATACAAATGTGGCCATGACCAGGTTTTAGTATGTTATATATAGGTTTTGCTATTAAGTATATAAAAGTAATGTCCTTTGTTGACTGTTGTTATCAACCAAGATGGCGTAAAATTAAACAGCTGTTAATTTGACATGCATGACTAGATTGACACATGAAATGCATAGAACATAATTATCTTCTTTTTTGAAGCAACATCTGCAATAAGAGACCTTGTTAGGATGGACCAAGGAGCCATTCATTGTATTTTTTATCCAACACAAATGGGCACCCTAAAAATAATATTTTAAAAATGGAATTAATGTGGATGTGCTAAGACTCTAAGATCACTGCTCTGTATTGACTACACCAAATAGCCTACATGGTTGTGATGTCAACAACCAGGTTTGTCATCTTAGCAAAGCATTGCTCTTTCATCCTTTTCAAAAGTAAAAAGATAGACTGGGAACTTTATTTTTTATAAACAACTCTCTGACAAAAAATTGAATATTTGGAGAATCGGTAAGCCATTGATTTTTTTTTTCACTTGGACACATTGACAAGCCTTTGTGGATTGATGATTTTCTATTAAGAACTAGAAAATTGCAACTTGCAGAAAGGACACTGGACTGTGAGAATTGTCATAGACAGCTTTTGAGGATTCTCAAAACTTAATGACTTTATTATTGGACAAAAAAATAGTTTTATCATGCTGGAAAGGTTCATCAAAGATGTTCTCAATATTTAAATAAGCGGAGAAAGAATTGTGAACAAGACAAAAGGGGAGTCAAGAGGAAAGCAGTAGAGATGATGCAGTGTCCTCAGTTTGGGCACCCTCAGCTCAAGAAAACACTAAGAAAGTAGAATACACAAAAAAAAAAAAGCAGTGAGTCATTAACATTCACTAACAAATATTCACATTTGATTATAGTTTGACCTTTAGTAAAATTATTAAATTTAGAGATCCTTCAGGATAGAAGACTTCAAAGTAAAGTAAGCAATTATACATAAAACATTAAACTATAAATTCCAAATACAAAAAAACAAAACTTTAAAAAATACTGAGACACAAAGATAAAGGCACATTCCTCATTCCATATGCTTGGACAAAGTTATACAACTTCTTCCCTATTGCTATTAAAGCATGGAATGGGTTGCCTGAGTCAGCCAGGAAAACCAGTGACTTAGCAGAGTTTAAGTCATTGATTCGCATGACTAGATTGACCTAGGAACACACATAGGATGTAAATCATCTAGGACAGCGGTTTTCAACCTTTTAAGCTCAGTGACCCCTTTTTACAATCCACCACTCTGCCGCGACCACCTACCCCCCACACACACACAGCAATAGAGGAATAGACAAAAACAATGAACTTTTTCGATGGTCTTTGGCGACCCCTAGCAAATCATCAATCGACCCCCAAGGGGGTCGCGACCCACAAGTTGAGAACCCCTGATCTAGGACAAGAAAAGATGCAAAAAGATGGCAATGGGCTGGGAAAGCTGTTACTTTATTTCATCTACCAATGAACAGTCAAAGAAAGAGTGAAGGAAGGAGAATCAAAATCAATGGCAATACAGTCTGAATTAAAAACATGGGTTTAATTTTTGAGTTAGATTGGTTTATATTTGTATCAAACTGCTTGTCATTATTTTGATTTTATTGAATTTTCTGTTTTAACAATATGATTTCTCACTGTTATGGTCTGTAATATTCACCTTCACCAATCCCTTAGTTTGTTGGGGCGTCTTACAGATTTGTTGATTGTCTTTCGAGGGTGTTAGGAATTTTAACTTGCATCTGGTCACAGCTATTTGATAGGGATAGTTCTGAGGTCCATGGCTTGAGTCCTCCATACATCATCTATGTATTACTACATTTTCTTCTTCTTCTCCCTGGGTGCTGCTATTACGTTTCATGTCATGTTCATCAATAGTCAAAGTAAGAAGTATTTGAGCCTGATATTGATTAGCTCTGTAGGCCCTATCTACTATTACTTAGTCATTGTAAAAAGTATTTGGACTTAATAGTGTTTAGTTTTGTGTCACTTTGTAATAGAATAGTTTCTTATTCAACTTCATTTGTTAAGGTATGAAAGATTTGAGCGTAAATCTTTTTTTTAATGCTTTGATAGAGTGCATAGTTCATTCTTAGGGCATACTTTGTGCGCTATGGCCCAATCTCCTTTTGTTGACTATTGGGGGAAGGGAACATATAGAAGGTTTCCATGCTGCCTTTGGGCTTTCAGAAAACAAAATCAAGCCCCCATGTTAGGTAGCCAAGCAGTTTAGGCCCTCCTCTCAGCCACACATCCCACAAATGTTTGTGAATAAAAATGTGCAACTGACAATGTTATCATAGAAACTCTTTTAGAAAATACTTTTTACTATGACTATGGGTGGCTGCCTGGATGTGCGGTATAAACGCTCGACTGTTGTTTGGACTTCTGATGGTCTTGGATTTATACCTTGCCCACTGCCACCCCCCATCGTCCTTTGAGATGTTTGGACGAGGAAATAAATTATCTTCAACTTTAAAGGAACATCTGAATCATACAACAATTGTACAAATATTTTTTTACATACAAGAAACTATCGTTTCTATTTTAAAAAATGGCCTAGTTCTTAAATAGGGCACTTGGTAACATTGAATACTAAAGAAGTTACAGTACTACTACTGCAGCCTTGAGTAAAAATCACAGTATCGAATGCAATTTTTATTTTCCAACCATTAGTTATGGATACATACCAACTTCATTTTGGGATACTATCTTTCCTGAACAAGAAATCCTTATTCTATTAATTTTTTTTACTGTTTGGCTTTAAAGCTTTTAGGACAAGAAGAGCTGCATGCCGGGTCTGAACCTGGGACTGCCAAGTTGACTACGGGACCATTTCTGAAAGTTAATTTAATTTTTTATTTAACTTGCAGTGTTAATTTGATGTGTATATAACTAATATAGGTCAGTGAGTTCAAGTTTAACAATACAAACTTAACCAGCAGAAGTAACTGAAATATAATAGTAAAATTCCCCTTTCAGATCTTGCGATCTATAGGGCAGATGATGTTAAGGTCATCTCTTTCTTTGGCCAGTGGTTAACGTCTTTACTTTAAACTTAGTAATTATACCAGGGCCGGATTTACCTATAGGCAACACATGTTATAACTCCCTCAAAAGCTACGGTCTACAAGTAGCGGCGGCGCACAAAGGTGCCAACATTTGGTGGGCAAAGTAGTGTAATATTAGTGCCGGATTTTAATAAGTGGAGGTCCCGAGCTGGAGTTTTGTGATGCTCCAAATCTCGCCAAGCTTTAATGTAAATGCACTTAATAATTTGCTAAGACTCTCTATAAAAGCTTCTCTTATCTTATCTTATAAAATACAGACGTTATTTCAAAAACAAGATTATTACGTCCAACGCGTCATGCATCTAGTCACGATAGGTTTACATAGTTTGAATAATTAGTTTCTTTTTCTCCTCTACTAGTAATGAATCTCCCCCCTTCCCTCCAAATTTTCTCTCTACAAGTAGCGGCTGCGCACAAAGGTGCCAACATTTGGTAGGCAAAGTAGTGTAATATTAGTGCCGGATTTTAATAAGTGGAGGTCCCGAGCTGGAGTTTTGTGATGCTCCAAATCTCGCCAAGCTTTAATGTAAATGCACTTAATAATTTGCTAAGACTCTCTATAAACGCTTCTCTTATCTTATAAAATACAGACGTTATTTCAAAAACAAGATTATTACGTCCAACGCGTCATGCATCTAGTCATGCATGTTAACCAATGACTTAAATTCTGCCAACCCATTCCATGCTCTAAAAGCAAAAGGGGAGAAGGAGTATTTGTACACATTTGTCCTAGCATAAGGAATTAGGAATTCGCCTTTATCTTTGTGATTTTCTGAGTATTTTATTAGATTTTTTTTTTTTTTTTTGTATTTGAAAATTATGGCTCACTCAGGTTCAGTGTTTTATGTATAAATGTTACTTTACTTTTAAATCTTCTATCCTGAAGGATTTCTAAATTGAGTGATTTTACTAAATGTGTTACTCTAGTCATATGTGAATATTCGTTTGTTATGAATCTCACTGAGACATGGACACAATACAGAAAACAACTGAGACTTCTTTCACCAAAGATGCTTGCGTTCCATCATGGACATACGAAGGCAAGATCGCACTACAAAACAGCGATTTCCTTGCGAACGCCGTATGGACAGTAGAGGGACTTCTAATGGTCCGTCAGTTGCGCTGGGTAGGGCACATATCCCGTATGGGAGACGAACGTATGCCAATGGCAGTTTTTTTTTTTTTTTGGTGAGCTAAAAGGTGGTCGACGTAACAGAGGCGCCCCACGGAAATGCTTCAAAGACCAGCTTAGACGTCAACTTTCCTTGGCTGACATAGAAGAGAGCACCTGGTTGCATGCGGTCTCAGAACGAGACAGCTGGAGGTCACTCACGAAGGCCGCGGGATACACATTTGAGACCAAAAGAAAATCCGCTGCCGAGGACAAACGCAGACGGCGAAAGGAAAACCTAAATCGACCACCTGCGGACAATGGTTATGCTTGTCCTGTCTGTGGCAAAATATGTAGGTCACGGCTGGGGCTGCGCAGCCACGGGAAATACTGCATTCCTCACTAATCTTTGGACTCGAAGACAAGCCTTATTATTATTATTATGAATCTAACTGCTCTATTTTGTGTCTGTTTCAGTTTCTTAATGTTTTCTTAAGTTGAAGGGTCTCAAACAGAGGATGAATATTCTATTATAAGCGTAACCACGGTTAAATAAAACAAGACATTTTATTTAAATGAAAAATACATAAACAATGAATCTTTACAGTTGGCTGTACGAAATGTCTGTAATCGCTGAACTGAACCTGTACTGGAATATCTGTCTCGTCATTCACTCTGCTGCCCATAACTGACCCGAACTTACTTGACCCTGACACAGTCTTTCTATCCTTTCTATTCAGTTCACCAAGCCGTCTCCAACAGTCAGTCCGCAGGCCTGTGTAGCCTGTGTCACACATGGATAGCCCGACCCGCGTCACTAGTTCAGTTACAACATTGCTGTACAACAATTCAAAGCATATCATAATTCTGAACTCTCTTGTTTTTCATCTTATACTTAATAGTCCTTTTTGAGATAAACAAACAAGAAAAACGTTATAAAAAAATATTACCTCCTTCATACAAGTTTTTCTCTAAATAACTAATGTTTGTGTATGTTAGATTAAAAAACAATGGAACATTCTTACCCCGGTATCTCCCCCCTCCTCCTAAGTCAGCGGTTCTCAACATTTTATGCTCGCCGACCCCTTTTTATAATCCCCCACTCTGCCGCGACCCCCCTCCCCCCACACAGCAATAGAAGAGTAGACAATAACAATCCCACATTTTCGATGGTCTTAGGCGACCCCTAGCAAATCGTCAATCGACCCCCAAGGGGGTCGCGACCCAAAGGTTCAGAACCCCTGTCCTAAGTGAATGTATAGCTCTACTACACTTTAGAACAGGCATGTCAAACTCATTAAGGTGTATGGGCCACATAAAAAACTTACTATGACCTGAGGGGCCGCAGCCAAAAATCAGTAGCAAAACATCCTACTACTATTATGTAAATTAGAAACAATACAATAGAATACAATTATTAATGGTATACATGTCCTTTTGTAAGCTAAATTTGTAGTACAGTTTCGTAATTAAAAATTACTATGATTACACATTTTTTTCTTTGTCATGATGCTTGACATCTTTTCTGGGATACAAGTTTATTAATGTCAGATGGAAGTTTGCCACTGACACTTTCATCACTGACGTCAAATTTTGATCAAATAATCTCTAACGATGAGGTGTTTTGTAGCTTTCATTATGGAAAAGAACTGCATACAGAGATCAGTGCTTGCAAACAGAGCTAGAATTCTGGCTGCATAATTTCCGCAATTCTATGTACCGTTCAGGAACTGTAAAATTTTGACGCAGCCACTTCTATACACTTCGCTTTTAACAAAGAAACTTATATTTTATCATCTCTAGTTGCACATTATTAGCAGCATGAAAGTGGAGAAACAAACAACGAAAATTCTTGCTCGTATGAAACGAAGTCACGAAAACGGTCATTGAAAGCATCTACTAACGATTCCAGGTGTAAGACATATTTACCAAATGTTGCAGCCGTATTTAATCTTTTTAGTTCCTGACACGTTGAGAAGTGAACAAGATTTTCCTCTTTATATTTGATTTATCCACAGTCGTAATGTTGCTTGAAAACACTTCACATGATCACACGCAGTTGTGACAATTTTGTCTTTACTTTGAAGTTTCAAATTCAAATCTTGAAGGTGACCAGTGAGATCAATTGCAAATAACAAATCCTGAACCCATTCGTCAGTATGGAAATTTTCAACAGGTTCACCTTTCATGTTCAGAAACAATACGATTTCCTTGTGCAGTGCGAAAAATCTCTTCAATACTTTATGACAAGAGAGCCAGCGGACTTCTATGTAGTAGGGAACGCCGTGTCCAATGTCATCCAGAAACATTGAAAATTGGCAAGGATTTAAATCACGGGCACCAATAAAATTGATATTGAATGAAACCAGTCTTATGGCATGTTGGAATTGTAATTCTTTTGTTCTTTGTGACTCTTGGTGAATGATGCAATGAAAATTTAAAAGGAGCATTAGTCTTTCTTATTTTTGCAAGCAGCTTTGCATCAAAACCATTTCATAATGGTTAGACTAGCTAGCTTTACCAAAAAAAAATTGTACTGCAGTATCACCTCCTGTTATTTCTCAAAAACATCCTCGCTTGTTGTGAAGTTAAGCATAGAAATGAGCTCAAGTAGTTCCTCATGTATCTCAAAATTCCTGTCACAGGCCTTTAGAATATAGCCAACTGTGCAACACCCGTTACATCAGTTGACTCATCGAGAGCCATTAAAAGGAATTCAAAATCAGCTATTTTGTTCTTTAATTGTTCACGCAAGCTGATTCACCTGTCATTTATTCTATCTGCCGCAGTGTTCCTAGTTAACGCTATTTCTTTGAATGCTTTCACCTTTACTGCACAAATTACTTCGACACAATCTTCATAAAATCCCTTTCACTAAATGAATTCAGCTCGTTGTACAGTTTAACAAATACTATTTTTCAATTCAAGTAGCTTGCCATCTCTATTTCCCAGCGTAATAGTTTAACATTATTATGATAATTTTCGAGGAAGCCAAGCAGGCCGCACGCGGCCCCCGAACACCGTGCTTGACATGCCTGCTTTAGAATATTCCAATGATAGGACTTTAGATCTAGACTAAGAAAAGGATGCGCCAAATATGCCTGAACATACAATGACTCTATCCCTGAACATACAATGACTCAACTCTTGAACCAATAATCTTATCTTATATAATACAGACGTTACTTCAAAAAAGATGATTACGTCCTACGCGTCATGCATTTAGTCATGCATATTAACCAATGGCTTAAATTCTGCCAAGTCACTGGTTTTCCTGGCTATCTCAGGCAACCCATTCCATGCTCTAATAGCACTAGGGAAGAAGGAGCACTTATACAAATGTGTCCTAGCATATGGGATGAGGAATGTGCCTTTATCTTTGTGTCTTTCAGAGTATTTTATTAAATTTTGTTTTTGTATCGGAAGATTATGGTGCAGTGTTTTTTGTATAATTGCTACTTTCTTTTGAGTCTTGTGTTCTGAAGGCTTTCTAAATTTAGTGATTTTACTATAGGTGTTACTCTAGTCAAATATGAATATTCATTTGTTATGAATCTCACTGCTCTATTTTGTGTTTGTTCCAGTTTCTTAATGTTTTCTTGAGTTGAGGGGTCCCAAACGGAGGATGCATATTTCATTATTGGCCTAACCAAGGTTAATTCTTATTTGATGTATAGAAATTTCTTTTAATAAATCCTAATGCTTTGTTTGATTTTTTTAATAGTTTCATCAATATGTGGATTCCATGACAGTTTTTCATTTATTATAACACCTAGGTATTTTGCGTTTTTAGTCTGTGTTATTGGTTTGCCATGAATAAGATAAGTGGAATCAATTTGTTTTAGTTTTTTTTGTTACTCTTAACAACTGACATTTTCTGGGTGGAAAGACATGCTCCAATTTGATTCCCATTTCTGTAATTCATCTAATTCTCTTTGTAAAATATCTGTGTCTTGTGTTGTTTTTATTGTTCTATATATTACGCAATTGTCTGCAAATAATCTGACTTTTGTTCCTGAAGTAATGCAATTTGGTAAATCATTTATGTAAATTAAAAATAGTAGTGGACCCAAGACTGTTCCTTGAGGTACACCTGAGTTTACTGTTATCGGTGGTGATTTAGAGCCATTTATTATTACAGTTTGTTCTCTCCCTATCAGAAAATCTTTAATCCACTGATGCAGTGGACCATTAATGCCAAAATATTTTAATTTTTTAAGCAATCTATGGTGGTGAACTTTGTCAAAAGCCTTAGAAAAATCTAGTAAGATAGCATCTATTTGTTCACTATTATCTAAACCTTTAGAAAAATCATCAATTAGTCCTATTAGTTGTGTTTCACATATTTCCTAAAGCCATGTTGGTATGGTGTGAGGACATTTTGTTTGTCTAAGTGGTTTATGATGTTGCTACATATTATGTGTTCTAGGATTTTACATGTGATGCTGGTAAGTGATACTGGTCTGTAGTTTCCTGGATCAGATTTTTCTCCTTTTTTAAATAGGGGGGTGACATTAGCTTCTTTCCAGTCCTTTGGTACTCTGCCCTGGTTAAGTGAAGCCTGAAAGAGTATTTTGATCATTGGGGCTAGCTCATTGCTTAGTTCTTTGAGTAATCTAGCTGGAATACCATCAGGTCCAGACGCTTTATTTGGTTTGGTGTTGGCTAATAGTTTTTTAATTTCATTTTCTTGTACTACTATATCTTCTATGTTGTCTACTTGGTTCAAATTCAGTAATATGTCTTTGTCTCCTGGGGCTGAGAATGCTGATGCAAAGTATTTGTTTAGGATGTTTGCTTTAGTCTCATTATCATTATGTTATGTTCATCTTTTAATGGCGCTATGCCTGTTGTTTCCATTTTCTTAGACTTAATGTATGACCATAGGTTTTTGTTGTTATCTTTAGATATTACATTGTTTATGTATTCACTCTGCAGCTATCTGCTTACTTTTTGGGTTACGTGTTTAATTTTTATATACATTTTGTAAACTCTTTCTGCCTTAGTTTCTTTAAATTTTCTATACAGGTTTTCCTTCTGTTTGCAAAGCTTTTTTAGTCTATTATTAAACCAGCATTTATTTATTTTGTTTGATGTATATTTAGTTGGTATATGATTTTCTTTAATGCTTTTAAGATGGTTTTTGATGAACTTCCAGATGTCATCGTCTGGTTGGTTAATGTCTTTTTCTAATAATACATATTATCATCTCATAAATTATTATTTTTTGGCAAATCTTAATTTTTAAATCTTCAATCTAAAATAAAGCAGCAGTAATTATATACCATGTCATGTATATGTTGATAAAAAATCCTACGACAAATGCTACTGCTCTTAAAGGCTGCGGTAATGTCAATAGATATACAAATGTGTGTATAAATCGGCTGATTGTAAAAATACGGAAGATGAAAGCTGCAGTTGTTAAGTCTGGATTGGTTGCCACATACATCAGACCAAGCAAGACAAATGGTAGAACATTCTCCAAGTCATTACGATGACACCTGTGAATAAAACATAACATTCAAATTTAAATAAAAAGTAATCTTTTTTTTTTAATCAAGTAAGATTTTTTGCCTACATTTTTGAATGTGTAAACGAATTATCATTGAAAGATTTTATATTCTGATTTCTAGGTTTAATTACATTAATGTTTATTTATAGTAATTTTTTTTTACTTCATCGTCTCTCACAAAAAGTAAATAGAGCCTAAAATTATTTATCAATTAATATAAAACAAAATATATTTACAACTATGCATTGCTACAAATAGCAAAATCTGAAATATATACATATATTTATTCAATATTGTTATTCCTTCATATTCAAAGAAATTGAGAGGGCCAAATCTGAAGGACCCAATGAGAGTGTCACATTTTCACAAATATTTTTAAAACTTTTTTGGACACTAATAATGAAATAAAAAACACCCTAAGATGGGAATGAATTTAATAATATATATAAAAATATGACTATATTATATAAATGTCAAATATTTTTTTAACAAGGCCTATAGGAACCAGGAAAAAGAAGAAGAGGCAGACAGAGAAAGTGATGAGAGGACAAGATACAACAATGGACTGCCATTCAAAGAGGTTCTAACTAAGGCAAAAGACAAAGAGTAATGGAGAAAGATGGTCACAAATCTTGCTTGGTGCCCCAACGGTCCAATAGACTAAGGCAAAGGTAAAGGAACTAGACAACAATGATAACATTAAAAATGACTCCTGCAACAAAACATCAATACTCTAATATAATTTGTATCAGCTTACCTGCGCACTCTTTCCACCTGTGAGTATTCAGTTATTGTTTGGCTCTTCTCTTCATGGTCCTTATCTGACTTAATTTTCAGCACTTTCTGAGGAGATGTGTACATTAGTTTAATTTCAAGTTGTGTGCAGTTAATCTCTGCAGACACTGCATTAATACAAAATCTGTATTTACTTTGATTCACAATTAAATTAAAATAGAGACTTCTCTGTTACTAACTCAACATATTTTCTAAAGCATACATTTTCAGAACAAATCTGTTGAGAGGTTGAATGTGAGTGTTTTGTTTGATGATCGTCAAAATCAGTGTAGGCCTAATTTGGGATACCAAAAGTATTTGAGAGGATAAAAAATAAAAAGCATCTGTTACACTACTTTTAACCACTAAAAGAAATGTACAAAAGTAGTAGTTGTCAGGGTAAAATTGGTAGAGACAATCATATAAGCATTAAATGATGATACTGGACATCTCTGCATATTATAGTTATTAAAATGCATACCAAAATTCTTGTTCATTGTACAACTAGGTCAGTATTTACTTAAATCTCATTGAATCCTAGCTATTCCTACTTACGAATACATTCTATAAATCAAATAAGAACATAAAACTAAAATGTTTTTTTAGGCCAATAATAGAATATGCATCCTCTGTTTGGGACCCCTCAACTCAAGAAAACATTAAGAAACTAGAACAGACACAAAATAGAGCAGTGAGATTCATAACAAACATTTGACTAGAGAAACACTTTACACTAGTAAAATCACTAAATTTAGAAAGCCTTCAGGAGAGACGACTCAAAAGTAAAGTAGAAATTATGCATAAAACACTGAACCATAATCTTCAAATACAAAAACAAAATTTGATAAAATAGGTACTCAGAAAGTCACAAAGAGAAAGTCACAAAGATAAAGGCACATTCCTCATTCCATATGCTAGGACAAATTTGTACAAATGCTCCTTCTTATATATATAATATATATATAATACAGACGTTACTTCAAAAAAGAAGATGATTATGTCCTACGTGTCATGCATATGACTTAAATTCTGCTAAGTCCTTGGTGTTCCTGGCTAGCTCAGGCAACCCATTCCATGCTCTAATAGCACTAGGGAAGAAGGAGCATTTGTACAAATTTGTCCTAGCATATGGGAAGAGGAATGTGCCTTTATCTTTGTGTCTTTCTAAGTATTTTATTAAATTTTGTTTTTGTATTTGAAGATTATGGTTCAGTGTTTTATATCTTCCCTAGTGCTATTAGAGCATGGAAACTTAGGCCTGACTTGTTTTAGTGGTATAGATTGTGTATAAATCAAATCTAAGAAAAACGTTCTTTATTTCATCATCATTAGGCCTATGTTTTCAGTGTTAAAAAAAATATTGCCCAAAAGATGAGGAACAGAAGTTGAATATTTTTTTTCTTTTGTTTCTATAAGTCACCTGTTAATCAATATTATATTTCTTAATGTTATACGTGCTTGTTTCTTATCTTACTAGAATATATAGATTATAGATTATTCTAGATCTAGATAGATCTATAAACTGTCAATTTATATACATAATAGTATGCCTACCTAGACCTAGAGATGCCTGTTACTGTTAGATTGACTCATGAGTCAATTGAGACTATAATACAGACTTTAGTTATTATACTTTAAAAGTATTTATACTTCCGATTATAGATCTCAAAATGGATTCTTTATTAAAACATTTTATATTTAATATGAACTATGAATCACTATGATACCTTTTGAGGCGTTGATGCATAAAAAACTAAAACTGTAACAATGCTCATTAAACTTGTTTTAAGTAAAACAAGGGCACAGTGACCTAAAAATATTTGAAACACTGGATTACTTAACATGAAATGTTTCAATGTCATTTTGAAACTTTTGATAAGCCTAAACAACAAATTGATCTACATAGATTTAGAAAAATAGATCTAGATAGACCGAGATAGAAAATCTAAAGCTATAGAGTTTAATTATTGTTTGTGAACTTTGACCTAGATCAAGATGATGCCAACTAGGAAATGTTTGTTTGTAAAATGTTTTACATTACATGTTTCGGATGTTCCTTCAGAGTTGAAGATAGTTTACTTCCTGGTCCAATCCTCCCGCAGGACGACGGGAGAGGTCAGGGTTTGTATATGCAGAAAGAATCCTTGTCACAGCAAAATGTAAGAATACGATTCAACCAGATCTTTTATTTAATACGATGGTCAAACAAACAAATAACCAAAAAAAAACAAAACAACAACAAGCAAACAAACAAAAAAACACGTTTGGATTGTCACAATTATAACTATTTATACAGCAGGATGGCCTATGTGTGATCAAGCCTCTTAATTAAGTCACCAAGCACACAGTGACTTTAATAGGTGTCAATAGGCCTATAGTTTACAATTTCACATTTATTTATTTATTGCATGAATCTTACATCTTATATATATATATATATATATATATATATATATATATATATATATATATATTAGATCCATGCAATAGCTATATATATATATATATATATAGTTCGCCCATCATGGTTCGACTTTTGTGACTACAGTGACTTGCGCTGGAATTTTAAGTGAAGAGGATTCGCGCAACACGTCGACCTCACTCTCTCGCCCTATATATATATATATATATATATGCGGAGCCAGCCGGGGGAGGCTTCGCAGACGCAGGACGCGTAGGACTTAATCATCTTTTTTGAAATAACGTCTGTATTCTATACACATAAGATAATCGCACCAAATTTTTGTATTGTTCTGAAAGTTCTTAGTATATATATAATTTAAACACATAATGCTTTTCTGCATGACACCCTCTAGAGTAATACATAATTTGATTCTGAACAAAAAATACTTCAAAAAACGCGGGTAATTGCGAAGATTGAGACAGGCCGGTTCGACTGTACTGTAAATGATTCCCAAAAATCTAGGTCTTATTTATTAAACGTAGATTTTAACTTCCTCTGACCTATTTTTTTCATTTGTTATACTTATTGAATTATAAATTAATATTTAAATATTAAATTAATTAATTAATAACAATCATGATTATGATTATCAATATCATTATTAGAATGACAAAAGCAACTGCTTAATGACAAGCCGAATTTAGTGCGATTTTGTGTCTTGCTGAATAGCAATCTAACATTCTTTTAATAAGCCTATATTTAGATTTTAAAATGAGAACGATAACTTTACAATGCTAGCCAATAATATATAGTGCCCAGCAATGTCGAGTTTAGTGAACCTTTTGTCTTGAACGAGTTTTCTGGTGAACCTAATTTTTGTCTCGAGTTTTCTGGTGTATTGTCCTGAATATACCTGGTCGAGCGGCATGTACTGTAGAGCTTATCTTATGAAATACAAACTTTACTTTAAAAAAATGATGATTACATTCTATGCGTGTTCCTAGGTCAATCTAGCCATGCATGTTAATCAGTGACTTGAATTCTGGCTAGTCATTAGTTTTCTTGGCTAACTCGGGCAACCCCATACAGCATATGGAGCAATGAATGTGCGCTCTGGTCGGCTCTGGACCTCATTTCATTCGGTGTTCTCGGTGGTCCCTGCATGTAAGGCTAGAACCTTGCCCGCTGCCATTCTCCGTCCTCCCGCGGGAGATTTTGGGGCTAGAATGTAATTATCTTCATCTGAAGGCACATCCGCAAAATAAAAAAATTGGTCAAATGAGTTGTCCTGTGAACCATCTGTTTTTTTTTGTTTTTAGAATTTTTGGATGTTCTGATATTTTGAAACTAACAGTTTAGAGATTTATAGATGTTTATTATAATTCTTAAAAAAAAATACAGAAATCGAAATCGCTTATAGACCTATATGAGCTGGGTGAGTTTTATGGGGCGAGTAGTGAAAGCTAAAAGACGGAATAGATCTAGTTTTGTATATATTTTGAATAATTTAGAAAAATGAAAAGTAAATCTTTTTTTTGCAACGGAAGCAGGGATTTTAGAATCGCATTCAGAAGCAGGGTGTAAAATATTCGCATATATTCAATTAATGCGAATAAAGAATTTACCGATGCAATGGGAAGATAAATCTTATTGTAGCAGTATTATTTCCGTATCTGTTACTACATATTGTCATCTTCTAGATCTAGACCTAAGTCGACTTATTAAATTATGATAGACTGAAAATATTCTAGATCTTGACCTAAGTCGACCTATTATGATAGACTCAGATAGACCTAGACTAGATTTATCTTCTTTTTTACAAAGCTTATAGGTCTAGGTCAATTTTGACTCACTTTGCGCGACTTTGGTAAAAAGTTGGTACAAATTCACTGAAATACAATTCTTATAATACTGACTATAATATTATAATAATACTCACTAAGATCATAAAATAATGATGTGACTATGACTATAGTCTATACTATATTGTATTCAATTACTTACTTACTATTTTCAGTTACACACTTGCCTGATTCTAGATCTATTAATTATAGATTTTTTATTATAATTATATTTATGGAAAACCAATGACTTAGACTTAGGCTGACTTGGCAAGAATTTAAATTTAAGTCACTGTCGACACTGATTAATTAACATGTATGGCTTAATGACTAGATTAACAGTAACACATGATACTGATTCAATATACTATATTGTATTCAATTACTTACTTACTATTTTCAATTACACACTTGCCCGATTCAAGAACTATTAATTTTAGATTTTTTTATTACATTATTATAATAATTATATTTATGGAAACCAATCACTTAGCAAGAATTTAAATTTAAGTCACTGTCAACACTAATTAATTAACATGTATGACTTAATGACTAGATTAACAGTAACACATGATACTGATAGTCTGTAACTTTAAATTCTTAGGATTTGGATTTGTAATTATCTTCTTTTTTGAAGTGTTGTCTGTAATCTGTAAGATAAGATACTCTAATATTGTCTCTACTCTACATCTGTAGTTTTAGTTTAGATCTAAGAGTAAGATCCATCTAAGATCTAACACTGATTATCATCTCTCCTGTCACCTATGACATTATATTTAAATATGATAAAGAATGACTAACTAAAATACCTATATTATACTATAGTCTGTTTTATATAGTCTTTACAGAGAAAATTCTGCTGCAAGACTAGTCCAGAACTAAGACTAAGAAATACTGGAAATAGAAATGATTAGAAATGGATTTTAATCTCTAAACTCTTGTCTAGTAAGACCTCGGCTGACCTAGTCACTAGTCATGCTAGTTCTAGAGAACAAAAAACTTATAAATTTTATATTCTCCTGTAAGTTGACTATGACTAAATCATCAAAGTTTAATCTCATATTAATTTCATCTAAGCCTTTTTAAGGTTTTAAATTTCTAAAAATGTATATTAATTAGATATGTAGAATCTATACTAGTGATAAGAATGATAATTTCATTCATCTACTGAATAAACTGAGAATCCATTAGAAAAAAAAAGTGAGACTTATTAAAAGGATTCTGAAGATTAAGGATCAGTGCAGTATTTCATATGATCACACACTCCCAGAGTTCTGACAGCCTGCACGTTTTGCAGTCAAAGCTGTTTTCCACGTGGGGTAGGGGTGTGTTAGATCTGTATTTTAGATTATATAATTGCTGTAGTTAACATTCATATTTATTTATTTGTTACAGAAACTTTGTGTATATCAGATGAAAACTTTCTTACTGACCGTGATGGGTCGCACCTAAGGAAGTTGATTAGACCTGCTAAAAACATGGACAATATATGGAAAATGCAAACATTGTCTTCATTTGCCAAAGTAAAACAAAACTTAACAATCCATCAAAGTCATGCAGTTAAAAGTGAGGGGCTAGAAGTGGAGGATGCAGATTTGTCTCCTCTGACAACTTTAAACAACTCTAACAGTCAGACTTCAGATGTAGTCACTGGAAATAAATACCAGGTAAGATGTACAAGTAATACCCAACTGTAACGTTTTCTTGTTAAAACAAGAGTAAGACAAGGATGTATGCTTTCACCCTTGATATTTTGTCGCTGAATAGTTGAGTCATGAGACAGACAGTCTCAGAAATTAAAAACAGCATACAATGGACCCTAACATAACATCTGGAAGACCCGTATTTCATAGAAGGCATCTGCCTTCTCTCCCATATGCAACAAAGTGCTGAAGCTAATATGGAACAGACTCTTGGAAGTACGGAAGAAGACCGAACTTATAATCAACAAAAGAAAACAGAAGTTATGAGGATCAATAACAGACAAGACAACCCAATCGTATAACAGGTGAAGAACATCCTTGATAAGGACCACTTCACTTATCTGTGAAGTAGGGTTTGCAAACCTTCACAAAAAAGAGGATTTAGGGAAATAAATCTTAGAATGGTATCCTTTGTAAGATCCATAGGTCTAGGACACAGTGCACTCTTGAATTTTTGTGAACACATGAACCTCCTATTTCTGAAATATGTTATCAGTCTGCTATGCGTATACTTGGCCTTGCATCTAAGAAAGTGGCAGAAGAAAGTATGGAAAAGGCTGCAAGAGAAGTGAAAGAAATGGTTGGATTTAGCATCACTGATTGCAATGTGAGCGTTGACGGGACATGGCAGTGTCGATGGCACTCCAGCCATTATGGCGTTGTTACAGCCATATGAATAGAAACAAATAAATATTTAGACACAGAAAATCTTACAAATAGCTGTAGACTTTGCCCAAAATTGTCTAGTAAGAAAGGAACAGCTGATTATGATAAGTGGATAACCAAACACAAATGTAAAGTGAATCATGTTGGTAGTTCAGGTGCAATGGAAGCAGTGAGAAGTGTACGTCTATTTTCAAGGTCTGTTTTACCTCATAGAAACCTGTGCTATAGAAAATATTTAGGAGATGAAGACTGAGCATCATTTAAAAAGTTTTGTGACTTTGATCCTTATGATGGCAAAACAATTGAAAAATTAGAGTGTGTTGGTCATGTTACAAAACAAAACCATAATACTTTCTGATGGAAAATGATTTACAGGAAAATGAAGGTTGATACTCTACAAAACCTTTATGGGCTGGCCATCAGACGAAATACTAATAATTTAGACATGATCAAGCCTGTAAAATCTGTTTTGGAGCATGTTGCCTCTACTGATGACAACCCACAGCACAGACATTGTAGCATTGAATGGTGTGGGTATCTCCAGAACCCCATGCAATACAAGCATAAACATGGGGCAGAGACAGTTTTAGAACTTCGTTGAAAATTGGGACTAAGCCAAGGATGCTTTTCAAGACAAATGTGTGCAAAAAAGGATTTAAAACAAAAAAGTAAACAACGGTACCATACAATGCAACTGAAACAGCCAAAAAGAGACAAAAGACCCTTTGAGCACAAAAAAGGGCTTTGTAGATAAGGCAAGGGAGATAGAAGGTGATATTTGTTCCCCTTGAGGTCACTAGAAGTTATTATTCACTATTGGTAAGCATTTTTTTTTTTTTGCTTATTTTTCAATTTTCTCAAAACCTGTTTTTCACATTATTTATTTCCCGAAAAAGTTGATAGCAAAAATAAGCCAACTAAAATATCTAATGAGATGTTAAGAAACCAAAATTATTAATCTATCATAGCTTTTTCATACTTTTGTTTGTTTTGATTTATTTTTTTATAATACTGAATGAAAACAAATTAATTATGACAATTAATTTAGCTTCTGTACTTTTTCTTTCCACAGGGGAATTTTGTGAAAAAGAAAAATGTACATAAAAGGAAATTAAAAGCTAAAAAAGTTCAAGGTCATTTGATACAAAAGGATATAAAAGACAAGATCAAAAACTCTGCGGAAGAAATTCAAAATTTATTTCTAACGAGAAAGTTGTTGCCTGACAAAAGTTTCGGAAAAGTTCAGACTTGTAAAAAACCTTTCCTAATTCAAATTTGTTTGAAAGAATTTTCACTGTCCTCAAAGTTGAAAACTTGCACGAAAAAAACATACAAATGTCCATTATGCCTTAAAGAATACACACACTCTTCAAGTTTGAAAAATCACCAATGGGTTCATACAGGCGAAAAACCGTTCAAATGTCGCCTTTGTTCCAAAGAATATACTCAAGCATCATATTTAAAAAGACACCAACTCGTTCATAGTAATGAAAAACTGTTTAAATGTCAAATTTGTCTGAAAGAATTCTATCAGTCTGCTTATCTGAAGAAACACCTTTTGATTCATACAGGTGATAAACCATTGAAATGTAAATTATGTCCTAAACAATTCTCAAATTCTGGCAATTTGACAAGACACCAGCTAGTTCACACTGGGGAAAAAAAATTTAAATGCCAACATTGTGCAAAAGAGTTCTCCCAAGCTATAAATTTAAAAATTCATAAGTTCATTCACACAGGGGAGAAGCCATACAAATGTTATGTGTGTTCAAAAGCTTTTTCTCAATCATCATATTTGAAACATCACCAGTTGGTTCATAGAGATAAAGAGGAGATTGAAAGACTGCGCAAAAATGAACTAGCGACCCAATCAAGTCAAGCCGATGATATACTATTGAAATGTCCGTTGTGTCCCAAAATTTTTTTGTATGCTTCAACACTGAAAACTCACCAGATGATTCATTCCGGTGATAAAAAATTTAAATGCCAGCAATGCCCTAAAGCGTTCTTCCTCTCTTCAAGTTTAAAAGTACACCAGGTTGTTCATAGTGGTGAAAAAGCATTCAAATGTCAAACATGCTCAAAAGAATTCTCCCAATCACAGCGTTTGAAGAGACATGAATTGGTTCACACAGGTGTAAAGCCATATAAATGTCACAAATGTCCAAAAGAGTTCTCACAGTCTGCGCATTTGAAGACCCACCTGTTAGTTCATGCTGGTGTGAAATCCTATTTGTGTCATCTGTGCCCTAAAGTATTCTCACAGTCTGTAAGTCTGAGAATCCATCTGCTAGCCCATGCTGGGGAAAAACCATACAAATGTCAACTATGCCCGAAAGAATTTCTGTATTCCAAATCTTTGAAATCCCACCACTTAGTTCATGTTGGTAAAAAATGCATTTAAATTATTTGCTACTTTCCTGGGAGCAGGACAATGTGATGCAGTGGTCATTTTGATCCCTAGTCCTTAGCACTAAATATTGCAATAAATCTGCCCTGCACACTACAATCTTCATTTAGAATAAGACAAGAACACACTGTTGATCCAGAGGAGCTATCTTCCGCAGAAAGCAAACAAGAAATAATTACAGAGTCAAGTGATATACAAGAAGAGAACCAGATAATTAATATGTGGACCTGGAGCAACACTGGAAAGTGTGTTATTTACAGACTCCCAATCTACTCTGCAAGCACTTAACAGCAGCACCTCAAACAGCCCAAGAGAGTTGACAACACTCATTGTGATAATCCATCAGATGATATCAAAATTAAATATCAATATCACACTACAGTGGATCCCTGGACACATTGGCATCATGGGAAATGAAAAGGCAGATAAGCTATCAAAGGCAGGTTCTTCTATGGAACAACCAGATAGACCTGTTAACTACCTCACCCTAAGGTCAATGTTAGTCAACAATCACGAGGAGTGGCTCAACCAATGGGCATCAGGAAACACAGGCAGAGCCATGTACAAAGAAATGACTACGCCTGACAAACTGGACAGTATTAACTTCCTCCCCCACAAAGAACAATCTACAATTTTCCAACTAAGAACAGGACACACACCACTATTAAATTACCATTGAACAAAATAAACTCCACACAACTCCCCCTTTGCAAACACTGCGCCCACCCCTTTGAAACCGTAAACCATATCCTCTTTGAATGCCTAATCCACCTTAGGCAGACCCTACTTTCACTACAGCCCAACATAACCAACCCCTTGTACGGCAGTGCTGAACAACTGAAGAAAACAGCACACTTTTTTCCTTGGCACAGTCTGCAAAAGAGCTCACAGTTCAGCAGCAATAAAGCTGGCTAGAAGAAGAAGAAGAAAGTGTTGTTTGGAAAAGTAAGACAGGAGAAAGGACAGGGGAACCAAAGAACCAGATTCCATGTGTAAACCTAAGGTTTGACTGTGTTTGTTATCATTTATAATCTTTTCCTGTTTACCTTCATTGCGCTGCCTCCCTTTAAGTTTTGACACTATTTTGACATGAATTATATATTCATTTAATTATGTCTTTCAAAAGCTTGTTTATGAATCTGGACTGTATTTCTGTTCTAATTAGGTATAGGTTATGTGTAGAACATGGCTCAAAGTTGACATCTCTTTTCCTGGACAATGGAGTTAGTTGAGTAGACACAGTGCCAAGTCAAACTTGTGAATAGGCTAGTTGCAAGGAGGAAACTTTACTCTTGTATTATTGATAGCATGGAAATGAGCAAATATTTTACATTTAAAATTGTAGTTTCTGAACTACATTGCTGTGATGTTTATTGTTTCTGCATGGGTCACCTATTCAATAACTGTGAACAAATGAATAGAATTTTTGTTGAATCCTTATATTTATTCCTTTTCCTAAAAGTTTTTACGTATTTTCAATTGAATTTTCTGGTAAAGTCTAAAATGCTGATACATATGTTCTATTTTCTCCAATAAGCATAAACATTCCTACATTGATACTTTCTGTCTCAACTTGTTTTGAGAGTAGTGTTGTCTCCCCAAATTACATGAGAAATGCAAGCTCATAGGTGTTGCTTAGCTTCTATTCAACACACTGAAGAAACACATTGTAGTATATATTTTCCTCAAGAAAAAAAACAAGAACAATCCACTGTTGAACAAAATCACATATAACATAGATCACTTGTACAAATAGAATAACTTGACTCACATATAATACTATTTTTGTATAAAAAAAGCACAATGAAGATACCATTGATTAATAACTATCCATCATAGAATAATGACTCTTAACCAAGACCTGGATCTTTCTAAATACCTAATTGTTTACTTTAATATCTCTCCCAATGTCTTCAAGACTTTTCAATCTAACAAACACATTTTTTCTTACACTAACGCAATATGATCTAATAACCTGGTCAGTTCTTGTATGCTTGGTTAGCAGCAAGGTGAGAGGTCAGGATGGACAATTTCTAATGAAGAACTGCATCTGATGAAAATTAACATCTATCACTAAAAAGGCCCCAAATCAATGGTAACTTTGTCATTTGAATGAGCAATTTTAATTGCATTTTATTTTCAAAGTTCCAAAAATTTAATTTCAGTTAGAATATTCTACTTGTGATATAGAATTTTTTACACTTTTATTTTGTAGTATTTTACAAAAATAAGTGTCTGTACAATACAGAAACATCAATTTTTGTTTTGTAACTTGAATCAGTACATTTATTATTTTTCTTCTTAAATTGCAATCATAGACCATGTATGTATATCATGTGGTGCTTCCTGGTTAAGTCAGAACACTTTTCTGTGTTTGAAATGCTCTTGTTTATATGTGTGGTACTGGCTTATTTCAAGAGATATGTAGCTTAACTTTGTTTATAAACTAAGCTTTAATGTTGACACTGTAGCATTCAGTTTGTGTGATTGAAGGCCACTACCTAAAGGTTGTTATTCTGCTATTGTTATGTCCAGTGCCCCAATAGTTCAAAAGATATGGTCAATTGTATTAGCTGCTCAATATCTTTAGTATAAGTATATTAGTGTTTGTTACAAAAAGTAAAGTACCCCTTTCAGACCTTGCAATCTTTAGGGCAAATGTAAAGATTATCTGTTTCTATGGCTGACAGTTGATGACTGCGTCATGTGGCCATCACAACGATCAAACACATTTACTTTCCTCAATTAATGTCAGGTAACCATTAGAGTTAGGTGAACCCAGGGTCGTCCTAAAAATCCAGAAATATCAAATCAGTCTTTGGTGAGATTTGACCCAGAGACCCCTTGTTTCAGAAGCAAAGTGCTTTACCACTCAGCCATCCCGCCACCAAGTGCTATTATACACTACCTTTAAGTAAAGAGACACGAGTCAGAGATTATCTTGTATGCTCAAAGAATGAGATCTTGCAAATGTTTTACTGTGTGAATGTGCTAGAATTGTGGTTTTACTTAGTGATAAAGCAATTGTTAAATTGAACTTTTTGATTTGTTGTGAAGGTGTTTATTCATGTACAACATTTGATTTGAATTGCTGATTGGAGAAAAAAATGGTTGATCAAAGCTGAGTTTCAATCCCTAGTATGGAATTAATAAATCACAATTTGAAGCATATTGTGTCCCTAAAGAGAAGGAACAAGTTTCTTACAGTTACCTCAAGGGTATGGAAAAAACTGATAATTATTTGACTTTTGGATCTAAAGTACACTCTTATTAGAGACATTGATTGTAACATTAGCTGACCATAACTGTTCATATAACTTAAATGGCTGACTTTTTAAAAAAAAAGTTGGCTAGTTATTGTGATAGCTACAGCAATGGTAATCATCCACCCCATCGAGAAGGAGCTTGAAGTGTACAGTATATAAAATAAAAATATGATTATTTATGCATGTCCTTGTTTAGATCTGGTGATATGTACAAAGATTGATTTTCCCCCCTTTAGTTTTTAAGTGAAAGTTGAAGTCGAATGAATTATGCAGTTTCCTAAAATATAGTCACTTAAGTAGACAACTCTTATCTAATTAGTCACTTTGAAAGAGTGTTTTATGTAATTAGTCACTTAAGAAGACAATTCTAATCTCTCTGATTGGCATGTAAGATTATAAGCAGAAATAGAATAATAAAAAACCACAACAAACTGATCTGCACACACATATAATGAAGTATAAAAAACTACATTCTAGAATCTATTTTCAAGTTTACTGAAGAAATCAATTTAAACAATTTTCATAAAAAGTAACAAGTCTGACACTCAACACAGAAGAGAAAACACAAAATTGAGTCAAACTTAATATTGCTACCAGGCATTTGTTTTTAATATCCTGTTTTATTTATTACATTGCAAGCAAGCCAAAATCTCTGGCAGTGGCAGAAGAAACACATTTTAAATATTAGAGACTTTACCACACAAGAAATGAATATCTTTATGTAAATTATGTTACAGTAAATAATGATCAGATAATATTCATTAATAATAATAATGACAAATAATGATTAACAAATCACATGTTGCAATGCAAATTAGACCAATAACTCCAAAATTTAAAAAACTTGAATCTTTTTGTTAACTTTTTACACATATCCTAACACCAGTTCAAGCTCTCTGTTGATGTCAGTGTATTGTTATACCTCTCTGAAACATAATAATGACATCCTTATGCTAATATGTAGATAAGTGATTGCTACACTAAGAATAAAGGGGATTCGTGGGCATGATATAGAATGGAGTTTTCGGCACAATTTAGGCCATGTCGTGCCCATAATCCTTTAAGGATTACTATCCTTTACAAGAGCTAAATTCCATACAGTTAAATCATTAAAAATAAGGTCTATTCACAGTTAAAATAGTAAAGGTAGTAAAAATTTAATAATTAGTAAAAATCTTATGTAAATGGGACACCAGAAATAAAATGGAATAAAAGATATCTTTATAAACATTATCTTACGTTCATTTATTATGGTTGTGATCTTTACATGGTGGCAGCCTAACAATATGGAAAGAGTGCTTTCTCTACTCTATAGAGGGTGGAAGATTTCAGCAAAGATTTACTTTGTATATGGCCACAAGAGATATATGATATTGAACAAGATATGAGAACAATTTGAAGGCATATTGTGTCCCCATAGAAAAGTGTTACAGATAAAAGGTACAAGTTTCTTACAGTTACAGAACCCTTTAGTCTACATAAAAACACAGTTTTTTAAATTTAGCAATTCCTTATAATAAAGACATTAATTTAAAAATATCACAATTTTTATGAAAGAAAAAACAAAAACATTTGAATTAGGCAATGCTTTATAATGACATTTGAAAAAAAAAATGGCAAAAGAATTTTTTGACATTTATGATAAATGTCATGATTTAGGTGTGCTGTAAACTTTTAAATCTCAAAGTAAATGGATCTTTCTGGAAGTTGATCAATAGTACAATCAAGTACACTGAATTTTATGGTTCTGTACAGCAAATGTTCAGTTTGTTTTGAAAATGTTCCAACTGACCCAGCTAGTTTGAGATAATTCTTTTGTTACATGCTTTAGATCTGGTTGACAAGTTCATTTAAAGACTTCAATTGCCATAAAAAGTTGTATTCATTGCAACAAAGAAATCTTGTTAGCTTTAAAAATACAATCATTGTATAGAATGAGAAATAAGAATAAGATTTTCTAGTTGAAGTTTCTTTTCAAGCTTACTTCTAGACTTGAGAGAATTACACAAAAAATTTACTTTTGGTTGACAAATAATAAATTCAAAGATGTAAAGTCTTCTATATATGTAGCTATCAGTGTCCAAAAGAAATTTCAAAAATGTTTATTTCAAATTTTTCTTGAACAGAATTTTCTCTGGAGCTGGAACAGGCAGGCCAAGCTGTGAACACAGTTTGTTGAGCTCTTTCTCATAGCCATTGTTTAGTTTGGCTGACTGTAAAAGTGCAAACTTGAGATCTTCAATTTCATCAAAGAAATTCTGCATTGAAAATAAAAATGCATCTTATAAGAAGAAAGTACAAATGAATATAAATAAATGGTAATGACAGTTGATGTGAAAATGAAAGGTATAGCACAATTGCCACTATCTTAGTAACTGTTGTAAAAGCTGAGTCAAAGTCTCTTGGGGCCCATGGAAGCTTTTCTCTATCAGCATGTCTGAAAAAACTTATGTCCAAGCAAATGTTAATTTGTTATTTCCTGATTACTAATGGCTTGTATCACATGATGAGTTCAAAGGCAAGGCCAAGCACACTAGGGAAACTCCCCACTTACTACTTCTGTCTGTCATGAAATGGAACTGTACATGGATAGTGACATGTTTGTTGGATTTCTCTTCCCTCCCTGCCATACAGGTGGTTCTGTTTTGATTTCCTATTGGCCTAATGGTCCCCACTAATGACCATCTTCTCACAAGCGCCACATTGCAATTGAAAAGCATTGTCAATACCAGCTGATTGGTATGTTCAATTCTCCTTTTCTCTCTATATCACACTAATGGAACTTTGTTAGGAACCAAAATTGTGAGGAAGGAAATTTGTGGAGAGGTGTGCGAGACATTTCTGTCACGTAATATGTGCTCAAGGGACACAAGAAACTCAAGAGTAATCTGTCAGTCATCAACAGTTAACTGCAAGACAGACAGGCATCCATCACAGTCTATAACAGGAGCAACTAGATTCCCTACTTACATGATCAAGTCCTTTCAATTCCTCTTTAAGTCGTCTGTTTTCTTTGGCCAGTTTATTTCTCTCCCCTACAACGTCTCTAAGCACAGGATCCTCACAGACTGTGAACAAATCAGGGGAGAAACAATGAGAGATGTACTTGTACATAGTAACTAAAAGCTAAATAATGCAATTTCAATTTTAGTCACCAAATCAATATTTTAACTTTTACATACAGGTATATATATATATATATATATATATAAGTATTAACTTTATTACAAGAGTACAAAAAAAATTTGTTTCCTTTTAAACCTTGTTTTCTCAAAGGCTAAAAATGTAAAGTTCATATTTTTCTATGTCCAATAGTTAATGAGGGCAAGCAGAAAGACCAACAGCCTTTACTTTCTCCAACCAATGTCAGGTACCCATTAAATTCGGGAGAACAAAGGAATGATATGAAAATCCCAAAGTTCCAAAACCCAGCTTTCGCCAGGATTTGAATTCATGACCACTTAGTTTGTGTTGCCACTTAATATCCTCAAAAAAAAAAAAGCAATGATGAGAAAAGATTATTTGGTTAAAATATTTAGTGATAACATTTTCAATATTCAATTCATAAAAATGTGAAAGGGATACAGATTTTTTTTATTTGGTATATAAGTACTTTCTAAGAGATGTCTAGTGTACCTTGCCCCAACAAGGACCAATCTGTACACTAATATCCTATTATGGTAAGTATAGATGTAATACTTTTGATAAGTATGGAAATTAATTCAATTATTCATTTATAATCAAGCTATTTTTAGGTACAATCAATATGAAAATTTAACTTGATAATTTTTTTACCACAGAAAAAATCGAAGTGTAAGAAACTCACCTACCCATTTGTTTCCCTTTAACTGCAATCAATTCTCTTTCCAGCCTGATAAATTTTTCTTTCTCTTCTCTTAGTCTCTGTTCTGTTTCTCCCAATTTAACCTGATAAGAGAAAATGTTTTAGCATGAAATGAAAATCAAGGCATCTCTGTTTGGTGTGTAATTTATTTTTATTCCTATTTTACGATACTGTAGCCATTGTTTGGGCATTATTCGTATTATAAGCAAATAAAGACATGTCCCAGAAAAATAAATATTTAGAAGACTCATGGGTAGAAAACAGAAAGAAAAAATGTGACCTTTTTCTTGTGTATTAATCAAAATGGAATAAAAATTGAATGAAAGAATATTTAGAAAAATTAAACAGCCATTGGACAGACACTTTTTAAAATGCATTTTACATTAAAATATCTAGACATGAGAGATTCAAAATAAGTGATGAAAACTTTATGAAGCATTGGAGCTTTTTATTAAGACCAAAGACTAGACAGCTGAATAGAGAAATGTATTGCTTGAAAAGCCAACTAATAGAATACTGATACTTGGGTGAAAAAGTAAAAAACCTAGTTTAAAAAATAACAATATTAAATAGGACATACAACATATGCACATCAATAGAATATTGTTGACTTAAAATCTAACAATAGAGGAATTAATAAAGAACAATAAAAATGTCCTATTATAATATGAATTATTATAATAGAGGAATTAATAAAGAACAATAAAAATGTCCTATTATAATATGAATATCTGAAATAAGTATGGATGTCCTTTTTCTGACAGAAGTAAAAAAAAAAAGTCAGTGAGTTCCATAAAGAGAGAGACTTGTGCTTTAGATCAGAGTATAGCAAAATCTCTAGTAAAAAACAGAAAACAACTGGTAAGAGATTAGTTTACAAAACACTTTGCAAAGTCAACAGTTTAAGGGTAAATCATTTTCACTGAATCACTAAGTCTAGACACCCAATACTCAAGATTTATAAATATAATCTTTCTCTAGTAATACATGTTGGCTGATGACACTTACATTAAGCTCTGATATAGTGTCTGCATAACTCATGTTCAGCTTCACTTCTTTGTCATAGCGCTGGAGTAGACTGGAATGCATTTCCAGGACTCTAGGATTAGAAAAAAACAATTAATGAACAAACTAGGAAGAAACGACTAGAATTATTGTGCATTTGTTTTGTTTTAAATGTTACATTAGTACATCCTAACCCAAACTTCCTGCAGGACAGCAATGGGTTCGAACCAGTGGCCCCTTAAGATAGAAGTTGACTGCAAAGACTTAATCAGGCAGATATCTAATACATATATTTTTTTAAATTCAATATTACAAGATGTATCTAATAGCACACCAGTTCTGATTTAAATTAGTTTTTTTGTTGGAATAGTCTAGTGTGTTTCTGGTCTAGTTTGTATTATTAATTACTTTTTTGTTTTCAAAACATCTGTCTCAGACAGCACAACAGGTTCAGGCTTCCTTGGTTGTGAGACATAGTGAGACTTCCAATTCTTGACTTCAGTCTGAGTGGCAGCACTAAGAAAACCGAAAAAATTGGAAAGCATTAAACCACTAGCCTACAAAAAAAAAAGTTTTTAGAGTAATCAGTGTAAATTAATGTATTAATTTAAATCAACTCATTAGAAATATGGCAAAATAAATATAATTTCAACCATCTATCAGTTCACTCATAAAATATGAGTTCAAGGTCTTTCCCAATGATTCATTGAGCACAACACATACCCAACTCATCCTTCAAGGTACAGTGGAGGGAGCACAAAGAAACAGTTGTTCAGAGAAAAGCTGGCTGGACTATGTAAAATAATGGAAAAACCTGCTAAGAACAGCTAAAATGGAGGGAACTGTCATAGCAGAAGTTAAGGGACGGATAATGAGATGAGTTTGATAGAGAATAATAATTTTAAAAAAAGACTACTTAGGATGCAGAGTTAAATGAATGACTTTTTCCCCTGACAAATTGAAAAAAAAGAAGGTTAAGCTAATGAATTGTATACTACACTTGTAAGCAAGCTATTTCTAGCATTAAGTATATCATATTAGTCTGCTTAATATTCAGTAGTAAACAGTAGATGTAATGAAGCAACCATATCACATTCCTTGCAAGAGATTACAGTCTCTAACTTATGATTTCTAGTGCTAGTGCAGACTTCAAACTAAATGAAGTCTCAGAGTAACTTGATGGTGCTCTAAGGAGACTATCAGTGACAAATCACTTGAGAAAAAGCCAGAAGTGATTTAGGTTGAAATAACATCTCCCTGATAAAATGCATGAACATTGTTTTTCCAAAAAGATGATATCGTTATTATTATTAATATTATTGTTATTACTATGTACAATATCCCATAAAAAAAGTATGATACACTTACTGCTTCATAAACACTTTCAATGGTTTCCCTTGACCTTCTTCCTTTGTCAGCTCATCCAATTGTCTCATTAGGTCAGAAGTCTTTCTTTTTAAATATAAATACTTTTGTTTCAACTGAATGTTTTGTGCTGAAATCTGTAAGTTTAGAGATAAAAACATGGTTTCTTTAATAGATATGAACTATTCAACTTGCCTTTCATTGCCAAGGCACCTGGCTAATGTCACTAACTGGTAAGTTGGTATGAAAGTATGAGACAGCAGTATTTATAACAAAGTGAAAGATACCAGTGGTACATTTACAAGGATATAAGGTCCTATCTCAAGAGTGATTAAAAATGTTGTTAGAATCCTATTAAGTCAATTAATGGTAAAACAGGGCAGGGAAATGGAATTTAGTTTATAAAAAATTTGATCTAACACTTATACTACCTATACTTACCTAAAGAACTTTGCCAAAAGGCAGCCTTTTGGGAAGCATCTTGTTGATCCCAAGCCTAGGCAAAGAAGGAGAGATGGGCATGAGGCTAGAAACCTCACCCTTTGAAAATATACAATGCTACAGAAAGCATAACAGCACAAAGCCAAAAAGATCTTGGATCTCTCAAGAAGAGTTCATGACTAACACCAGTGAAAGCCCATGGAAAGACAAACTGATCACTAAAGCAAAAACCCAGAATAGAGACCTGGAATATCAGAACCCTACTGGAATGTAGAAAGCCCATAAAGCCATAAAGGAGATGTAGAGACATACTATTAAGCTGCTTGGACTAGCTGAGAGACAAGATGGAATGGTAGCATACTAGACTTGCAACAGGAGAGAAAATCTTTGAGAACTCGAACAAGGAGTTGCCCCAATGATGGTGTCAGAAGCAACTAAAGCGCAGCTTGAGTGGGAAACAGTCTCGTCATACCTCAATGAAAGTCATACTTAATGGAAAAGGTAAGGAAACTACAATCATAAAATGCTAAGCACCAATTAAAGAGCACAAAAATGAATTTTACTATCTTCTTCATGCATTACTAGATAATGCACCAAGATAAGACTTAAAAATTGTGGCGCTCAGTATGTCAGGACAACAGGAACAGAAAACTTGTCATGGGAAAAGAAGGAGTAGGCACCTGCAATGAAAATGTGGACTTTGTCGTTGGTGATAAAACCAATTCACAAAACATCCTGGACTTAACCCAGTGGACTAACAAATAACCAATAATACCACATCTATGTTGCAAGAAATAGAGAGGTTTAAAAAAACAGTTATAGCAAGATGTGGTGCACATGTTGTTTCAGATTACTTCTATTAGCAACCTTTCAGAATTAATTCAAGGCATAAAGGAATAAAAAAAAAATGTTTAACTGAGAAGTAAAAAAAGATTCAGTGCCCTCTCAGTGCTAATAGAGAAACAGCTGAAGAACACTGGACCGCAATCCAAGCTGGAAACTATCATACAAAGAAGTTTTAAAAAAAGAAAATTATGAATGGAAAACTCTAGAAACCTGGGCAGTCCAGAAGTAAAAGAAAAAAAAACAGAGTCAAAACCAATGGGAAAAAAAAGAACACTACTTGGAAATGAACAGAGAATTAAGAGTGCTAGAGAAGTCAAGTGATGCTTTATACAAACACTGACAGAAGGTGCAGAGATAGCAGCTAGACATGGAAATACTCTTTCAGGAGTCCTAACCTGGTCTGAAAAGCAGAAAAGAAAAAAAAAGATCTGTAAAAGTGGCAAACCAGAGAGAACAAAGAGAATGCTGGATGGAACATTTTAAAGAAGTCCTAAATCAGCCAACATCACCAATTATTACAGATATTCCTCCAGCAGTTGAATGTCAATGAAGGCACAATGAATAGCAGACAGGATTTAGACAGGATAACTCATGTACAAATAACTTGCCAAGCCAGTGAATTTTTTGGTAGTCTGTCAAGAACTGTGTGGCAGAGGCATCAGCACATGTAGAAAACTAGGGGTCTATCAGGCCTTCATACTCCCAATATTGCTTATGCCTCTGAGTATAAAGAAGGCATGCAAAGAAGCTGAACTACTACACATGATCTGCCTCTGAATGTTAAGTGCCAATAAAAAGTACCCATCAGTGAGATCCTCAAAAGAGTAGGCCTTCATAGCATCCACAAAACCCTGATGCAGTTCAAACTGCATTCATCAGTATTATGCACCATCCTCTACCATGGAAAGCTGACAAACTCCTTTGAAATGAAGATGTGAGTGAGACAAGGCTGCATGCTTTCCCCACAAATTTTCCTACTGGTAATAGACTGGAGATTGTTTTTTTGTTTTTTTTATTTTAGGCACATAGGCACAATTTAATAGACTGGAGAATAAGAAGGTCAACAGCTGGCAACACTGGCATTTAATGGACTGTGGCAAAACAGTTGCCATATTCAGGGCATGAAAACTTAATTGGTTGTGGGCAGGCTCTATTTTTGCAAATGCTTCCCATGCTGTCTCTATTTTCTTCAAATGATAGAGTGCAACTTTAGTGAAAAGTAACAATTTTTTTTTTAAGACTTGTCACAGCTGAGCTCATATACAATGTCTTCAAGGAAAGCTAAGCGTGCTAAGACTCATCATGCCATGGTAGACATTAAAATGAATAAAATGTCAATGCAGCTAAATTGTACAGCATACCCCAGACCACTATCCAGGGCCAGTTACATGAATAGCCACCTCTAGTTCCCAAATGGTCTTTGTTAACTATAAGTGAAATAGACAGTTTAGTGAAATGCCTTATTGAGCTAGCCCCACAGGTTTTAGAAAAAAACTGAAATGGAATTAGGGAGATTGCGAGGTCCATCATTACTGTACAAAACAAAAAGGTCAAGATCTTGAAGAGATTGCTTTACCAAGCACACAGTAGCTGAGTGGATTGCTCTTCAGGCATTCTGAAATTTCTCCACCAATGTCACGTGGTAAAAAAAGAGCACTTAAGACTGCAGTAAAAGAATGGCTAACAAATTTCAAACAAGCTATTGAGTACAAAGATCCAGCAATATTTGCGAGCCCCAACCATACGTTATAAAATCTCTGTGTGAGCTTGCGCTCCCAGAGATATATTTTTGTGTATTCTATTTTTTATAGGCTAGTGCCAAATTTATTATTTGTACTTCCGCTTTTTTTTAGGTTGTGCTGCTATTGAGTATTACTCTGCTTTTAGCTGCTGCAACTACACTACTGTTTTAAGATGCTGCTGTAGATTTATTTTGTTTCTGTACTAGATCTAGTTTAGTATTGCCTTAGTCAAGCCACGCAAGACTTAGTGGCTTAGTTATAGTCTGTTTCTGTTCTTAAGTAAGGTACTAAGGCTAAGATGTTCTTGTTTTGGTTATAGTTATGGGTTGGTTGTAGTAGTAGGATATTGTAGATCTAGACTAGTTTATGATAGTGAATTTGTGTAAATCTAGGTCTAGGGTAGTAGTTGTAGTGATTTAGTTAGATAGTTGGGTTGATCAGTTTGTGTTAGATAGTTGTTTAGTTTGTTAGTGTTTGTAGTGGTGTAGATTTAGAGGGCTTTAGTTAGTTGATGGGTTCAGTAGTAGTGGTTAGTCAAGTTAGTGTATATATATATTATATTTTATTATTGATTCATTTATTTTTATGTAAATAAAGTTTCGTTTTGTTTTTTTTATCCTAAACTAAAGTTTGTTATCTTGTTTTCATTTAGTTATAGTTAGTTGTCTGGTTTCTGGTTACTTAGGCGACTCTAGCCCCTTGGTCACCATACCGAGGTGCACAGATTGAGCCCACCCTGTAGCGCTAACATCTGCCTACTGTTGGTAAATTTTAATGTTGAGCAGTAAGAATAGGTATCTCCCACTCGCGCCTGCCTGACCTGCTCACATCTGGACCATAAAGAGTACATTAATTCCATAAGGAAGCTAAAATCATCAAACAGTACCGGTATGTTAAGAATGCAGTTGAACAGCATTATAATTAAAAAAAAAAAAAAACAGCTGAAACAAAAACATTAAAAACATTGAACTTGAGTTCAAAATGGAGTTGGTGAAAGTAAAAAAGGAATGTTGTCAGCTGATAGAACAAAAATCACTATCTTTTAAGTTTTATCTTAGAGCCAGAAGTAAAACAAAATGTGGTTGAAACCATGAAAGGGCAAACATATAGCACAGCATTGAGAAATTACGTGTACCTGTCACAAATGTAAAGTCAGATTTTGACTGCGACAGAACTGTCTTCAGTTCCGCACAAATCAAATGTTGTCAGAATGGCATCTGAGCTAGCTCTCATTCAGGCAGGTAAGGCTCTACATACTTGTGATGTTGGGACTTAGATGCCACTTCAGTGGTAGACAAACATCTCATATACATTTCATATACTGGTTACATGTTTACCCACAAAAGAAGTCTTTTACCAATTCTACTATGAGGGTAGAGCATTTGATTATGCCACAAACGCTGATTATACACAGATGATTAGAGTAACAGTTAAAGAAATCTGTCTAAAAATAAAAAATTGTCTTTCAGATAGGGTACCTGTGAATCATTGTGTTACAGAACTGCTAAAACAAGATATTAATGATGAACCTCTAAAGATTCACTGCAATGTGCATTCACTGGACAGAATAGCTAGAGCATCTAAAAAAAAGCTCTCATTGATGTAGATAAAGAGCTGAAAATTAAAATTGTCATTCTTAACAAAGTAGCATCAATATTGAGTCATTCAGAGACAAAAGCCAAATTATCTAGGCCTCTGTCTAAACCAACTACTGAGAAAATATTACAGGACACACTTTCAGCACCAGCCAACAACATGCATGCAGAACATGACAGACTGTTTAATTAGAAAAGCCCCATTGCCACTAATCGCAATCTGGATTCAAAAGTAAAAGCTAAACCTAAGTGGATTGAATCCAAACCAGAAGATTTTCAAAGAATCATCTAGAGGATCACATATCCGAAAAGCAGGAGTGCTTAAAAATAAAGAGATAGATGACAATATTAAAACAAGATGGATTTAAGCATATCAGCAGGCTAACAATGCACCAAGGAAGAAACTGGAACAAGACAAAGTCATAATAAACAATGCCAATGCAGATAATGAATTGTTTATAAAATTTGTCCCAAACCAGAAGCCTTTCTTAGAAAAAATGTAAGGTAGTGAAACTATGACAAAACATTTATTTAACCATAAATGGGAACTGGACAATGACAAAATATTTTATGGATGAGTACTGACAGAAAGACTAGGGTTTTGAGGACATTCTTATTGAGACACTTATTGCTAAACATGGTATATTTGTTTAAAGTTTAGTGGATTATTAATGTTTATGAATTTAGGTACTATGCATAATTTTTTTTTCATGCTCCTTTGCTACTTATAAAATCAAACTCTTCTTTTGAAACTGTTCATTATGATATATACTTTTCTATATGTATTCTTAAAAACTTCTGAAATATTCTTATTTATAAAAAATCATATGACACTTTTTCTTATTTGCATATCTCATTTCCTTTCATTTTGATTTAGAAACATACTTTTCTATGTGTATTCTAGAAAACTTATATTCCAATTTATAAAAAAAAAATATTTTTTTTTTCTATTTTGCATAATACATGCATAATAATATTTTTAAAAAAAAATTTCATCTCATTTTTAATTGCAACAAGTACAAATAAATTCCTATTTTGAAACTGTTCATTTTGGTATATAGATCTACTTTTGTTCATGTATTCAGGTTTTCTGAAATATTCCCATTTGAGAAAAAATTGCTTCACTTTTATTCAAGTCAGAACTTCATGGAACCTACAGGAACCCAGAACTTGCATGGGTGATCTCAAAAACGGCTCAATAATTTTTCTAGAAATATATATCGCTGAAAAAGGCTAGTTGGACACATGGAAAAACTCTAGTTTGACTTATAATTTTTTTCCAAGTTAAAAAAAAAATAAAAGTTAATTTTGGCTTGATAACTACACACCTAATCATTAATTTATAAACCTCTTAAGGGGACATACGAGTCGGAAAATGACGAATTTTTTTTTTTCTTCGATTTTTTTTCCTTTCAGATTTTGAAAATTTAACCTTTTTTATATGAATCATATTATATTTTAGCATAAAAATGTTTGTAAATATGTGTATTTTGACTTTGAATATGTACACCTTTTGGTGATTATTTACAAATTATCGAAATTTATCAATGTTTACACCTTGGATACGAGATTACCTATCTAATAAAACTAGGACCACGATACATCAAAAGAAAGGTCACGATTCGATTTATATGTTTATTTGGGGTTCAAACTAATGGATTTATGTTTTTTTGTAATTTGTATTTTTCCGAGCTATATAAACTACGGAAATTTCCTTATATGGCACATCGGCAAAACTCGGAAAAAAGCGACTAATCAGAATGTGCCGTTTTATCCGGAAAAGGTGTTTCAAAATGGCCGACAGCGTAGTAAGCACATTCTTGTAGTGAAAGTCACTGAAAGCCTTGCACAAGACAGTTTCAGTTGTTTGGTATTTGTAAACATCAAAGAAAATATCTTTTACATTAAAATGCCTCGACCAAAGGGACGAAGAATGCTAGAGAAGCTCGATAAAGCAAGAAATGTTATGCTATCTGGCAAGCTGCGTGGAAATTCCTCTAGATCTAGACCTAGTTTAGATCCAGCATCAGAAGGACAACGTGGTGCATCCAGATCGAAATTAGACTGTCGTTCAATAAATACTGATGTTCCAAGTGCCATTGATCTAGATATACAAGAAACAGAGCAATTATTGACTATTGCTAATACTAATCAGCTTACTGATTTGATGTTGGATGCATTATGCCCAAATTGTTTTCAGTCAAGTTTGACTATTAGAATTATAAAAGATGAAAACATGGGATTCGCATCAAAGCTGAAGTTATGTTGTAGTAGTTGTGGATATACTAAATCAAAAGTTGTCATCTCCAAGAATACATAAAAGTAACTGTTCAAATGTTGCATTTGAAATAAACACCAAGATAGTTTTATACAGCCATGAGATAGGAAAGGGTTTCACTGCGCTGCAGACATTTAGCAGCGTCCTAGGAATTTCTGGAATCAGCCAGAGAGCCTTTAAAGACCATGATAATAAAATCACAGGTATGTTAAATTACACATTAATCTACTATTAGAATTATTTCTTTAAAAATTTTAATCTTTACCATATAAAAATTATAGATCTAGACCTAGTAACTATAGTAACTAAGTTCTAACTTTTGATAAAAAAATACATGTAGTATGATCACTATGATGTAGCCAATGTAGGCTCTCTAGAGATCTAAATCTTTTTTTTTTTCTTAAAGTTTATATATATATTATATAAATCATTTTAATTAATGTTTTTTGTTTTTTCTTCAGACTGTGAAGTGGAATCTGGGGAAGACATGCTCTACCGCACAGCCAACGCCCTACGTCAAGCTTATGCAGAGACGGATGATGACATTAGGGAAGCCATTGAACGAAGAGAAAACCCTTTGATTGACATTTCAGTCAGTTATGATGAGACCTGGCAAAAGCAAGGCTTTACATCGCTTTATGGTGTAGGTGTCTGCATCGATTTACTTGTCTTGTTGTCGACTTTGATATTAGATCTAAGTACTGCCATGCATGCCACATACAGAAAGCTGAGAGCATGAATGCAACTGACCTCGCAGTTTGGAAAGAACAGCATGATTGCTGTACTAATCACCACAAATACAGCAAGTCTATGGAACAGGACAGTGCTGTAATTCTGTGGAATCGTTCTGTGGCAAAATATAATTTTAGATATGTGGAGATGCTGAGTGATGGAGATTCTTCTGCTTTTAAAGCTGTGCTTGAGTCTAAACCATATGGTGATAAAGCTGTTACTAAACTTGACTGTATCAACCATGCCCATAAACGTATGGGGACAGCGCTTCGAAAACTTGCCAAAGAAAGCCATCTTGGTGGCAGAGGAGTTGGCGGGTTAACAGAAAAAAATGTGACAGTTTGCAAAATTTTTATCGTGGTGCTATAATAGACAATATTCCAGATGTGTCCAAAATGAGGAATGCTGTTTGGGCAGGATTATACCACTCCATGTCTACAGATACTGAACACCATCATCGACAATGTCCATTAGGAGAAAATAGTTGGTGCTGGTACCAACAAGCTGTTTCGTTGGGACAAGACCCTGACAGCCACTCTAATCATAAGGCATCAACGTTTTTGTCGCTAGAGGTGGCTCACAGGCTAATTCCAATTTATCGAAGAATGTCAGATGAGTCCTTGCTTTAAAGAATGGCTCATGGTGGTATTCAAAACAACAACGAAAGCCTTAATGCTATGATTTGGGCGAGATGTCCTAAAACAAGTTTCATGGGACTTGGCAGAGTGAAAGGCAGTGTTGCTAGAGCTGTGTCAATATTTAATGCTGGCGCCAACTAATTAATTAACGTGATGAATAAGATGCATATTGATGTTTCTTATGTAACATTAAATAATTTAAAAAAGGTCAATGATAAAAGAATTATTCAGTCTGACACTACTAGCCAAGAGGATTATAGAAAAAGAAGAAAGACTGTTTCTTTAACTCGGTTTGAAAAAGTCAGAGAGGAATTGGCCAAAGTTGGGAATGTATATGGTGCTGGTGCTCATTAGCAATACTACTGTCAATATTTTTTTGTATTATATAATTTTTTTTGTTTTTATTCATTATTGTTAGAGCATATTGACAGTTTAGCTGCTGTTTTAATTATTTGAAACAAAAATGTAATAACTAATTTGTAGCAAAATTTAAACAACACCATCTGATTATGTTTATGTAAATAATATAGATCAACAAACTTTTTCAAATATATTCTGATACCTTAACTCAAGAGAAAATGTTAGCAAGTTTTATCTAAACTGACAATTATATATATGCTATCTAAAGAACTCCCTAGATGAATAGTAAAGATATAACAGAACTACTGAACAGTCATCATGAGTTTCAGATTTTGAGTTTAGTGCTTTTTTCTTATTTGACATTGTTATATATATGACATTTTTGTTCATTTAAATCTTCTGTGAACTTCAAGCAAGCTCTTTTCTTTAATATTTATCGTTGCAAATTGTTTGGGTTTTTAGATTGCACATCCTACATTCTTATCAAGTTTTTTTTTCTTTATGGTTGCTAAATGTTATACCCGGTATATAATATATTATTTTATAATGTAATCTGGATGGAATATACTAAATAGCTATTTTTAAAAGCTTCTATACTAAAGTGTAAATAACATACATTTGCTATTCAGTGATTTTCTGAATGAATTTTTTTTTTTTTTAATTTTTTTGTTTTTGTATTTTTGTATTATATATCTGCCAAACGCTAAGGCTCTGAAACTACTTTTGGAACTTATTTGATATTTGGCATAATTATTCTGTACATATATATCTACATATGCAAGCAAAAACTTTTTGATATTTGCGTAAGTTGGATTTTTGTTAGAAATACTACTCTGTAATACAATTGCGTACAATTTTGCCAATTAGTTGCTATATTTATATGAAATTTAGAATATTCCCTTTACTAAATATCGCTATTTTTATTATGTTTTCAGATACTTATTATACTAACCTATAAAGTACATGCATGTTATCTATAGTATTTTCCTGACAAAATTTTTGTAATTTAATTTTTTTTTGTTTCTTTTCATTTTCTTCTTTTTTATGTTTTTGTATTATACCCTCTATCTGCCAAACGCTAAGGCTCTGAAACTACTTGAGCTACATACTTCATATTTGGCATACTTATTCTGTACATAGATATCTACAAACGCATGCAGAAACTTTTTGATATTTGAAGTAGTTTTTTGGTTTTAGCGTTTCAAAATTTAGAATTATGAAATATTTATGTATTTTTCAAGGTTGCAACACTAAAAAAAATCATTAAAAAAAAAAAGACAATAAAAGATAACAATATTTCCCTCCATGCGTTTTCAATACTTGTCATGTATAATATTTATGTGTAAAAATTATTAATTTATCTTAAGTATTTTTTGAGTTAAAAGCTTTTAATTATAGTTTGTTTGGCGGCCATCTTGATTTGTTTCCATGACAACCAGTAAAGTTAAAGTCAAAAACTATATTTTTTCAATTGTTTAATTAAGTACTATTAAGATAATATAAAATATTTAGTCTAAATGGAGAACTTTTTTTTTCCTTCTTTCCAACTCGTATGTCCCCTTAAATCAATAATGCTTACATTCGTAAATTCCCAAACGCAATAGTTCTTTTAATTGTAAGAACATGAGAGTCCTTTCAAAATCTAGATCAGTGGTTCCCAAACTTTTTTGTCTCGTAGACCCCTTGCCATGTTTTTAAGTTTTCGGTAGACCCCCCAGCATTTTTTTGAAAATTTATTAACTTCAGCTTTTCTCACTGATTACTATGCGATATATATTTATTGATGACATTCAAAGCAAAATAAAATGTAATATGCATTACAAGAAGTAACTAAACAACAACAACAAAAAAAAAAACGTCAATCTTGGGCTTCAATTTAGTTCGGGTTAACATTTTATCTTCTCGATTAGATGATGTCTGACTGCTTGAAATTTGGAAAGTAAGAAAATTTATCATTGTCATTGTATGCTTCATTAATTTAATCCTCACATGAAACACTGAGATTATGCCTTAATGTTGATCAAATTTAGGTTATCACATTGTAGCTACAAGTTAACCTCATTCAATTTATGAAACAAGTTTGTGAAATAGACCATGTCCGATTCCCGTTTAATTTCTGTGTTTTAAAATAGGATCTTAGCAACCAAGAACTCAGAAAAAATAGTGTCAAAGATAAGCCTTTCGAAAACTATCATACTTCAGTGTGAAGGAGCAATGGATCAAAATTTCAGGCAAAAAGCAATTCTTTATGAATTTCTTGATTCATAATAAAAATATAATAATACCACTACATTATCAGGCAAGGATAACTAGTCCAGCTTTTTAAAAAAGTAAATCGTAATAACACGATAACCATTCATTGTCCAAAACTCATTTCACCATTACACCTTTGAACTGTATTGTTGCTTAGAGGAATTTTTAATGATATCAGATATAGGATTGTGTAAAACAAATTGTAAAACCTCTTCAATGGTTGGCAAAGTCAATATTTTGCTTATAGTGTGCAGTTTTTTAGAGTTTGATATAAGCCTAAGTAAATATATTGTAAGACGCTCACAAACCTATTCCCTTCTATGATGTTTAATCAACATTTTTCTAGTGTGGATTAATTCTGAATTTAAAAGTTTTCAAAAGTATTTCAAATCTTAATCTATTTTATTTCATGTTGACTTTTCTCGATGTTCCAGCTTCGATGGTTTCATAGCTTCAAACTTTGTTAGATAAAAATAAAGAACAAATGCAATAGTTGTTCAACAAAGAAAGAATGAAGCCAAATTTTTAATAACCAACAATTTACGGTCAACATTTTATTTTATAGACTCTATTAAGTCTATTAAGAAAAGTTCTGCAAATCAATTTAACTAAGAGAGGCAATAGAGAAACAATTGACCAATCTAGATGTAATGATGCAGATAAAGAGTCTTAAGTAGAATATTACACTTTTGTTTATTATTCTTTGAAGCTTGTCAAAGTAATGATAAAATTAAATATATAATGAAATTTTAAAAAATACACTGATATACATATACCCTTAATATACGTTTATATCATACATAGAGATACATTTAATATTGTCTAGAATGTTGGCTGTGGCTATTTTTGTGGAATCACAATAAGTTGAGGCTAAGTATGCCTATTGCCAGGCTGTTCCCATGCCAGACCTTTGTGTCATGGCAACCTTTAAAGGCAACAAAGGTATTAAAATGCAAGAAAGACCAGCAGCCAGCTGACAAAACCTGGCCGACCTATCATGTTAGGATCCTGAGACCCTATGATAATTATTTAAACATGTTTCAACTAAATAACGTTAGTTTTTTTATAACAAAATTAAAATTTTATAAAGTAATTTTGTTTCATATAGCCAATATATTTTATATATTGGTATGTGTAAATGTATGAATTTATTTTGTTCCAGAATAAAAAAATAGGACTTTCTGAAGCTCAGATGAGGAAACTCAGCCATTAAAAAAATGGCTGAGAAAGGCACCACACAATTCCCACCAAAGGTTCCTAAAGATTTAATATCTTCAGGCGAACCAAGACTTGAAAATGTTTTTTCTTTTAAAAAATTTGATGAGCCTGCCAATTTCTAGCCTGGTAAAATTCGTTAGCCATGAAGAGAAGTTCTCTGATCAAATATACAGAAAGTTTTTGGTAGGTCATTTGATTGTCTATTTATAAATGATAATTTTAGTCAAAGTAAACTGACAGCCTTTTTTATAACTTTAAAAATTTTTTTTAGTTGGTTTTATCCAAAAAAAACCATCATTTTCCTGATTCTTTTCATGAAAACAAATTTGAAAAAATTTACTGCTTTGATTTGAGCTGTTGTGCATGCCTTTAAAGTACATGACGATCTACCAACCAGTGATGCTCAAACTAAAGTCACGCCGCCTAAAGCCTTAATATCACATGATGACATATTCAAACTGTACTCTTTTATTAATGGAAGTAAGAAAAAGTCTCTAAGACCACTCCAACATTACCATGTGTGTAGCCAGAGGGGAGGAATTCTAAAAAGGAAAACTCAATGAGAAAGACTAAATGGGGAAACAGAAAACAAATTAAGAAGAGAGGAAAAATAGAAAGAAAAATAGGAAACAAAAGAAAGAGAAAAGAGAAACTTGTTGACTCAGCAAAACAGTATCCTGAAGAGGGAAAAAAAAAAAAAAAAAAAGCAAAGCAGCCAAGAAAAAGACAAGTGTAACAACCAAAGCAGGTCACACGAACAGCTCAAGGCAAAGACTGCGACATTTTTAGTAATTTGAAGCATTCATTGCTACATAATCCATTAAAGGTAATATGCATTTTTTAGTGTCACTCTTGTGGTATGAATGCCAAAATCGCTATGAAATCGCAAGTAGCCATTACTATTCTCCTTCGATCTTTTGTTTTAAATAACCTTCTCAGACATCTTGATAATTAAACACAACAATTAAATAATTCTGAACTATATATCTTTATCTACTTTAAATCATTTAAAGAGAATCACTGTTACTTTTGGCTATTTTAATGTCTACTTCTTGACTAATCGGGCCTAGATTTGTTCTTTTTCTACTCCTTAAAATTAAAATCTTGTCTTCTCAGACGTCTTATCCAGACATTCTCAGATTGACTGTTTGTGACAATACGAAACTTGCATGCAAAAGTTCATGTGAGTTTTTCCCAGCAAACCGTGAGAAACTTTTATTTTAACTTAAACAATTATTTTCCTGTCCACCCATAACTAAATTCTTATAGGATTTATCTCCCCTCGCACTGTTTCTCACGGGACGAATCTCGACATACAACATTAACTAGCTTCTATAGGGCTAACTAGTAATTTTTTACAGCTGTACAGGTGACCAGCACACAATGGTCGCGGCACCAGCGCTACACGCAGTGGCTTAATAACCTTTCACTCCTATCCATAGCTTTCTTCCCCACCTGTTAAACAAAATGCCCCAACTATATATAGAGAGAGACCAAAGCATTCTAAGTTAGGCCCGCTAGAATTCATTCAGTCTCCTCTGTTAGGAAGTTTATTAGTGAGGTTTCATTAGGGACAAACGGGTAAGTGTAAACATTTTACTATACTTTTTTTTCTTATAGGAATGTGTGAGTACACATTAGTACACAACCACGTTCCCCGCCATTACATTATGACATTATTGTGTATGTACATTGTGCTATTCTATGTCAATGCTATATCTTCATATAGTATTATTAATGCCGCTATTGTTGTCCAGGTTTGAAGCCATAGTTATTATATTTGATGTGTTATGTTTTCTGTATTCCTGTATTTTAGTGATTGATGTAAACAATAACCTTTCGTGAATCTAAGTACTGTCTAAGAACTTAGATCGCGGTGCTCTAAACTTACGGAGCCCATGTGAAATTAATTATTTCACTTTTCTATTATATCCCTCATACATATTATTATGTCTCACACACTTGTGAACTTATAATTCCTTGGATGAGTTTAATTTTGATTAATTATATCAAACCCTTATCATTGTATCTCGATCCCTAGTATTTTATTTTCATCTTATCCTTTAGTATATAATATGCTCATTCCCCATTTTACTATAACTGATTACTTATCGACGTAATCGTATTCAATAGATGAATCTTGACTAATATCGTCCGACATTGTATGATAACACATTTATTATGGCTATCTTACTTGTTTCCTTTTTGTTATTGAGTTATATGCATGCTTTAAGATTTTATACTTAATTGTCTTAAATGCCTTATTGGGATTGATACCAATGCCTACATCTGATTGATTGCAAGGCATATGGGAATCCCTGCTCAATGCCTTTAGGAGATTCCTAATTGTCTGTCTTATCCCCAGCCTGGTTGCTACCCTAGTTGCTACACACGATTGCTACAACTACCAGATCTCCACCCAAAGCTGTAACCGGAGCAGACCACACCAGATACACCCCCCCCCCAATTATATACCTGTTAGCAAGAAGGCATTGCCTACTGTCCTTGGCCTTAACATATTGCCCAGTGTCCACAGTGCCTTATACTGCCCAGTACCCGGCCCAAACTGTCCACTGCCCAATAGCTATTGCCTAATGTCGACTGATTAGAGCAACCTTCGCTGCAGAAACAAACTGGTGTTGAGTTAGCACGGCTCTCTACGAGCTAGAGATCACAGCTGAGAGATCGTCCTACTACAACTTAGTCTGCAGCACCAACCCTCTCTACTGCTAAACAGGCAGCGGCCTCACCCTAGGGCTAGCTTGCCTACAGCATAGAGACTATCCCGAGCCGACGTCCTAAGACAGAGCCGAATGAATCGCCCTTCTGAGTGCCAGTCCTTCGACCGCCAGAAGACGACCCATGACCTAGCAGCTAAGAAAAATAAGTAGCCAGACCTAGGAACACTCTTCTCTTCCAACCACTTACCAATCCATGATGAGCAGTTATGTTAGATATTAACACCTTCATTTCATTTCTTAATTATAATTATATTTGATCATTTATCTTTTGTAAACTTTCACTTATTAAATTATTTTATTTATAAACGTATAATATCGGTCTGTTCTTACTGTTAGTTGCGGTGTGCCTGTACAAAATCTTATATGTGAGCAGGATAAAATTAATAAAATCTCCCCTAGACTTAACTAAACTAGCCAACTATTGACTAATTAAACATCTCGTCACACTGTTCTATTAGTATTTTCCTTCTAATTGGCTTCTCCTTTTTAATCTACTGTGTCTAGTCTTAGATCTAAAAAAAAAAAAAAAAAAAAAAAATCTAATCACTGACCTGTTCAACCTAAAGCAAAAGAGAATAAAGTTTTTATTAGTGATTAGACCAAGAGTTTAGCTAGGAGTCTAGAATCTAGATAGTTCGTTTTATTAAATGTTTTGTGAGAATAAAATTAGTTTAATAGTCTAGTTCAAGCGGCTAACTAAACCAAGCATTTTTTTTTTAAATTTATATCCCTTGTTAAGCTCTTTACCTTTGGAAATGACAACTTAAACTTCATCACCTGATGAGTCGTTAAGATTACTTGTATCAAGTGATACTTGGCTGATGGACAGCAACTATAAAATACAGCTATATGTCATATGTGTGCCTCTAGGCAACACAGCGGTTTCAACTGTGTTTGCCTGTCTACAATCCAAAACAAAAGAAACATACGAAACTATGTTTCAAACAATTGTTAATCGTTGCCATGAACTAGATTTAAATCCAGACCCATTGACAGTTGAAATAGATTTTGAAAAGGCTGTTATTAGCTCCATCCAAAGTGTATTTGGGCATCCTGTTCACATACAGGCCTGTTTTTATAAACTTGCCCAAAATATGTGGCGGAAAATTCAAGAACTTGTTACCAAGTATAAGGAAAGTGAAGAATTCTGACAATTTTGTGGCCAGATCAATTCCTTAGCTTTTCTGCCAGTAAATGATGTTCCAGCAGAAATGGTTTGGATTCCGAGCCTTTGTCCCGAAGGAGCACTTCCACTTTTGGATTATTTTAATGAAACATATGTTTCTGGTTCAATAGTGCGAAGAAACCCGCACATACAAACAAATATTCTGTCTCTTCATTTTCGATGTGTACCTCCTATCTTCCCTCCAGAAGTTTAGAACGTCCATTTGGCTACATTAAACAGTTCACCCAGAACTAACAAGATTTGTGAAGGATGGAAGAATAAATTTTTCCATTAAGTGGGCTATCAACACCCTTCAATTTGGAGATTAATTAAAACTTTGCAAAAAGAAGAGGCAGCGGTCAGTGCATTAATTGCAAAGGACGCTATTGGCAATCTGCCATTAAAGAAATACAAAAAGGTTTTTATTGACCAGCAAAAAAAGAATACAAAATTTGTGTACTCCTTATACGGAAAAAACAACATTAGAATCATTTTTAGAAGGAATAGGCCACAACAGATTTCACTAGACTGTATAAGACATAAATCAACTTTTATTTTCAAAATAACTGACTGTTTTGTAAATAGTTAGATCTAAATATTACACAATCTCAGCTAAACAAAAACTTTTTTCTTTGTACGTTTTGTAAATAAATTTTATTAAATATTTTGGTATCAATTTATGATTAGTATATATGAGGAGGCCTTTTTTACAATAACAGAAAAACAACATTACAATGATGTAAAACACTATTGCCAGGTGTTCTCAATACAAAAACACAATTCATAAAACAAATATTAGAAGAAAACATAATAAAAATTATTTAAACAGCTGTATATATATATATATATATATATATATATATATATATATATATATATATATATAAGTTGTAAGCTTTAGCAATACAAACAGTACAAAGGCAAATTAAATTTTGTGGACTTATCATTTGCAAAGGAAGATGCAAATGTGTCCATATTATTATTATTTAAAAAATGCTAACTTAGCTATAAAGAGAAGAATGGCCATTATTTCTGATGCAAAGGGGTTATTTCTTTGGGCAGAAGAAAATACAGTAGAACGTCGTTTATCCGAACGTTTATTATCCGGAGCGTCAAATATCCGGACCAGTTTTTTTTTTTGTTTTTTTTATCAACCACATGTTCTGTAATGCACATATACTGTATGAATACGTTTTCAAACAGGCAATGCTCAACAGTTGTTTCGCGCGAGGCGAAAAGTGACGGAAAAACCCAAGGTGAGGGATATCCCGTTATAGGCGTCAGAAAGCGTTTCTAATTTAAGCCCTTCTAACTCGCCCTAGTCCTGAGGAAATTCTGGATTTGGTAAACATCTGTGCGGAATATTAGGTCAGTTTGTTTCCAAGTGAGGTGGTGTGAAGTGCTCTTTTGTTGAGTTGTGAACTGCTATGGCTTCGAATTCAAAACGGAAGCGCAACGTCTTGAACATAGAGACAAAACTTGAAATATTGAATCGTCTCGCGAAGGGAGAAAGTGGAGCATCTCTAGCACAGTTTTATAATGTTGGAAAGTCAACAATTTCTGACATAAAAAAAAAGCCGAGAAACCATTTAAAATTTTGCGTCAAAACTTGACTCAGAAGATGGCTCGAAGAAAAGGAAAACCATGAGGGAAGCAAACGATGTTGTTCTTGATCGTGCACTCTACTTGTGGTTTTCGCAAAGAAGGAGCAAAGGGGACCCAATATCGGGCCCTCTGTTGTGCGAAAAAGCTCTGGTACTTAACGAGAAATTAGGCGGTTCGGCTGATTTCAAAGCTAGCACTGGTTGGTTAAAGAACTTTAAATCGCGCCATGGGATACGTGAACTGGAGATTCAAGGCGAATCATTGTCTGGCGATAAGAATTCTGCCGACAAGTTTAAGGAAACATTTTTGCAGCATGTAGAAGAAGTTCTGACGCATTTGCTGCGTTAGAGACAGCTATGGAGTGGTACGAACAACAATCAGAGTGCTTTCCTACTCAACTACTGCTGCTCAAGAGAAGTGATTATTTTCCACAATAAAGGTAAAATTGCGACATTTGTCACCTATTTTGCTCGTTCTTCACGCACGTGTCCCGCATGTGATGATTTTCAATATTCGTATAGTGTCCGGTTGCATATACTGCATGGATCGCTTCGGTTTTCGGTTATCCGAACAATCGCGTATCCGAACGGTGTCCGGTCCCAATTGAGTCGGATAAACGACGTTCTACTGTATGAAAAAGGCAGAGCAAGAAAACATTTTTCTTCGTGGAAAAAGGGGAAATAAATAGAGACAGGACTGACAGTCCAATGAAAAATTCAAACTCTTCAGGTCAATCCATACAGTTATAGGTATTTAACCTTGCACTGTTGCTTTCAAAAAAAAAAAAAAGAAAGACAATATTATGCTAAAAGACAATGAATTTAATAATTAGTATTTGTTAAATTATCAAGTGGTGTCCCGGTGATGTAACTGTGACGCAAAAGGCAAGAACAATAAATGTGTTCATTCTATTCCTAGCAAATTTCGCTGCTGATAAATCCTGATTAATTCCTTGCTTCTATAGATCTACATTTTGCTGCTTTTTATTAATCATCAGTGTGTTCCTGTATAGCTGCAGGTAAGGAATTTTGCTTTACTAGATCTATTTCTAATTAGAAATCTCTAGAGACTCTTTTTACTAGATCTAGATTTTTAGTCTCTTAGATCTAGAGCCATGATAAATGTTTAAAATATATTTATTGGTTTCTGTGTATTACAGGTGAAAGGTTACTTAGGCAAGTCAGATTCAGTCAGCAGCCTTTAAGCTTTTCCAACAAAAGCAAAAAAAAAGCAACTCAACATTGCCCAGTTCTGCTGCTGTAGAGAGAATGTTTAATGCGGCCTCACAAGTACTCACTAACCGCAGATGCAGAATGGCTGGTGAAAAATGCTTGACCAATTGCTATCTTTACGCTGAAGATTCAAATCCCATAAAGACTATATATCTTGATATTCATTCAAAAGTATTTACATGTATAGGAGACCAATGTCTCGATATGTACAGGTATTTTTATTTATTTTTTTCTTTAAAATAGGTTCTTCACTCTCAGCAGTTAGCAGAAAAGGTATTGCAGCCCTTGATAGTAATAAGTCAAGATGATATTATCAAATTTTATCAACCCACTGTTCTTGTATAGCTGGACTTGGCAAGTCCTGCACTCATGTGGCAACCACTTTATTTATGCTGGAAGCCAACACCAGAGTAAAAGAGAGTAATAAAAGACAGTTACAGGCGTGTCATCTTACTGGACAAATCCATCATCCGAGCTTAAAAAAGTTTTGCCAACTAAGGTTTCTGAGATTGACTTCGCCTCATCAAAAACAAAAAAAAAGTAAAATTTGATTCTCTTGTGGACAACATCGCTTCTAAAAATAAAAATTCAAAGGCTATTAAATCCAAAGAAACTATAAAGCTAAGTATACATTCTTTTAATTTATTTGATTTATTAAAAGTAGGAGGCAACAGGGAATTTCATAGCACCCACCTTTTACTTAAGAGCAAAACAATTTCAAGGAAAACCAAGAAAATAATATATACAAAACCATACAAAACCAGCAGCAATGTATGGGGGTGAGACCTGGACACTGACTAAGACATCTGAAAATTCACTTAATACTTGGGAAAGAATAATTCTTAGGAAAATCTATGGTGCCATACAGGATGAAACAGGGTGGAGGACACGCACTAACCATGAGATCTATCAATTGTATGAAGACCCACCAATAGTGACGGAAATAAAAAGAACAGACTACGTTGGGCAGGTCACCTTGAAAGAATGTCAGACAACAGAGGAGCGAAAATCGTATACAGGCAAAAGGTAGGCGACCCAAAGGCAGACCCCGAATGCGATGGATTGACAATGTGGAAGCAGATCTGAAGCAGCTTGGGGTTAGGGCGTGGAGACGAAAGGCCCAGGAGAAATCTGAATGGAAGGATGTGTTGAAGCAGGCCAGAGCCCTCCATGGGCTGTAGCACCACTGGGATGGATGAATAAGACACTTTGATGAGGTGTTATTTTCCAATCAGATATTTTACTGTGTTGTTGGAAGAATAGGCTTGCGCCTGTACTGCTAGGTCTCTCAATGAAAAGGGGGATGAAAGTGTTACTTTTTTTTTAGGATTGGTTACCCGAATCATGCTAATAACTGTAAGTGTAGTCATTGTAGATCAAGAAATCTAGATCTCAATATCTGAGTATGGCAGATTATAGTAGATACTTCAACATCCATGTCGATCCGATCCAGAAACTGCTAAACTAAGTGCTATGTAATTTCAGATCAGCTTTGTAGCCTCATCCAACACATAGTGTTAGTTGTTTCATCATTGCTTTCACTGTTTTCAAAATTGTTTGAAAAAATCTCAATTATCTTAAAGGAGGATTCTTAAGGTTTTAAAGCATACTACATTGTCAACAAACCATCTTGTTTGTTTTGAAAATTGACATTGAATCTAAGGTAAGAATGTATTTACTTTCCTCACATAATATAAGAAGCTCGGTTGTTTTTGTTTGCATTTAGGAATGAATCTAAGCATAAAGTTGAATAATTTTGGTGTTTTAAAGGTAATTTGTTGCTCCAAATTATAAAAAAAACCACCCCAACATGTGTTACCAGTACATCGATTTTGACCACCTATTATCGATAACGCCTACATCAGCAGTTTTTCAAAATGGCTACATGAAAAAAAAAGTGACTCCCATTACAATCCATGTCAATCTGTGTTATTTCATAGACATCTTTCAAATAAATATATATTTTATTCTTGTAAAAAATAGATTTTCTTTCTGTAAATCAATATATTTTAAAAAGATTATGTTTTAAAAATAATAAATTAATAGGTCTAAAAGTTAGATCTAAATAAGTTTTTTTTTCTTACACATAGTATAGATAGATCTAGATCTTTAGTTTCAATATTATTAAGGCATATTATATTTTAGCAATTATTTGTTTAAGGAAAACAAAACTAAAGTTTATTATCAGTCACATACTCTCTATACCACAACTGTTGTAGAGACGTTGTGAAACAAAAAATGGCAGGCAAAATCATGTCAACCTTAACAGAGCTGCAGTCAACCATTCAACAACTCAGTGTATTATTCGAGAAAGAGCTGTTGGAGCTAAACTGCCATTTGCATCCTCTAGAAGGCATCGCGCATGAGGCAAGAAAGGCTTTGTCTTGGCTTAATTCAGCCATTCCAAGAGCAGTATTTGGATCGGATTGCAGAGCTGCAAATCTTTTATATGCCATATCAAAGTTGAGGTGAGTATGGCAATTTGATAAAGTGATAACTCTAAATTAGGGAGACACTTGCTAGTAGTAATTTAAATCTCTAAAACTGTAACTGGTATTAATTTCTTTAAACTTTCTTATTTTAGGTACAAAGCCAAGGGTGATCCATCAGGATTTAAACAGTTCCTAAAGAATCACTCTCTACCTAGCAGTACATTTCCCAGATATGTCAGCAATCGCTTACATGTACTGTTCTGTTCAGCTGGCTTAGTGTTTAGACACAGACAACTTTTGATTAGCTACCTCGAAAAGACTTGCCGGAGCAATGGGATGAGAATAGCTGTTCTTTTGGATATGGTAAATGATGTCCTTATGATCCATCTACAGGCCCATGGATGGCTTTATTTTATGCGGATGAGTCAAAGAAATCACTTTGACAGACAGTAATTTTATTTATTTAATATTTTCTATTATCTGTTTGAATTGATCAATAATTATATCCTTTTTCATATTAATATATAGCAATAAAGTAGTTGAGATATCACCTTTAAATTTTGTTCTTTTTATCTTCCAGATGGCCAAAGTACAAAATGCTATAAGCTTCATAAGGGGTGTTATAGCTGAGCCTGATTTTGTCCAATTAGCTGAACATGATGCATTCGGCCGTCCTCTGATGCAGCATGATGAAACATTAATAGCTTTACGCATTGTGGATCATGTCAACATAGAGCAGCTCAATGAAGTCATAAACATAGTTGCCAATGCCACTCTGACTGTAATTCTTCGCCAATATGAACGCTATATTGATGGAGATTTGTCATCCCTAACCAATGAATCAATGCAAGCGGCTTCAAGTGCACCTGCACAAAATATCTGGGCAGAAAGAACACTTGGTCTTTTCGATGCAATGGCTAGAAAAGCTCCCAATGCTGAAATTACTTATTTGGATGGAAAGGCTAAGGCTAAAGTAAACAAGTCCTTAAACTGGTTTTACAGCAAAAGTATTACAGAGCAAGACAACATTGTAAAATTTTATATCGCTAGGGCAAATACATTGAGAAGTTTGGCTAAAACCAGAAGAGATAATTATTTTGAGGCTTCTGGAAAATGGACAGAGGAGAGACATGGCTGACAGAAATAAATTGGGGAAGGCAATGAAACAATTGATAGAGACATGTATTCCAGAGTTAGTGATGACTATTCCTATTTTTTCTTCACTGTGTGAGGACACAAAGGAGAAAGTCTGTCTTCTTCTAAATGCTTCTCCATTAGTTGATGGAATTCTATTTGAACATATTTGGCATGAAAGATGTACTCTACATAGGTAGAATCTTATCATTTTCTGTTAAAAAGCAAGGGAGTTTAAAAGTTGCATACTGAAAATATAAAGAAGAAGATGATGCAGAAGACTTGAATGTTACTTTAATATAATTATTAACAGATTTAGTTCTAGGAGATTTAACTTTTTGTTAAAACCACTTCACTACTTTTGTAACATTATTGTAGTTACAGTACCAAGATGATGCAGCATTGTATCAGTTTTTCTTAAATTGGTTGTGTACAGATTTCTTCTGCTAAAATTGACACTCTCTAAACTTAGGTGGTGTATAAAATAATAAACCACAATAAGATTTAACTAATGATTTTGATGTTAACAATTTTTCATATAATTGTTCTATATTATCAGTTTAGTTTAATGTATCTCATACAATCAAATTTTGTCTTTTTGCTGTTTCACAATCTCGACAACACTTCGACTGTCTCTGTAAATTTAATATACATTTTTAAACATAGAAAAATATTCTCTCTTTACACCTGTTTATATAATTTATTATAAGTATTGATCAACTCTGCCATTTTTAGTTGTTATGAAAATTATACTCTGTATCGGTTGTCGTTCTTATGTTTACATGTGCTTGTAACTCGTCCGTGAGAATGTGTTCACGAAATGTGTGTTGTGTAGTCATTCAGTGTATTAAAGCCATACTATACAGACATGGTTCTCGACTCTCTTATCTTTATGTTTATAACAATTTAATACACTGAATCCAAAACTGTGAAGTTGTTAGAATTTTGAAATGGATAGGATATTTCGCCCAGAGAAGTTTTGACATCGAGCCCACAGCACCTCAAGCAGCAGAGCATTGGCAGCACTGGTATGAAACGTTTAAAAATTTTATATCGGTAGTATCAGTAGACAATCTTGATACTAAGAAACTACTGATAAACTATATCTCTCCTGCTGTATATCAAATGATACTTGATAAAGAGACATTTGATGAAGCTATCCAGACTCTAAATGGCATCTACATTCAACCAAAGAATGAGGTGTTTGCTAGGCACAGGTTAGCTACTTGCAAACAAGAGCAAGGTCAAACGATAGACACCTACATGCAGAAATTAAGAATTCTTTCCAAAGATTGCAACTTCAAAGCGGTGACTGCTGAACAACACCGAGAAGAGGCTATTAGAGATTCGTTTATCAATGGACTAGTGTCCAACAGCATTCCAAAACGTCTACTCGAAAAGACTGTTTTGAGTTTAAAGGACGCCTTCGAGGAGGCTCGCTTACTAGAACATGCTTATCAGCACTCATTACAGTATGAATCATCACAGCCGGAAACTAATTGCGCGGCAACTACTCTCACCAATTCTTCGGCCTCACCCTTGCCAAACGTAACGATTCCTCAAAGTGCTAGCAATTCACACACACATGAAATAAATGCATTAGCTAGGAAGTGTTATTTTTGCGGCAGGGTTAAGCATCCCCGATCTCAATGCCCTGCAAGGGAAGTGACATGCAATCAGTGCTTCAAAAAGGGTCACTTTCAAAGAGTTTGCAAATCTAGATCTTCAACAGTTTCGGCTATCGCTACTGTGCAGCCTTTGAATTTAAACAAATCTACAATACCAATTTGCATCAACAACCTGCCATTGAAAGCCCTAGTAGACACTGGGAGCTGTGAAAGCTATATTTCGACGCACATCGCTAAGAAGCACAAATGGCAGACATGTTCCTCAGGCAACAGAATCTTTATGGCTTCCACCCATCTATCTCGGATCACTCAAGGGCATATCTACGCTAACATACGTCTCAAAAATGAACGATACGAGGGAGTTAGACTTTCTCTACTAGACAATTTATGCTCTGACGTAATACTTGGACTTGACTTTATAAGTTTGCACCAAAACTTGTTTATTCCTTTCGATGGTCAGAAACCATCATTATGCCTGAGTACTCTCCAGCCAGCGAAGGTAGAGGCTCCTAGCCTATTTAGTAATCTGTCACCAAACTGTACCCCAGTGGCTACAAGGTCTCGCAGATACTCAGTTCCAGATAGAAAGTTTATAGAGAAGGAAATTCAACAACTAATAAAGGATGAAATTATTGAACCATCTAAATCTCCCTGGCGTGCACAAGTCCTAGTCACAACAAATGACAGACATAAGAAAAGAATGGTTGTGGACTACAGCCAAACCATAAACCGGTTCACTCTACTAGACGCCTACCCTATGCCCAGAATTGACGAACTGGCAGAGAAGATTTCGCAATACTCTGTATATAGCACTTTAGACCTGAAAAGTGCATACCATCAGATTCCTATAAAAGAAGAGGAAAGGCCGTTCACAGTTTTCGAAGCATGTGGGAAACTGTATCAATTCCGTCGGATTCCGTTTGGCGTTACGAATGGAGTCGCCTGTTTTCAGCGTACGATTGACAAAATCATCGAAGACGAACGACTCACTGACACTTTTGCTTATGTGGACAATGTGACCATCTGCGGTATGGACTCTGAATCACACGACCGAAACCTACAGCGATTTCTTGATAGTGCTCAAAAGTATGGAATCACTCTTAATGAAACAAAAAGTGAAATTAGCACTGCTAAAAAGAGACTGTTAGGATACGAGATTTCCAAAGGACAACTTAAGCCGGATCCTGAGAGATTTCGCGCTCTAAGGGAATTACCCGTACCAGTGAACATGCATGAACAGAAACGAGTAGTGGGTCTTCTGGCTTACTACTCACAGTGGATACCTAACTTCTCAACAAAAATTAGCCTGTTAACAAGAAATCAACAATTTCCTGTCTCAGAAGAAGTCAAAAGAACATTTGAAAGTTTGAAAAATGAGCTTGAAAAAGCCACCGTATATACTATTGATCCGAATCGCCCTTTAACCGTTGAGACGGATGCTTCTGATATAGCCATTGCGGCTACCCTCAACCAAGATGGCCGGCCCGTTGCTTTTTTCTCTCGCTCATTAACAAAAAGTGAAAGAAAACATTCTTCAGTTGAGAAAGAAGCATATGCCATTGTTGAGTCGCTGAGAAAATGGAAACATTTCTTAGTTGGTAAAGCGTTCACACTTGTTACGGATCAGCGATCTGTCTCTTTCATGTATAACAGGTCAAACAAAGGAAAAATTAAAAATGAAAAAATCCAGAGGTGGAAACTAGAACTCTCGTGTTTCCACTATGACGTCATCTATCGCCCTGGCAAGCAGAACACTGTAGCTGATACACTTACCAGAAACTATCTATCTGCCATCACTCGCAATGACCTTAAATTGCTGCACACTAGTCTTTGCCACCCGGGCGTTACTCGACTATTGCACTACGTAAGGACTCAAAATCTTCCATTTTCCTGTGATGACGTCAGAACTGTAATAGAACAATGTCAAGCTTGTGCAGAACTAAAACCCCGTTTTTTTCGACAGCCGACCGGAGAACTGATTAAAGTAACTCAACCTTTTGAGAGAATTAGTATGGATTTCAAGGGACCTCTCCCTACTGTTTCAAGAAATAGATATCTACTTACCATTATAGATGAATTCTCTAGATTCCCATTTGCATTTGCATGTCCCGATATGTCTTCCTCTACGGTTGTTAAATGTCTCAATGATTTATTCGCAATATTTGGATTTCCAGCGTACGTCCACACTGACAGGGGAACTTCGTTTATGTCTACAGAGGTGCAGCATTTCCTCCACGAGAGAGGAATTGCAACCAGTAGAACGACCCCTTACAGTCCGAGAGGAAACGGACAAATAGAGAAGTTTAACGGGACTTTATGGAAAGCCATCACCTTGGCTCTACATTCTAAGGAATTGGACATAGCTAAATGGGAACTAGTACTAAATGATGCTCTGCAATCCATCCGGTCATTACTATGCACTGCAACTAACAGGACACCACATGAACGATTTCTTGGGTTCAACCGAAGAAGTGGTTCTGGGACATCCTTGCCAACATGGTTGACCAATCCTGGTCCTGTCCTGCTGAAGAAGAACGTTAGATCATCTAAATACGATCCCATAACAGAGGAAGTTGATTTGGTAACATGCAACCCTCAGTACGCTGTAATCCGAACACCAACCGGTCGAGAGGAAACTGTCTCATTACGAATGTTAGCCCCTAGGGAGGAACAAAAAGTTATAGAAAATGAGAATCAGAGTAGAACAGAGCTTGATATTAGCTGCCCCATCCAAAGCTTACCTCCCAGGAATCAACCTACTGATTCTATCATGTCTGAAGAAACCACCAGCACCACTGGAGACATAGCCAGACCGTCCGAAACTCAAGCAGATGAAACTACACATACATACAATCTTAGAGTAAGGAGAACTAGGCCCAACTACAAAGTGTAAAAGCTCATCAGCTTACTAGAACTCTTACTTTGACATTCAGTTTTGTCTCCAAAATGACGTTTATTTTACTACTTTCATTTGGTTTTGTTGACTTGCGTTTAATGAGATATTTGATCTATCAGCTATATCTAAGCTATTTGATTTACACTTACTTATATCAACATGTAACATTATGTCATGCTATTCTACATTGTTTGTTTACTTGAATCTCTATTATTATTCTGCACTTACTTAATTCTTCTATTGTTTATAATACTAGTTAGCATTATTTGAACCGGGGGTGAATGTTATGAAAATTATACTCTGTATCGGTTGTCGTTCTTATGTTTACATGTGCTTGTAACTCGTCCGTGAGAATGTGTTCACGAAATGTGTGTTGTGTAGTCATTCAGTGTATTAAAGCCATACTATACAGACATGGTTCTCGACTCTCTTATCTTTATGTTTATAACAATTTAATACACTGAATCCAAAACTGTGAAGTTGTTAGAATTTTGAAATGGATAGGATATTTCGCCCAGAGAAGTTTTGACATCGAGCCCACAGCACCTCAAGCAGCAGAGCATTGGCAGCACTGGTATGAAACGTTTAAAAATTTTATATCGGTAGTATCAGTAGACAATCTTGATACTAAGAAACTACTGATAAACTATATCTCTCCTGCTGTATATCAAATGATACTTGATAAAGAGACATTTGATGAAGCTATCCAGACTCTAAATGGCATCTACATTCAACCAAAGAATGAGGTGTTTGCTAGGCACAGGTTAGCTACTTGCAAACAAGAGCAAGGTCAAACGATAGACACCTACATGCAGAAATTAAGAATTCTTTCCAAAGATTGCAACTTCAAAGCGGTGACTGCTGAACAACACCGAGAAGAGGCTATTAGAGATTCGTTTATCAATGGACTAGTGTCCAACAGCATTCCAAAACGTCTACTCGAAAAGACTGTTTTGAGTTTAAAGGACGCCTTCGAGGAGGCTCGCTTACTAGAACATGCTTATCAGCACTCATTACAGTATGAATCATCACAGCCGGAAACTAATTGCGCGGCAACTACTCTCACCAATTCTTCGGCCTCACCCTTGCCAAACGTAACGATTCCTCAAAGTGCTAGCAATTCACACACACATGAAATAAATGCATTAGCTAGGAAGTGTTATTTTTGCGGCAGGGTTAAGCATCCCCGATCTCAATGCCCTGCAAGGGAAGTGACATGCAATCAGTGCTTCAAAAAGGGTCACTTTCAAAGAGTTTGCAAATCTAGATCTTCAACAGTTTCGGCTATCGCTACTGTGCAGCCTTTGAATTTAAACAAATCTACAATACCAATTTGCATCAACAACGTGCCATTGAAAGCCCTAGTAGACACTGGGAGCTGTGAAAGCTATATTTCGACGCACATCGCTAAGAAGCACAAATGGCAGACATGTTCCTCAGGCAACAGAATCTTTATGGCTTCCACCCATCTATCTCGGATCACTCAAGGGCATATCTACGCCAACATATGTTTATAACATTAGTCTTTGGTAAAGTCCTTTTTTTATATTTTTATTGTTGTTGCATTTCACATATATGATATATTTATTTATAGGCTAACGATTCAGTACCTTCTATCAAAGGTTTAACTTTAACAATTTGTTTTAGTTGAAACTATTGAAAATGTATCTCTAGATTCTCCTTTTATTAACAAATTATAGCTTAGCGCTATTGACCACTAAATATTGACTTATAAAACTCTTCAGATTCGCACTATAGCTAACTGAAACAAAGCATGATGCGCGATGTAAACACAACACCCACGTGACTCTGGGGAATCCGGAACTAGATCTACTTCATTACATAATAATATAATATTATAATACATGCACATAATACCAAACTACACAAATTATAATAATAATAACAAGACTAATTGTTTTATCTTCATTAATGACTAGACTCTAGTCTAGATAGGGAGTTCAGTCCGCCTGAAAAAACGTCAGTATTTTTTTGTCCCACTTCGCAGCGAAACGAGGTTAGGGTATCCCATTTTCTATTTAAAAGCCCTTTGTAAATATAAGTCGTATATAGTCATGTGATACACCGTTGTATGCAGAAATGGATGACGTTTCTATTACTGTTTGAAATATTAAGATAGCTTAAGCGTGTACTAAACTGTTGCAGGTTGAAGTTTTCTCTTTGTAATATCTTCGTATTCTGTTGACCCGAAAGAAAATTTCAAACATGGTTTTAAAGCTCATCAAAAGCCAATTCTATGTGTATAATTAGTTTTTTTGTAAGTATTAACAATTCCAGCAGCTTTTGATTGAAAGTAATCTCTTATTTTGGTCCAATCAAATCACTCGCTCAGCCCTCTTTTTTTCCCTTCGCGTCATTCGCGATGTCAAAGGTAGGTCACGTGACTGGGCCCAGCCAATCCTCTTGTGCTTACCGGCTGTATAAATGGGTCAAATGAATTTTTCCTTTATTATGTTTATCAATATATTTAGCCGTAAAAACAAACATTTTAGTTGATTTTGTATTTATTTAATTATACATTTGATTTTAGGCCATCTTTTTATGACATGGTCATAACTCCAATAAGTCAGATCATGTACATTAGAATTAGATCTAGACATCGCAGAAGGGAGGGGTGAGTGGCCATGAATAATTGCCATGTCAGATGGACGTATTTTCTCACTTAAAATATTATTTCATAATGTTAATTAAGTTAAATAACATTAAAAAATCACAGGAATATTAATTTTAATGTATCTTAAAATATATATTTAAAAGATAAATAATATTTAGATCTATATAGATTAAAAAAATAATTCAAAGTGACAATGTAAGACAAGACAACAAAAGTGGGACAAAAAAGTATGTAAAATACAACAAAGGCAAAGAAGAGCCTTGAAGAGGTCAAAATAATTAACTTAAAAAGTTACAACTTTTGAACTAATTAACCTATTTTCAAAATTCTTATTATGTCATTTATATCTCAAAATTATCTAACTAGCTATAGTGGTTTCATTGTATATAAGTAAATAACTATTTTATCACTGAACGCCCTAGTCTAGACTTGGCACTTCAACAAACAAAATTTGTTTTGAAAATTACTCATCTGACTTCTTAAGTTCTTTATCTAGAGTAGACAGACTAGTATCTTATCTAATCTACTACTTAACCTACCTTTGAGCAATCATGAATATTTAAATTTAATGCATCCATTCTTATTTCTCTTTATCTCTATTTCATCTATCTAATCCATAAAGGTAATAAGTCAACTATAAGCTGAGTGGAGCATAAACTATCATAATGATAAAGATTAGCATGGCTGAGTAAGGCTGAGAGCACTTGTATTGTACGAGACGACCAAGAGTTCCGGTTTAATAGAAATCAAAAGTATAGATCAATGCTAACGGGAAATGAGAAAAACGAAACAAACATTTTTAATGAAACAATCAATATAAAGCGCGAGAAAATATGACTACACTAGCAGCTCACACCGACTACACCCGTTGATTTTTTCCCTGATTTTATATTGTTTATTATGGCCGGAACAATAACGTAATAAACGTGCCACATTTTAATGATTGACCTACTTTTTAAGCCTCCTAGAACCCCCGTTTTGTTGGGTTTTTTTTTTTACGGACGCATCGTTATTTCTCCCACATAAACTTTGACTTGTTTTGGAAAGACCCGTTTCTTCATACGCCCCCGACTCATGTGACGTACACACACTCAAATTTTGGGCCCGTAAATTGAGTAGCATTTTCATTCATTCACTCGGCCAAAAACAAAAAGTCCTTCAAACACTCTTTGGCTTCTCAATTCCACCTATATTTTATTCCGACCATGAACCCCCATCCCTTTTTGGTCAGTTTTACTTTTTTGTTTCTTTAAACCTATCTAATGCAAGCAGTGTACGGTATTAGATCTAGACATCGTATATATATGCCTATATTTCATCATACCATCAATTTTAGGCCTAGAGTCCTAGAGAAAAAATGGATTTTTCGAAGGTCCCGATTTAATGCCTCATTCCCGTTCCCCTTTCTAAATTTATTTTGGTACTTCGTTCTCTAAACAACAACAACAACATAATATCAGTTTGGTTTTATTTATTGTAGGTAATCTCACTTCTTTTGAATGTAGCGAAATGACATTAGATCTAGATTTTTCTTAATAATGCTAGTTAGATTTTTTTTAATTTTTTTTTTTTGTACAATTTCTTGCTCCCCCCCCCCCCCCCTCCTTTTGAAAAACAAAAAGACCCTAGATCACCTTATTATTTTAAGAAAAACAAAGACCATATTGCAGAAATTCTGATAAAAAACCAAACCATAGAACAAGTACAAGAATATAAATATCTAGGCACAACTATCAACAACAAACTTATATAGAGTGAAAACTGTCAAAATCTATGCACGAAAATTCACCAGCGACTCTCCTATCTCAGAAAGCTAGGAAAATTCAATATAGACTAAACAATAATCAAACTTTTCTACACAACAACCATCAGCAGTCTTATTAACTTTTCCATCACCTGCTTGTATTGTTATACTTCACTGGCACAAAGACTTAGAATAAATAGACTAATTAAAAAAGCATCGTATATCACTCAAGTACAGCTACCATCTCTTGAAGAGCTTTTCCAAATCACTCACGATTCTTAAAGACAACCTGCACCCATTAAACCACTGTTACATAAGATCTGAACGAAGTGGTCGTCTCCTTTCCATTAGGACTAAAACTGAAAGATTTAAAAACTCCTTTATCCCACTTTCGGTCAGAGTGTTACAAGATCAGCTGTCGTCATCGAGATGTACATAGAAGTCAAATTCATAAAGCGCTGGTTGTGAAGGTGTATTTGTTTCGTGTGTGAATGTTGTTCGTATTTGCATCTATACTGTTATTGTACAATAGTTACGCTGATATTGTCAATTGTAGTCAAACTGAATTTCCATTTGATTGGATCAATAAAATTATCTTATCTTATATACTCATTAACTTATACATAAACCACATAAACTTGACATTCTCATTCAAGGCATCTGAAGATATTCTATCAACAAACATATTGTTTTTGATTCACTTTTATCTAAAGGACTTGAAACGTTGTTGCTGTTCCCTTTTAACCCTTTTGACGCGAGTGGTAGTTTAGCCTCTAAACACTAGGATTGTAATTCCATTTTCTATGCTCTCTTTGTAAAAAAGCTCAGCACTTTAAGGGTTAAGATTCATCCCAATATTTTCACTTTAACATCGATCTCTATAAAAAAAATAAAGGCACTAAGTTTCTTGTTTTTCGTTTAGTGTGTATAATTTTAAGGAATTGACCTCTACTTTGGATGGCTGCCTGGTCGTGCGGTTTGCGTTTACATGTTTCGGATGTTCCTTCAGAGTTGAAGATAGTTACATCCTAGTCCAAACCTCCCGCAGGACGACGGGGGATGGGAGCGGGCAGGGTTTGAACCCGGGACCATCGATAAATCTGAACGACAGTCCAGCGCGCAAACCGCACGACCAGGCAGCCACGTGTAGTCAATGATACTTCAAGACCACCCAGTGTTTTTTTTTATTGCGCGTTATGCAATAGTGTTTGCTCAATATTGAGTGGTCAGCCAAGAAAATAACACTCTGGCATAGCTAGTTAAGCATGTACACTAAAATAGCCACACACCCTCCCTACCCAAAAAGTAAATCGACAGTGCGTCCGACTGATTTTGACAACCTGTTCAGTTAGACGTACACATGTAAGCCTAGTGTACTGTGCATGAAGTGTGTATATGTCTATAATGACAAGACCGCCCCACATTTTTTCCTAGCGCGTTTAACGGTTATGCAATATAATGGGTTGTATGGTAGCCTAATTGGTCAGACAAGAAAATAAAACATTGGCATATGGTTAGTTAAGCATGTATTTACACTAAAACAGTTACACAGGTCAAATGTTTCATAAAGCTCCAACAATATCGTTTCTATATATTCTCTAGTTAGGCCTACTATACATCTCAATGTGAAATTCTAAATTTATTTTATTTACTTAGATTTTAAACTTTACCGGTATAAGTAAAATTTTCAGTTACATAGTAAGGTAATATATTTTCAAACATAAAAGTAATCTTCTTTTCTAAAGGTTTTTTATTCAAGGCTAAAATGCACATATTTATTTAGGCATCTTTTCTAAAAATTTTGTTGTGCAATTAACGTTTATTGGAAGAAACATCCTTCTTATTACCGATTTTTATAACGGAAAAATATTTCTACAATGTTAAAAGAATTAGATTGAACCGTGCGTATGTAGGCATACAGTCGGCCGGATGATTAACTAGGTCTAGATCAACCCCCCCCCCCCCCCCCCCCCCCCAAAAAAAAGTTATGAGAAGTTTGTATAATTTAATTAATTTTCTTTAGTTCAGCTTTATTTCGAAATTCATGACAAACTTTAAGTTTAACTACTTTATTTTAGTTTAAACTTAGTTTTAGTTTAAAGTTTAAAATTTAGTTTAGTTCCCATAATTATACTATAATTTTAACACGATTTTGCTGGAATGGCTATTTCCTATCTTATCTTATTTTTAAAAAAAAGAAGATGATTACGTCCTACGCGTCATGCATTTAGTCATGCATATATGAGGTTGATGGTCCTGTAATTTTGACAAGAGTTGTAAATTGCCTTTCTTTGGAAGAGTGATGATGGATGCATGATTGGGTCCAGAGTTTTGGCTACTCTTCTGATTCCCCTATAATATCATTTTGGCGTACCTACTGTGTAATCGTGTTTTTTTGTTGCAAGGATTGTGCTTCTAAATATTTTCTTCGAGTTTGTAGGAAATAAAAACTATTTCTGAGAAAACATTAATTTCACCCAGTCCACGTACGTTGGATGGCTTAATGGTAAAACGCTTGGCTTCCGAACCGGTGGTCCCGGGTTCGAATCTTGGTGAAGACTGGGATTTTTTTTTTATTTCGACCTTTGAGTCCACCCAGCTCTAAAAGCTGGGAGGAAAGGTAAAGGTCGTTGTGCTGGCCACATGACACCCTCATTAGCCGTGGGCCGTAGAGACCGATGACCCTATAGATAGCAAGGTCTGAAGTTGGAACTTTAGTGAATTTTAAAAGTTTTATCTTATCCTATATTCATCTTATCTTATAAAATACACACGTTACTTCAAAAAAAAAAGGATTACGCCCTATCCCTGATAGCAAAGATTTTGGGCCCAGTAAGGGCTCCAACTGGGCAAGCCCATGCTAACCATATGGGCCCCAAGTGGGGGATGAACATTGATCCATTGGCTGAGTCTGGGCTCAGTCAGGGGGCCCAGAAAAACCCAGTGTTAAACCCTTGTGGGGCCAGTAAGGGGAAAGACTTGTGGGCCCCAATAGGGCAAGAGATACTTGGCCCTTTGGGGGCAATTAATGAAAGCCCAATTAGGGTCCTTAAGGGTCAAGTCTGGGCTCAATTGACGGAACCCTTATGGGGCCGGTATGGGCCAAACATTGAGGGTCCAGAAAGGGCTAAGCACATGGGCCCCATTTGGGGATGAATGTTGGCCCAAACGGGGGCCCTTATAAAATACACACGTTACTTAAAAAAAAATGATTACGCCCTACGCGTCATGCATCTAAAGTCATTGGTTTTCCATTGGTATATATATAAGAACATGTTTTTCGAAAAACCTATAACCTAGATTATAATTTGAAAACAGAAAATTGAAAACTACAATTCTTTATGAAACAACGTACAAAAAGTGTCGAAAAGATAATTTGATTGCATTAACTAAGGCAAAAAATGCAGGTCACAACTAGGTCTGCGTAGTTATGCGAAATACTGCACTCTCTCCTAATATTCAAACTCTTAGATAATGTGTTATTTATTCAAACATGCATAAAGGCTAGCAAGACCAGCAGATACTTTTACTATTTTAACTCAAACATTAATTGTCATGCTAGGAATGCCATTGGAAAGAAAATAAAATTAACCAAATTAATTATTAGGACATAGATCAATTAGATTTACATGCAGATATTCGTAGTCTCTAGATCGGTAATTAAACAACAGCACACACAGTACACTTTGTATTACACTTGTCTGTCCAATTTGTGGGAGATGTACAAGCAATAAAGCAGACGATAGGATTATCGTTCCTTAATCACAAAATGGCTGCCAGGCTGCCACGATGGTCAATGAGTTTCTTGTCACCCATTCTGTCTTGCGGGGGGTTCAAGATAAGACTTTAACGATTTTAACTTCTGAACGAAAGTATGAAACTTCTGAAACAAATAATCTAAACGGTTTAATACAGTGATTCCCAAAGTGGTCTATATAGACCCCCAAGGGTCTATGAGGGCTTCCAAGGGGTCTACAATATAAAAAAAATAAATTGGGGGTCTATGAGATGTCTACGATAACATATTTCATTAAGCAGGTCGTTACATTAATTTTTACATCTCATTACTGTAATTCTTTCATGCACTAATGTGTGGTTTGCACCTTAGTTAATCCTTGCAATATTCATTCTGCTATTTAAACGAAAAATTGTTGTATTCAATTTCAATTCTTATTTAAATAGTTTAATTTTGTCTGCATGTAACTAATGTTTAACAAAAAGAAATGTAGATTTTATTTAAAATTGGGATTCATTCCTTTCTTGATAAACAAGCGGTTGCCAACTGCCTTTTTTTTTTTTACAACGACATGAAACCAATTACGCTGGAGAATCATTTGAGTTAATGCCACCCTGATAAAATAGATAAAGAGTTGAAAAACTTTCGAACACTCACAAAAGTGCTGAATAGATCCACAAAATCTCTTTACGACATCTTGAAGAGTTTCGAATTCAGTTTTCCTTCTGCTAGGTGGGTGGCAAACTAAGGCTAATCATCCCTTCCTGCTCGAAGCTTGCTGGTTTAGGCGACAGTTTCTCGCTTTCGCTTCTTCTTCTGTTAGTGACTAGTCCCGGAGGAGCCAAGCGTGAAAGATCAAGAAATACGCGAGAAACTGAACTTTGCGAAAAACTTTTACAATGATGCATAAGAGAAATTTTAAAAATTAAAAATTAAAATTAAAAAAAAAATGATGATGACTTTGTAAAAATGTACAAGTTAAGCAGGGGGTCTACCGAAAACCAGAAAGCATGACAAGGGGTCTACGAGACGAAATAGTTTGGGAACCACTGGTTTAATTAAATATGATTGGTTAGGGTCTATCACCCTTGTTATTCTTGCTGACATTGATACACAACACAAACCGAACATACACTCACGGAGTTAAAACAGACATTAATAGAAAGTTAACCACCAAAAAAGTCTCTGGATAAACAAGCCTAGATTCTACGATCTTAGTAGATAAGATAGGGTGCGACTGGTATGAGAAGGAGAGAGAGAGAGAGAGAGAGAGAGAGAGAAGGGGGGGGGTTGGAATTAAGATATGAAGGGAGAAATTCTATCAGAGAGAAAAAAAATTAAAGAGACCTGGGAAAAAGAGTGTTAGAGAGACACATAGACTGTGTGTGTGTGTATGAGAGAGAGAGAGAGATAAGGGGGGGGGAATGATATCATAACATCTCTCAAACATAATCCTATTAGTCTTAATGTTCTCCTTATTTTGGATTTATGTGCCATTTTGAAAGGGATTACGGAACATTTCTGGATGGGATTGGTTCAAAACTAAAAACAACATGTAAGATGAGACATTCTATTTAAGGTTTTAGTTTGTACTTCAAAGTACTTTGCTAATTATATGAAACTTTAGCGTTTAAGGCATTTCTTATTTCAAAAGATCTACTACTTAAAGATCTAGTTCTTTTGCTTATTAATGATGGAGGCATGTGGGCCCTACTGGATGGTCTATACGCAATGTAAGAGTCTTAGTCTAGTTAGTTTCTAGTAGACCTAAATGAAAGAGTCAATAATTTAGTAAACTTTTAGACCTAAATGCAAGAGTCAATAATCTAGTCAACTTCTAGACCTAAATGCAAGAGTCAATAATCTAGTCAACTTCTAGACCTAAATGCAAGAGTCAATAATCTAGTCAACTTCTTGACCTAAATGCAAGAGTCAATAATCTCAACTTCTAGACCTAAATGCAAGAGTCAATAATCTCAACTTCTAGACCTAAATGCAAGAGTACATAATCTAGTCAACTTCTACCTCTGAATACATGAGTCTATATTCAACAGAACAAAATCACATAAAATAAATTTGACCACTCTGGCGTAAAAAAAAAAAAAAGACAGGTAGGTTCCACAACCCATTGGTGAAAACAAATGATAGAACAGTTTAAACCTTGTGGCTTAATTTACTAATTTTTACATTTATGTTTTTGTAAAATGACAGTTTTACTTCAAAATGAATTGTAAAATTAAAAAAAAATCTACATAGAAAACAAAATTGTCCAAGTGAACCCTAAATTGAAATGGTGCAGTAAATCAAAACCATTTCTGTTTCAGGCCTGGATAAAAAAAAATCTGATTATAAATCTATTTTTTTGTTTTGGTTGCTTTCAATTTTGTACTGGTATTCCTTGCTAATTTGTGTCTGGCAGTCCTAATTCAAGCGCTAGTTACGTTATGCTATGATTATAACAACATATAAGATAAAAAAATATATATATATTATTACTGCCATTGTATTATTATCATAGTGTCTTTCTGTATACACTGTAGTACCATTTTGTTTTGGTGTCATAGTTTTCTGTTCTATGCATATTTTCTCTTTAATCTTTGTTTTTGTGTACATGAATAGGTTATATCTTTTACTACTTTCTTCATAATTGTAAACCACCAAACGAGGTCAAAGTATTTGGGTGCGATAAGTATTTTAAGACCAATTTCATTAACTTACTATACACACACACAGATATGTCCAACGTTGAAGACAGAGATATTTCAATAAATAAAACTGTTGAAAGTAAACACAAGTGTTTTAGACATAGAGTTAATGCCCTTGCATTGCTGTTTACCAAAAAAAAAAGTTTTGAATGTTTTTTTCAATAACATTTATCTATGGCCTTCTTCAGTTTTAAAGCGACTGTGGATCATCTCATAGAAACGTGAAGAGTGCCTGGGCATTAGCTATGGTCAAAACAAAGCCACCTTAAGAACACCCACCGCCTCTCTACACAGCTGATGTATCCGAAAGAATTGGCAGAGCCTATACAGTTTGTGATCAGCGGCGTCGTAGCTCTCCCAGGGTGTAGCACTGTTGTGTTGCGCACGCAAATATAGTCCACAACTCTAAATTTATCGATGACAGAACTGTGACTACAATTGCTGACTCTATCGTGTTGATGACTGTGGCAGTTCTCATTTTTCAGTGGACACTGATAAAGGGACTACAATGAATTGTGTTTCTCTTTAACCCTGGTAGTGCCAGAGAATGAATACTTATTCCGTTCCAACATAATAATAATAATAATATTTTAAAGTATAGAGGCTGTTAACAAACAAGATATAGGCTGAAGGTTCTTTGGTAACATTGCAAACATCTAACTGAACAGAATATTCATACTCAACAACGGGATGAAGTCAATAGTGTTATGTCATAAACTATGATGTTATTTTCTTGAAGTCAAGTTGACAACGTTTTGCTATGTCATAGCGTTGCTCTCCTCCTGAACCAGATATTGTGACATTGTTTATGATCTGTTTAATTCTGTCCCCTTGTGGTGCAGGGACGTTCATTCTGATCTATGTTTCTCGTTTATCGCACAAACGGATTTCTGTTTTAATGACCTGAAGCTAATCGAAGCTAATTTTTTAACATACATTATTAAGACTACGGTCACGAGATTGACTATTACGTTAAAGATTCTTGTATCATAGTAAAAAAAACAAACAAGCAACTACCCCAGGGCCAGATTTTCTATCGATTGGTCAGAAATGTTTAGTATTTTTTTTCCTCATTTTTAACACTAACAATGTCGTGATTTAAAAGTGTCCGCTTGTAGTTGTAGCATGCTCAGAATATGTAATTAAAATTTCCCCTATTATTATAGGGCAGATGATGTTAAGGACATCTTTGTCTTTGGCCAAGGGTTAAGAAGCAGGGTGTCATGTGGCCAGCACAACGACCAACCGCCTTTGCTTTCCCTTAACCTAAGTCAGATACCTATTAGATTAGGCACAATTTCTAAAATAAAAGCAAGTAATTTTTATTTATTTGTGGATCTTTATTAGAGCTTTCGAAAGACTGTAGGGACCTCCTCAAAATCTTGACCCAGGGGCCTCCGCATAATTAAATCCGGCCCTGCACTGCCCTATAACTCTTTGTACAATTTTATAATTATTTGTAGTTATGTAAGATGGTTTCAAGTAAGGGTTTTATGTTTATTCTTTTAGAAAAAAAAATGAAAGGCTTGCGTGATGAAAACAAAGAAACTGGTCGTTTATCAAGACGCCTCAATCTACTGGAAAGAGCATATTGTGGAATTGTTAGACAGGGGAGATAAGCTTGGCCTACAGGTGTGGGGAGGAAGAGGCATGCACAACATCCCTGGAGCTACTTTGAAAGGGGTAATCCAAGTACTATAACACTTGCAGCGTATTCAATTATTTATACTTAAAATAAATTCTATACATTTTTAATAACATAAAATAGTGTAAATAGAAAAAAAGGTTTAATATAATATAGAATAATTTACCATTGAATGTATTTAAATACTTGTACTCGTAATATCATTTGAATATTACACTATGACAAATAAAATAACTATGTTGCATCTTTTGGAAGGATTTTAAGTCTTAAATCTATAATTTCTTATCAAGTTAAATTTAAAAACAGTCTACTGTGATAGGCAATATCTCTTAAAATGTGTATTTCATGTTTTCTTTATTTCAATTTTTTTTTACATTGATTACTCCCGTTTTCGCGGTGTCGTTTTTGTACTCTTTTTATCTTCCAGTTTGTTCCAGTTATGGTTCTTTTTAAAACTTATTTACTTTCATGTATAGACGTCCCTTTGCCAAGAGAAAGGCACACAATTCTGTTCACTTTCTTATATTCATGTAAAGTAGTTGTCTTTTAGTTGTCCATTTTAATCTGATATTTAAAAATAGTAAAAATAAATGAGTTAAATGTTATATGTTCCTCGTCCCATATGCTAGGACAAATTTGTACAAATACTCCTTCTTCCCTAGTGATATTAGAGCATGGAATGGGTTGCCTGAGCTAGCCAGGAAAACCAGAGACTTGGCAGAATTTAAGTCGCTGGTTAACATGCATGACTAGATGCATGACGCGTAGGACATAATCATCTTTTTTTTGAAGTAACGTCAGTATTTTATAAGATAAGATGTTTCTTAGCCAGTACTAATAAGATTTATACTTATGATAATCAATTATATATTTCCAGATGTTTGATTTCTTTGGGGACCAGCCTTGTGCTTACATAAACTACACCCAGCTTCAAGCTGGTGTCAATGTATTTAAACAAACTCCATTTGTAGTTCGGTCCATACTCGAACCTTGGGCAAAGTGCGTGGTTGAGCTAGACTGTTTCTGTCCGAACTGTACTCGGGGACACAGAGACTGTTCCAGCAGAAACAACACGTTACACAAGTGTCACAGGCAAGTGCAATGCGGAACTAAACACAAACAGTAAACACAAACACTAAACACAAATGCTAAACACAAACGCTAAATACAAACACTTAAACACAAACACTATACGCTAAACACAAACGCTAAAAAAGCACTAAACACAAACACTAAACACAAACACTAAACACAAACACTAAACACAAACGCTAAACACAAACGCTAAACACAAGCGCTAAACACAAGCACTAAACACAAACGCTTAACACAAACAGTAAACACAAACACTAAAAAAGCAGTAAACACAAACACTAAACACAAAAGCTAAACACAAACACTAAACACAAACGCTAAACACAAACGCTAAACACAAGCGCTAAACACAAGCGCTAAACACAAGCGCTAAACACAAGCACTAAACACAAGCACTAAACACAAACGCTAAACACAAGCACTAAACACAAACGCTAAACACAAGCACTAAACACAAGCACTAAACACAAACACTAAACACAAACACTAAACACTAAAGTTTGTTTTCTTAGTGCACAATACACCAACACGTCGAGAGACGATTTTGTTTTAAACTTTTGAAAAGAGCAAAAATGACAAAATCGCATTTCATTACAATAACACGCAACTGTAAAGCATCGGTGACCCCAGGAGAGGGGATCAAAATGTAGACGAACCCTCTTCCAGAGGGTTTTCAAGTTAAAATCGCGCTCTTAGATAAGAATCTAGAGCAAACTACTGTTACCAGTTTCCATGGCAATGTTTTGTGTTTAACACCCCCACCCCAATCCGCCAGCCAATAAAAATCGAACTCTATTGCTATTGCATTGCAGACACTTCAAAATATGCATTTTTTTTAGTTTCAATAAATATTGATTTTATATAATGTATAAATGTTTACCCTCTCCATCCCCACCCCCCGGAAAACAGTCCTGGTTAAGCGAATGTATAAATCTACAAGACTATATAATATTCTAATGACAGGCTTTTATATCTAGAAGACAGGAGTAGTACAAGGATGTATGCTTTCGCCATTTATAGTTTTGTGTTTAATTGCTTGGGCCAGGAGACAAGGCTCAGACAATCAAAAAGGCATTCAATGGAGGCGGAGCACATGTCCCGAGTCAATGAACGAGTCATGTGTACACGTGTGTGTGTGTGTTGATGTGTTTTGAATATAATTTCCTGCAGTTCAAAACGTCATTTACTTTATGCCAATTATCCAAGTTCGCTAAAAAATTTTTTTTAGAATACTTCTATTCAAGTCAGAAATTCATAGAGGGTGGGTGAACGCTGATCTTAAAAACAGCTCTAACGATTTTCCTAGAATTTTAACAGTTGATTTATATCGCAAAGAAAATAATTACTAACTCGTTGGCCGAATGGGGAAAACTCTGGTTCGACCGTTATAATTTTCAAAGTACAAAATAAATAAATGTAAATTTGGCTTGACAACTACACTTAGATCTAGAGCCAACATTGGTTTTGAAAATACTATCGCTTCTTATCTTATATAATGAGACGTTACTTCAAAAAGAAGATGATTACGTCCTACGCGCCATGCATTTAGTCATGCATATCAACCAATGACTTAAATTCTGCCAAGTCACTGGTTTTCTGGCTAGCTCAGGCAACCCATTCCATGTTCTAATAGCACTAGGGAAGAAGGAGTATTTGTATAAATTGGCCCTAGCCTATGGGACGAGGAATGTGCCTTTATTTTTGTGTCTTTCAGAGTATTTTATTAAATTTTGCTTTATTATAAGGACTGTTGCTTTTTTTTTTTTTTTTTTTTTTTTGAGTTTCCAAATGTAAGGATGTATTGATTCAAGAATTTAAAAAAAAAATAATGTTCATCATAATCATTGGAATATTACAAAGTGTAGTAGATCTATACATTCGCTTAATTAGGACTCTTCTCTGGGGGGGGGGGGGGGGGGATAGAGGGGGTTAAATTTTTTTATTATTTTTTTTTAAATTTAACTTTCTTAGTGTATAAAAAGAAAAACAAGAACAACATTCAAAAAATATTTAAAAAACAAAAAAAAACAAAAACATTTAGACTTAAATTACCATTCTAGGTCTAGATCTAGTTCTAAAGGTCTATATAATGAAAATATCAATAAATAATATAAAAAAATGACATTAAAAGTAAAACACCAGAATAGTGTATAAATGGCATTCGTAGAAAGCAGATTAGGCCCTTATTTTTTTTTTGTTACAAAGCTTATATCCACTCACTCCATCTGGTAAAAAATTGCACACGTTATTTCTCCCACACCCAATCTCAGATCAAGCTGAAATTTCGCACAATTATTTCTTTTTACCTGACAATACAAGAATCAATTAAAACAAATACTCATTTAGCTAATTAACTATGGGTAATTAATTATTTGTTTGGTATCTCGAACAAGGGAAAGAAATTTTACTTGACTGAAGTGGTGGTGCAGTGCAGGACAGGCCACTGTCCCGTTGGCTCATATTTTTCACGGTTATGGCCAAATTTTGATTTACGGTATCCCCGTTGCGGGGAAGAAGAGGAAACCAAGCCTCATAGTTTGTTTGACTGCCCCAGACTTTTTGATCTCCGTCTCGACTGATCGGGAAACCAAAAATTCTCGACCTGTATGGTGACATGTATACACTACGTAAAACAACAGGGTTACTGTCCAGGGCTTTTGCAAGATAGGATTTGAGCCTCTCAAGCCCTCACTCAAATGGAGTTTGATGATCCTTACAAATTTAATTACATGACTGATCCATACAGTTACATTTATACATTTAGTATAAGTTGTTTTTTTTATAAAGAATTTTTTAAATAGTTTTTTTCTTGTTTAAATATTTGATTATGTTCTATTTCTCTTAAATGAACAGATATGATCAATCCGCATTCTCATTGAACGTCACCAAATTATTTGCGGGTGAACGTTACAGATTTCATATGCCAAAGACAGATGGAGGTAATGGTTACTTTTTCTGGTCAACAGATCTCAGAAAGAAACAAATTATTTTGATCAGGTTCATTAAACTTGTTATTAAAAAATATTTGAGTTTGTTTTTCATTAAGACCTGCTAGCTCAATTTTTTTATATTTTGTATCAAAATATACCTCAGTTGTTTTAATAAACAATTGAGTTACATAGATTTTGGTAAACTCATTTAAGCTAAGTATATTTTAATTAAACTAAAGTGTGTATTCTATTTATTAATTATTTGTCAATATCAATAAGCTCTGCGCATTGAAAGGTCTGATTCCACCTAGTTCTAATGGGTACCTGACATTAGTTGGTCGTTGTGCTGGCCACATGACATCCTCGTTAACCGTGGCCACAGAAACAGAAGACCTTTACATCATCTGCCTTATAGATCACAAAGTCTGAAAAGGAACTTTAATTTTCACTTATTTTCAGGTTTAATAAATTGTATAATTATTCCCTTAGACATAAAATGACATTAAATTTTAATATTTTGTACACTTTATTACTTGGGTCTATAATTTTTTTCTTGCTATGTAATAATAATAACAATAATAATACCCGGTAATAAATAATAATTAATAATAATAATAATAATAATAACAATAATAATAATATATTTCAACATGCAAGTTTTAAAATACAAAACTGCACGCCTCCAGCAATGAACTAGTTTCCTTCATACGCATATACGACTCCGAAGCAACCCCTTTGAACCTAAACAATGCCAGTGTTAATGTTTGTTTGGACGACGTAGTGCATGAGATCCGTAAATGAGAAGAAAAAAAAAAAAACACTCCACAGGAAATTTCCGGCTTTATTAGATGGGGACAACATCGAAAAAGCTGCTTCCCTAGTATGGATTAAAGTAGGTAATCTCTACCCTGAAACTGAAGGCTTTGTTACAGCAATAAATGACAGTGTAATACCTACCTAGGTCGCCATAACCAAGTTGTAAAGTTAATATAGCAACACTTGGCTTTGACACATAATTTGATCGATAAGGACACTCCTCCTTATTCTAAATACTCGCCACAAGAGGTTTGCGACTCAACTGAACATCTGCTGTACTGGGATAGGCCTATTCTGACTGACAAAATGGTAGATATCAATCGCCCTGATCTTCTGTTCATTGACTAAAAAAGAGAAAAACCGCTACCATTATCGGCATCGCTGTACCACTGTGTCATAATTTAAGAAGAACTGAAATAGAAAAACAAAAATATGGAAACTTAGGCATGGAGATTAAGCGTTTATGGAAATTATTCAAAATAACAATATACCCCATTGTCATATCAACTGAGGGGATAATAACAACTGACCTCAAAGATACCTTCAAGGTCCTTAACATTCCTAGGAACATCCTCGTTGCCTGTCAGAGGGCGGTACTGCTACAAACCTGCCACATCACCAGAAAATTCCTCAGTGGAAACTGTTAAAGGGACTACGATGAATTTTGTTTCTCTTTATCGAAACTCGACCCTGGCAGATTTTCATTTCGCCATCTACGTTTGTCCTCGGCAGTGGATTTCCTTTTGGTCTCAAATGTGTATCCCGCGGCCTTTGTGAGTGACCTCCAGCTGTCTCGTTCTGAGAACGCTGTAATGTACTAGCTTAGAGAGTAGGTTAGTTTGTTAGTTAAATGTATTGTGTATAGTTTTAGCGACGGTAAAAGTAGTGACATAGTAAGACAGACTAATGACGTAGTAGACTTAGGCGAACTAGAGACCAACATGGCGTTATGTTAGAAGTAGGTTGTGTTTTGAATAGTAGTTGAATAGTAATTAGATATAGCGACGTTTTAGGAAGACTGGACGGATTTTCCAGTGGTTAATAAAGTATCATTTTATAGAACTGAATGTTGTTATCAGCTATATTCAACTTGTAATGTTCTGTGGCTAATGTTAAGTAATAATTGATACATAGTCGAAGTCAGATTAGATTAGCCCACAACACCGCATGCGTTATATACTAAGTTTTAAAAAGCAGCAACATTTCAACATTATTATCAGATTATGATTTGATATAACCCTAACCTTAACCCTAACCATTTACTTTACATCCCAATCAATGATGATGATGTGCAATGATGAATTGCTATAATGATGAAATGTTGCAATGATGAATTGCTATAATGATGAAATGTTGCAATGATGAATTGCTATAATGATGAATTGCTATAATGATGAAATGTTGCAATGATGAATTGCTATAATGATGAATTGCTATAATGATGAAATGTTGCAATGATGAATTGCTATAATGATGAAATGTTGCAGTGATGAATTGCTATAATGATGAAATGTTGCAATGATGAATGGCTATAATGATGAAATGTTGCAATGATGAAATGTCTCGTATGATGAGATGTCTGGTCACCACCTCAAGGAACAGTCCACTACTTTTTTTAATTGACATAAATGATTTAAGAAATTGCATTAGTTCAGGAACAAAAGTCTGATTATTTGCAGACGATTGCATAATATAGAACAATAAAAACATCACAAGATACAGAAATTTTACAAAGAGAATTAGATGAATTACAGAAATTGGAATCAAATTGGAGCGTGTCTTTCTACCCAGAAAAATGTCAGTTATTTGAAGTAACAAAAAAAAACTAAAACAAACTAATTCCACTTATCTTGTTGAACAATAAAAACACCACAAGATACAGACATTTAACATAGAGAATTAGATGAATTACAGAAATGGGAATCAAATTGGAGCGTGTCTTTCCACTTAGAAAAATGTCAGTTATTAAGAGTAACAAAAAATACTAAAACAAACTAATTTCACTTATCTTATTCATGGTCAACCAGTAACACAAACTAAAAACGTAAACTACTTAGGTATTATTATAAATGAAAAACTTTAAAAGAAATTCTATACATCAAATAAGAACATAAAACTAAAATGTTATTTAACCTTGGTTAGGCCAATAATAGAATATGCATTCTCTGTTTGGGACCCCTCAACTCAAGAAAACATAAGGAAACTGGAACAGACACATAATAGAGCAGTGAGATTAATAACAAACGAATATTCACATTTGATTAGAGTAACCCCTTTAGTAAAATCACTAAATTTAGAAAGCCTTCCGGATATAAAAGTAAAGTAGCAATTATAAATTATACATAAATAAAACACTGAACCGTAATCTTCAAATACAAAATCTAATAAAATACTCAGAAAGACACAAAGATAATGGCATATTTTAGATTTAAAGCTGACTGTTCTTATCTGTGTTATTTATGTTTACCTATACCTTACTCTTCACCATCACCCTAAGCAAGGGGAAGTAAATCTTTGGCATGAGAGTTATAGTAAATTGCTGATCTCCTCTAGTTATCTTTCCGTGATTTTCTGTTTCAAAACTTGAGATTATTTGTTTGTTTTGTTTTTTTTTCTTATAGTTTCCCTTGTTCAGTATGTTCAAGTGTTTGTCCCAAGTATGCTATTAGTCTTTTGGCAGTTTTCTCTTCGCCTTCTTGCTCATGTTGATAAGATGGAGTTGTATTTTAAACATCTGTGTTCATAATTAATTCTTAAGAGTTAATATAACATAGTGGGAGCTTTTTAAAAGCGTTAAGATGGATACTCTAAGTAGAACTAATTACTTTTAACCAAGAATTAACCCCCCACTTCCTTTTAATGTGAAGAAAGGATGCGAGGAGTGGCAACTTTTCAAGCAAATGTGGCTGTGTAGAAAACACTGTAGAGAGAAGAAATGATATGAAGAGTAAGACACACTGTCGGCCCAGAATACACCAGTATTACTTTAAAACTAATGTATTCTGTCTTAGGTTTAAGATGTGCGTTTAATGAGCATTTTATAGGTCTAAAGAATGAAACTTGTGAAAGGTTTTTAACTACAGACAGCAGAAGCCGCACCTAACAATCGAAGCCTACTTACTAGCTCTATGCACACTTGCTAAAACTTGCAATTTGTGCGATAATATTCAGGAGCCACTAAAACGATAACGGCATCAGATAACGAATAGTAGTTGGCATCAAAGACACACAAACAAAAAAAAAAAACATTTACAAGAACATAATCTCAAGACTTGTATAGAGAGCCGCTGACATGCGCTTAAGGTACTAGAGACATGTAGATCTACTTCTGATGCATCACTACCTCAGGTTCAGGCGTTTGCTGTTTCTGCTCTCAGAAATATCCTTTAAAAAAATATGCTTATAACAGAAAACAACGCAAATGAAAATTCTGTGGACGAAATCACCCATTTAAAAAGGAGCTGTGTTCTGCAAGGGGTAATAACTGTATGATTTGTAAACATAGAAATCATTTCGGTATTCAGTGTAATCAAAAGAAACTGTAAAGTGAATAGGAGGTCAGTGATGACTGTTATACAATATCTTCTAGTGATGAGACTGCGCCTGCTGCACAAGGCCCGGGCTTGCTGCCGTGACTCATAGTGGCGCCCGGGTGGAAACGGTCCTAAGAGGGGACGACTAGGCCAAAGGGTAGCGAAACAAGGCTCCCGCGGGAGTGCCTAAGGGGGTGCGAGAACATTTCCATTGAGATGTGCGGGGATGTAAAAAAAATTCCCTCAGCGATCTGTCAACGTCCAGGCGCCGTCCCTCAAGGGGTCGTTACATAAATGGCGTGTCCCGCATAGTTAGCCTGGTATAGTATATGAATACGACGGGGGCCTCAGTGGTGCAGGCTTCGGCCGTGTCTTTAGTCCGCGAGCCCGGAGTTTCCGTGTCCACTGGACGTGAACGCAAAACAAATAAGTTTAACCCCGAGTCTCACCCCCCCCCCCCCCCGTCGGACAGGGTGGCGGGAAGGAGGAACTCGCCGCCCACTTCAGGTTGGTGAAAGGGAGCTTCTGTTCGCTTTTGCTGGCCTTAGTGTTCCAAGTGCGACGCACAACACTACTAGACAATTTCAGATGCTGTACAAGGTGAACGAGACAATTAGATCATAAAAGCTGAAATGATTATTAATGAGATGACTGTGTGTCAGATTGACTCAGAAGCCAGCGTTAATGTTATCCCTAAGAAATGCTTCAAAACTGCATAAATCTGTCCCACTCAAAGCAAGCTACGTGTGTATGATGGTATCTCATTCATACCCATTGGAAAGGTTACAACTCATAGCACAAAATCCAAGGACTAACAAGAGATATCGTGTTGATTTCGTGGTTGTGAAAGATGACTTAGCTCCCCTGTTAGATAAGAGAACGTCAGAAAAAAATGGGACTAATTACTATAAACTCCCATACTTTTGACCATGACCATGACAACAGCATTACTGCATTATTTGACAGGTGTCGTTCTGTTGGAATTAAACTGAACATTAGAGCAAGGGAGGCTACAAGAAAACAAACAAAACAAATGCGCAATATCCTCCTTAGTCTCAGTTACATATACATAAACATAAATAACATAGATGTAACAGTCAGCTTTACATGTAAGATGATTATAGTCTGCGCAAACTAACAACTCAGTAAATTCTTGAATATTCCGTTTATTGTATTAAAAAAAAGACAAACTACGTACGGTATGTTATTGCTGGGTCTGTGCAGCAGCATAAAATATTGCACACACATTTTTCGCCTTTCTTTTACTATTTATAAAATAGTTTATAGTTTCTAAAAAATGTTACCGAGTAGGCCTACTCCCACGGCATGACCAGAGAAAGAGATTATCAGCTATAGACTGAAAGTCGGGAACTGTGTCATTGGGAATTCAGGCGTAGAATGCTGACGTTCCAGTAAATACATAAAAGGGAATAATAATCTGCTTATATTGTTATCTCATCCTATCTTATAAAATACAGACATTACTTCTCTAGATCAATCTAGTCATGCATGTTAATCATTAACCTAAGCTCTTGTCAAGTCGTTGGTTTTCCTGGCTGATTCAGGCGAACCATTTTACACTCTAATAGCATCCAATGAAATAAATTTGCGACTTTTGCTGTGTACTCAGATTATCATGTTTATTTTATTTTTTATTTATTTGTGTCTCTTTTATGAGCTTACGCCTCTTTTGGGGGCTTCGAGCCTCTATTTGGTTATTCCGCCGTATACCGTTTTGTAGTGGTGGTCACCATCAGCCGATATTAATTGGATGGGAAGATTATCAAACTTTATTGTTTCAATGAATAGATTATTAAAAGTTAAGCTCAGTACATATGCTTACACATATTTCTAATTCCATTGTAATTTTTTAGCCCACAATAAAAAGAAATATAGTATATTATTATACATTAATAGATAATATACTATATGTTTATATCAATTTAACTCTTAGAAGTTTTGTGACAATGTCGCAATCACAGTCATACGTCCGCTTGTCTCAAGTCATAAATGAGGAACAACCATGAGTAGCAAACGAGGCCATATGATCAACTTTGAAAACAACATCATAATTACAACTTGTCGACCCTTGACTTACATTAAACTCAGAGATTCACCGAGAGTTCCAGACGTTGTACAGTTAGGTCTAGCTTAGACGTTGTATCATCATTGATACTCGTTTTTGGTTCATGCAAGTTAACTACTCGCTAAATGTCACATTGGACTAAAATTGTTGTGTTTAGTTCTCCAGTCTAATGCACTCAAGCAACACCATTATATAAAGAGGTTGCTAATTATGGTGTTTTTTTTTAAATTGTGACCTTCTTTATAAGTTGGATGGATGCCTGGTCGTGTGGTATGTGCTCTGGATTGTCGATCGATGACCAGTGTCGTAGCAAGTTTTCCGTGGGCCCGGGTTCAAGAACATCTTGGTGGGCCCCCCTCCAGCCAAGAAGACAAATTTAGTGTGTACCAAAAATGAGTAATCTAAATGCTTAGACATTCCAATGTAAAGATCGTACCTTATTTAAACAAATAAGTAATTCGAATGGATGGTTTTAAGGTCATACCATATGAATGTATGGGGATTGCACCGTATTGGTTTCAAAATCAACCACCGCTTGAATCCGCTGTCAGAATAATTTAAATCGGCACTCGCTGAACATCCAAGAAAACATTTAATATTTATATTTCATTTGTCCTTGACAAAAATATTTTAGTATGGGGATCGAACTCAGGACTTGCGTGTCAACAAACAGTCATTCTAATATGTGCAGCATTTTGTTTTTGAAATAAATGATTCAGTCTTTTACAATACCTAGATCTGCATGTGTCTAACATGTTGGTTCTAGAATCTATGTTAGTTCTTTTCTGTTCTGAAACAGATATTGTTAAATCTGAGTTAGTGCTTTTGGAGATTTTAAAGATTATGGCCTCAAGACCAATCTACCCGCTGTCTCGCGCCCCCAGCCCCACTCCCCACCTCCGAGGTGCTGTCGTTGATAACGTTTAGAAGCTTAACGTGTAGGACAAAAGGTTGCCACCTTAAGCTAATGAGTTCCTCCTGCCCGAGGGAGAAGGAAAACTCAGAATTCAAACCTCTGCTGCACCAGATAAATATGATTTTTAGATCAAGGCATATTTGATATGAGATACAGTCCGCGCTTTTTTTTCATCGGCGCTAATTTAAAGACACCATTTTGTCTGCGATACTTTGTTGTACGAAATTTTGGCAGGTAACCTAATTTGAGTTATGTGTGGTTCTTAAAACAAGATTAATTCTAGGCAGTGCTATTTCTTATTCAAGTCTATCTTTGTTCGTCCATCCTCGGTATGTGCGTGAAAAAAACACGTAATGTTGCTGTCTCTTCGTTTAAAGTCTAAAACTATAAAATCATATAGGTCATGTTCACGTCAGATCTATTCAGACAAGGGTTAGCAGGCAGGACCTTTTGCTTTGAATGTAAACTATCGCAGCAGTGCCGGATTTAAGGGAGGGCAGAATAGAGAGGCTTTGAGTAGAAGACTCGACCATTTTCCCTGTAAATAAACGTTTTAACGGTTTACCAAAGCGATATCCAGTTCTTTCAAGAGCGTCTGAAAAGCTGTGCGGACTCGCATGTGTGTTATAACTCTTGATTGGAGCCTAACAATATATCCAATGTGATAGCAGTCTGGGTGAAAGCACAAACATTAGAGACTGAATTAGACAGCTTAAGGAACTATAAAGACAGGCTCGAGCTAAAAGGGAGATGGCATAAACACGGCTTGGTGTTGGACCGAATTGAGGTTGGAAATCAAGGGCCAGTGCTTCGTTTGACTGAATTTGAGACAGTATTATAAGCGCACATTCTTAAAAGCACGAGATAAAAGGATATTATTAATTAATATCTATTCGTTTTAAGACACATTAGGAAGTAATATGTAAGCATGTAGTTTAAATATTGGACTATTAGTGTTACGTTAAATTTTAATTTAGGTGATGGCCAGAGACGGTAGATCTATACGACGTAACCACTGCCTGCTACACAAGTAAATATCACACCGGTACTGCGAGGACTATAGGACGTAACCACGACCTGCTACACAAGTAAATATCACACTAGTACTCCGGGTTCAAGAACACCTTGATGGGCTCCTATCTAACCAATAAGACAAATTTAGTGTGTGACAAAATATGAGTAATCTAAATGTAAAGACATTCCAATGTAAAGATCGTACCTTTTTCTTAAAAGAGTATTTAGATCTATGTCTTAACGTTTGATTCAGTTAGGACCCCATATAAGTAACAGTGTCTTTAAAAGTCAATGTTTTTACAACTTCTTAACAGAGTTAAACGACTTTAAAGTGTTTCAAATGAACAAACAAATGTTCTTCCTAAGTTCTAATGTGGGACCCAACTGGCCGTGAGCCATGGTCCCAAGCGTAATGAGCTCCTTCGCGCCATGGTTGCTACGCCACAGCTGTGGGCCCCTATTGCTTGTGGGCCCGGGTTCATTGAACCCTTTCGCGCCATGGATGCTACGCAACTGTCGATGACCCTGGATTCGAACTCTGCCCAGCATCATCCGCCCTCCTGCGCGAGGTTTGGCTAAGAATGTAATGACCTTCAAATCTGAATGAGCGTCTGAAAGATGTAAAAAAAAAATTATAAAACAAGTTGAATTGTAAAGATTTAAAAGAAACAGCTGATAGTGTATGTCGAGGGATGTGCACAATGTCATTACCTATTTACACGACTGTGAGAACAATCTCATTGTCTAATTACACAAAGATGAGCAAAATTTTATTGTCTATTTACACAAAGATAATATTAATTTCACTGATTTATACTGTACATTTACAACTCCAGCTCTTGTTTTGATTGACCTTAGATATTTAAATGATTAACTTTTTATTTCAGCCGTATCTCGCATTATCTCAACCACAAAATAGTACTTAGCATTTTTTGCACTAACTCAGCTGCAGCATTCATTTTTGAAGTATGATTCTATACCTGGTCTGCGCCATCTGCAAACTTGAAATTGGAAACAGGCTGCCAGTTTAAGATCAAGCTGGGAGGCGCGGTGGCCGAGTGGTAAAGCGCTTGGCTTTCGAACCTAACGGTTATGTGTTAGAATCCTGATGAAGACTGGGATTTTAAATTTCGAAATCTTTAGGGTGCTTCTGAGTTCACCCAGTTCTAATTTGGGTAAAAGTAAAACACCCTTGTTAACCATGGGCCACAGAAACAGAAGACCTTTACATCATCTGTCCAATAGACCACATGGTCTGAAAGGGGAGCTTTACTTTTTCAATGTAAAATTAACTGTTTATATATCTAAAATAAATTCCCATAATGTTAAGCTTTAGAATTGAGTTTTAAAGAACTATTATTAGGCTCAGTACATGCTTACACATATTTCTAATTCCATTGTAATTTTTTTAGCCCACAATAAAAAGAAATATAGTGGTTATTTATCTTGTTTTAAAGTCATAAAATTGTGTGTAAATAAATTATGGCTTTTATAGAGAGCTACTTTCATGCTTATAGCATGATAAGAGTGCTTTGGTCCAATGTCATTTGTGGACCAGTGGGGGGAGGGGGTATCTAGGAGAAAGTTTTTCCGTGCTGTCTTTAGGCGCTCAGTAAACACAACTCTGCCCGAGTCGGGTGTCGAACCTCGAGCCCCCTTCTAGGTAGCCAAGTTCAAGCGCACTTGGCCTCTCGACCACTATTCCCAACTAGAAACGCACTTTAAGGAAATTAATGTAATCGGTAAGTTATTAGTAGCTCGTACAACCAAAAACTCGTAAATTACTAAAAAATGTAACTCTTCAACTTTAATTTGAGAAATGTCGCAACAATACGCATAGATTGATCACGTTATTCAAACTATAGTTTCCTCTATTGTTATTATTAGTACAGGTGTCAAATAGTTTTAAAATGGTGTATTTCTTTATTTAAAAAAGAAACTTCTTGCATATTTAGTCCTAAAAAATAAAACAGTTCACTTCACTTTCAGAAGATATAAACTAGCCATTTCACCAGAACATTGCAAAGTTCAAAATTTAATTATTTTTTTGTGCTTTTTTAAAAAAAAGTTTAAGCATGACTAACGAGCGGCGGACAGACAGACATCCCAAAACGAGTACCAGCTCGTTTCCTTTTAAAAGATTCAAAATATTACAACTAAATATCCCTAGTGCTATTAGAGCATGGAATGGGTTGCCTGAGCGAGCCAGGAAAACCAGTGACTTGGCAGAATTTAGGTCATTGGTTAACATGCATGACTAAATGCATGACGCGTAGGACGTAATCATTTTCTTTTTTGAAGTAACGTCTGCATTATATAAGATAAGATAAGATAACTAAACGTGTGAGATGGTGAATGCAGGTTGTGCACGTACACGTAGCATGATTAATAAGACTAATTAAAAGAAAAAAAAAAAAGAGAAAGGTCACCAGTTAATTTCTCTTATCTCTATAAACTTTTATAAATAAACTACAGTCTTTATTTTCTATCTAGAAAAAAAAATCCCCAGATCTTATCATCTATAACTATGTACTACAATGTTGTAGGCTAAAGATCGCATCTATCTTATGTTCCAGACGTGATCTCTCTTTTGAACATTCACAGATGTTGTGATTTGTATGGAATTATATGCTGAATACTAGCGTGTCCAAGCTTTTTCAGTTATAACCATGAGAAGAAAGTAATACATTTTATTTATAAACTTTACTTGTATTAACCTCTTAGAGATCTAGTACTCATCCTGTAATATTTGTACTGCTGTCATAGAGTATTTCATCTACCTAGTTGTATTCCATGATTATGAAGTTGCGTTTAAAGACATTTCCAAAAAAAAATCATGAACAATAAAAGAAGTTATGTCTCAATCACTCTGTATAACTTTAAAGCATTGTCCTTTACTCTAATTCTATAACTTCATATTCTCAAAAGCGATTTTCTTTAAGGTTAATGTTACACTTCCCGCTCCTCCTTTATTTTTTTTACTAAATTGAACAATTTGTGGCTAGCAAGTTCTGAAAATAGTCTTCATGTGTATGATTAGAATATCGGGTTAAAAAGCTGGAACAGACACAAAAAAGAGCATTGAGATTCATAACTAACGAATATTCACATTTGACGAGTAAAAACACAGAATTTAGAAAGCCTTCAAAAGTGAAGTAGCAATTATACATAATACACTGAACCATTATCTTCAATTACAAAGCAAAATTTAATAAAATACACTGACACATTCCTTGTTCCATATGCTTGGACAAATTTTTACAAAAGCTCCTTCTTCCCTAGTGCAATTAGAGCATGGAATGGGTTGCCTGAGCCAGCCAGAAAAAACCCCCAGTGATTTGGCAGAATTTAGATCATTGGTTAACATCCAGGACGCGTAGGACGTAATCATCTTCTTTCTTTGAAGTAACGTCTCTTTTTGAAAGATAAGATAAGAAGATCATAATATCGGTATTTGAAGGTCTTAAGAACAGAGAGTATGGTCTAAAATCTCTATTTAATTTGAGCTGGTATTGTACACCATTTTTCTATCAAAGTATTCTCAGTATGTCATTTTAACTGGGTCACTGGGTCTGTGTCTCATATTTAAACGTCGTGAAAATGAAACAGGAATCGTCGTGCAGAAGTATTCGCCTTTCGGTAATCAGCTTGGATAGTTTAATTTGCATTGTTGCTAAATTTAGAATACAAAACAACTTTTTGACTTGAATTTCAGGCTGCAGAAAATTCGTACGCTACTTCTACTATTGACAATATTTGGTATCATGTTGTTCTTCTCTTATTTGTACAGCCTTCATTTCCTTAGAACATATAACTTACCTACAAAGTAAGTCTCCGTTTGTTTTTCTCAATAAAAAGAAACAAAAACAAGTAATATATATTTTTGTTAGATCAATTCCTAGTTTATGTATAAAGTTGTAGACCTAAACTTAAACTTTCATATTTTATACGTTGTATAAGAATACGGAGAATATACTGAACGTAAAACACACGACATTCGCGTTATTAGCACCATGCTTTATATAGACGCCTGTAACAGGCCTAAATATATCCATAACATTGTCAAAGTAAGGTTAAATTGTGTAACTTTGTAATGCGTAATGTTGAAGAATGCTGTATTACTATTACACATTGGACTGGTCACTACCAATGTGTCGCGAATGCGTAGACTGCCAAGTTCGTGCTTCCTGGAGTCACACGTGACAGACACAGACATTACAGATTGACTCAAGTTCTCTTTGACAGACAAATGTAATGTTTATTTAATGACAATAATAACAATATTGCACCTTATTGGCAGTTACATCAACACTTCGGATGTGAAACATAATTACATCCGCATAACAGCGGTATTGAATGTCCAAGATGATTAGTTACAGAATAAACCACAAGTAACGTCCGCATCACAGCGGGTAACAAATACTTCGATAATACATATCCAACTCTCAGTGTAGAGAAAAACTAATAGGAATATACGTAGTGTTCACTGGCTTCAACTGCCCAAAAGATACTACTTAACTCAGAGTTACAACTGCACTCTCTAAGTCGCTACTACTAAAAAATCATACTTGACTGCCTCGTCCAGAGGATAACACTTAACTGACTGAACTGCAAGTCAATTTTATTCATTCTGCTTCCTGTTTTCTACATCAGGAATTCACGAGTCTTTTCAGCGTCTTAACCTGTGGTGAAAATTAAATCAGGCAATGTCAACTGAGACAGTGACAAACTTAAACGAGTCGACAGAATGTTTTGTTCAATTCTATGCACATAAAGTGGAGGCTGATCGGTAAAACGCTTGGCTTCTGAACCGGGGTTCTGGTTTCCAATCCTGGTGAAGATTGGGATTATTAATTTCTGGATCTCTGTGCATCTTGAATCCACCCAGCTCTGACATTAGTTGGGGAAAATAAAGTCGATTGGTGGTTGTGATAGCCACATGACACCCTCGTTAACCGTGGGCCACAGAATCTGATGACCTTACATCGTCTGCCCTATAAGATCACAAGGTCTGAAAGGGGAACTAACTCACATATAGTAAAACATTAACTTTTATTAAATGCAATAATTAATGAAGTGATATTTCTGAAATATGCTTATTTGCAAAAACACACAATACTATAATGAAAATTTGTCAAAAATAAAATGATATTTCAGATCATTAATTTCGACTATTGAGGAATTGCAAGCTGATAGAAGGATTTGAATAAGGACACTTCAATTATTTTTAGTAGGCCAATTTACTTCCATTCTTCATTTTCCAAAATACTGTTTTTTATTAATATCTTCAAATGTAGACGGTCTGAAAGATGGGTCGTATTGGATGACGTCAGAACTGCGTGTGTAGACGTCACAACGTTAACAAAGCAAGCTGGCTGGAGTGTTGTAATAGTGGTTGAAAAAGATAAAGAAATAGCAGGCTGTAGGTACGTTCATATTAGATCTAGTTTAATCTATTATAATGAAATTATCATTTTATTACATTAGTTTAGATTGTTAGGCTATTTAACTTTCTATGGCCTCCTTCAGTCGCGAATGCCTGGGCATTAGCTATGGCCCGAAGGATGTTGACCACACGTTAGTCACCCTCTCAACGCATCTGATGTGTTCAAAGAAACGGCAAGTGCAAATACGTCGCAGGGTGTAGCACTTTGTCGTCGGCTTTCATCAGGGTGGAACTCCGGAAGCCTTTCTCAAGTTTGTGTATAGCTTCAAATCAGCAGAGCTTTGAATTCAGATTATTTGGTATAAACTTTAGCCGAGACTGGGCTCAGACAGAGGCTCCAGACGAACCCCTCATGAAACAATTGTGGGGATAGTAAGGTGAAAAATAGCGCGGACAAAAAAGCGCGAACAAAATAGCGCCGACAAAATAGCGCAGAAAAAATATATTTTAGTCATTTTGAAAGAAATACTTTAGATATCGTAAAATATGAATAGAGCCACTATTTTTTTTATCTTAATGTTTTCATTATTTTTCAGTCATTTTGCAATAAACACTTTAAGTAAAAAAAAAAAAAAAAAGTTCACCTTTCATGACACCCTTGTTTCTTCGGTTAACAAGGGTGTCATGTGGCCAGCAACGACCAACCGTCTTTTCTTTTCCCTAACTAATGTCAGGTACCCATTAGAGCTGGGTGGACTCAGAGGCGCCCGAAGATCCCGAAATTAAAAATCCCAGACTTCACCAGGATTCGAACTCCGGTCCCCGGTTAAGAAGCCAAGCGCTTTACCGCTTCAAAATATATCATTTATTTATATTCCAAAAGTATACTTTGAAAACAAAGCAAAGTTATCAGTTTGACTACAATTGACCACCTCAGCATAACTACTGTACAATAACAGTATAGATGCAAGTACGAACAACATTCACACACGAAACACATACACACTCATAACCAGCGCTTCATAAATAGACTTCTATGAACTTCTCGATGACGACTGATGATCTTGTAACACTTTGACCGAAAGTGGGATAAAGGAGTTTTTAAATCTTTCAGTTTTAGTCCTAATGGAAAGGAGACGACCACCTCGTTCAGATCTTATGTAATAGTGGTTTAATGGATGCAGATTGTCCTAAAGAATCGAGAGTGTTTTGGAAAGGCATATTTCATGAAAAATCTCTTCAATAGATGGTAGCTGTGTTCGAGTGATATACGATGCTTTTTTAATTAGTCTATTTAGTCTAAGTCTTTGTACAAGTGAAGCATTACCATACCAGCAGGTGATGGCAAAGTTAATTAGACTGCTGATGGTTGCTGTATAAAAAAGTTTGATTATTGTTTTGTCTATGTTAAATTTCCCTAGCTTTCTGAGATAGAAGAGATGTTCGTGAATTTTTGTGTAAAGGTTTTGACAGTGTTCACTGCATTTCTGTTTGTTGTTGATGGTTATACCTAGATATTTATATTTTTGCAATTGTTGCTTATTTGAATTTCTGCAAGATAGCTATGTTTTCTAAAATCTATTATCATTTGTTTAGTTTTCTGAACATTTATATATATAACTTTATTTATTATTTAGTTATATAATTTTTATATATGTATATTTATAGCTTTTAAATAGCGCTACTTTCATGCTTATAGCATGCTAAGAGCGCTATGGTCCAATCTCATTTGTGGACCAGTTGGGGGGGGGGGGGTATCTAGGAGTTGGTTTTCCGTGCTGCCTTTAGGCGCTCAGTAAACACAAGTCCGAGTCGGGTGTTGAACCTAGAGCCCTTTCATAGGTAGCCAAGCCAAGCTAAGTTTAGCCGCACTTGGCCTCTCGACCACGCTTCCCACAAAAGTTAAATTGTAGGAAATGTCACGTAGAAATTCCATTACTGCCTTGTTTACGTTTATTGGCAATATAGCTGGAAGACGTCTGTCAAGTTGGAGGTACTTTGTCTTGCTTGCAGCTTCGTACTCCAGCATTGTACCTCAGAATCTTGTTCTCAGTGTTCTCTTGTTCTCTGTGGAAGTGAGAGATTAACTTGGACACATTAGGGTGATGAACGTCAATGGACAGCTGAAATGTATGATGTCATCCCTCCACTGAATTGTTTGTTCTTGGTAGATTGTCTGTACCGTTCCTTAATGCCATCGGAAATCTTGGAGTCACTCTGCGGTTTCGTCTCTGGCGACTAATATAGTTGTCCACCCAATAGTCCCTACAACATCTGGCCAAGGGTCATGTAGATCTTTGCAGTATTTACATCTGCAGGTGGGACAAATGAGATTAAAGAAACATTTGGCGAGATAAATGATCACCAGCTTAACTAATCCTGAGAGAATGAGATAAAATAATGTGTACTCTCTTTCTCTGCAAATATGGCCTACTTCTAGATCTATTAAACTTCAAGAAGATAAAGATCTCAACAAAAATGCTGCCCAGGACGCTCACTTACATACATACGGTATTTTTCTACACATTTTTATAGCGTGGTCGAGAGGCTAAGTGCGCTTGAACTTGGCTTGTCTTGGCTACCTAGAAGGGGGCTCAAGGTTCGACACCCGACTCGGGCAGAGTTGGGTTTACTGAGCGTCTAAAGGCAGCACGGAAAACCAACTCCTAGATACCCCCCCCCCCCCCACCGGTCCACATATGAGGTTGGACCAAAGCGCTCTGAGCATGCTATAAGCATGAAAGTAGCGCTATATAAAAGTTGTAATAATAATGATGCTAATATATACCTCTTTAAAAAATAACTCTACACACAATGCCGAATCAAAGCTCTATCTAGCTAATAATTAGATTGATTATTAGAACGCCAAAGTAAAGTAAAGTTCCCATTTCTATAGGGCAGTTGATATAAAGGTCATCTGTTTCTGTGGCCTACGGTTTACGAGGTTTTCATGTAGCCAGCACAACGACCAACCGCCTTTACTTTTCCCCAACAAATGTCAGCTACCCATTAGAGCTAGGTGGACTCATAGGCGCCCAAAGATACCGAAATTAAAAATCCCAGTCTTCACCAGATATCGAACACAGGACCCCAGTTTCGGAAGCTAAGCGCTTTACCGCTCAGCCACCGCGCCTCCAATTAGAATTCAAAATCTGATTAATTATTAAACTTGAATCGTTATTTCAATTATTTTTCTAGATATTATTCAAATTAACACGACTATAAAAAATAACTAAAATTATTTCTTATTTCATTCCAGCCTTCCAACGTGCTATAGGCTAACAAGACAGGACATCATAAACAACATGGGCCACTTTTTGATATCACGTTTTATTGATACCCCCACCAAACTATGGGGCTATTTATTTGCGATACAAAATGGAGCACAAGTTATTCTTGACACTGAATGCAACGCTCAAGTGGAAACTATTTCACAAAGTTTTCACATCAGCGAACAACACCAATCGGGTCTCTTTCATAACAGTTCATCTATATTCAATCCCTTTTATCACTATGGCATTACGGATGCTTTTCCTCTTGAGTCTGTAATATACAGGCCTACAAATAAAGAGGCTAGAAACCTTTCAAAAGAGACAAACTCGGACATTTTCTATATTACAGACTGGAACTCAGTCCCTATAAGACAAGGTGTTGTGGTTTCCAAGACGACATGTTACAAATATATACAGGAAACAATAAGAATATCGAATGCTATATCTTCGTCACCTGTTGCCGTTAGATACCCAAGTTTCGCACCCTACAGCACTGGACCAACGATTTTCTTTAAGAAAGCTTTTCCGTTGCTATTTATTCCTCCAAATTTAGATTTACCAAGAAGACAACTTTTCAGAACTCTCTTAATAAACGCATTTACAAAAAATACCCAAATAACCTCAGCTATCTATAACGTTGATAACAATCTCAATAACAACAACGATTGCATCCTATTATCAAGTCATCAAGTTAATCTTCAATCTAAATCAAGTTTCCCTTGTTTGAATGTAGAATTCTGCTCCATCTTAGAATATGGTTGCAATAGTCATGAATTATTTCATAGGATTTCGTCTTGCTTAGTAAAACAATTTCTTCTACAAGAAAACGTCTCAGCCATGAAATTATTAATCATTGCGTGGAGCGAAGATCTACAAAAATTTGAAATGAACGAGGAGGTAAACTCCGACAATAACAACAAAGTTACGTTCAAAACTGTTTATAAAATTCCCCAACAAGTAAATTTATTTCGTAATATTTCTTACGATCTCGTGAAAACAATTTTGAAAGATGTTGTTTCTTTATGCGGAGTCCAAAGAACTAAAAGTTGGGATCCAATTAAGAAAATATTACATCCGTTAATAGATGATATACTTTTGATTGTAGTTTTTAATTATAACAATGTGTACAACTCCCTGGGGTTTAACGAGTACCTGCATCGCCAGTACTTTAAATATATTATTTACTGCGTGCCTTCTGTCAGTAACTTTCAAAACTACTCAGAGAATACTGGGTTTCATTATGTTTCTTTCATTGAAGGCCTGGCGGACGAGGGTTGGTATTTTTTCTACCAGTGTGTCTCTGCCGCCATGAAGCTAGATCTACCAGTGAATGGTTATTTACAGATAGGGGACGATGTTTTATTGAATTCTTGGAACATATTGACAATTCCCAGAAACGAGATGATGGTGTTCTCAGAAGAGAAGTACGTCGATTTATATAAAGATGATGCAGATTTCCAATGGGATTACTGGGAAACTGGTCAAAAGGATATTCAAAACGTAATAGCTGAACTTGAAAAGTTATCATCTGGCAATAAAGATTTTTCAAAGGCATATCCACTAGTCAATGTTACCTATTTTGCTACCGAATTTCTACAAAATTTAAAAGGAAATCTTGAGCCTAATTTTGTGGCCTACGGAGCCACGGATATATTTTATGTTCCAAAAGTTTTAAAGAATGAATATATTACGGCATCCGAACTATTTCGGAAACATCATTGCATGGTGGAGTTGGCTTTGAGAAACATTTACTTAGGGTTAAAACGACCTAGAGAACAGAAGTTTTTATTTGAGGGACATGCGCTTTGGGACGATGACAGAAAGAAGCCATGGATATATTTTAATGGAGTAAACGATACGTTTATTCACCCTTACAAATGGCTCAGAGACGCATGGAAGAAGGAGGGTCGAAGGTTTGCATGCAGAAGATATCTACCATTACACAGTTTAAGAAAACCTTCATAATAACTAACATAACAGACGCATGCTGTCAGAGTAAATATTTAATTACAGTTAGTTGGAAAACGCTAAATCTGGGGAAGATCAAAGTTGTGTTGTGGTGTTGTTCCATTATGTTAACATTAATGTTTAAAAATTATATGTCTATTAGTTGCATCAGAAATGTTATCCTGTTCCTGTTAAATTTTTTTATTTCACTGTTATATGCAAACATGACATGAAACACTTTAAGATTGACTACAAACATTTGGAGAGAAAAAAAAAGTTCCGGATATGCCCACGTGGTTCGCGAGCATAAAGTAGAAGTCTTTTGTCACATACCAGTGGCATGAAAATAGATGAAAATGCTGCTAACTTTGAAGATTTCAAATGACGAACTTGACTTTAGTCACAAAGAAGTAGCAAGGAGAACATATCGTCTCTTGAGACGCAAATGCGGCAGATTACCTGGCACAATATTTCTCACTCAACTGATAATTATCAAAACATATCTTGTGTAAAGAATAATTTACGCTCTATGTATTTTATTAGTTTGCTTCCAACTTTAAAACATAGTTTGCTTGTTAACATCATAACAATATAATAGAAATGGCTCTAAGAATGAAAGGATGAATGCTAAGAAGGATAGCATATGGAGAAATAAATGTGTCTTTATCTGGCTGTTTTTTTTTAAAGGAATCTGTTATGTTTGTTTGAAAATATTAGTTTGCTTGTTTATCTTGTGAATCAGTACTATTTACTTTTAAGTCTTCTGTCTCAGAAACAAAAGATAAAGGCACATTTCTTGTTCCATATGCTAGGACAAATTTGTACAGATTGGGAGTGGGAAGCGTAATCAAGAGGCTAAGTACGCTTGAACTTGGCTACCTATGAAGGGGGCTCGAGGTTTGACACTTTCTCAATTGTTGGTACTTGCTGTAGCCGTATCATTTATAATGGATGGTGTATTGAGAATCTTTTCAAAAATGCTCTGCCCAGCGTTTCAAGATTTCTTCGTTTTCTGACAGCAGTTTTGTGCCGTTAGCAATAAGTGAATGGGATGAACCTGACTGTGTTGGTCCATAGACTTCGTTTATGGCATGGAAGAAGTTCATGTCGTCTGCAAATTCCTTTATATTTTCCACTTCTTCCTAAGCCAGGCATCTTGCACTGGGTGTGATGGTGTTTGATTTTTTACGGATGTTGCCTGCTCTAAAATATCATAGCCAGGCGCAGCTGGCGATAACCGTACTCAAGCGGTCGAAACTCAGAGAAAAAGATATATGTGGCTATAAATATACAGTTCTTCACAATATATAGGGTTTATTTTTTTTTAAGTATTTTTATTTTTATTCAGCTTGTTTGTTGTACGTGTTTCGAATGCTCCTTCAGAATGGAAGACAATCTACTTCTTAGTCCTAACCTCCCGCAAGAAGACGGGGAATGGCAGCGGGCAGGGTTTGAACCCGGGACTATTGAGACAACCGAACGACAGTGTAGCGTGCGTACCGCACAACCAGGCAGTCAGCCAGTGAATATAGACGTCCCTGATTAACATGTTTTACTTGACTGAGAAGCATATGGTGTGATCAGTAGAGGCCTTAGGGCAGGGGTTCTCAGCCTATGGGTCGCGATCCCTTTGGGGGTCGTTTGACGATTATCCAGGGGTCGCCTAAGACTATGGATTGTTATTGTCTACTCTTCTATTGCTGTGTGTGTGTGTTTGGGGGGGGGGGGGCGGGTCGCGGCAGAATGGGGGAATGTAAAAAGGGGTCGGCGAGCATAAAAGGTTGAGAACCGCTGCCTCAGGGGGTGGCAAGTGGGGCATCCGCCCCGCACCTGAGGGGGGGGGGGGCGCGATAGAAGATTCCCTTGTCATCGTCAGATTCGAAAACCAGACCAGTTCTCATTAACTTGGATTTGTTGCTCAATATTTTGGATGCCCTTCCTGGCATATACATCGAGTGGCCGTGTTGCAGCCTACAACAAAAAAAAACAAGTTTACAAAGACAGTTTGTGTGGAAACGAAAACTCAAAATCGGCCCCCGAAGTGGTCCACCCAGGCAGGTAAAAAGGCAGGTCTCAGTATTTTCAAAAAGAACATCAGAATGAAATTCTATCAAAGGCAAATGGAGAAAGGAATGGAGAAAGAAGGTTGACAGATCTTGGTTGGTGCCCCAGCGGTCCAGCAGACCAAAGGAAAGGTGAAAGTGAATAATGTGAAGTTAGATGTGAATCTGGCCTAACTGATGTCTCTAATTGTTTTGTAAAGGGTCAAACTCTTATTCAAATCCTCAAGAAAAAAACATTTCCGTTAAAAAAATATAAAAATAGTTAATTTAGTAACTACATTCTGTTTGCTGTTCACACGATAAAAAACCTACTTATTAATTGTTGCTTTGAATTATGTCAAACTCATATGCATACTAAATATATTTTTTTCTCTTTAAAAGAAATAGAAAACTTTTTTTTGTGTAAATGTAGTAGGCTAGTTAATATGACAGAACGTACTTAACTTAGCAATACAAATGTAATAAGAAAAAAAATTGACAAAAAATCTAAAACCATTTGCATAAATATGTCAAAAATATGTGAAATTGTATTCTCCAATTCTAAAAAAGCCTTTCGAGCTTGTTACTATTAATTGTCAATAGTTGTAAAAGTGGTGTATTTTTTATGAAAAAAAAACAATCCTGCTTGAATAATTGATTTTAAAAATTAGATTTTTCGCTTCCAGAAACTTTGAATGGTATAAAAAAATTATGATGTCGGATTTTCACAATCTTTTCTAGTTTACGAGATCTAAACGGTATTCCACACAAAACTAATAACGTTTTTACAAAATAAAACAGCGCATATCGTGGGAGAACAGAGAAACTTAATGCGCCAAGCAACGGTCTGTTTTTTATGCTTGGTTGCAAACATGCAGCAAGAAGATCTTCGACTAATTAAGAACGCCGAAGCTCACGACCAGAACCTCGGATATAGGATTCAAAACGAGCTTATAGACTTGATGGCATATTTTGCCGTCATCCTTGACTGCACGCTTGATGTTAGCCACAAAGAGCATTTGTCTTTTACATAGCGTTTTGTGGACGTATCAGATACAGAAGTTAAAGTGGAGAGCACTTCCTGTTTATGTAGTTAAAAGGCCAATAGTGCAGTACTTACGTAAGGTAGTAATCTTATTAACAAAAACAAGGCCTTCAGCGTTAGATGCGGACGATTCCGTTGGCGTGACGTGGGACGATGTCCTATAGTCTTCCTTAGTGCTCATGGCCCCGCGCACAGCTAAGGGCGCCTCTGAATATGATAGTCTTTCCGTTTTAAAGTAGCGTATGTAATTTTTAATATGTGATATGATAGTATAACAAGCTTATTATAAATTACCTATTATAATATGTTCGACACAGATATAGGCCTACTAGATTTAGGTTTTTTAGGTTTCATTTCATTTATTAGCATTTTCGTCATGCATGACATGTTACAGTCTCTAGATTTCAGTGTTTCTCAAACTGTGTGCCGCGGCACACTAGTGTGCCGCCGAAGATTTGCAGGTGTGCCGCGGGAATTTTTCAGAACGCCACACGTGCATAGTTACACAGGTCTGCCTACTATTAAATTTTTTTTTAAGGTTGCAATGACATCCTCACTTGCAACGACCAGTAATAGTAGTGGGTCGCTCCATAGTGACGGAAAGGGGTGTTAGCTATTCTTATTATGGAATCGTCCACTATACATATATTATTATAATGACTCAAATGTAGGCCGCCTTAGCAGACGCACAGCAGTTCTTGTAACGATAATAATAAGCGATGTGTTTCATGTAAATTGTTTAGGTGTATGCTAATAATAACAAATTATCACTAAGCATTATTCATTGTTATCCATGGAGAAATACGTTAGCAAGAATGAAACTGCGAAAGCGTTAAATGAAAAGCAAGGAACCAAACGAAGGTACAAAGAAGATTGTATCGGATATGGTTTCATATCTTCGGGACCTGAAGATGTTCCATTGTCATTCTGATGATCTGCAATACAACTCTATCGAATGAGGCGCTTGTTTCAAGCAAATTGAAGAGACACTTGGAAACAAAACATCCAGCTGTAAAAGCGCAACCGAAGGAATACTTCGAAAACATCAGGGCTCAACAAAATAAACAAGCTAAGAAACTTACGAACTACGTAAAGCTGCCAGTAAAGGGATTGATTGCAAGTTATAATGCTGCTCAGTTATTATCAAAACGCAAGAGAGCACACACAGAAGCTGAATCAATCATTGCACCAGCTTTAGCAATAGTTGTTGAAACTATTCTAGGACCCCATGCCGCCACAAAAGTTAAAAAAGTTCCTTTGTCAAATGATACTATCTCGCACAGAATTGAAGAATTATTGTCAGATTTACAAGATCAAATCTGCGAACACTATGACGTGACTGACAATGAAGTGTCTATGCTATGGTCTCTTCGAGTTGATGAATCCACTGACGTTAGCGGCAAAGCCAAGCTGCTAGCTTTTATTCGGTTCATAAAGGATGAAAAATGTGTCAACGAATTCTTATTTTGCAAAGACCAAAGGCGAAGATATTTTCAAAGTGGTGAACGAAAACATTTTGCTATTCAAACTACAAAGTGGAAAAACTGTGTCAGCGTTTGCACCGATGGTTGTCCTTCCATGCAGGGAAATAGAAAAGGATTCGTGACTCTTGTGCGTCAAGAAAATCCATATGTATTAGTAGTTCACTGCATGATCCACAGAGAAGCTCTTGCCTTCAAATCTTTGCCGAAAGATTTAATGTAGGTTCTGGATCAAGTGATTGAAGTTGTAAACTTCGTCAAATCTCGACCGCTTGCATCCCGACTTTTCTCAGAGCTTTATGAAGCAATGGATTCAGACTACAAATGTCTCCTGTATCACACTAACGTTCATTGGCTCTCCAGGGGAAAAGTTTTAATTAATTAAAGCGTGTCGTCCAACTCAAGGCTGAGCTGATTTCATTCTTGCAGGCTAAAAAAAAAGATTTTGGATTTTCTATTCATGACGAGATCTGGTGGATTAAGGTGACATTTCTCTTTGATTTTATATGACAAATTAAATTCATTGAATTTAACTCTTTCTCTCCTAACTGACGATACCAGCGTTGATTCCACCATAATCTGGTAAATAATTACGGAAAGATAGAGTTAAGTCTTCAAGGACCATCGGAAACCATCAGCTCTGCATCCTCAAATCTGAAGTCATTTTGTGAAAAATTGTCTTTTTGGCAAAGTAAGATCTCCAAAGGAGTCTTCGACTGCTTTCCTACTTACAATGAATATGCTTCAACTAAAGAAATTTCACCCGAAATTCTGGACACTTTGACACACTTGCAATCAGCATTGCAGCATTACTTTCCAACAGTTGGAGGTAATGAGTATGGATGGGTCAGCTATCCATTTGGAAACAAAATGAAGCTACAAATCTGACAGCTGAAGAAGCAGAGCAGCTCATTGATTTAAAAAACGATGCAGTTCTTAAGTCAAGTTTTGCCAAGAAAAGCCTGGATGTGTTTTGGTTTCAATCAACAAGTTATATCCTGCAATCAGTTTAATAGCAATCAAAATAATTCTTCCATTTGCATCTTCATGGTTTTGTGAGTTTGGATTTTCAGCACCGACTGAAATCATGTTTAAGAAAAGTGAGAGACTTCTTACAATAGACGATGAAATGCGAGTTTGTTTGCCAACTCTGGAGTCTCGATTATATCGCATTTGCTCTCAAAAACAGGCACATCCTTCACATTAAATATAATACTTAAAATGAGGTAAAATCTTTCTTTTTTTTTTTATTATAAAACAACTGTTGCTCTTCGTGGTGTGCCGCGAAATTTTTTTAGTTTTTTTTACTGTGCCGCGAGACAAAAAAGTTCGAGAAACGCTGCTCTAGATCTTATGAGTAAAAAATGCGAAAATAAAATCAAGCCAATAACGATCACGTGATTTCAATGCCTTATTTTGCCCCGCAAAAAATCTGGCCAGCAGCAAATATGGCTTCCTAGAAACGTAAATACGTACTCTAGATGCGGATAATGCCAAAAGACTTAGACTACCTATAGTTATAGATCTAGATATAGGGTATTAACGTAACTTCCTACGCAGAATCAGGTTTCTATAGCCTACAAGTACTATAGGGGATGATAATAGACTAGATCTATATTGTATATAGCTATTATTAGTATGTACTGTATTAGACTCAATGTCAATAATTAAATCAATAAATAAATTTAATATCTTATCTTATCTTATATAATACAGACGTTACTTCAAAAAAGAAGATGATTACGTCCTACGCGTCATGCATTTAGTCATGCATATTAACCAATGACTTAAATTCTGCCAAGTCACTGGTTTTTCTGGCTAGCTCAGGCAACCCATTCCATGCTCTAATAGCACTAGGGAAGAAGGAGTATTTGTACAAATTTGTCCTAGCATATGGGACGAGGAATGTGCCTTTATTTTTGTGTCTTTCAGAGTATTTTATTAAATTTTGTTTTTGTATTTGAAGATTATGGTTCAGTGTTTTATGTATAATTGCTACTTTACTTTTGAGTCTTCTGTCCTGAAGGCTTTCTAAATTTAGTGATTTTACTAATGGTGTTACCCTAGTCAAATGTGAATATTCGTTTGTTATGAATCTCACTGCTCTATTTTGTGTTTGTTCCAGTTTCTTAATGTTTTCTTGAGTTGAGGGGTCCCACACGGTGGATGCATATTCTATTATTGGCCTAACCAAGGTTAAATAACATTTTAGTTTTATGTTCTTATTTGATTTATAGAAATTTCTTTTAATAAACCCTAATGCTTTGTTGGATTTTTTTATAGTTTCATCAATATGTGGATTCCATGACAGTTTTTCATTTATTATAACACCTAGGTATTTTGAGTTTTTAGTCTGTGTTACTGGTTTGCCATGAATAAGATAAGTGGAATTAATTTGTTTTAGTTTTTTTGTTACTCTTAACAACTGACATTTTTCTGGGTGGAAAGACATGCTCCAATTTGATTCCCATTTCTGTAATTCATCTAATTCTCTTTGTAAAATATCTGTGTCTTGTTTTGTTTTTATTGTTCTATATATTATGCAATCGTCTGCAAATAATCTGACTTTTGTTCCTGAACTAATGCAATTTGGTAAATCATTTATGTAAATTAAAAATAGTAGTGGACCCAAAACTGTTCCTTGAGGTACACCTGAGTTTACTGTTATTGGTGTTGATTTAGAGCCATTTATTATTACAGTTTGTTCTCTCCCTATCAGAAAATCTTTAATCCACTGATGCAGTGGACCGTTAATGCCGAAATATTTTAATTTTTTAAGCAAACTATGGTGGTGAACTTTGTCAAAAGCCTTGGAAAAATCTAGTAAGATAGCATCTATTTGTTCACTATTATCTAAACCTTTTGAAAAATCATCAATTAGTCCTATTAGTTGTGTTTCACATGATCTATATTTCCTAAAGCCATGTTGGTATGGGGTGAGGACATTATGTTTGTCTAAGTGGTTTATGATATTGCTACATATTATGTGTTCTAGTATTTTACATGTGATGCTGGTAAGTGATACTGGTCTGTAGTTTCCTGGATCAGATTTTTCTCCTTTTTTAAATAGGGGGGTGACATTAGCTTCTTTCCAGTCCTTTGGTACTCTGCCCTGGTTAAGCGATGCTTGAAAGAGTATTTTGAACACTAGGGCTAGCTCATTGCTTAGTTCTTTGAGTAATCTAGCTGGAATACCATCAGGTCCAGACGCTTTATTTGGTTTGGTGTTGGCTAATAGTTTTTTAATTCCATTTTCTTGTACTACTAAATCTTCTATGTTGTCTACTTGGTTCAAATTAAGAAATATGTCTTTGTCTCCTGGGGCTGAGAATGCTGATGCAAAGTATTTGTTTAGGATGTTTGCTTTAGTTTCATTATCATTATGTATTATGTTATGTTCATCTTTTAATGGCGCTATGCCTGTTGTTTCCATTTTCTTAGACTTAATGTATGACCATAGGTTTTTGTTGTTATCTTTAGATATTACATTGTTGATGTATTCACTCTGCAGCTGTCTGCTTACTTTTTGGGTTTGGTGTTTAATTTTTATATACTTTTTGTAAACTCTTTCGGCCTTGGTTGCTTTAAATTTTCTATATAGTTCTATAATAGTTAGAGCAGAGTAACAGAGCAGCGTCTTTATTTATTTTGGCTTTTTTTTTTTTTTTATACTTATGTTATTTTATTACCGGTAATTATTATGATTACTTATATTTATCAATTGAATTAATCCATGTGTCAACCTTATTAAAAGCTGATCAGGCAGGCAACTACTTACAGATTCGAAATTGATAATTTTTAAGCATATTTTCAAACATATTATATTAAAATAACGTCTTCTAGTGAAGTCCTCTTGATTCACACAAATTTGTGATCAATTATCGATAGTTGATATTTTTCAGCACTGAACAAAATATTTTTAGGAGTTGGCAGAAAAATTATATCCAAATATAAAAACAAGAGATATGTTAGAACATATTTACATCCATTACTGTCATTACTGGTTCAAACCCCCCCCCTTCCATAGTCATAGTTTATTGACTGATTTTTTTCTTTGATTTTGTTTATTTTAGTTGATAGTTTAATACTAAACCATCACTTGCCCCAGCACAGCCAAGGGTTTTTGAATTTAAAACCCCTTACCAGGGGGGTTTGACTTTAAAACCCCCTACCAGGGTTTTTTGCAGTTAAATCCCCCTCTTCTATAAAACAAAAAAAAATGCAAACGACAATCCCCAAATTCCAAAAATATAGTTAAGGAAGAATTAGATTTTAAAACCCCCTCCAAAATTTACGATAAACCCCCTCTTCAATATAAAAAAAGCTAAAATTCTATGAGCGTAGCTAAATGGGTTATGACTCAGTTTTGAGTTTAAACCCCCCTTCAGCGGGGTTTGAAGGTAAAAAATACCTCTTTAATATTAAAACAAAGCAAATTATACACTCGAAATTCTATTAGTGTAGTCAAATAGGTTTTGAGTTTAAACTCTCCTCCAGTGGAGTTTGAAGCTAAAACATACATCTTCAATGTAAAAAAAAAGCAAATTACGCACTCAAAATGCTATGAGCGTTGCCAAAAGGGGTTTTGATTTTAAACCTCCCCATCAGGAGGGTTTGATGCTAAAAAAATCTCTTCAATATAAAAAAAGCAAATTAAACACTAAAATTATTTGAGCGTAGCCAAGCCAATTGGGAGTTTAAACCTCTCTCCTACAGATGGTTTTTCTTAAAAGTTTAAAACTCTTCCAGATGGTTTTGAGATTAAAATCCCCATACAGAGCTTTTTGAGGATTAAAAAAAAAAACTCCAGAGATTTTTTAGTTTAAAACCCCCAACAGATAATTTTGATGATAAAACTTAAGCAAACTACAGTCACCTAATACCAAGAGCGTATTCAAGAGATGTTACACATTTCTACCAGTGGCGGGGCTCGATTATTAAAGTGCAGTGAAAAATATTAAACATGGCTCAACAAAGATGGCTAAGACAGGTTTCAGGAGTCAGCTATAGAGATCGGGCCTAAATCAAGGAAATTCTATTGGATTGGGAGTCGACCCCTTAGTAAGATTGTGACAGAGCGTCACATGTGGGTTGCGGGACATGTTCTCAGACAAAATGAATTACGCATAATAAGAGTTGCGATGACATTCTAGTACAACTTGGCGCCACACATTCATGGAGTTCCTCAGAGCAGGTGGGAAGAGGCTTCAGACATTACCAGTGACAGATTTTTGTGGAAACAGCTTGATGGCAAATGCGCCGAATGGCGTGGGGGCGGGGTCTAAGTCAGTTAGAACAGCACATTAGGTTTTTGAAATAAAACTTTTTAATAGAAGGATAATGCACTGTAGATACCTCAGAATATGCATTTTGTTGCCTTTCAATAACAGAAATAGTGTTTGACTTCGGGGCTCCGCCCCGCTCTGGAGGAGCTCCCCCAGGCCCCCTTGCTGGCAAGGGCGGGGAGTCTACAATTTTTCCACTAACTCAAGGAAGAACCTATTCTAGGGTGCAATAAATGTCTTCCGAAATAGTGAAGGGTCAGAATGCATACATACATATAATTTTTTTTTTTGGCCGGGGGGGGGGGGGGGGGGGGGGAGAGAGAAAAAAAATTCCTGGCTACGCCCATGCTGTCAGTACATAAAAATTCATCTAAATCGGCCCTTCATTTGTAAACATAAATATATAAATGGAATAGTCTTACTCATTTTGTTTTAGAAATGGGAAGATTCATCAGTTGGCAAGTAGAATTTGTAGGCGGTTGAAATAAAAAAATTATCTTTGAAAAAAAACAATTTTTTAATTAGAACATCATTAAAATACTTTAACAGAACTTTCCAATGGTGTATAAATTGTGACTGTATGTTTAACAGTTAGCAAGTTATGATTTTTTTGTGGCGTTTCGACCTAACATTGGTTGACATGGAACAAGTAAGATGAGAGTGTCTCGCTGGCCAAGCCGGAAGACTTACACCCCTAGATCAAAAGTTAAAAAGTTGAAATTGAGTTTCATAGATTATAGATCTACTTATTAAATAAGAAATTTAATAGTATATCTAGTATTAGTAGTAAATTTCTAGCTCACATTTCTGATTTCATTTATATTTATGAACTTCACTTGTTTAGAATGTAAATATTGATGAAATAAACAAATTATCGGGATTAGAGCTACAAGAAATTTCAGAAGGGTGTGGACAAAATGGTGGCGTTGTGATAGCAGAAAATAACAAAATATTTAAAAGTGGTATCAAAATCGTCAGAAACAATTTTTTTCAAATGCACTTTAAAATGCATGTGGATGTGTTTAATTCATATAAACTATTTGAATATATCCAGAATATTAGGCCTTACATGGGCTGAAGTGGTTTTACGTCTATGACAATATTTCTATATAAAAAACTGTAAATCCGATAGCCCACAATGCTAACTGTATTTTCAAGTTTTCAATATGATGCGCATGTCATATCGCGATAAAACATGGTAGAATTATAGCCAGGCATGATATATAGCGTGAAAAAAAAAATGAATGTTCAGGCATTTTTCTGGACCCTGTATTGCTAAAAACAAAAAGGGGTATTTTTGATAATTAATCTTAAAATGATAAATAACTTTTGGAAAAGAAATAATTAAGCATAGTTAGGCCATTGTCTCAAGTAATCAATAACACAACTTTAAAACTTCTCACATTTCATTCAAAAGTGTAATAAATTTCCAAGTTCGGCCTATGTAAAAAAAAACCATCAAAAACGCTATCTCTAAATTAACAGTCATTTTTTACTTCCGCCATTCCAGGTTTTTTCGCCTAGCTAGAATTTGGTGACTAATTTCACATTAGTTTTTACAAACTAAAGAAAACTATGTCACCAAATTTTATGAGCGTAGCCAATGGGGAGTTTTGAGACTAAACCACTTTACATTATAAATATAGAGAAGCTACTTTTTACAAAAGTTTTTAGGTGGCCAGATCCATTGATTCTCTTGACTGAGCAATTGATCCTAGTGCTCCATTTGCAACAAATTATATTTAAACCCACCCATGCATGTATTATGTTTTTTTTAAACATTAGCTACTGTCACTACTGATGGAGTATAGCTACTAGATACAGATACTAGATATAGTATCATGATTATTGATGATATATATCTCCATTAGCTCGGATACCAATTTACATGCTGTGTTTGATCATTTACTAGCAAACATGACTATATATATAATATAAAGATTATAGATGAGTGCAATATTTCATACACATTTTTGTGGAAGCTAACACAGATGTCTTCTAAACACTGTTTTGATTAAACTATTTATAAATGAATAACTGAAATTATTATTTTTGACAGATATAACACATTCCTCATTTATCAATTAAACTATTTGTGAATAACTGAAATTATTATTTTTCAGTGATATTATAACACATTCCTCATTGCAGATTACAAAATGACTGTTACATTATCAATATTAACTGCCTACATGAAATCCAGAATTTTCCTTTTTTTTTTTTTTCAACTTGTGTAAAATTTTTATTTTATTTTAATTTTCTTTATCTAATTTTATTTTCAACACAGAAATATTATTTCCATGATGACTGACACAGAGCTTGATTCTTCTCTTGATCTGAACAATCTTTTAAGGCATGTGAAGGAGGAAATGGAAGAAACAGATTTGATAACACAAACAAATGAAGATCAAAACTTCATGTCAATGGTAAAAACTGAGAAGATGGATAAAGAGGAATCAGTCTTGTATACACAGCAATCAAAACATGATGCTGAAACTTCTAATATCAAACTTGAACATCAGGTAATTTAATTTATTTAATGCAAGACGATGTTATCAAATATAATTACTTTGGCAAAAAACAACCCTACTTTGAAACTCTTGTAGAGAAAAACATATGAAAAACCCTAAAGATATTAGATTTTACCATTACAGAGAAGAGACAAAACAATCATAACAAAAAAAAAATACACAAACTTTATTGAAATGAAATATCCAACTTTCTAATCTAATGATTGAATGTATATTTAATTATTTGTTTTGTGATATGCACAATTTTAGAACAAATTTCTTCAAGAATAATTAAGACATTTTTTTTTATTAAACTTAAATATTAACTGATAGAGTAAGTATTATAATTTATTTAGAATGAAATGAAAACGTTTGTTCAATTTGGATTTTTATTTTTGTAACTATTTATGATTTAAAAAAATTTTTTTTTTTTGTCTTACAGGAAAGTACTAAAAAGAAAGAGATGACCAATTTTACAGATACAGATAAACCTTTGTCCCTAGCTTCAAGACTACTATCTGTATCAATGAAGAAAAACACTAACCTTTGTCCTGTTCCTATCATGATGCCAAAGTTAAAATCACCTGGTGACATCCATTGCTCAGAAGTCTTAGTGAGTCAGGTAACTAGATATTATTAAAAAAAAAAAAAAGTTTAGCAGAGATATTTGTATGCAAGTCTTAAGTTTGATATGAAAGTGACAATGCTTACAATGTTTTTGCGTATTGAACTGAAATTTAATAGTAGTCATTTTTATTTTAGCATCCTACAAAATAATTGACTAGATTCCAAGGAAGTAGCATGTTGTCCTGTTTCATTTAGTAAACATCTTCCCCAGAGATTCAAGCACAATATTTTCATTATGGATAAGGAAATTTCAGATTTTCAAAAGAAAATCTTTTTCTAAATGAAACTAGTTACAAATGGAATGTTTGATGTGCTTAAGGTCTTTTGGCATTTCTAGCAAAGAACACTGTTTTCCTGCGAGATACAAAATATTTTTATCAGCCATCAGGAAAAGTTGACATTCTGTAATATTTTCTATTCCAGACATCTGGAAATGAAATTGAAAGTGCTGGATTACATTACTGTTTAATACGGAAAATATTTTAAGTGCTGATATTTTTAGCCAGCCTCAAGATGTATTGACAGAGATGACAGATAATCAAAATTTTCTCTAAATATTCAAGTAAAAATTAGTGGCTGAATTCTGCAGTTGTCTCTGTACATGTCCCCACAAATACAAAACAAACTTATTGCAATATTGGGTAATATTGAGCCAAACATTTCTAGATTATTTTAACATTAGTGAAGTAAATAAAGTTCCCCTTTCAGACCTTGTGGTCTATAGGGCAGATGATGTAAAAGTCACAATGACCAATTTCCTTTACTTTTCCCCAAATAATGTCAGGTACCCATTAGAGCAGGGTGGACTCAGAGGTGCCCAAAGATGTCGAAATTAAAAATCCCAGTGTTCAGAAGCCAAGCGCTTTACTGTTCAGCCACCGCGCCTCCTATTTTGACATTACTTGAGTAAAAAAAGGTATTTTTGCTATTTTATTTCTACAAATTTTCTTTTTTGATTTGGGGGGGGGGGGGGGGGGGGGGTCACAGCTCATTGTGACAAGTTTATGATTCCTATTTGATGATTGTAAACCTTGGCAAGAGCACGAGAAAAAAACTCTGGACTTTAGAGAGGAAGTGAAAGGTTTGGGCAGTGGTTTCTAAAGTTCAGTAGAGAGAGGATGTATTAATTGTGTTCGCTTGATTTAGTATTATTTTCACTAATTGTATATTGTTCATGATATATGCATGTTGTAATTACATTGCAACTTTGTTACTAGCAACTTATGGTTGGAATGATCTATATCAAGGTATCTATTGTATGTAATAGATATTGTCTGCTGACATACCCAGTGTATTCTAACTTTTGTTGTGATCTTGTACGAAACAAGCTTTACACAGAACATATAGTACATGCACATAAGAGCCCAGAGTAACATCTTTACTGAGGAGTGACATAGCAAACAAGTGATTATGTATTTTGCATCAAATTAGCTTATACAGTTATTTTAATAGGCAATATTATAATGAAAATTATCATGCATATTAGTTTGCTATTGCTGTAACTTCTTCCTTACAGTAAGTAAAATGACTTATACTTTCAACTATCACAGGAAATCACCAATGATTGACTAACCCCGTACTTCACTTAACTAGGTTGCTAAATACCTAAGAAGAAAATATAAAAAATAGTTTAATAAAAATCAAATCTTTTATTAAGCTTAGTTATTTCAATTTGTCTGTAAGATAAGTTTGGATCAGTAATGTGATTAAATTTGTAATAGATCTTTCTGACAATAATAAATCAATTTTTGTTTTGCACAATTTCATGCTTTATAGCTTTCTCAATACACTTACTATCACTTGTCTGGACCTGTTGGGAAAGGGATGGGGAAGAAAGAATAATACAATATATGGCTCCTTCTGTCTCTGAAGACAATGGATGCGCCCAGATGAGCCACTGGCTTTTGTTTCGTCTTGACACATGGCAGAATCTGAAGTGACTGATCAAGCTAATTTTGGAGCGGCAGAGTTTGCCACAGTTCGTGCAAATATGCATCTGTTCTACGGCTAGCTGACAAGGGAGGTTTCTTTTTCTTTCTCTTGGCTGATGCAGCTTCGTTTCTTTTGCATTCGTCGAAGTTCGTACCAGCGTGTACAGTCTGTCTTCATGCTGTCCGGTCTTGGGCTATCTCCTCCCACATACTTTTGTCAATGCCCATGGCACTTGCAGGCATCTCTGTAGTGGGCGGGCCTTAGGTCTGACTCCCTCTGTAAGCTCAGCCTATAGAATGTCTTTAGGGATTCTTCCATCTGGCATGCGAGTAACAGAACAGAGCCAGCGTAGTCTTCTCTGTGTAAGAATGTGCATATTGGCCTGTTTCAAATGTCCTGTTTGGTGACATTATCCTTCCAGGAGATGAACATTATGAGCCACAGGAAACATAGGTGGAAGCAATTTAATCTGTGTTCTTGATGCATATAAGTTGCCCAGCTCTCACTGCCATAAAGAAGTGTGCTTAGAACACATGCAAAGTAGACTAGGATTTTTGTTGCCATAGTCAATTTGGTATTTACCCACACACGCTTGGAGAGGTTTGCCATTGCTGCAGAAGCCTTTCCTATTCTTTTTGTGAGCTCAGTGTCTAAATCTAAGTTGCTGGCTATTGTTGTTCCCAAATATGTGAATTCCTACACCACCGTAAGTGTGTGATTTCCAATATGTGTAACTGGTGTTTCTGTGCAAGATTTTGGTCTTGGAGAAGCTTATTGTAAGGCTAAACTCTTGACAAGCAGCTGCCAGGGTATTCACAAGCCTCTGCAATCCTTCTTGTGAATGAGATGAGTGCTGCATCATTGGCAAACATCAGTTCCCTAATCAAGATACACTGTCTCTTTGTTTTGGCTTTAAGGCGTGCCAGGTTAAATAGCTTTCCATCCTATCTACTGCGGATTTATACTCCATCTTCCAGGGATTTAAAAGCGCTGGTTAGTGCAAATGAAAAGAAGATAAAGAATAGTGTTGGAGCCAGAACACATCCTTGTTTTACTCTGCTCTTGATGGAGAATGGCCTAGAGGCTGAGCTGTAGTTGCTTTTTAATGAATTTATTTAAAAATAAATTTAAAAAGTTGAATGACCTAGATTCGAACTCAAGTGCTCTAGCCTCCTCAAGCCAACACACTTACCAGTGTACCAGTATTATTTACGAAAATAGAAGGTCTTATAGTTATCTATAGCTAATTTCAAACTTGAAAGCAATGTTTAAAGGGGAAATTTCAATTTTGTACCACCACATTAGTCAATTATTTTTTCTTTCCCTTATTTTGTGCCAAACGAAATAATTAATTACCAATAGTTAATTAACTAACTGGTTAATTTTTTTTAAAACTTGATTCGGTTTGGGAGAAAGAATGTGCACACATTTTTTAACAGACATAGTGAGATGATACAAGCTTTGAGCTAGCTGGTTGTTTTTTTTTTATGATATTTCAACAAAGATAAATTTTTATGTTTTCTTTTTTTTTTTTTCCCCATAAACAGATGGACAATATTAAGAAAGAAGAGGAAATGATACCATCCATACATGTGCATACTGATTACACCCAAGATCAAAATGAAGCAAACGTTTTAAAAGAAAAGGTTTTAAGAACAGAGTTGATTAGTTCATTTCTTGAGACCAAAAAGAAATACAAATGTCACAGATGTCTCAAACATTTCTCTACACGTTCACGTTTAAAAAATCACCAGTCTGTTCATAAATCATTTAAATGTCAAATATGTCAAAAAGGATTTGCTCAGACTTCACATTTGAAACGACACCAATACCTTCATACTGGTGAAAGACCGTATAAATGTCAAATATGTGAAAAAGGATATACTGAGTCTACAAAATTAAAAAGACACCAAATGGTTCATACTGGTGAAAGACCATTTAAATGTCAAATATGTCAAAGGAGATTCCCTACAACTCTACAATTAAAAAAACACAAATTAATTCATACTGATGAAAGACCTTATAAATGTGAAATATGTCAAAAAGGATACACTCAACCTTCATGCCTGAAAAAACACCAAAAGGTTCATACTGGTGAAAAACCATTTAAATGTCCAATATGTCAAAAAGGGTTCACTGAATCTTCATATTTGAAAAAGCACAAACAAAGTCATACTGGGAAAACATATAAATGTGAAACATGTCAGAAAAAATTTTTTGAATATTCAAAATTAAGACAACACTGTCTGGTTCACACTCATGAAAGACCATTTAAATGTCTAATATGTCAAAATAGATTTCCGTCAACTTTACTATTAAAAAAACACCAATTAATTCATACTGGTGAAATACCTCATCAGTGTCAAATATGTCAAAAAGGATTTACTCAATCTTCAAGCCTGAAAATGCACCAAGTGGTTCATACTCGTGAAAAACCATTTCAGTGTCAAATATGTCAAAAAGGATTTACTCAATCTTCATATTTAAAAAAACACCAACAGCTTCATACTGGGAAAAAAACATGTCCGATATGTCATCAAGATTTCTCTCTGTCTTCGGCTCTTAAAAATCACCAAAAAATTCATACTAGTAAAAAAACATTTCAATGTGAATTATGTCAAAAAGTATTTACTGGATTTTCAGTATTGAAAAGACACAATATGGTTCATACTGGTGAAAGACCATTTCAATGTCAAATATGTCAAAAAAGATTCACTAAATCTTCATACCTGAAAACTCACCAACTGGTTCATACTGGTGAAAGACCATTTAAATGTCAAATATGCCAAAAAGGATTCACTCGAGCTGTACTCTTAAAAACACATCAACTAGTTCATACATAGATACTGGTATGAAAATACAAAATATGGTTCATACTAGTCTTCTTTGGCATAATTACATGCTATTGGCCATCATCAGTGCAAGTGTACACTATTAGATTGACTTTTTAAAATGTTTGCTGTTGTTTTTCAAGGTGAGCATTTTCATTCATATGTATATGGGACCCAAGTAAGATAAGATAAGACAATTTTCATTCTTCCAATCAAATGGAAATTTAGTTTGACTACAATTGACCACCTCAGCTTGACTACTATAACAATAACAATACTGTGACCAAAAGTTGGATAAAGGATTTTTTAAATCTTTTCGTTTTGGTCTTAATGGAAAGGAGATGACCACTTCGTTCAGATCTGATGCAACAGTGGTTTAATGAGTGCATTTCAGCAAACATTTATTTCTGCAATGTAAAATAGCAGTTGTTTGCACAAATGACATCACAAACTTTTGAAAGCTACCAAAAAAAAAATTCATCATCTTATGGAATATTGCTTTAACACTTTATGAAATATTGCTTAAACACCTTATGAAATATTGCTTGAACACTAGCTAGGGAAAAAAATGGGGATTCAGGACACATTTTCACAAGCATCGCTACCAGTAAAACAACAATTGAATGATGAATTGGACGCACAAGTAAATCTCATTGTCAATACTCAATCTATATATCTTCTTATCTTATTTAATACAGACGTTACTTCAAAAAAGATAATGATTACGTCCTACGCATTATGCATTTGCTCATGCATATTAACCAACGACCTAAATTCTGCCAAGTCACTGGTTTTCCTGGCTCGCTCAGGCAACACATTCCATGCTCTAAAAACGCTAGGGAAGAAGGAGCATTTGTACAAATTTGTCCTAGCATATGGGATGAGGAATGTGCCTTTATATCAACTCTTTTTAAAGCAGACAACTGCTGTTCTATGACTGTTAAAGAATCAAGTTTTGATTGGTTGGTTTAACAAGATAGATAAAAGTTCCACAGTAAATATAAGCACATGTCAGGGGTCATTTATATGCTTTGACTTGACTTGGTTCCTGTCCTCGCTAGTGGGTTGCTTGATTACTCTATTCCAATTACTTAATAGTTGCTACACAAATACTTAATACACAAATAAGAACAATTAATACTCAATATAATTCAACTCTTAACTCCAGCTTTCATGAATACCAAAAACTCTTTAATATCAAATAAACACACAATCATATCACTCTCAATAAATAATACAAACACCAGTCCAGGAAGTAAACGTCCAACCTTCCTGGACCGGGAGCAAGACCTCACTAACTTAATACACTCTCTCTTACATTCAACGAAGACTTAACCATTCAGTTCACAACCTGGGAAGACATAAACAATCATACCAAAATATCAAACACACATTACACCCTCGCCATACCTCCCTTGACAGCATATACAGGATTTTAAAAAAAAAAAAGTGCTTTGCAAAAGCAGTGTTCTAATTTTTCTAAAAGAAGAAAGAATAATTGTGCTCAAAGTATTGCAGAAAGAAATGTTTGGTATCTAATATCTACTATAGTAGATACTTTGTTGTTGTTATTTGGATGATTAAACAGCTGAGCAAGCATGGTCGTGTTTCATGTATGACCGTGAAGAAATGGGTTCGTTTACAAAAGAATGCTGCTAGAGAATGATGAAAATGAATAACAAATTAGTTCTTGCATAGTTATTCATTCAATGTTTTTGTTAGTATTTGCTACATTTCTTTTTAATAAGAGCGCACAAATTTACCTTTATAGCAATAGCGTAGCAAGGTATCCTTTGTACCACATTCATAAATAAAATGGTGGGATCCTCACCTGTAAATCGAGCCATGTTATGTGTATTCATGAAAATACAAAAGTACCGGTAGCTCCATTGTCATTACACTTTATCAAAAATACTTCTGACATGTAAAAGTCTTTACATTCAATCAAAATACAACTTTTTTACAAGTCATAAAATTAAAAAGTATGGCTTTTATATAGCGCTACTTTCATGCTTTTAGCTTTGGTCCAATCTCATTTGTGGACCAGTGGAGGTGGGGGTATCTAGGAGAAGGTTTGTCGAACCTTCATAGGTAGCCAAGCGAAGCTAAGTTCAAGCGCATTTAGCCTCTCGGTCACGCTTCCCACATTACATTCTACATTTATACAAATACTTAAAAATATTTTTGTAGCCTTTCTAATTACACTAGTCGACCCACGGCGTAGCATACGCTGCTATATAGTGACGGGTGAATACTTCCTGAAAGACACAGTTGTCCAATTGGGGTGGGTTTGGGCAAACGACTTTGAGTGAATGAAAAGAAGGATTGTAAACTCGAGAAGGGTCATGCGGGCGTTCTCGGAAGTGAATAGTGATAGTAGCTGGATGTATTTAAGACATCGCCACCATAAACGCGGAAGTAGTCGTGTAGGTAGCGTATTGTCGAGCAGAGTGTATAACTATGCTACACTGAGTAAGAACAACGGACAGGGCGTAGCCATAGTTATTGCAATGCTAGCAAACAAAGCTTACAGCCGTCTTGCGAAGTTCTAGAGCAACAGTTTCATCGATGGCATTTTTCCAGAAATATGCGACTAATAAAAGTTACCTTATGCAGGAATTTCCACTACATTGAAAGACCTGTTGACTCCATGAAATAGGCCTATATGTGAACCGGTGGCCATGGTTAGGAAACGAAAGGGATGAAATAAAAAAAGCTACAGAAAAAAAAATGCAACTAATAGTTAAATGGTATATACAAATATTGTTTGCTTTTTGTATTTTTTTAATTATTATTTCCGAGAAGCTAAGCCAGAATTAAAGTGTAGACTATCTTATTGAGTATTATGTGAAGTTTCTCGATCAATGGAAACAACTGCAAAAAGAGGATGACCTGCTTAGTGTCTTAAAACTTCTTGGGTAACGTTTATCCACGCAACTAGACAGCTGACCGCTATGCTGAATATACTGTCCAAATTTAAAAAAAAACAAAAAATATCGTGCAAGCGTCGACAGTAGTAGGAAAACTGAGAGTTTACAATGTAATGGACCTCATTCACCAATCGTAAACAAAAAAAATTTAGCCACGTTGTTCTCTATCTCTTCTATACAAAATACTTAATCCATAAAGGCTGTCACGTGATACGTTTTTTTTTTTTCATTGTTTTATCAATATTATCACGTGGCTAAATGCTGTTTGTTTACGATTGGTGAATGAGGTCCATTCTAGACTATTACGTTTAACGAATAATTTAATAGCCAATTACTATAGTTCCATGGAGAAATAAATAAAGAAACAAAAAAAAAGGCATATACACTAATATACAGTCTGGTAGAATCATAGATGGCGCGTCTAGTCACATTTCATTTATTGTTATTTGGGGATCAAAACGCAATGGAGTAGCAGAAACATTGTAAGAGTTTCAAAAAGATCAAAATTAAGTGCATTAAATCCCTGGTCTGTTTCCGTGCACGAAATTCGACAACCGTTATTGCATCTTTTGGTGATAAATCTACAGCGTTCGTGTATAAACGCCACACATTCCTGCCAAATCAGCTGACAAAGAGACTCCAAAAGATGCAAGCTTAACCATAACTTTCTACAATGCACATGTGCAGGTTATTTAAAAAATAGCGAACAAGAAAACAGTGTTGAAAAAAAAGGAGCGCCGACACAATGTCGCGAAAATTTCCGACAGAATATCACAGATTGTTTTTAGGGAATATAATTTTTGTGCTAATTTGTCGGAGAAATCATAGTAATGATAAAGGAAAGGGTCCTAGATTTTGTAGAAGAACAAGCAAAATATAAAAAACAAAACTCATCTAGGGTGAGAACGCCACGTTTACAGCCATGACGAGGAACACTTCGGATTTGACATTTTGAGGAAGGCGAGACTGCTGGTAAACAAACCTGGTAGCCTATTGAGTTGGTGCGATGCTGCCGAAACTTTGCCGACGACGAGCAAAAACCATATGTTTGGGATTATTACAGAACACAGCTTAACATTCCATATCTTGATTTGTCAGTTTCTTCATTAACGTCTCGCTTTTCAAGCAATAATAATGCTCAGTTCAACCTGTTTTGTCTACATACTAATTCGATGCATGAGCTGCTACGTAAAGAAAAATATCAGAACTGCCAGATAGGCGTTCATCGCGACGAGAAGTTATTGACAGTTTTAACAGCGTTTGAATTGTTTCGTTTCGTCGACCGTCGGAATGCACAGGCCGCACGGATAAATTAATAAATGCCTAGCTCTTAACTAGCCTACTAATAAATTAATAATAAAAGTTAAAATGCAAGCAAAGTATTAACTTTTTTCCCCTCATTGAATAAGGTGCGGTACGCCGTACCGGTGAGTACCGTCAAATAAAAAGCTCTGTTTTTATTTATTTACAGTGACTTAATACCGGTATCGTATAGGAATGGGGGGGGGGGGGGGGGCGCCACCATTTCTTTTCTTTATATTATTTGTAATTTTAAAAAAAAAAGTTACGACTTTGAGCCATAGGTGGCAACCTTGCACCCCCTGCAAAAAAACCTACGACCGCCCATGCCCCTAAATGAGTGTTGTTGTTTTTTTTTTTTAATTAATTATTATGCAAAATGCAGGGGCCCTTCAAATGATGACAAATTCCTAGCTACGCCACTAGTCACAGCTGGGGCAGCGTAGCCATGGGAAATGTTGCATTCCTTATTGATATTCGGACTCGAGAAAAATAAAAGCCTTACTATTGGGCTGTTATTATATATTGACTGTGACCTTTAAGGGAAATACCGAAAATAAAATGCAAACGTTTAGGAGAAAGCTTGCCAACCAATCAGTACTTTTAATACAATATGTACTAGCTAGTGGAAATGATTGTTTGTTAGCGAGATGCGTCAGTTACAAAATTCCCCAGTCTATAAATAGAAAATACGCCAGGAAATGAAAAATAATTCAAGAAAGTCAGATTTTTTAAAACTTTGTATTAAAATGGGATATTCCATTGCCTGAACATAATAGATAAACCTTGTAGGAAGACGAAATAGTTAAACAGTAAACAAAAACAATCTTTATAATGGTATTTTTTTTTGTGGTAGCTATGTACACATGACAAAAATAAATGCTTTAAAAATTATGCTTTTGATATTTTAACTCCATATTAAATATATTTTTATGCACAGAAATGTCAGAACCACCGCCTTTTAGGTGGAAACAAAAATAAAAGATATTTTTAGCTTCCCGAAATTTGGTATCCCACATAGCCTAAATGACATTTCTAGGAAATCGTTAAAGTCGTTTTGAGAACCGTGTCCAGTCGACACCTTCGATATAGAGGTCACGGTTGCGGTCCAGTCAGGTTTTTATTTCTCGTTTCTTTCAAAGAAAAATTTGCAAGCTGAAAAGAGGGGAAAAGCTTTCTGTGTAATACCTAATAAATTATCGGTAACCAATCAAGCCAATCTGGCAACATTTGGCCGTTTTAAACAGATCGATGCCATTTATATACTCACATACATTGTACATGACACTGACATCTAAATCTAGATCAAGATTCAACATTCTAATAAATAATTGATCTATCTATCGCTATAGTCTATAATATATATTTCAAATATACTATACTACATTGATATATACGGTATAATTTATACAGGCACTAGATCTAGTCATTAGACATTAGTCTGTACTGACTTAATACTAGTTATACTTACTTATACAGTAACAGTACGAACAGTATTGTTACAGTAAATCTAGTAGTACTACTACTAGTCATTACTAGTGACTAGTTATAACTAGTAGTAATACTAGTAATCAAATCTAAAATCGGTTATATAAAATTATTAAAATCTATGTCTAGTATATAGATTTAGTTATATTGTACCACTTTGGACATTTCTCACATCAATCACATTTATTTTTTGTAGTTGGACATAAATCATTAAGCTTACCATGACAAAAAATTTAGCATTGTAGAACGGGAAATAAATTGTCTATGACAGTTCAAAAGTGTATACATTTTTTTTGACGCACCCTGTATATATTAAAAAATAAATTTTCTACAAACTATAAAGGGGACTAATTTAACTTATAAAATATTATTGTATCAGTCAAGGTAAATGTCTTTCCCTCGTTTGAGACCAAACAAATTAATTATGCTGAGCTCACTATCCCATTTCGCTACAATGCAGAAAAATATTAACATGTGTAAGTGTATCTTATTTAGAAGATTTGTGCAATTGCTTATAAAAGGAGCCATTAATTATTCATAGAGAGATGTTATCTGGCTCCAGCTGTTTATCTAGAAGTACAATCCATTGCTCCCTGTAAACGTTATGTTTAATGAGTATTAATATTACACATAGGACTGGTTACTATGATGTAAAAACGTGTATTATTATCAATGCGTCGGGAATGCTGTAGAATGCTGGATTCGTGCTTCTGGAGTCACACATAAGATAAGATAATTTTATTGATCCAATCTAATGGAAATTCAGTTTGACTACCATTGACAAGCTCATCAACAAAACTGTACAAAAACAATATTGATAAAAAATTCGAACAACATTCACACACAAAACACATACACATTCACAACCAGCGCTTTATGAATTTTACTTCTATGTATTTCTCGATGACGACAGCTGATCTTGTAACACTCTGACAGAAAGTGGGATAAAGGAGTTTTTAAATCTTTTCGTTTTAGTCCTAATGGAAAGGAGATGACCATTTCGTTCAGATCTTATGTAACGGTGGTTTAATAGGTGCAGGTTGTCTTTAAGAATCATGAGTGGCACGTAGCAAACCCAAATTTAGATTGACTAGAGTCTGAGTTTTAGCAGACAAGACGTAACGTTTATTCGATAACACTATATGCTGCACTTCTAGTGGTTACATCAAGATATCCAATTTGAAATATAACTACATTTGCATAACAGTGGTATCAAATATACCGGTACAAATCCTTTATAACACAACTTCACTACTAAAATTTGTCTGCATCACAGCGGGTAACAATAAACTCCAGCTCTAAGTACAGAAAACAGCTATTAGAAATATGTGTACTGTCTCAAGTTACTTCAAGTTACTACTGTCTTCGACTGACTAAAAGTCAATTTAGTTATTCTTACTTCCTTTTTCTATCTAAGAGAATTCACGTTCTTTCACCCTCATGACACAAGGTGAACATATAACAGGAAATGTCAACCGAGACTGTGACACACCCCTATTGTAAAAATAAATTCAGAATTTATTTTTTTTCATGTCACAATTTGTGTAATTTGATGCAATTCAAACTTTAAAAAAAATAATTCACTTATCTAAATTTTTAAATTTTTTTTTTTTTTTTACTACAGAATTATTTATTAAATGAGCTGAAAGTTGGATCTAATAATCTTCCATGATGACTGATACAGAGCTTGATTCTTCTCTAAATTTGAACAGTGTCTTAAAGCACGTGAAGGAGGAAATAAAAGCAACAAATCTGTTTGGGCAATCATCTGAAGAAGAAGATTGTAAAGAGTTAATGGTAAAAACTGAGAAGATAGATGAAGATGAATCAGACTTTTATACACAGCAATCAAAAGACTATGTTCAAACTTCTAATGTGATACCTGGATATCAGGTATTCTATTTTTTTTTTTTTTTTATTTTATGACTACTTAATCAAATATCTCTCAAACTGTACTTTTACACCCATGACATTGGCAAAGCCAAGAAACTATTAACTATTTCGTCTCACCTCATATCTAGGGCCAAAAGCAAAGAAACATATATGCTTGTTTTGCATTAAAAACTGTGGGGGGTGGTTAATATACAAGCAAAAAAGTAATATACTTCAAATTAGTTTATTAAATTACAATTCTTTCTGTGAGCAATACTTTAATTGAAAATGATCACGTGTATTTGTTCAATGTCACTGCAACTTCTTCCTCACGGTAATGAAAATAACTTTAACTTATAATAAAACTATCACAGGGAATATAAGTAATGATTGATGAACAGGGCTACTTCATGTTAAACTGGGTGAAAAATCATGGGCTTGAATTCAGAATAAAAACATCTTGATTGAAAAAGAAAATCTTTGCTACATACTTAAAATTTGGGCCAGTGTTTGACCTAGCAGAATATTTTACCTTTTAATGTTTTCTTCTTCTTTTTTCTTCTTCCTGTAAACAGATGGAGGTCATTAAGAATGATAAGGAAGTACCATACATAAATGTCTATACTGATAACACACAAGACCCAAGTGAAGCAAACTTTTCAAGAGAAACTCTTTTAAGAACAGAGATGATAAGTTCTTGTAAACAGGCTAGAAACAAACATAAAAGTCTCAAAGATTACCTTATACCTTCACATTTAAAAAATCGCCAGTATGTTCATTCTGGTGAGAAACCATTAGGATGTCAGAAAGAATTTTCTGGGTCTTCATCTTTAAATACTGACCAATTCATTCATACCAGTGAAAAACCATTCAAATGTGAAACATTTCAAGAAGAATTTACTAAATCTTCAAAATTCAAAGACCACCGACTGGTTCATACTGGTGAAAAACCATATAAATGTCAAATGTGTCCAAAAGAATTTACTTTATCGTCACAATTAAAAAAACACCAATTAATTCATACTGGTGAAAAACCATTTAAATGTCAGATATGTCAAAGAGGATTCACTCAATCCTCACACTTAAAAACTCACCTAGTGATTCATACTGGTGAAAAACCATTCAAATGTCAAATATGTCAAAAAGGATTGACTTCATCTTCACATTTGAAAACACATCTATTGGCTCATACTGGTGAAAAACCATTCAAATGTCAAATATGTCTTAAAGAATTTTCTGTGTCTTCGTCTTTGAAAACTCACCTAAAAATCCATACTGGTGAAAAACATTTTAAATGTGAAATATGTGAGAAAGTATTTACTGGATCTTCAGAATTGAAAAGACACCATATGGTTCATACTGGTGAAAAGCCATATAAATGTCAAATATGCCAAAAAGGATTCACTCAAACTGCACATTTAAAAACTCACCAACTGGTTCATACTTGTAAAAAAAACATATAAATGTCATGTATTTCAATAAGGATTTACTACATCTTCATCTTTGAAAGAATACCAAAAAATTCATGATGGTGAAAACCATTTATATGTCAAAATTTGAAAACACACCATATATATATACTAGTCTTTTTCATAACTACATGCCATTGGCCGTGAGGCAGTGCAAGTTTACATTTCCAGAGGACAGACAATGGGTGTAGTAAATGGGATTTAATGATGTGACAATAGGCCTCCATTTTGCTTGTGATGCATGACTTCATGTCCAAGATATTCAGCATCTAATATGGCATTGCTGAACAAGCAATTAAAACAGTATAGCAGCTTCTATTTTGTATTAATGCTTTATAATGTGGATAGTTGATTGATCTCTGTAGGCCTATATTTTTAGAGTTGTAATAGTATGCTTGTTTTGAGTGACCATTTGTGCTCTTCTGTACCATTGTGTATGGATACTAGGTACCCTTTGAATATGGATGGATAGATTATTGAACGGCTGAGCTATTGTTTTTCTTGCATGCCTGTGTAGAAATGGGTCAGTGGACAGTGCTGATAAAGACAATGTGATTAAAAAGAAAAATAAATGAAGTTCATTGTTGCATAGTTATTCAATGTTGTCTTAGTGTTTACTAGATTTATAGTACAGATACATTTAAAACCAAAGTTTTTACCTGTGTGGCCAATTGGCTTGGCTTTTTTTTTCTTAAGATATACATAAACTGTCCCATTTCTAGGAAAATCATTAGGGCCATTTCAAGATGTGTCCACTCATCCTCTGGGCTTTGTCCGGGAGCTGGGGTTGACCACGAAGATCAGATTTGTGAAATTGTAACCCTATAATATTTACATAAGATTTTTACTAATTATTAAATTTTTACTACCTTTACTATTTTAACTGTAAATAGACCTTGCTTTTAATGATTTAACTATATGAAATTTAGCTCTTGTAAAAGAGAGTAATCCTTGAAGGATTACGGGCACAACATGGCCTAAATTGTGCCAATGTGCCAAAACTCAAACTTAATTAAAGCAACTTCTATTTTGTATTAATGCTTAGAAAATGTGTATATTTGAGTAATCACTGTAGGCTCCTAATTTTAAGGAGAGAGTTGTAATTGTGTGTGTGACCAGTTATGCTATTGTGTGTGTCAGGAACATAGAAACTAGTTATTGCAATAACATCTGATGCCCAGGGATGTTTCTTTAAACAGAAAATAATTGTTTATTAACATAAGATAGAAAATAAAATAAATGTAGTATAATATATATATAAAAAAGTAACAAAAAAATGTATACTTGAATAAATAACAGTTGAATTGGACTTCTAGGCTGTACTCAATCATAAGACTTGTCTATATGCCTACAGCTATCTAAGGCATAATACTCATCAACTGCTTCTCATACAAGTTCTTCATGTCTTGGGTCGTACAGGTTGTCTTTATCTTCTCATTACACAACATTAACATAAAGGCTTCGAGCCACACACTCAATCACAATCATATTGTGCCTTTTGTGGCAAACCAATTATAGTCTAATAAACAATAAAAAAAAAACTTAAAATTATGGGGTGTGTGTGGCTGAGTGGTTAAGCACTCGGCTTCCAAACCTGGGGTCCTGGTTCGAATCTCGGTGAAGACTTGGATTTAGAATTTCAGGATTTTTAGGGTGCCCTGAGTTCACCAGACTCTAATGGGTTCCTGACTTAAGCTGGAGAAAGTAAAGGCGGTTGGTCGTTGTGCTGGCCACATGACACCCTGCTCGTTAACTGTTGACCATAGAAACAGATGACCGTAACATCATCTGCCCCATAAATCGCAAGGTCTGAAAGGGAAACTTTACTTTTACTATTAAAATTACAATAAACCAAGGTCTCACAAAAATACAATTTAGTTACCCACTATTTATTTAAGTGGATAGATGACTAAAGTTGTCAACAACAATTAACATCAGATGTAAGCCCATGTAGTACTTCAGTCAACAACATGTTACAGGGCTACCTGCACTCTATATTCCAATGACACTTTGGGCATTCTCACAAATCAAAACGTGGAGGAGTCATCCAGACAAAAAGTCACAATTCTAATATAAACTTTAAAAAAATAAGCATGAAGATACTGACAGTGTGTATAAACTAGGTAACCTTTGAAAAAAATAAGATTGAAGATATTGGCAGTGTGTCATTGTGTCTTCACAAACTAGGTAACCTATGATGTATACAAATAAGCATGAAGATACTGACAGTGTGTCACTGTGTATCTTGATGGTTCCCTGTAGTTTCATCCCCGGTCATTTCATCTCCTGTTCCTTTCATCATCTTATCTAACAAATAGTAATTGTAAAAATCATGAAATAAACAATACTTATATACGCATTTTTAATTACATGACAAAAAGTGTGACATATTAAATAAGAATGAAGCTAAATGCCATTAAAAAGCTATAAAAATTTAACATAGGGGTCATGTAAAAAAAAAAAAGAAGTGTTTTTGAGTTCATTTACATAAGATAGGTAGTTAAGATAGCTAGGTCCCTTAGGTAAGATTATAGATAGATTGGTAGGTAAGATATTGGTGCTTACCTCGGACGGTGGAAGGAGAACTACGACACACGGTGTCGCCATTGCATGGAGGACGCCCAAGACCCTCGAAAAAAATAGATTGTTATTGCTGTGTGTGTGTGCGGGGTGGGGGGTCGCGGCAGAGTGGGGGATTGTAAAAAAGGGTCGCCGAGACTAAAAGGTTGAGAGCCGCTGCAGTAGACGATCCATCGATTCATAATGCTGAACAATGTTTGTAATTCTCTTTGCCTATAACACAGTTTACAACTTTAATGTTTAAAAGGAATTAAAACAAAACTAATAGGCCTATAGGCGACATGATACCCTGAGGATGGGTAAAGTCTGCCTTTATTAGAAGAAATAAAACCATATTTCAAGGCTAAAAATGATGCGCCCATTTTCAAGTAAGAACGATTGAAAAATAAAATCAAGGGAAGGATGGTCGTCATGAGTTAACAGCGGCATGATCATAAGTATTCTAATTGTTCTCATCTCTTAAATGATTTCCACTACTTCCACCAAGCCTTGGCCTTTGATCATACCATTATGTCATGCGCAGGATAATATTATCCCTGATAGCAAAGATTTTGGGCCCAGTAAGGGCCCCAACTGGGCCAGCCCATACTAACCGAAATGGGCTTCAACTGGGTGATGAACATTGACCCAAACGGGTGCCCTTAGGGCTGAGTCTGGGCTCAGTCAGAAAATCTTGTGAAACCCGTGTGGGGCCAGTAAGGGGAAGGACTTGTGGGCCAAAACAGGGACAAAGATACTTGGCACTTTGGGGGGCATTAATGAAAGCTCAAATGGGGCCCTTAATGGGCGAGTCTCAGCGCAGGATAATATTATATAATATTATATTATATAATATTACATCCAATGGAAGCGCTATAGATTTCCAATATATTATAAGATTTCTCATCAAGAATGTAAAGTGGAAGAGGAAACACTATAAACGCATTAAAAACGTCAAAAAATATCAAAAAGCATTGAAAATAATCATAGTTCTATATTAGATGGAATGAGGGCTTAACAGCACAACTAAACAATGATTAAGAAAAAAATATTTAATTGGGGATGAAATGACCGCGGTCACCGTCTTGATAAACTAAGCCAAGGTAACCTTTGATGTTGTTATTTTGGATGATAGATCAGCTGAGCAATTGTTTCTTATCTTATATAATACAGACGTTACTTCAAAAAAGATAATGATTACGTCCTACGCGTCATGCATGTTAACCAATGACCTAAACTCTGCCAAGTCACTGGTCTTCCTGGCTAGCTCAGGCAACCCATTCATGCTCTAATAGCACAAGGTTTTGGTGTATCACCGTGTCAGTTGACAGCAGAATGCTGATAAAGACAGCTTGATTAATTTGAATAATGAAAAAAAAAAATTAATCGTTGCATAGTTATTTTTTTTCTTACTGTTTTTACCTCATAGAGCTGCGAGTATTTAGGCCTACCTTTGTAGTAGTGGCGTAACAAGGGAGGCCTTCATGTGGGCCATGGTTCAAAAATATAATAATGGGCCCCCTCCTGTAAAAGGAATTCGATAAAAAAACAAATAGTCATGCTGGTGTTTATCAGTATTATAAAGACAAAAATACAGTCATTACACTCAATCAAAATACTTCTTAAAAGTAATAATGAACGCATTCAATTCTTATACAAATGGTTTATAAATAATGTAATAATAATCCTTTTACGTTGTAGGTCCTCACTAAGAACGGTTTTTGACAGATTCGCAACCTTACGACCGCTATTCGCGAAAAAAACCGCAAGCTCTATCAAACCTATCAAAACTTATCTTATAGGCGGTACATCAAAAGAGAAGATAATTACGCCCTACTGCATTTTATATGTCAATCTTGTCATGCATATTAATCAGTAAAATCTGCTAAGTCGTTGTTGGTCTTGGCTAATTCAGGCAACCCATTCCATTGTTTAATGGCACTTATCACTATAGGGAGGAATGAGCACTGCTATTAAGGGTGTATCCTAGCATATGGAATAAGAAATGTGCGTCTATCTTTATATTATTTTATGAGGTTTTTGCCTATTTGCAAATTATGGTTCAGTGTTTCATGTATTATTAACTACAGTTAAAACAACACACACACACAAAACTTAACAAACATTTTATACAACAAGCATTTTATACATACACACATACAAAACATGAACATTTAAATACAAACAAAATAAATTAACATGCGTCTAAAGCATTTAGCGCCAAAATGACGACGCCTAAACATTCTGCTTCGCACGAGCCGAAAACTAATAGGCCTTCTCTCAATAAAACCGCTATCAAATTATTTTTTAAAAAAAAAGAGCCACATGGGTGACATGACCAGGACAAACTGAAGAGGCAGGCTAAAGTAGAATAAACACTTAATTTCAAGCAGACTACATCGGATTATTTCGGGTAAAGGTCACGCGCCTGGAAATTTCCAGAAATGACCGGCCAGATCACACTTAGGATTTTGGCCGAATCCATTTGTTACTCTATGTCTAGGTATCAATCAACTGTATGAAGTAGGCTACTGCGAAGGTGATCAATATAAGAATATCAAACTCTGGGATCCCTCAACTCAATAGAACACAAAGAAACTAGAACAAATACAAAATAGAGCAGTAAGATTTATAACAAAAGAATATTCCAATTTGATTAGAGTAACACCATTATAAACTTATTAAACTTAAGAGACAGAACAATAAAAGGTAAAGTAGCTATAATACACAAAACCATAATTTACAAATAGAAAAACATAACCTAATAAAATGCTCAAAAAGACTCAAGGATAGGGGCATATCTCTTATTCCATACGCTAGCGAAAATTCGTACAAGTGCTAGGCCCCTTCTTCCCTAGTGCCATTAGAGAATGGAATGTGTTGCCTGAATCAGCCAGGAAAACCAACAACTTGGCAGAGTTTGTCATTGATTAACAAGCATGACTAGATTGACACATATAATGCGTAGAACGTGAAGTAGCGTCTGTAATAAATAATAATTAAGCTTGTCTTCGAGTCCGAAGATTAATGAGAAATGCAGTATTTATCGTGGCTACGCAGCCCCAGCTGTGTCCTACATAGCTTGTGTCACATTCAGGGCAAGCATAACCATTGTCCGCCGGTGGTCGATTAAAGTTTTCTTTTCGCCGTCTGCGTCAGTCCTCGGCAACCGATTTTTTTGGGTCACAAATGTGTAAGCCGCGGCCTTTGTGGGTGACCTCCATCTGTCTCGTTTTGAGGCCGCATGATGCCAGGTGCTCTCTTCTGCGTCAGCCAGGGCAAGTTGGCGCCTAAGCTGGTCTTTAAGCGTTTCCGTGGGGCGCCTCTGTTACGTCGACCACTTTTAAGCTCTCCAAAAAAAAAAAGACTGCCTTTGGCATACGTTCGACTCCCATACGGGATACATGTGTATAACTGTCGGACCATAAGAGGCCCCTCTATAGTCTATACTGTCCATAACGGCGTTCGCAAGTGCTTTTAATAACTTATGAATGATTTTTTAAAATGGAAAATTTGTTTAACCCGCCCTCCCCCACCCTACTCCCACCCCCGAGGTAAAAAATCCTGGTTAAGCGAATGCATAAAAAAAATGCAGATTACTTAAAAGTAAATTTAAAATTCAAAACACCTAAGCTGACAGCATCATAGATAACGGAGAGCACTCTGCCTAATATGTATCGCTGTAAACCATGGAACTATACTAAACAACAAACAGCTTGATAAGTAATTTCTATGTTTGAATTAGTTAGGAGAGTTGGACTTGCTAATTTAGTCTTAGTCTCTAAGACTAGAAAGTTAGTGTGTACTTAGAGTAGCCAAGAGAGGTTACTATATATATATAAAATGTGGCTCAGCTAAGATGGCATAGACGGATTTTAGGAGTCAGTTATAGAAATCGGGTCTCAATCCAAGAAATCCTATGCAAAATGGGAGTCGACCCCTTAGTAAGGTTGTGACTGAGCGTCGCATGTTTTCCATAAAATGAATTACGCATAATAAGTAATTAAGTAAGTATGTGTATGATTAGGATAACCAACGCTAGAATAAAAAAATTCTTAATCCACACCCTCACTGACTATAAGGAGGCTGAGCGGTAAAGCGCTTGGCTTCTGAACCTGGGGTCCCGGGTTTGAATCCTGGGATTTTTATTTCAGGGTCCTTGGGCGACTCTGAGTCCACCCAGCTCTAATGGGTACCTGACATTAGTTAGGGAAAAGTAAAAGGCGGTTGGTCGTTGTGCTGGCCACATGACACCGTCGTGTTAACCGTAGGCCACAGAATCAGGTGAACTTTACATCATCTTCCCTATAGACCACAAGATCTGAAAAGGGAACTTAATTTTTGTTTCTCTAACCATATAGTATATAGACTGTGTCCAACTGATTTTAATTAACAACCTGGTCAGCTAGACATACACGTGTAGGCCTAGTGTACTGTATGTGTGTAGTCGATGATACTACAAGACTATCCTGCATTTTTTTTTAATTACGCGTTATGCAATAGTGTTTGCTTAATGTGTAGTGGTCGGACATGAAAATAACACACTGGCGTGGCCAGTCAAGCATGTTCGTAGAAATATCTTTACACTAAAATAGTTACACACCCTCCCTGCCCAGAAAGTAAATAGACAGTGTGTTCGACTGATTTTAACACCTGGATAGACGTACACGTGTAGGCTTATATAGTGTACTGTACTTCTGAGTGTGAAGTCCATATAATGACAAGACTGTCACAAGACCACCCTGTTTTTTCCCCTTGCGCGTTTAACAGTTATGCAATACTTTTAGTTGTATTTTTAGTGGTCAGACAAGAAAATAGCACTTAGGCATGGCTAGTTCAGCATGTATTTTACACTATAAAATAGTTCTACAGGTCATATTGTTCTTAAAACTCTTAAAACTTTCGTTCCTATTTATTTAGTTACTAGATGTAAATTTGAAACTCTAAAGCTATGTTATTTAATGAGATTTTAAACTTTACCGGTATAAGTAAGATTTTCCTGTTATGTAGTAAGATATTATAATTTAAAAAAAAAAAAAAGAGTAGGTTTTAATTCAAGGCCATAATACAAGCGAACTTATTTATTTAGGCATCTTTTTCTATTTTATTGTGCATTAACGTTTTTGTAAGAAACATCTTCCTTATTACTGATTTTATTATAGATAAATATTATTACCGTCAGCATACTGTCGGATGATTATATCTAAATAGGTCTACTTCAACCCGCCCTCCTCCCCCCAAAAAAAAAGTTTAATTAATTTTCATAAATGTAGTTTAACTATTACTAGTCGACCGGCGGCGTAGCATACGCCGCTATTTTGCAGGGCCGGCCTTAGGGCATTGCAGCCTATACGACCGCAGTGGGCCCCGCACTTTCATATGACCCGCGTTAATTCTAGGTGTATAAATGATTAAATTAAACCATTTTAAAACTAATAGCAGATTTACCGCGGCCTCCTGTCGATTTATCAGGAGCTCCTGGAAATCTCGCGAAATTGCAAAATATATGAAAAAGTCCTAGAAATATCCGGAAATTATTAAAATCTTTTGGAAACTCTTATAAATCTGAAATAAGTAAAGAAAATTATCTTTTTGAGGTGTCATTCAATATGGAAAACGCCAATCCTACGCGCGACAAAAAAAAAAAAAAAAAAAAAAAGGCATTATGCTGTGAACTTGCGCTCCCTGAGCTAGTTTTATATGTATTTTTGTTGTATAGGTTAGATCTATTTTTATATATTTTATATTATAGGTTAGTGTCAGATTTTATAATTGTACTTCCGCATATTTATATAGGTTAGTGCGAGATAGTATAAAAGTGATGTACTACATGCTGTCTTAAAACAGTTGAGTGTACATTTGACCATTGCTCAGTACCATATCTGTCTGTGTGACAGATGAAGATCTTTGTAGTCTGTCGTCTAATTATTTTATTATTCTGTACCTGGGACGGCCTGTAAGTTTGTAACTATTTGAAAATTTCTTTTACTAGATCTATGGCACACTGTGTGTAAATATGCTAGACATATTTTAATTTAGTTTTATTTTCTAGTTGGCAGTTTATGTTTTGCGCATGTGATTTAAAGATGGCCTGATTTGAGTTTTCTAGATGTAATAGAATATATGATTTTATGTATTGCAGGCTATTACTACTACTTTTAGCTGCTGCAATTACACTGCTGATTATAACTGCTATTACTCTGCTGTAGATCTACAATCTAGTGTTATTTTGTTTTTGTAGTGTAGCCTTAGTGGCTTAGATTAGTAAACTTTGTTATAAGTTATAGTCTGTTTCTGTTCTTAGGGAATGCTAATAATAGGATACTAAGGCATTCTTGTTTTAGTTGTAGTTATGGGTTGGTTATAGTATAAGTAGTAGAATATTGTAGATCTAGACTAGTTTATTGTAGTGTGTTTGTGTAGATCTAGGTCTAGTATAGTAGTTGTCTTGAAGTGATTTAGTTCTTTTTAGTTAGTTAGTTGTTTTGATCAGTTTGTGTTAGATAGTTGGTTTGGTTAGTTTTTAGTGGCGTAGATTCAGAGGGTTTTAGTTAGTATTAGTTGTTTTCATTGTAGTGTATATATTTTATTATTGATTTATATTTTTGTATGTTAATAAAGTTCCGTTTTGTTTATTTATCATAAACTAAAGTTTGTTATCTTGTTTTCATTTAGTTTAGGTTAGTATAGTTAGTATGTCTGGTTACTTAGGCGACTCTAGCCACTTGGTCGCCATACCGAGGTGCACAGATTGAGCCCACCCAGTAGTGCAAACATGTGCCTACTGTAATAAAATTTAATGTTGAGCAGAGAATAGGTCTCTCCCACTCGCGCCTGCCTGACCTGCTCACAATGCAATACCCTTAAATGTGGAATCTAGTGAAAGAAGCTTCTCACGCCTCAAACCAATGAAGAATTACTTGAGGTCAACAATTCTCGTAGATCGATTGAAACATTTGGTAATTCTTGCTATTGAGCGTAATCTATGTAGGAAATAGAATTTGTATGATATAATGTATGACTCAGTGGCGTAGCTACCAATGTGCGGGTGGTGTGGGCCGCACAGGGCACCAAGTGGAGAGGGGCACCAAAATCCCCCCAGTGTGTATTAATTTCCAATTTCCCTGAGCTTTTCATTAAAACGACTAGTTGTATGGACACGAACAAACTTAAACTACTGTATTTTAAACATGAACTAACGATTTATAAACTAGTCATGTCGTTATTTTGTTTCATCTCCTTGACTATTTCTTCCATACAATGTAAGCTATAGAACAGTTTGAATCTAATTTACTAGATTTATTTCGGACACACGGTACATGTTACTACACTGATCAATGAAGATAGAAGAAGATAGGCCAACCTTTTTTTACTTCATTGTTTAGTCCATTGGTTTAATCTAGATATAGTGTTTACAAATATATTTCTAAACTCTAGCTCTAAACTATTGTTTTAGTTTATTCATTTCTTTATAGTTTAATTTTGGAAATAATTCTATTGTAATGTCAATATTTTAAATAAGCTAACCTTTGTTTTCTACGAGTTTTTTTTTTAACTAACTAATTAATTGTAATACTGTAACGTAAACAAAATGATGAACAATACTCAAGACTTACTAGTCTGACTGGCGCCTCAAAACCCCTTTTAAGCTCAGACGGAGAAATCGACATCTCTGGTTCTGTCCTGTCTGGGTCCCATACCCAGACCTATCGGGGTCCCTTATTACCACCTACCCATCGGTATAACAGAAAATGGCATCTGATGGGTAGGACTTTATTGTAGCTGATGCCAAGTTTTGGAGTATGGCAGGTGTTAATCGCCTCTTGGTGGCTCCCTCTTGCCCTATAAGGGACATGCTTTTTTGTGGGGCCGACTTCTCCTCCACGGAGGGCAAGTACTAATTATTCTAATTGGGATTCTGTCAGTGGGGAGCCCAGCTGATTTTGACAAATTGGCCGCAATGTGATAATGCTGCGGTCATGAAAGGTCATTAAGGTCGTGAAAGAATTAACAATATTTGATTAATGAATACATATTATTTTGAAAAAAAAGTAAGGTTTTGTAATGTTATTAATTAGTTGGGTTTTTTTTTGGGAAGGGGCATCAAGATGAGGTACCGCATCAGGCATCATATACTCTAGCTACGCCACTGGTATGACTTCGCTACACGCAAGGCTCGTAAAGTAATTCTGTACGTAGTAAAGAATGAATAAAATGCAAAGACGAATTTATTTTCTAATACAAGCACTTAATTTTCACTTATTGTCCGTATCCCTACCCAAACTTGGCCTTGCGAAATCCGTTTTGCATAGGCCCCACAATGGTTGTCCGGCCCTGCTATTTTGTGACTGGTGAATACAGAGTAAACCACTTTGTCACAATGGTTCACCCCCTTCCCTCATTTCTTTCGCCTCATAAATTACGTACGGTAACTCTAACCCGTCCGACTTGCAAAAACAAAAGAGTGATCTTTCCATTACGTACCGTGATGTCCAAACTCTTGAGCCATGAAGAGAATTATATACATATATATAGAGAGAGATTTTGAAATTGATGATAAACTTTTAGTTTAACTACTTTATTTTAGTTGAAAACTAGTTTTAGTTTAACTTTTAAAGTAACTTTTTAGTTCCCATCACTAGTCACGTTACGTTTAGTATCTTGTAAGTTAGGCTACAGAGGATTCTTCTTAGCATATGATGAATACGTCATACTCAAATCAAATCCATGTGTCAATCATGTTATAGAGACATACACACCGCTAAGTTCTGCCCGAACAGGAAACCCATTCCTTGAAGGTTTTAATACAACGTCACAAATTACATCTGCTTTGGTCCCTCCCAGACTGAGCAATAGTTAAGACAGGCCGATGAATGGTAGCCTTCAAGATCTTAAAGTATTAGATTCTTCGACTCGAACTATGAGGACAAATTACAAGAAGGCTTGTCTTTAAGTCCAAAGATTAATGAGGAATGCAGTATTTCCCGTGGCTACGCAGCCCCCACTGTGACCTACATATTTTGCCACAACCAGTGCAAGCATAACCATTACAAAGACAACTAGGAAATACACATCTGCCCGTTCACTATCAATTTCACAGATACCATAGTTATAGTAAAAATAATCCTCATGTAACTTGTGGGAGCTGGAGCTGTTCTAGAGCTTTGATAAGCCAGGATGCAAAAGCTTAAATTACTGTTAGCAGTCTGTGTGCACGTTTTATCCCGTTATTAAATAGCAGCATACAAATGTAGTTATGTCAGTATCTTCATACTGTTTGAAAGTCTATTGAATGCGACTTTTAGTCGTCTAAATCAATTTGAATTATGTTATTTTGACTTAAGAATGATTAGTGTGTGTACTTTGAATAGAGGGTAAGTAAACCTGTAATTGAAAGCCATGTAGTTGACTGAATTACTGTTTGATAAAGGTTAATTTTTGTTAACTCTTATCTATCCACTTTTAGTCAATTGAAAAATAGTAAATTGTCACAATATTGTTTTATGGCCTGAGTCCCTGACTAGACAAGAAGATGATAACACTTGAACTTTTACTAGAAGCAGCTGATGAGTTTGATTCTTGATGTAGGCGTAGAGAATCTTGATTTTGAATATCTGCCATCTAATCAAGTATACATTTTTGTGGGTTTTGATTGATTACTACAACTGATTACCATTACTATTCACCTTTTCATTTATTTGATATTATATTATACCTATGTAAATAAAAAGTTCTCTATTCATAGAAACCATAAGTTATGTTCCTGACAGTTTCACTTGACATCTTTCAAACAAAATCACATTAACTAAAGAAAAGAATGTTTTTAATTTAAGAAATGTTACACATAATTTTTAACAAAAATTACATTATCAACAGTTATAAAATGACGAACGTAACCTATTTAATAACCGATAAAAAAATATTTTCATCTAGTACAATGAGATCTGTAAAAGTTTAAATGCTTTTCATTTCATTATGAATTAAGATTAAATTCTACATGTTTCTAAGAAACTAACTGGCAAAGTAAATCCAACACCCACTTTAACATCATCTCATGCTTTAAAAAATAATGTCAACAATAAGTCATAAAAATGGTGCCATGTTTAAGAAAAGCCTCTTTGGGATTATGAATCGAACAGTATATAAACACTATCTGGACAAGTTATTTATCTGAACAAAGGATCTTTTGTATCTACTATAATGTACTAGACCTTGTTTAGTTTGAGTTTTGGCACAATTTAAGGATCACTCTCCCTTTACATAACAAGGGCTAACTTCTATACAGTTAAATTATTAAAAACAAGGTTTATTCACCGTTAAAATAGTAAAAATTTAATAATCTGGTAAAAATCTTTGTAAATATTATATGTTCACAGTTCAAAACTCAGATTTTTGTAGACAACCCCACCTCCCGGACAAAGCCTAGTACCTTCCCGGGACCTAGTTTAGGAAACAGTAATCATACATTAATAATATAATACAGTATATATCAACACATTTTTAAAATGAATTTTTATTATATAATATTTAAAACAATGGATAGCACATGCACAGATTTCTTAAATTCTTGTCCAATATACATGAAGTAAAGAGCTTTACAATCACAATTCCTCATTGCCGATGAAAAATAATCTTGAGGCTAAAAAAAAATAATACAATAAATAAAGAATGTTTTTTTAATTATTTCTAATAGGTTTAAACTGGAATAACCATCTTCTGAGTAGAATACATTAAAAATCTAGAGCACAAATTTAAATTACGAAATATAATTTAATAATCTAATTGAACTAGTGTCGTTAAACAGAATGTCTCAAAGTGACAGTTTGCGTGCCATCAAAGATTGCTTGACCATGGTTGACATAGCACTCAATCTATGCCTAACAAGAAATACATTTATTTTTCAAAATATTCAAAGATAAATGCAAGTGAAAAAAGGTTTTTCTTTATGAAGGAATGGTGCGCTGCCTGTGATTCTCTCACTTTTCTTTCCACACTTAAAATTCAAATCCTCAAAATTGAAAATTAACAATAATTGAAAGTAAAGAAAAAAAAAACAATCATAATTCAGGTAATTTAATGCAGAAACTAAAAATAATTAATAGAACATTTTTTATCTGCAACTACAAAGTGTTAAGTGAATTTTAAAATGATTTCGACATATATTCATCTTGTGTAACAAATTGTCATTTCCTGCTTTATTCTTACAAAACATGGTGGACTGCCCTGTAAAATGTATTCAAATCATAAATTAATCACTCATGTATTTAGCCAGTCAGCCAAGACTGTTGCCCAGGATGTGGCATTCAAGGAGCCATACATGAGTTAGGTAGTGAGACATTTAGGTGAATGACTATTCTTAAGTGTAAAGAATATGGCTGTCATTCACCTTTCTCACTACCCTACACCCCGGGTTAGTAGTTAGTAAAAACAAGGCTGTCCGCGTCGATCTATAGCGAAATTTCATTGCGCAACGGATTGCAACGCAGTAGAAATCACATTCTGCGAGTCAAATTTGCTCCTAAAATCACTAAAAGCTCACAACCAATCCGAACGGCGAATTACACGTGCTTCTAATGTCACTCAAAGCTCACAACCATAACTAACATGCAATCCTAGCCTTAGCCTTTCAGACAATGCAAACAATCCATTTACTATTTCTCGAGTTCACTGTCATCGGCATTAGTAAGGTTAATAGCATGCACAAAAAAAAACAAAAAAAAAAACAACAGCAACATGCACAACAATAATTTCTTTCTACTGAAGATTCTGAAACAAAGACCAAAAATACATTTTTTTTTTTTTATCTGGTGTAAGAGATAATTCAAAAATATTTTGTCAAATCTAGAAAGCTGAAAAATAGATTAAAATATAAAAAGATTAGTCATCATTGTAATCCAATGAATCTACACTTCATTATATTCAATATGTATTATAATATATACACACTTATACATATACATATATATATACAATATACATGCATATATATATATATATATATATACACAATTTTATAAACAATTATAAGGCACCACGTTGACGTAAGAGTGGGTTATTCATTTGTGGGTGTGTGGAGTTGAGCATGAACTGATTCACTGACATCTATAATGTTATTACAACACAACAAAAAAAACCTTCCAATATAAGCAGACACGTGATTAAATGAGCCCAAAGAATAGAATCAATCAAAATAATAGTATCCAGACACGTGCCGCTGGCCATACAAATAGTTATCACTGAATATATCTATGTATGGACACTACGACATGTGTCAAAATACAATGTCATATAGCCCTCTCTCTACTAATGTCTAAAAGTAACTGCCAGAATCATGGAGTTAATATAGGGAAAAACTAACATTTAAAAACATCACTTGTATATGTGCTTATTCATACCTTGGATATAAACAAAGGGATACAACTTTCATACCAAGTAAAGAAGTAAACTATTCACTCTGGCCATACCTTCCCCGGACAATAACCCTTTAGGAAGAACGTAAGAAAAAAATATACTGTAAATATGAACACATGTATTAATGTATGATTCCTTTCAGTAACCAATTGTATCGTAAGACTACTATTTAACATTTGTTTAAACATAAAGCTGCATGTTGTTTACCCACAGAGTGAAGACATCACTATATTAATATATTTCTATTGTATTGAACAATACAGAAGAGCAGACTATTTTCTCACAGGGAAACTCAAAGATGGTAAAGATTTTACTTAGAACACCCCAACCAGATGCTGTAATTGCATCACAAAGATGATAAAGTTGATAAAGAGATAGATCAAGAGGAAAAGAATTGTATAAAACTGTATAAAGTTAGTGTAGGATCACAAGGACAAACTGACCCGATGCTGGATCTTATAAATAATTACTAGCATTGACATACAAGGGAAGGTACAAAAGTTTGAGTCATGTTTTTAAAATCAGAGTTGATGTGTTTTCTTTTGCGTTCATTGTATGTAATCGTTGTGTTACAACATTAGCTTAAATCTCTTATTAGGAAGTGATATAAAAAGCTTTCGATTCAACCATGCAATGTGTTTAATGACATACCGGTACCCCAGAGTTGGCAACACAGCAAATGATGTACAACGATTTAAAAAAAAAAAAAAAAGCAAAAAATGTCCAGGTTTAGCATTTCAAAACTTAACAATTCCCAAATCAAATGTGTGTTGTATGGCAAAAAGTTCTGAGCGAAGGGCAGTGTGAGTGTGGACAAAAGTTTGCCAGGGAGGAAAAAAAAATGAAAGGATTGTCAGGTAGCAAAAAAGGGTCAATAGTCCTACTAAGAATAACTTCAAGGCAATTTGCTAAGACTGTCCAGTAGTATTAAACCAAGAATCATTCAAGACCATAACATTTTTTAGCTTGTCTAGCAAGACCAAGATGGCGTACAATGCACCACAAAATAAGCTTATAAATTGCGTCACCGTAAATTATGATGATGCCAACAAGGAAAAAAAATCTACACAAAATATGTCCCAAATCGCCTATAAAAGAATGCTTCGCTTTTTGATTGTGTACATTTTTACACATATATATATTCCACAACAAAACTAACTGACGCATCAATATGCATCCAACTTAAAGAAAACTAATTATTACAAGACCCCAATAGTGTAGTAAAACTAGTACAGAATAGCAAACTATACATTAACAAAAGCCAATATAGAAAGACTAGGCAGACATCAAAATAATTTTGTATTAGACAGCAGACCAAATGCAGGTGACACCTGTGGTGTATAAACATGAAATATTGATTTTTTACTCAAGCTATATGTGTATGTGTGTACACGTTTTAGTTGATCAAAAGTAGCATACAACAAAATTGACAAACTGAGTTTATTTTATTTTCAAAAAGGGATGGTATAACTGTTTTAAGTAAAAAAAAAAAAAAAAAGCTTCCACCATTTAAATACAAATGATGTAATACAAGAGTTTCATATTTTCACAAGTTCACAGCAATCAATCACTTGTCAAAGGAACAAAGAACCCAATCTCACATTACACAAGGTTGAACTATATACGGTACTATATTTTAAATTAAAGTAAAGTCTGTTGTATATTACTATATATATATAGATAATGGAAATTATGGCCCTGTAAAGATGCAACATATACTCTAGTTAGAAAGCAAACAAAAGTATTATTTCGAGTCCTAACAAAGTGTTTCAATGATGTACAGTGTAACGTAAAGAAAGGTAGCATAACTACTGCACATATTACAATGTAAAGGGAGGTAACAAGAACTAATGCATATTCAATCCAAGGTAAGGTAACATAAGGACTGTGCTTCAGTGCAAAATGTAGTACTAAAAATACTATATGTATGTGCAACAGTGCGTATTACTTTCATATGTTGGCTGATAACTAGTACTCTTTAATCTGTCTGCTCCTTTAGTCTTACATTAATCTGTCTGCTCCTTTAGTCTTAGAGTGTTGGATGAACTTTACAACTGGATCTAAAAAAATATGTGATGAGTAAATAGAGCATTGGAATGCCCAACCAAACAAATTTAAATCAAAGGATGCCGAACTAAATACTAAACTAGTTTGGACACTTATCTCTATATACAAAGCAATAAGAAATAGGTTGTATTAAAAGTTATGCAAACAAAAAATAATTACTAAGCAATGAGAGAACTAAGAAAATTATTCTTGAAATGTTATTTGAACATTGAAACTAACATGCTTAAAGGTAACATAAAAATGAAAAGATAACTTGCTTTCCTGAATGAAGTTAGTGTCATAGTTTGCCTGTTCTGTATATAGCTTTGCATACTTCAAATGAAACAATGAAGTTAATTGGGTATTTCATTTAAAAATATTGCTAGGCCTATGTTGACCTTGACATGGCTGTTGGCATTTTAAATATTTGACAGAGTTTCTCTCACAATAGTGAAGCTTGGACACTGCCCAAACAGATGTTTTTCTAGTTTGTTATTTTCAACCCCGCATAGTTTACATGTGTGACCTGCCCTGTCCTTACCCCTCTTCTTTATTTGGGGTCATCCCATAAATTAGCCTGTAGGTCACCTCCCGTGCTTTCGGAGTTATGTTTTTATTGTGTAATTGCGTGAATGTGTCTGTGTGTGTATTAAACACTATTCCTAATTCCCTCCCCCATTTTATTCTAAGTTCTAAATTTTCTTAAAGATTATCATGAAGTGCTGTGTAAATGTTTTTATTTTTTTTGGTGTATTAGATTTTCATTGTTTTGTAGGTGTCTGGTTAGTGATCTGTAAAAAGGGTGGATGTGGGTGCCGCAAAAGGGAGGTGTGTTGTTTTGGATGGGGAGAATTTTGTTGAGCCTTAAACCGAAATAGTATAAAGTTAAAGGGAAGTTTTTAGGGCACCTAACAACCCTACCGATAAATTTTAAACGAAGTGCTTTAAGTTTTGTTTTGATATCTTGTAGGCTTATCCCCCCTTCTTTTTTTATCTTGTATTAGTGTGTTGTGTTTGATACTACTGTATGTGTTTCTGAAAATAAATTTTCTAATGATTTTGTATATGCTTTTTATGAAGTTAGGAGGTGGTTCCACACTGCTGGCCAGATACAAAATTTTGGGCACTATCAGGTTGTTTACTATAATGGCCCTTCCAAAGATTGTTGTACCCATGTATTGAATTGTTTTTATTATTTTCTTATCTGCTATTTCATCCCATTGTTTTTTAATGTAAATTGCCAGGTTTTTGGTCCACACGGTACCGCAGATTTTAATTTCTTTTTCTATCCTAAGCCTAAAAGGGAGAACTGGGGAGATATCCCACCTCCCTAACCCCATTATGGCTGATTTCTGGATATTAATTTTGGACCCGCTCGCCCTCCCGAAAAGTGTGAATGTCTCTAGTATTATTTTAACGTCTTTTTCTGAAGATGGGAAGAGGGTAGTGTCTTATGGCTTGATTTAAACTACGGGATTTGGCCCTGGGATCTTAATACCTATGAATTCTTGGTCTAAATTGAGGCTATCTATTAGGGGTTCCAGACAGAGGGTGTATAAAAAGGGGGAAAGGGGACACCCTTGCCTGATCGATCTTTTAATTGGGATCGGTTCACTAAGAGATTGGTAGACAATTAACTGACTTGTGGCATCCGTGTAGACCAGTTTTATGTATTTGGTTAGGGAATTGTCTATGTTTGTCTTGTCTAGTATCCTAAAGAGGTAGTCATGGTCCACTCTGTCAAAGGCTTTTTCCTGGTCTATGGTCATGAGGGCTGCCTTCAAATCTTTGTCTTTGCAGTAGTAAATTACGTCTCGGTTAAGTTAAGTGGTTAAGTTCGTCAATATTTCTGTCCGGGTTGCTGCAGCGTTGGTCATGTCCTATCAAAAGGGGGATTTGGGGTTTTATTCGAAGGAAAATCATTTTGGTCAGCTTGTAGTCTGTGTTTAACAGGGAGATCGGTCTGAAGTCATTGGGTGTGGTGTTGTCTTCGTTTTTTTTTTGGGGTAGTAAAATAATGTATGCGAGATTAAAATCTGTGGGCGTCTGTCCTGTTTCAAGCATTGCTTTATAACACACACACACAAACGCAAAAACCCACCTACACACAATCATGGCAGGCATTATTATTACATACTCAAGTAGTGGCAATACAGGGAGGGTGGTTATAATCAAAATAGAATCACAAAAATACATACACAAAACTAAGTCATCAACACACAAGCATGGCAGACATTACAGTTCTTTCATTAAACATTCGTAGCTTAAACAACAAACACTAATATATAGCCCATCTAGCCAACACACACAAACCAGATTTCATATTTTTACAAGAGACCAACATCCAATCAAAATATAAATCTACTCAATGTATATCAGACATGGGATTCAGGAGAGGTTATTTCAGTTTATGGGGGAAAGGAAAGAGAGTAGCTATTCTACAGACATCAGATAGATTTAAAGTAACATATATACACATAGTGATACTAGTGGGAGGGTGGCTCATAGTCAAGGTAGTAGCACACAAACAAGCATACACACTTATTAATATATACGCTCCGGCTCAGAGTAGAGAGAGACCACACTTTTTCGAAACTCTGAGCGAAGCAGTACATAGCAGATACATAGGGGAAAAATAATATTGGGGGAAGATTTTAACTACATAGAAACACATTTAGACAAGCAATACACAAGCACACAGGGTCCACTCCCTCGGTCAGCAGGAGAAAAAAATGATTTCTTAAGAGAAATCAAAGGAACCTTCCGCTTGGTGGACGCATATAGAGCGGTACGGCCAGAGGGAAGGGAAACTACTCTGAAACATAGCTCATACCCAGTGGAGACAAGAATAGACCGATTCTACACACCAATAACTTGCACATTATTTGGAATTACACACATTCAAGAGACGCTAGACTACACGGATCACAGAGGAGTGCTATTAAGGCTAGGAGGAAATAAAGGAAGTAAAAAACAAACGGACACACATTGGAAGTTAAATAATAGCCTTCTTCAGGATCCATTGATAGTGGAATCAATCAAAAGAATGCTCGAGTCTGTAGGAGGAATTAACCAAGGAGAGTGTAACTTGATCCAAATTTGGCCTATAATGAAAAAGTCACTAAAGCAGCAAATTAAAATCCTGGCTGCAACTAAAAGTGACAAAAAGACGCAAAGAAGAAAGACTAAAAGAGTTATTACAAGTTTCACAAGATGAAATAGAAAAGGCTCAAAATAAAGGAACAATTGGAATCAATAAATATGTACAAGTATAAAGGGACCGAGATACGGTGTAAGAAAACCTAGAATGGCGGAAGAGCCTAGTAAAGTGTTCTTAGCGATAGAACAGAACATACAAAAGGACAAGACAATTAAAACCATAAAAAGACAAAGACGGAACGGAAACGCAAAATGGTTCTAAAACCTTGGAGATAATGACGGAACACTTCAAACAATTGTATAACAAAGAACTGACAGACATATAGACAGACAGAAAAAATTTCATAGAAAACTGTAAGACAATAACGACGACAGAAAAATTTACAGACAGTCACCTTTGACCTTAGAGGAATTGAGGGCTGCCCTTGACACTACACAAAACGATAAAGCCCCAGAACCGGACGGTTTGACGTACGAATTCAACAAAACTTTTTCCCCACATATAGGGCCCCTACTGTCACACAGACATACTATACTGACCACTGGTCAACTGTACACTGAACTGTTTTAAGACAGCATGTAGTACATCACTTTTTAATATTATCCCGCACTAACCTATATAAATATGCGGAAGTACAGTTATAAAATCTGACACTAACCTATAAAAATAGATCTAACCTATACAACAAAAATACATATAAAACTAGCTCAGGGAGCGCCAGCTCACATATGGAAATTATCCAAAATAACAATATACCCCATTGTTATATCAACCGAGGGGATAATAACAACTGACCTCACAGACACCTTCATTCGCTTCCCATCCTGTAAGTGCTATCTAAGCCCACTTAAACAGCATCATGACTACTCCCTGGGTGCTCATGTGCATCATGTGTATTTTTTGGAGGATCGTGTGTTTCAAATCAGGAACTTTGAAACTGGACAATACACAAAGTATCAATCCTTTTTTGACACAGAAGACCAAGTTGGATCGGATATGTCACCCGCAAGCCAGATGAAAGAATTCCTGAGAACATCCTGTATGCTGAGCTTGTGGAGATCCAAGAATGGCACAAGATTTACCCACATAGATGTCTGCAAGTGAACTCTTGACAACTACATATATAAAAAAAAAATACTTTGAGAAAATCGCGAAGGATGGACAACAGAACAAGCTAAGGTGCTGGTACGAACCTGGCCGATAGCGAAAGAAATGAGGTGCCAGAACGAAGGGAAAGCAAAAGAAAGCAGCCCTGTTAGCCCTAAAAATGGAGCATTCAGATGGACGAACAATGGCGAACAGTGGCTAACTTTTGCCTCTTCGGAATCGGCTTACTTAGGAACATCCGATTGTTCGTGGACTCAAGAAAAAACCTAAACTAGTGGTAAATCCGGATAAATAATTCGGGTCCTTTGTCTTTCAGGACAGAAGGAGACATATTACGATCGGCAACTTTGTCCTGGTTAACAAATGTCAATTTGTAGCGTGCTCGTGATATAAAAACACATTTACCTTAGTGCGTCAACCCTGAACCTAAATCTCCGCAAACCTAAAAATATACAAAATAAACATTTTTTGTTAACTAAAAATGCATATTAAATAAGAAAAATAAGATTACATCTTCTAAAATATGGCACTTTATCATTGGATATATATTATAAAAAACTTATGCTTTGCTTATTATTATCCTGATAAAATGATTCAATCGGAAAGTCATACTTTGTTAAAAAAAAAACAAGGGCAGATAAAACGTATTTAAATACGTATTTAAAATAACGTATGTCAAAGGCAGTCTTTTTTGGTGAGCTAAAAGGTGGTCGACGTAACTGAGGCGCCCCACGGAAACGCTTCAAAGACCAGCTTAGGCGTCAACTTTCTTTGGCTGACATAGAAGATAGCATCTGGCTGAATGCGGCATCGCAACGAGACAGCTGAGACCAAAAGAAACTCTGCTGCCGAGGACAAACGCAGACGACGAAAAGAACATCTAAATCGACCACCTGCGGACAATGGTTATGCTTGCCCTGGATGTGGCAAAATATGCAGGCCACAGCAAACTTGTTGATATGAGAACATGAACTAATAAAAGTTTCACTTTTTGTGTGTTTATTTCTCTCTTCTTTAATGTAGTTATATTTAAGATCTTTCAGTATTCCGCTATCCATCTCTCTCTCTCTCTCTTTTCGCCACCCATCTCTCTCTTTCTCTCTCTCTCTCTATAAGTATGAGATGATCCATAGTCGCTTCGCGACTGACTATGGAAAATTAAATGAATGTCTGGGCATTAGCTGTGGTCGGAGCGATGTCGCCCACACATCAGTCAATCCCCCCTCCCTCTTCAGGTACCTGAAGTATTTAAAGAAAAGGCAACTGTCGATACAGTTTGGGGTCACCGGCGTCGAAGCTGTGCCAGGGTGTAGGAGTGCTGAAAACTGCCTAAGGTTTGCTCAACTTCGCTGGCTCCTGATTTTTAACTCTGAAGCCATCCATACAATTGGATTTAGCTGCAAGACAGCAAAGGTTTGATTTCATAGTTTTCCTTTTCCTACGTGGATAGCCAGCCATGGCTAACAATCCCCTACTGCTCTAAAACAAAGCTTAATGGTTTAGGCGCTCGTCACTCGCCTTTGCCCCCTCTATTAGTGAAAACAGCTCCGCCAGACTAAATATCTGAGCCACAATAAGTGAGTGGCTGAAGTTGGATTGGGCTGTTTGAGATGTATGCCATTAGGAAGTATTTTATAGGCAGTGGAGTTCTTATATATCTATTACCGCTTTAGGCAATGACATATTTGCAGAATGAATTGCCGTTATTATCATAATTAAATAGTTAAAGCTCACCCCCCACCCCGACGGAGGAATTTAAAAAAAAACTGTTACCGGTACATCCGATCACTTAAAAAAAACTAAAAGAATAAAAAAAAAAGAATAGACACCCCTCCCCCTCTGTAAAAGTCACTGGGTTTCATTAATAAAGTGTAGTGAATAACAGCCATTTGATATTTGACCTACACTTTTTTAATAGCAAAGTAGCAGGATATTGCACTGTAGACACCAAAACAGGTTAATGCTCCCAATGGGAGGGGGGGGGGGGGGGGGGAGGGGGGGGGGGTCACAACGCAAAAGTGTAACTACCCCTTTTTTAGCATAAGGCGAAATTCTAATAGGCATAGATTTACATTTAAAACAACTTAATAGAAAAATGAGTATTAAAAAATACAATCATTTGTTAAAAAACAACAGAGATAATAACATATTAGATATATATATATATATATATATATATATATATATATATATATATATATAGATAGATAGAGAGAGAGAGAGAGATTTATAGATCTAAATTTATAGATCTAGAATTTTCTAGATCTACATTTATAGATCTAGATCTAAATTAACTAAATTTATAGATCTAGATATTTAAGATCCATACATTTAGATATTAAATCTAATGGGTCATTTCAAAAGACATTTATATATACATATATATAAAGGACGATAAAAATACCTACATAGTGGTAAAAAAAATCAGAATAATTCAGAATAGATATAGACAATAATTAACAATTAAAAAGAAGACAGAACAATAAGGAACGTATTGTATTGACACCAAGTCAAAATTAAAAAAAAAAAAAAAAAAAAAAAAAGCATTACTTTGATTACTTTCAAAACACAGAAGTAATGTTAATTCTTGGTATTTTTAAGACTATCTTGGGATTTCTTTGGAACATAAATAATAACAAAATAGTAACAAAGATGGCTGCCCTTGAAATCCTGCAGAAATAGATCTACCTTGTTATTTATTATTTATCAAATTTATGGATATTACAGTGTCCAGTTTTTAAACTGAGCCCCAACTTAAGTGCACAAAAACTTCAGCTTCTTGTTCTAGCTTTTTAGTAAAAACAAAACAATGTAACATTTACATGTATTTTAATCATCAGGGACGTCCAGTAATAGATCTAGTCGGACTAGTCCCAGTCATCTAGGCCTAGGCAGTAATCATCCGTAGTAATACTAATAGTGATGGCAATGCACCTGTGACCTGAAATATATATTTAATATATTATATATGGAATAGCAACTACTAACTACAGTTGGTATTGTACTAGCACTGCAGTGAAAAATAAGATTTTAGATATTCCCTCTCATATTTTTTTAAAATTCAATGTATAAACTAATAAAGAAGTAAACTTCAACTTTAATTTCTAGTGCATTTTGCCATTTTTTAGCCCAGGACCGGGCTGGGCTATAAATAACATACCGATTTGATAGTAGCCTATTCAACCTGAGGCAGCTCAAAGCAAAATAAAAAATAAAATCAGCAGTAATCAGGGACTTGGTATTTGCTGATGACTGTGCCCTAAATCCTGCTCTAAAAATGATCTGCAGAGCATCGTCAGTGACTTCTCAAGAGCATGCTCAGGCTTTGGCCTTACCATTAACACAAAAAAGACTAAAGTCTTATATTTGCCTGCTGCAGGGATTCACATATCTTGGCAGCACGCTTTCCAGAAACGGAAAGGTCAATAGTGAAATCAACCTGTGTATCGCCAAGGCCAGTGCATCCTAAGGCAGACTGTCTAAAAATGTCTGGAACAGATGAGGTATCACCACAAATACAAAGCTAGGGAGGGATCTATCAAGCTGTCATCCTCCCTACATTGCTCTATGCCTCTGGAACAGACGAGGTATCACCACAAATACAAAGCTAGGAAGGGATCTATCGAGCTGTCATCCTCCCTACATTGCTCTATGCCTCAGAAACGTGGACAGTGTACAGAAAACATGCAAAGAAATTGAACCACTTCCACATTACATGTCTAAGAAAAATACTAAAATGTCAAACGGCAAGACAAAATAACATATACTGAAGTCCTTCGAAGAGAGGATCTGCAAAGCATCCACACAATCCTGTTGCAGTCCCAGCTGCGATGGGCAGGACTTGTCTGCAGAATTGAAGACCTCCGCATCCCTAAACGACTCTTGTATGGCCAACTAAGCGAAGGAAAGCACTCACAAGGGGGTCAAAGAAAATACTTCAGGGACACCCAATAAGCTTCTCTGAAGGCGCTCAGCATACACCCAGCCACAAGGGAAACAGAAACACATGATAGAGCATAATGGCGTCACACTGTGAAAACTGACACACAACTTGCTGAGGAAAAGACAACAGCGGTTGAAGAAAAGCGCTAGAGAAGAAAAGCAGGGCCAATGACACTAGCTCCAGCTGGAATAACCTGCCCAGTGTGCAGCCGAACATTCCAGACTCACATGTCTCACCAGCCACTTTAGGAGATACAAAACCCCACTGCAAAACCCTCAGCCCCCTGGATGACAGATGTGGTCATCATTGAACCACGGTGGACGAACTATATAGCCTATATGTTGTTGAGAAAATGTATAAAAAATATATTGTCACTATTTACTAACTGTGTAACAATGTCCACAATTTCAAATTTGTTACAACTTA